>CM072940.1:7363905-8563905 GCA_036971965.1 Nyctalus aviator | reverse complement strand
TCAAAATGCTATTGGAAAACTAACAGAGTGGGGATTTGAAAACAACAACAACAACAAAAATGATTGCAAGATCAAACAGAAGTGAGCCTAATGGATAAAGTACAGCATAGGAGGTCAAAATGATTTAAATTGAGATCTGTAATGTAGACTCAAGGCTTTCATACCTTTACAGTTTATCTAATCTGTTTCTTAACTTTCTCTTCTCATCTCAAGATGACAGAAATGTAAAATCAGTGTTCTCTTTGAAAGAAACAAATTCCCTGTCTTGATTTAGACATGTCATTGGCAAATGTTCTAATAGTTATTCATTTCAACATCATTTAACTGGAAAATAGTGATTTAAATTCTCTATGAATATATTGGTAGAATATTTCTTTCTCATGCAATGTACTGTCATAAAAAGAACATTAGAATGTTGTTTTTGAAATCAGACAAAAGCTGCATTGAGTTCCAGTAATCACAGTTTATAGATATATGATACTAGGAAATAGAATTTCTTGAAACAGAATTCTAACTTAAATGGAGATCCTTTTACCAATATAGAAACACTGTAAATGTTCTATATAGATATTACATATCTACTAGAGGCTCAGTGGGGTCCCTCGACCTGGCCTGCCAGATCTGGCTGAAACTGGCTCTCCAACATCCCCCGAGGGATTGTGAAAGAACACAGGCCAGCCTGAAGGACCCCACTGGTGCATGATCGGGGCCAGGGAGGGATATAGGAGGTTGGCCAGCTGGGGGAGGAGCCACGGGAGTGTTACAGGACATGTCCAGCAGGTCCTGCTCTGTCCCAATTGGTCAGACCCCAGCAGCAAGCTAATCTATTAGTTGGAGCATCTGCCCCCTGGTGGTCAGTGCACATCATAGCATAGCGATTTGCCTTAGCATTCATTAGCATATTATGCTTTCATTGGTTGAAAGGATGACCTGACATTTAGCAAATTAGGCTTTTATTATATAAGATATAAAATATATCACTAATATGCCAAAACTGGTTTGGCTCAGTGGATAGAGCATCGGCTTGGGGACTGAAGGGACCCGGGTTCAGTTCCGGTCAAGGGCATATACCTTGGTTGCAGGCATATCCCCTGTGGGGGGTGTGCAAGAGGCAGCTGATCGATGACTCTCTCTCATCGATGTTTCTAGCTCCCTATATCTCTCCCTTCCTCTCTGTATAAAATCAATAAAATATATTTTAAAAATAAAATAAAATAAAATATATCACTAATATAAAATACAAGTCATGACTGACTGATATTTCTACAAATTAAAATAGTAGGAAGGAGGAAGACAACTGAAAATTGGTATTAACTATATATTATGCAATCATAATAACTATATATTATGCTTGTCTGTGAATATATTACGTTTTATATAGTAAACATATTACACTTTGTGGACCCCATGATTTCTGTTGTGGCTATTCAGTTATTGGCTATGAGAGCAACCATGGACGATACATAAATCACTGCAGATACCTGTGATCTGAAAGGCTTTCTGTATAAAACAGACAGGACAGCTGGATTTGGTTCACGGGCTACAACTTTAAGAACACGGACCTCCCCATTGAGCAGATTATTTCATTTCCTTTTATATTTTTATAACATGTCTTTTCATGTTACATATAATACTTAAAATAAAAACACACCAAAACTTCGAGAAGGTGATTTCTAAAACCAAATTAGGTCATGTCATAATCACTTATCAGTAACGTGTCAAGTACCACTCAGTTGGATCTAAATGCCATAAACAGCAGGAATTGTAAGCTTTCCACAGATCTCAGCCAGGGGAATTATAATTACCTATTGATGAGGGCGTTGAGCTAGAAAGTACCAATCCTTCCCAAGATTCACATATCACACCCACAAAAACACATTTATTGCCAAAACCCGTTTGGCTCAGTGGATAGAGCGTGGGCCTGTGAACTGAAAGGTCCCAGGTTCAATTCTGGTCAAGGGCATGCACATTGGTTGCGGGCACATCCCTAATAGGGGGTATATAGGAGGCAGCTGATCGATGATTTTCTCTCATCGATGTTTCTAACTCTCTCTCTCTCCCTCTTTCTCTCTGTAAAAACTCAATAAAATATATTTTTTTAAAAAACACACATTTATTAAAGGATATGTGGTCTCTTTCGTCACCTACAAATGTGTTCAGGACTGGCACAGCTGAAAAAGGAACAAGGAGCTTTTGGAGAATTTGTAGTGAATGGGAAACCATCTTGGAGTTCATCAGGTGACTGACCGGTCAGGCACCAGTGTAACCCCAGCAGATGCCATAGCTGTTGCTTGAACAACAAGCTCTCTTTAGTTGCCTATTATCTTTAGGTTAGCACTGAAATTAAACTTCTCCATCCTGATCATGTTTTATTCCCTTTACACCAATGTGACTCTCCCTCCCCTACAGAGACCTGCCTCTCAAGGGCTCCCCACATCCCGTGTCACTTAGCAGAGTCCAGGACTATGTTAGCTGAAAGTCCTGTGCCATTTTCAGGAGTTCTCTATTCACCAACAGTATGCAACTCCGGAGACAAATCATGCCTCATACCTGCTTTCAAAAAAAAAAAAAAGAAAGAAAAACTAGAAAAGCTAATAGCTTTTACAACCATTGCAAAAGCAAGTCATTTAGGAGGGAACAAGCTATCTGATTGTTTCGGCCAATTTAAATGTAATTGGAATGACTTTGTGTGGAGCTCGGGCTGAAGATGCTGTGGAAAATGAAGGGCTCTGGCACTGAGGATCGGGTTCCTTTGAAGACATTCCAACTTGCCCTCAATTTTCTTCATCTGTGAAATCTCAATGTTCTTTTCATTTTATTTTATTTGCCTTGAAACCCATGATCCCGTGACTAAGTCATGCTACATGGTTTCCCTTCTTTATTTTATTAAAATAAGTTTCTACTGGGTATTACCAAGAATAAGACATATAACTATAATACAACCAGTTTATTGCCTATACTAGAGGTCTGGTGCACGAATTCATGCACCAGGAGGGCACAGGCGAAGGAACCCCACCAGTCCAACCCGGGACCCTTCAGTCTGCAGACCAATTCTCTATCCATTGAGCCAAAGCAGTTTAGGGCTATTGCCCTTATCCTTAACAATTGCATTTTATCTTAAAATTTAAAATTATGTCTATTTTATTCCTACTAAAAGAACAGTAGTGCAGTCCTGTGTTAGAAGAAAGACACACATCTAAGCTCCTGCTTTTATTTCCTAGTGAAATTGATTTCTGTGCAGCGCAATGAACAGTTTGGTGAAACATCATTTCCCCTTGTAAATTCATGTTTATGATCATGTCTGCTGTCAATATGGGGATTGCAACATATCCTGATCTGGAAATACCCTTTACTAAGAAATAATATTGTTTTTTAGAGTTAAACATTATTTTAAACCTTGTTTACAGTAAAAATCTAGATGAATGGATTTATCCTTCAAACTATTCCTTTTATATAAATATGAACTGTTCATTTATAATTATATAAAATTTTGCTTTAATTATTTATCAAGATTTGTTTATATATATATATATATATATATATATTTACATCATTTGCATATTTTAAACCTGAACTATTCAAAGAGTTATCAAGTAACCAAACAAGTACTACCTTTTAGAATAAACCACAAAAGAAAGTAGAATTTCAGTAGATCACATTATCTGCAGGTGACATTGAGATGAAATATTCATTTAAAAGTCATTTAATATTATCAAGTATCAGTAACTATTAGCTTTGAATGGGCTACAATAACCTGTAGAAAATCGATTTCAAAGCCATTGTTCAGATGTGGGTTTTTTTTTTTCTTAATTGGCAAACTTCCATAGGACAAATTAGTGATAATTTGGAGAGCTAGTAAGAAGGACGAAAAAAGGTAGAAATGGGATGGTTCAGAGCAAGTTTGAGACCCTAAAGCATTCCAACATTGTAAAACTTTTAGAATTTTAGTAAGAAATAGGTGGTCTTCCATAAGAATTAAGAAGAAAATGTTTCCATGTTATCTCTTTTTTCCTAAGCACATCTCATTGGCTGATTTTTCCCCCCTCTCCTCAAGAATCACAGTAATCCCTTAAGCCTTCTTTCAGGTAGCAATTTAGAAAGAGCTTTGGCTTCATCTTTTCCTCATAGCAGACCTTCTGGAAGTGTTGCTTGTTCTTATATTTTAAATCCATTTCTATTTTAAGTTATTTTTTTCCCTCCTCCTGGTCACATTTCAATGTCATGTTTTAGGCCAACATCTTCTTTGGTTTTACCCGCTCTTAGTCTGCAAATATAATGAGTATTCAAAATCAAACAGGTTTTGATGTATTAGGAAACCAAAAATAAGAGCTTTATTTATACCTGTTTTGTTTTGTTTTTTTTGAGTATATTTTTATTGATGTCAGAGACGAAGGGAGAGGGAGAGAGATAGAAACATCAATGATGAGTATTGGGAGCAAATCATTGATTGGCTACCTCAAGCATGCCCCCTACTGGAGATTGAGCCCACAACTGAGGCATGTGCCCTGCCATGGAATGGAACCATGACCTCCAGGTTCATAGGTCCACCCTCCACCACTGAGTGACACTGGCTGGACTCTACCTGTTTTAATAAATATGAAAGTCCACATTGTGTTTGTTGTGTGGATATAGGGGAGAATTGTGTGTGTGTGTATATGTGTCCTATGAGCATGACTTCTAAAAAATTAATGCCCTTGCTGAAACCAGTTTGGCTCAGTGGATAGAGCATTGGCCTGCGAACTGAAAGGTCCCAGGTTAGATTCCAGTAAAGGGCATGTACCTTGGTTGCGGGCACATCTTCAGTGGGGGGTGTGCAAGAGGCAGCTGATCAATAACTCTCTCTCTGTCCCTCTCTCTTCCTCTCTGTAAAAAATCTATAAAATATATATTTTTAAAAATAATGCCCTTAGTGAGGCACTCAGTCATAGATTCATTCATTTACAAATGGTCACTGTGAGGTTTTATGTTAGACACATGCTCCCGATCCCAAATAAGTGACGTTTTTAAGTTTTAACTTTTTGCTGTTTTCCAGCCAAACAAGAAAAGTGTGTCCCTTTACTGTCCTGTCTCTAATAGGAAGCTGACACAGAATGATGATGGTTAAACATTGACCGTCAGCATGGCCAACGTATGTGTCACCACTTTTATTCTTGGAAGGCATCATGGATACTTGGGCTCATTATCTAAACGGAGAGTTAAAAATAAAGCTTTTATCTCTCATAAAATGCCATAATAATATAGTCAGAGGAGAGAATAACTGAATGATTAAAAAAATCAACACTTTCTTAATGCACTTTTCTATATTAGCTGATAAATAAATGGTCTGTGCACCTGTTCCTAGTAATTCACAATCACCCATTGCTTCAAACTCTGCAATATGCTTCATAAACTGAAAAGCAAAGCTTGCTGTCAAAAGAGAACACAAAATAAAATGCAAGTTTTCACTTTTTTTTTTTTTGAGCAGCCAGATGGCTTAGAATTATTTTTCTGCAATTCAATAGAAAAGAAATGGAAGGGAGTCAAATTCACCATTTCAAGTTGATATCACGTTATTTTTAATGATTTTCAAACAACAATGGGGAACGTACAAAATTATTAAACCCATATAGCACAGAAGCTTGTGTAAGTGATATATATATATATATAGCATTTAAACTATATTAATAGCAAGACCTTCTAATGTCTGTGTTTGAATGCTCGTACTTAAGCTATAGAGAGATGACAACATATTTTTGCAAACTGTCTGCGTTTGTGCAGGAGGCCAAATGTTCAGTCGCTCAAAAATAGGCGTTCTAATGTAAAAACTGAAAATGCATGACTAAGAGAATGGCACTTTTAGAGGCACGATTGTGTGGAGGCGGCGACAAGTGTGACTGGCCAATTGGCACCTCATATTGTCTTATTCCGCTTTCTTCTTCTGTTGAGTGGTGGCGAGAACAGTGGCCACATCACAGGGTTTGCATGGGGATTGTAAGGGGCTGCACCACGTGCCATTCCCAGCAGCAATGGAAAGGAGTTCCGGTGGCTCCACAGCCTCACCAGCATTTGGTGCTGTCGGTGTTCAGATCTGGGTCATCCTGATAGGTGTGCAGTGCTATCACGTGGTTATTTTAATATCCCTTTCCCTAATGACGTGGTGTGAAGCTTCATTTAATATGCTCTTTGCCATCTGTGTTATCTTCTTGGTAAGCTAGGTGTCCATTAAGGTCTTTGACCCATTTTTTTTAGTTGGATTATTTGTTTTCTTCTTCTAATTGAGTTTGAGGATTTCTTTGTCTATTCTGGATCAGATAGGGTGGGTTTTTTTTTTTTTTTCTCTTTGTTTGTTTGGTTGTTTTTTTGCAATTATTTTCTTCCCGTGTCTGATTGTCTAGCAAAGTTACTTGAAATAAATATATCTACATTCTCTCCCTCCAGTTTTTTACCTATAATACATTTCCAAAGCCAATTGATTTTTCTAATTCAAGTTGTATAGTTAGATGCTCTGCTTTGAAATACTGTGGTTGACAAATTAATCACATAATTGAGAAATAACATTTTGGGAGAAACTTTAAAATGTTAGTTTAATCGTAACATTCTCTTTCAGGTCTCACGTTTGATCACTCTGGTATTTTTCACAGACGCCGGGGTCTTAACTCAGAGAGAAGCATTGTCATTGCATTTTTGTGTGTGTCAAAAAAGTGCCAGGTGTGAGAAGTTTCTCCTGACAAATTGTGTTCTCTGTTTCCGAGATTCCATGCATCATGCTATTTTTCTCACCCCTGCTGACATAGCTGTGATGGATATACTATTTTTTTTTATTGTGCCTTTTCCTCTTGTTCTTCTTCCTCAACACCTTTACGACAGTTTTCCAGGCCAATGACTCATGAAACTAAAGTGTCTACTTCTAACCTACTGTATGATCCGCCTCTTGTCCTCTGGCCAATTTAGTATTCATCTCTTACAAAATCCTCATGAAGAAGCCGTTTTGCACATTTAAATAATACGTGTTTCAGCTATCTGTTGGCGTTCCTTCATCCTTACTGTCAGTGTGCAATGTAATTTGTTCATAAGTATATTTGTTTTCAATATATTGGCCTTCTTGCAATACAAAATGTAATTCTAACTCCAAACCTAACCCCCACATCAAGAGATAAACAAATAACCTTCAGAATAAAATGACACATTTAGTACAGAGTTACTCCACGTTCCACACTGCTTCATTCTCCAGTCAGTCTGGCATTTTTTTTCGGACAATAGCAGTTGGCACAAGAGAATGTTATGTGCCCAATATAATATCAAGCTCAAAATAACAGGGCATATTTTAAACTGACTTAAATTTTAAATAACTTGTTAGGTTTCAATCAGCCATTGATAAATACCACTCATATGTGTACACATATCTACTTGTCCACTCTAGTACATGTATTCACATAATTTTATATATTTTTATTTCCAAAACATATTTGTTTTTTGTTTTTTGTTTTGTTTTTTAGCTTGGTAAGTACTTGTCTTTAAATTTAGTCTTTTTCTGTAACATTATGAGTTAGTAACATATTATGGTATAAAAACAAGCATTTTATCACATTCAGGAAATCCATAGGTCACTTAGAAAAAATTGAATGGCTCTTGGCCAGAATCACTCAGTGGTTGAGCATCTACCTATGAACCCTCACCCTCCCTCTCTGAAATAAATAAAAATATATTTAAAAAAATAATTGAATGGCTGAGGGCTGAGACCCTGAAGACTGGCAGATCCACTCTACAAACAGATCTTTCAAAAGAGAAATGGGGGGAAAAAAGTATTTCAATGAAATGTCTGCCAACTGAGCTGAGAAGGCTGCAGAACTGCCTCAGTGGTACACCAGGCTGATGGGCCATGCTTATTATTAAAAAGAAACACATCCGTGTGTGATCTGTGTGTCTGAAATATCTGAAAGCCAGGTTTATAGGCCTATTTCTTTTCAGATGAGGAAAATGGTACCCGGAGATTTCACAAAACTTGACTAAGACTATGGAACAAGTGAAGTCAACGGCCTCATTTCAGAGTCTGGTAGTATTCAGCTCCAAAGCTGATCAGAGAAAAAAACTGATTCAGGGAAGTGAAACAAATTGTCAGAAATCGTACAGAGAGCATCACAACCCGGGATTGCACTCACTTCATGACAGAGGCACCCTGTTTGAGACAGAACAAAGCAAACACAACCTGTAAGGCACCCTTAGAGTCATTCCCAGGTTCTAGCCTCGCATGGACCACAAAAATGCCTTAGTTCTGCATCATGTATGGATTGCTCCATGGCGCGCAAAGTCCAGACTGATTCCCTAGAGGGTCGCTCCCTGCTACATACATGCCACAGTCCTTACTTCTGCATGAATCTGATGTCTCACATTCATCCTGGAATACCCATCTACAAACATTAATATCTGCCCACCTGATTAACGCTCAATGTTGAGAAGACAAAGGTCTTCAGGCTGCACCAAACGTTTGGTTTTCTGTTCAGATGAAAGCTTTAACTGGTTTTGGCAAACTTGACTGTGGACTTTGGTCCCTTGGTAGACGTTTTAGATGATTTTCTCTGACTCAAACTTATACATATTAATAGCATACTTATTTCACAAATCAAATAATTACATTAATATACTGGAAATGGAATCAAATAATAATGTAGCATAGTCATTGAAGCTACATCAGAGAACAACTTTATCCATTTTTAGGATATTTGGCAGAACAAAGAAAGATATACATATCAATCAGCAGCGTATGACTCTTTATGGATAGAAATTGTAATTTAAGAAGCACTTCAAAGTGATCAATAGATTGCAAGTAATCTAAAATAATTCTAATTTTCTAAAATCTATTAGCCAAGAGAGATATCATTTAAGAGATAAGGGTGAGGATAAAATTGAATTTTGAAAATTGCCTTCCTTCACATTTCTATTCATTACTCATTATAGAGTTAGCCCTATCCCCGTCTCTCAAACCTGTGACACCGCCTCACCAATGACATACAACCTGGGTGAGTGACATTTAAATAATATTTCAACATTGAACTCATTTTTCTTGACACTTTCTTACCTCCAGAAAAGTAGGCTTTCTTATCTGGTACATTATGTAAGTGTTTAAAGATATTGTCCATTTGGGTTTTAGACTTACAGTTTAGCTCTCAATTATTATGTCTCATTGTTTTTACTTCTTGTGTTCCTTTCAGTTTGTCACAGTGGACTGTCTGGGAAGTCATTCTTGCAAAATTAAAAGTCCTCTATATGAGGGTATGAAGGCCTGCTATTTTTAAATTAATTAACTGATCACTTAATTAATTGTTTGTTTAATCCCTGTGAATCTGTTCTCCAAATACCTGTGAAACATGCCTAGAGGGCTTTGAAAATGTTAACATTCAGGATGTACAATATTCTTCTACTATAAACAATATAATGTAGTCTCTACTGATAAGAAACTTAAAAATGAATGAGGGTGGTATGCTATGAAAAAAAAAAACTAAGTTTAACATTTTGTTCTACACTATAAAGGTTATTCCTTCAAAAATTCTTATAGAATCTACATGACTGACACTGAATTCACAAGAATTTAAAAAATAATATTACAACTACATCTTAGACAAATTTAGTTTCGAAAACATATAAATATATAAAAATTGTTTTACATCACAGAATTCCAAATGATTAATATTAAGTCTGTTTAAATATCAGATACATTAAAGAAACAATATGAAATAAGTCAGAAGAAGTTTGTTAAAAACTTCAAATGACTAGACATAATGCAACAAATTGAGTCATAAATATTAAGAAGGAAATCTTAACCATTTGGGATCCACAGTTGCAATGTTGTAATCAGATTTTGGAGCATAGAGAAAAGATGTTCAGTAGATGATTGGAAGCAAGCGCCATAAATATTTGTTGAGCAATTTAGTTCAATTTCTTCCTTAGTACAGAAGAGTGCAGATGAATGAAGAGGACTGGGAAATAAGAAAGAAATTGGAACACAAAATACGAAAAAAAGAATCATTTATTAGCACAGCTATCAGGAAAACTCATTGTAATATGGTTTGTTTGCTTCATAAGAGTCTCATTTCCTAAGCAACTTATAGTTAGAAAGAGCATCATATATTTTTAAACAACAAACTGTTTAGTCTTAGAAATCAAATTGGAATATTTGTACTCTGCCTTAGGCAAATAATTTTGCTCTGCATTATACTGAAATAATAATAAAAATAAACATATATACACAAACACACATTCATATACAGATTAATATACATACACACACACACATATATATATACATATATATACATTTACGTCCCTTTGTTGGCTCAAATAATTATGCTAATTATACCCCAGGCTTCAATTACAAAGTCAAATGTGAGCATTGTGAAAAACCTTTCTAATTCTTAAAAAATAAATCAAATTATATATATGAAATATACATAAAATATATATAATTCATCCCCACTCTTATTTTTTGTTTTGGTATAAAATTGTGGGGTTTTTTTCCAAACATGATATTCAAAGTTTTTTAAACTTCACTGCTTACATTTCAATCATTGCAGGGCTTGCTTCTATATTTCCCAGAGAAATTAATACTAATCAAGTTAATGTTCCTGCTGTAAAAGTGACTCATATCTGAAATTACCACTTGCAATACACTGGCCTCAAATCGCATAAAGACGAATGAAGAAATCACATGCTGAACAGCAATCAATACTACTTTTCATATTTTCACCCTTTTCTTTTCACTTGAAAAGACTGCATTTTCCCCTTTTACAAAGATCACAATAGAAACTGCATGCTCCTCTAGGTTCTGGGAAAGCCTCTACGTATAAGCAGCATTCTAACACCACGAGCAGAACCTCCAAACGTTGCCAATGCCTTTTCTCTCACGCTCAGAACTGACAATAAACGTATTATTTACCTTGTTCAGGGAGGGACTGTAAGACCGCCTCTAAGTCACAACACATGTAAATGCCCTGGGACTGGCCAGATATGCCTTAGCCTCCCCCTGCACATGTCTGCTTCCACAACAGTAAGAAAGTCCAGAGCCTTCTGAGATCTAATAATCGTGCTTTGGCAACATCTCATCTAATGGGATTACATTCTGAGAAGCCCAGGAAAAGCAGTTGTTACCCACCTCCAGCTCTGTCCTCTGCCCTCTGCCCTTCGCCCTCTGGAAAGTAATTAACTCTGCTCAGTCCCGTGTAGAGAGCTTCAACATCCGGCTCCTGGCCCCCTACCCTGACCATGGCCCTCCCATGAATACTCAGTTCACTGCTTACTGTTTTAGACAGATCCCTCCACTGGGAGTTCCTAATGCACAGGGGGGGCAGGCTGGAAGATGGCTAACTCTTAAGCATGGTTTGTTTGCATGGATTCCTCCTAGTGTGGATAACAGTCTCTATGAATGGAATAGATCGATTTCCATCTTCCATTGTCTTAATTTTGTTTTCACCTCAGGAGGTGCGATGAATAACGTGCATTTTGGGCTCCCAGAGGCCACTTCATGATTTCGTGCACAGCCTAAGCCAAACTCAGGGCTGTATTCAGCACGCTACATGTATCATCCAGGCTAAAATGTTACCAGTAGGCTCTAGGTCATAGGACACAGGATAAGCCCGCCTGAAAACAACAGCAGAGACTGGATGGAGGACCTTCTGTCAATATTTATAACTAGAGGCCTGGTGCATGAAATTCATGCATGGGGGGGTGGGGGTGAGGATCACCTCTCCAATCCAGGACCCAAGGATTGGGCTTAAACCAGCAGTCAGACATCCCTCTCACAATCCTGGACCACTGGCTCATAACTGCTCACCTGCCTGCCTGTCTGATGGCCCCTAACTGCCCCACCCACCAGTCTAATCACTCTTAATCGCCTCTGCCTGACAGCCTAATAGCCCCTCACTAACTACTCCCCCCCCCCCCGCCAGTCTGGTTGCCCTCAATGCCCCTTTGCTGGCCTGGTCATCCCACACAGCCTGCTGCTCAGTCGTTTGGTTACCCCTCACTAACCCCCCTGCCACCCTGGTCACCTCACACAGCCTGTTTGGCCATTTGTTCAGTTGTGATGGTCGCTTAGGCTTTTATATAGATAGATAATTTCGTCATTATCTCCATGCTTTGGGCTCAGAAGATTTGGAAGACCAAGGAAGCAGGGGTGAAACGCTTCAGTCAGGTGCCCAGTGGACTGGAAGTGAGGACTGCCTTCTAGCCAGTTGGGGCATCTCCTGTGCTAAACCAAGGTCATGGCGAAAAGGAACTGAGCCCTTGAAAGTGGGCGAAGAGAGAAGAATAACATTGTGTTTTCGAACTGAGGACTGTTTCTCTTATCATACCACTTAAACTGTACACAGTAATTGATTATCTAACACGCGGGGGAATTAAAACTCACGTTTGTGAAGTAACTCGTCCTGTCCACAGTGTGATTGTGACCGTACAGTTGCCAAGCTGGGAAATGTGATGCCTGTCGAATTAGTTCACCCTGGAAACAATCAGGACAAAGTAATTTCTCAATACACTTTTGCTGAATTAAAAAATAAAATAAAATAAAATTGCTGTTGTTCTTTTTCCAAATCGTCAAGTTTTAGCAATCTTATTAATTCACAGTAACCAAGTGATAGAAGGCACATTTTCATATAAGAAAAGAAACGACTATTTTCCATATGCTATCAATCCATTTTACCCGTATAGCCCCTCTCTCTCTTTCCAGACAGTGGCATATGTGTGGGGTGGAAAACGCAATGACATGAACATGTTATAATTTTTTTTTTTTTTAAAGGCTGCCACAGTCACACCCACCTGCTTCTGTGTCACAGGATTTGCGGGGAGGTAGCGCATTGTGCCAGTCTCACATCTTTTGTGAACCAGCGGAGCACCGAGAGCTAAAAGACCCTTTCACCCCCTTCAGCGGCAAGTGTATAAATGAAGTTAAAAATAAAATAAGAGTCCTTCTCAGGGACCTCATCACCTATTCCTTTCTAGCCTGATGCAAGGCTTCCTTTTATCCTGCAGGACTTAATAACCCAATGCTGGAATGATTGCTTGGCGTAATTATCTGAGTAGCATGCCCTTCTATGAGCTGTTTGGCGGAGGAATAGAAACGAGGACTGGGCCACCTCGTTATGAGAGGTCTCATGTCAGACACGTCAACGTAGGAGAGCTGCTCTATCGGTCCAGGTGTCTGAAGTCAGTGCGGCAATTGAAAATCGGCTACTCCTCCTCCTCCTCCCACGCACCCCTGCCTCCCTCCCCCAGTGGAATGAATGGCATGTGATGTGCCTTTCATCTCAAGGTCTCTGGCTTTCTAAACCCCACAAGAGTCTGTGGGGAACAGATAGCTAAAGTTATCTATTCAGCCTAAATTATGAAGAAGAAAAAAATTAGAGTGAAAATAGTTCACTTTCGCCGAAACCGGTTTGGCTCAATGGACAGAGCGTTGGATTGCGGACTGAAAGGTCCCGGGTTCGATTCCGGTCAAGGGCATGTACCTTGGTTGCGGGCACATCCCCAGTAGGGGGTGTGCAAGAGACAGCTGATCGATGATTCTCTCTCATCGATGTTTCTAACTCTCTATCCCTCTCTCTTCCTCTCTGTAAAAAAATAAATAAAATATATTAAACAAAAAGAAAATATTTCACTTTCTCCAGGATTTCAGGCCAAGGGAGAAACTTGAGAATAACTGCCTAGTATTAACAATTTGGGTCATGTTAGGCATCAAGAGAAGATTAATCTGTGGCTAATTTTGGTGACAGCAGGAAAAGGAGGTTAGAGCCTAAATGAATGGCAGTCTTTTGGAGCACTTAAAAATCTACTGGGTTAGCCAAAACCGGTTTGGCTCAGTGAATAGAGCATTGGCCTTCGGACTGAAAGGTCCCAGGTTCGATTCCGGTCAAGGGCATTGTACCTTGGTTGCAAGCACATCCCCAGTAGGGGGTGTGCAAGAGGCAGCTGATTGATGATTCTCTCTCATCAATGTTTCTAACTCTCTATCCTTCTCTCGTCCTCTCTGTAAAAAATCAATACAATATATATTTTTATTGATTATAAAAATATATATTGTATTTTTATACAATACTTCATTATACTGGATTATAATGATGTTTCCTAGGGGGAAAAATGTTTGCAGGAAAAGCGGTATACCTGTTGAAAGTCTATATTCCTTTAAGATTATTTAAGCAAAAGGATTTGCATAATTATAAACAAACATAAGTACAAATAGTTCATAATTTAAATAATCTTTAAGTGGGAGAGTAACCCTGCCCAATGGAGTGCTAGTTCATTGCTAAAAAGTCAGTTACAGGATTCACAATGAAGGGAAAATGATTGGGTGATAAAATTTTGAACATTTCTTTCAAATCATGATATATTCAACTTCTTTGATGGAATATGCCAGGATCACAATGCAAATGATTTTGTAATCTGCATCAGTGTGTTATAATTAAAAAGCTCATCTGTTATTCACATTTGTTTTATTTCCAAAGTGAGCATTGATAGTGTCTTACATTGTTAATTTAATTAATCCTATTTCAAATTCTTTAAAGACTAACACATGAATTGATCTAATTTCCACATTTAAATTCAAATTCTATAGACTATAATACTATTTTTTTTCAGATTCCATGTGTATCCAGATTACAAATCAAATTAATTATTTTGAGTGCTAGACTAATTGATTTTATCAGAAAATATCAAATTAGCTTGACTATGTATAACTAATTTTGATTTGATACATCTGTGTATATTGCACATCTGACTGGATTTCTCATGAGAAAATTTTGGCATAAATTGTGTGTGTGTGTGTGTGTGTGTGTGTGTGTGAGCTCACACACTTCAATTGACTATTCATATTCAAAGCATTTTAAATAACATATATCAAATTCAAAGCTATCACACTTCAATTTAGTTATCTTGATTCTTGGTTGGTATTTGGTCTTAAATTTAATTGAATTTATTTCATATCTGATCACTGACTTAATGGTGATATACTCTATCATTTTCGGATAAAATTAACACTGTGAGAAATGTAAAGACCAAGAGCTTAAATGTCAGTTAGAATTATGCTAATGCAAATACAATTATAAAAATAACCATCCTGTGATGAGAGAGGCCATTTGAAGTTATGTGACATGTAGTTGTTTTTAAATGAATCTCAAAAGTGTAAATGAGATAGAGCTACGAATGGCATAAGGTCTAGAACTTGCCTAAAAACTTTCTTAACTTTTTTCCCTAATCTTTGGAATTTCTCTAAATATCAGTTGTATCATTAACATTTAAACAAATGCCTACTCTTTAAAAAAACAAAGCATTATCTTTTTTTTTTTTTTGAGAAATGAATATGTAAGGAGATGTAGCCAGAAATTGGGGAATAACAGGTGTCTGCACTTGCTTCTGTACAAGTTTAAAAAACAGCTATCTCACTTGGTTTTCTCCTTCTGCTCTACTCAGTATAACCACATTATTATTATTTTGTTCCTCACAACTAGTACCTTTACCCAATCCCTCCCTTCAGCCCTTGGCCACTTCTGGTGGGAAATCCTATTGGATGGTGCACTGATTCTTTCTATTTCACTCCAATGCCTTAGCTTAATTAGCCCATGATGCATTTCATTCTCCTCTTAGTCCAGAGTCTCATTGTTTCCTGAAGGATCATTGCTACAATTTTTAGCATCTCGTCTTTATGTTCCCCAAACCATTTATAAGTAAACGATGTAACTCCCTCTCAATGGAAATTCATACATTCTGATGTCTTTTCCCTCATAGGCCTTCAATTACAAGACCCCAATTTTGTAACTGTCAGCAACTCTGTCACAAAACATTCTGCTATCATTGGTGTGTATGTCTGTGGAAAGGCTGCTCAGCTCAAATTGATTACTACCCGGAAACAAAAAGATAAAGATCAACTTAAACAGAAAAAAAAGGAGGAAATTCAGACAAGTCAAAGTATATCTCCAATAGTTAAACGCACATTGATTTTTACAAAGAGCAAGTTTCTATTATAGGCATGTCAGAATTCAAAGAACGTAGACAACATTTAATTAAAAAAAAAAAAACACCTTTATATATATTATTGATTTTAGAGAGAGGTAGGGAGAGAGGGACAGAAACATTCATGATGAGAATCATTGATCAGCTGCCTCTTGCACGCCCCCTACTGGGGATTGAGCTCACAATCTTAAGAAATATGTTAAAAGCACCTGAGATTCACCTGGGCTGGTTTGGCTCAGTAGTAGGACATCTGCCCTCAGACTAAAGGGTCACAGGTTGGATTCTGGTTAAGAGTATGCACCTAGGTTGCAGGTTTGATCCCAGTCCGGGTGCATGTGGGGGGCAATCAATTGATGTGTTCCTATTTCATTGATGTTTCTCTCTTCCTTTCCCTCTATCTGAAAATCAATGGGGGCAAGGGAGAAGTTCTCTGGTGAGAATTAACATAAATGAATTAATGAGTGAATAAATATATAAAGAAATATATAACAAGGCTGAAAAAGGACTTGAGTTTCTATGAGAAGCACTTCTAACAAATTTCCACACTACCAGACTACCAACACCACGGTATGGCTGTGCAGACTAATGACTATTTAAAAGTATCATCGTGAGCAGTATTTCACTGGTAACATATTCCTCCCTCTGTTTGATATAAGAATACAGGCGATCACATAACATTTCCTATGGATTTATGACATTATGAAATATATCTGGCTCCAGGGAAAATGTCAATGGAGAAGTATATTAAGGATGAGAGTCTATTCATACTGGAAATACGATTAAAATGAATCTCCCCTCAATCTGAACTGTTTGTACATATATTACTACCGCACAATCCGCTGGAAGATAAACTGTTTACACAAACATTATAATACCTGGCACAAGTACCCATGTCTGTAAAACTTCCTTCTGAGTTGCCACTGGCAGAAGAGGCTCAGTTTAAATACATGTTTAAACCCTTAAATACAAGGAATTAAGAGAAAATAATTTAAAAGAAAATCACCCTTTGACATGACTCAGGGATGTTATGGTAGCCTCATGCCTCCCCTCCACAATAAGCATTACCCAGCCTTAGAACAAATAGCAAGAAGTCTTTTGGATGCCCTGGTTGGTGTTGCTCAGTGGATAGAGCATCGGCCTGGGGAACCATAGGGTCCTGGCTTTGATTCCAGTCAAGGGCACATGCCCCAGGTTGCTGGCTTGATCTCCAGTAGGGGGTGTGCAGGAGGCAGCCAATCAATGATTCTCTCTCATCATTGATGTTTCTATCTATCCCTCTCTGAAATAAATAGAAAATACATTTTAAAAGTTTAAAAATAAAGTCTTAAAAAAGAAAAAAGGAAGTCTTTGGGATGGAGCGCTAAAATGACCGTCCTGTATAACATTTTCTGCATTGGTGGTCCGTCTCTTGTCATAGTTAATGCTACTTTGTGTTTGGCCAATGACAATCTATATGAAACTCTTATATGATCTGTGTAAAACTCTTAGACCTGGGCTAGACCATAGTGAACTCTTGGTAGCTATTACTTTTGCATAGGGGTTCTTTTAAAAAAATATTTTATTAATTTTTTTTTTTACAGAGAGGGAGGGAGAGGGATAGAGAGTTAGAAAGATCCATGAGAGAGAAGTATCTATCAGCTGTCTCCTGCACATCCCATACAGGGGATGTGCCTACAACCAAGGTACATGCCCTTGACCGGAATCGAACCTGGGGCCCTCCAGTCCCCAGGCCAACGCTCTATCCACTGAGCCAAAACAGCTAGGGCCACATGATTGGTTTTAATTGAACATAAACTATCTACTTCAATGTTTTCTAAACTGACATAGAAATTATATTTAAGAAATAATTTTTCTGCCAAAACTGGTTTGGCTCAGTGGATAGAGCGTCTGCCTACGGACTGAAAGGTCCCAGGTTCAATTCTGGTCAAGGGCATGTACCTTGGTTGCGGGCACATCCCCAGTAGGAGGTGTGCAGGAGGCAGCTGATTGATGTTTCTCTCTCATTGATGTTTCTCGCTCTCTATCCCTATCCCTTCCTCTCTGTAAAAAATCAATGAAATATATTAAAAAAGAAATAATTATTGATAGGAAACGCATTCATATTATAATTAAATATGTGCCATATATCAGAGATCTGCAAACTGTTTTGGGGAAAAGCTGTACTTAATGTTCTAGGCTGCACCGACCACTTATTCTCTCCCTGCTGCTGCTGCTGCTTCTTCCTATTCTTTTAAAAACCATTTTAAAATGTCCTGTCATTTGGCCCTTGAGCTGTGTAATTAGCCAAGCCTTACCAATATATTATTATTGCTTCTCTCGCTGCTTATTACATTTTTGGAAGTTGTTTCAAGAAAAGCACTTTTAAACATTATAATGTTCTCTCCTTAATTTATTTAAAAATAATAATTTTAAAGCTCTATTAACATGTATTATGGTAAATTATCTTATGAGAGATAACCTCTTCCTTGCCCCCAATTCATCCATTTTTCGATGTTCTGGAACGTCTCCTGGGGCACTTAGGATCTCTCCATATTGACTATAAAGGTACTTTCCTGTCTTTTATACTACGTTTAACAGCAATACAATGTTTTAATTAACACCCTGCAAGGTACTTATGTACGCATAATTGATTGTTAGAAGGGCTTTTTTGGATAACACAGTAAATTCTTTATCTATGGAATTGCTTCTCTTTGTCCTTAGGCTGTTCTGTCAATAACTTTTCATTTCCAGTCATGGATTGTTCATACTTGTACCTTATTCTCGTCAGGTTAAGGGGAAAGACAGTTTTTATGCACATTCTTCCAGAATTTCATATCTCATATTACACATTTTGACTTTTAAGAATATATCCACTATGGGACATGTATGTAGAGGAGCAACTATGAATCAACACATTTAAAGAGATAAAAAGGACACTGCTGAATTGGCACAGGGATGGAAGATGGACATAAGTTGTACAAAAATCAAGGGATAGCAGAGTAAAGCACAAAATATACTGGACCAATAAACAACTGGAATAAGCACCAGATTTTTTAAAAAGGAGATAAAGGGAAAATAATGAACAACTTAAACTGATGAACAAAAACAGACCCAGAGACAGGGAAGCATTGATCTGACTGTTGGATCTCAGAGGGAAGGCAGGGGAGGGTGGGGGTAAAGGAGAGAGATCAACCAAAGGAAATGTATGCATGCATATGAGCCTAACCAGTGGTCACAGACAACAGGGGATGGAGGCATGTGTGGGGAGGGGTTTTGGATGGGAATGGGGGGATGAGGACAAATATGTGATACCTTAATCAATAAAGAGATTTTAAAAAGAACATAAAACTATAAGATATGAGTGGCAGTATTAGTAACCTCATTATATTAGATTATTTAACATGTATAACTTCATTTAATCATACATACAATACCATAAAGAAGGAATATTTATTTCCATTTTATAAAGACATCTTTACAGACCTTATCAATGACAACAGGAATTAAATGCCAACTCTATTTGAGTCTAAAGTTCAGAATGCTCATATTGCAATAATATTTCTCAATTCTACAAAAAACTGAGGGATTACTTGAATAGTATGACATGCTTTTGAGTTAATATGGATTATTTCAATGAATTCAGTTCATAAGTTGTAAATAATTCTAAGTTAGGCCTACGTTATCAGACTGTAATGAAGAGAATAAGATTAAGAAATGATATGTCCAATCCTCAAGTTTTATGGTCAGCAATAAGTGACTAGCATGTTAAGTACAACTGATATTATGCAATGACTATCATACATGTGTTCACATAGCATGATCATGGTAAGTACTGTCTGCTAGCAACAGAGTAGGTATTTTGATTTGTTCATTTAAGTCTTTGTCCTGACAAAGCAATGATTCTATTTCCACTCAATTACTCTCATCCCTCTCCTTCCTCCACTATCTCTACACATACACTGATATTCAGTGGAAGGTCATTTTACCAGGATTTAAATTATATTAGGTCAATTATAACAGATAAATTATCTTAACTTCAGGAGAGTATGTTGATAGATAATGATTTGATTAAACTCTAATGCAATGACATCTTCTCATACTTTTCTCTTTGTTTTAGCACTTATGAAATAAATCTGAAATATACATTTACATCACTGAATTCAATCTTATGAAAGGATTAATATCTCCCCAAACATGTAACTGATTTAGAATAGGTATTGGTAAGCATTTTATGCGTAAGATGTAGTAATCAGGATACTATGTAAATGCTGATACTAACAGGTTTCTAAAAATTGTATTGCTATAATTCTAAAATAATAATTATTATTTCTGTAATGCTGAGCCACTGGAAAATAATAAATTGTTTTGGGAGGATAATATTTTACTTGGTTCCACTTCAAAGTTAGTATTTGTTATAGTATTTCTGATAGTAATTCCAAGTTAGTATTTCTTATCCTTAAGATTGATTGAAGTGCTATTAATTCTGATCTGTAAAGATATTTTTCACATTTTATCTTTGAAAATGCTTTTTGATACAGACTGATACTTCCAAGTATTGATAATCTGTCCACAAGCATCTGCTATTAATACATCATATTCATGCCATGACAGGCGGGCATAGAATTCCATGAGATGTTTCTCTGAAGAGTTGCTTTCTTCTTATTATTAATTATTTGTTTCTCCAATTGTCTCAGGATTGCCCAGTGGGAATGCTCTCATTTTTTTTTTTTAAGCATTTTGCTGGTTCTGGCAAAAGATATAGATACTATGAATAATTATTTCCATGCCTCAGCCCTCTCTCTGAGAAACTCTTAGTTCCTTTTGCTGGAGAATGGCATTCAGAAGACAAGAGAGCTAGCTGGCTTTGCTCACGGCTACTGGTTCATGGCTACCAGACTCTTTTTGCAAACAGCCAAAGAACATTAATATGAATATGAAAAAATACATATTTTTTTATATCCACACATATATTTATTTATATGTGCTTATATAAATACACATTTGTATATATTCATGTATATATAAATTAATTTATACATTTTGTTCATAAATATATATTTTACATGCATATAAAATATGCATGTTTACAGTGTAGGTATGTTAACATCTATTTCTTTATATTGATGACAAGCATTAACATTTCTATTTACCATCCAAATCCACAGTGTCCATTTACTATATTATTGGTTTCAGAAAAGAAGGGAGAGGGAGATAGAGAGAAACATCAATGACGAAAGAGAACTACGGATCGGCTGCCTCCTGTACGCTCCCTACTGGGGATCGAACTTGTAGTCGGGCATGTGCCTTGACTGGGAATGGAAAGGTTCAAAGGTTGGTACTCAACCACTGAGCCATGCCAGTTAAGTCACAGTGTTCATTTTTGTTTACTTTTCCCATATTTGCAATCCGCTTTCCTAACTCCTAATGAGGAGGAGTGTTGCTGCCATTGTTCTTATATTAATTTATTTTAATATCTTTAATTATAACATATTTATTAGCCTATCTACTTTTTCAATCCACCTCATCCATATACGATGAACTTTGCACCACGGCAGCCAGTTCCTCCTCCACGTGCTGCCTCCCTCTCCTCCCACCAGCTCATACCTCAGGTCCCCTGCTCTCTCCTGTGGGGGCCCCTCAGCCCCTGGCTCCTGCACCCCTGGCTATGCCCCTCTGCTCCCTGAAGCCTCTGCACTGCATTGAGGATACGGCAGTGTCAGGCTGCCCTCATGTGGTGGGCCTCCACACAGGCACACACATGGACTCTGACATCTTCTAATGTGTTCTCACCTCTCCCCCATCTCACCTGTCCCTCCCACACCCCGCCCTGGAAGGATGTTCCCTCCAGCTCCCCTGAATTCTGAGCCCCATGTGCTGGAGAGTTGCACACCCTCCCTCTCCCACCCCACCCCCCAGCAAACCTACAGCTTGGTTGTGCTCTGATACAACAAACACGGGTGCCAAGGATGGAGATACCTACTTGTCCTGCTGGACTGTGAGCTCCAGGGCACCCACTATTGCCTGGCATCAAATCGTGATCACCTGGCTCAGAGGTCTACACTCAGCCATTGAGCCATGCCGTGTGGGCGTCTTGAGCAGTTTTCAATATGCTACATCAAGATCATAGCTTTTACATCTTACAAAATGCGTAGTACCTTTTTTTGTAATGTTAATATGACACAACTAACTTACTATAAAATGCCTTACACGCTTCAGACCCTGATGATTTAAACTGCAGAAGAATCTTTTCTAACTTAGTAATTTGGACAATTAAAATATTCTATTTATTTTTAGTAGAATTGATTGGGGTTATATGGGTTAATCAAATTGTATAGGTTTCAGGTGTACAGTTCTATAATACACCATCTTAATGAGTGTTCACCATCCAAAGTCTAATCTTTCACCACCATTGCTCTCCCATTTACCCTCGTCTACCTGCCCCTACCTGCCTTCCCATCTCATGATCATCAGGCTGTTATCTGTAGACAATTAAAAACTGTGTTTAAAGTTAATACTTAATTTGTTAGAATTTGTCAGTAACTTTGCCAATAATTTTGTTTGAAAAACAGCCCTTTAAAGGGAATATAACATGTCTTATTATAATCAAACTGTAGATTAACTTTTTCCTTTATAGAAAAATTAGCTTAGATATATAATAGAATAATAGGTTATTTATGTTTTATTTATACTTAGATATATAATTATTACAGAGACACTATTAGAAAAATATAGAAATTCAGGGCATTTTATTAATTCATATAATGACTAAATATACTAATTTTAAAAGGCCTGATATACCATGAGACAAAGAGCAACACACTTATGTAAATATATTAAGGTTATAATTGAATAATTTCAATCAGCTGTGTATTTTCAGATCACTCTCTTAGCACTTCTGGGGTTCTGTTTTTACATATGAAAATTTAACATTTTTAAAAAATATATTTTATTGACTTTTTACATAGAGGAAGGGAGAAGAATAGAGAGTCAGAAACATAGATGAGAGAGAAACATGGATCAGCTGCCTCCTGCACACCCCTACTGGGGATGTGCCCGCAACCAAGGTACATGCCCTTGACCGGAATCTAACCCAGGACCTTTCAGTCTGCAGGCCAAAGCTCTGTCCACTGAACCAGACTGGTTTGGCAACATTTTTTAAATAATTGGTTCTACATTTTCCTCCCCATCTGAATTAATTTGGGGATTCTTTAAAGATGAAATTATACTTTTTGCACAGGTTTTTGTTTGGTCCTGTCCAGTTGATGCAGATGATATGTAGTTCTAAGAATGTGACTTTTAGCTGTGGATTTACCCAGTGTGCCTTGGAGCAAGGCAAACGACACAGGGAGCAGAGAGACCTTGAAGAAACTCTGTAAGTCCCCTGCCCCTTGGTTTCCTCCTCTTTAAATAACTTTGGATGTGGTGGAGTTAGGCATTCAAGACCCCTCCCTGAGGTTATAAGTAAAATGGAAAAAAGTATGGAGCTGCTAAGTCACCCCTTTTTTATTGATGTAGAGATACTTTCATTAAATATAAGTGCAGCCCTAACTGGTTTGGCTCAGTGGATAGAGCTTTGGCCTACAGGCTGAAGGGTCCTGGGTTTGAGTCCAGTCAAGGGCATGTACCTTGGTTGAAGGCACATCCCCAGTAGGGAATTTGCAGAAGGCAGCTGACCAATGTTTCTCTCTCATCGATGTTTCTAGCTCTATATCCCTCTCCTTTCCTCTCTGTAAAAAAGCTATAAATTAAAAAAAAAGAAAAAAAAAAGCACAACATGAAAACAATGTCTCCACCGAGGGACAGCTGGCATCCTGACTCTGAGAAAGTACCATTTTCAGCAATGGACCTAATAAGCTGAGGTCCATAAAACACCAGAGGCAAGCCATGCGTATGAGCAGGCCGGCACTTTAGACATGGCAACTATGATGTTGACTTGCTTGCATCCTGTCCAAACACAGAAAATCACGAGGCTGCATCGTAAAACCTCCCCAAACCATAAAAAGCTACTATTTCACTCCTGCACACAGACATTTTACTGCTTTTTTTGTTCCGTGTGTTTTATGGCCTGAAATTCTTTTATGGTGTCTATACATTTAGAGCTTGTTCCTGGAAAGATGTTTCTAGTCCTTTATCTTTTGAAAAGACTGCAGCTGGCAATAATGTATTGGGTGTTTGTAAAGCAAAAAAATTCTCTATTAGATAATGTGGAATGTTTCAGAACAAAAGAAAATGCATTTCCTGTTCAACATAAGACATCACTGTAGTGTCTGGAATATAATAAGATTACTATTTGAATACCTAATCATTTTTATTCAGTTATGGTTATATTTGTCTATTTTTCTTTCATGTGTTATTTTCCTCATTTACTCCCTCAGGAAAGAAAAAAGAGAAACCTCTATTAAGTAAGTAAATGATCAGAAAAATATTCAGAGGTGTTTTCTATTATTCATCCTATTTCTAATGCTATAGTAGCACTTTGCCTGAATATATGTTTCTTGCATATCTCCATTTTCATCCCATTTTTGTGCCATTCAGTCATGAAATTTCAATGGAAGAATTACATTCTTATCATATTGAGAAGTTCCTTCTATATAATGTTATTGATGGCACTCTGTATATAAGTAAAATATAGTGAACTGTCATGAAAATATTGAAAAATCTGTTGTTTTATTATTAAAAAAGTTATCATCACTTATTGTTAGGAATAAAAACTACAAGGACTACATAAAACATATTCAATGTTTAAAATATTTGGAAGTTAATATATACATATGAATAAAATCATAATTAAAAAATATAAGTTCATGAACTCTTATTTACTATTCAGATATTTATTAGGCAAGGCAACACGGAGTTTCTAAAAACAGACACAATTAATTTTGTGCAACATCATTCTGATTTTTGAGTAATTGGATATAATTTGCTGTATTTCAGAGTTTCTATAAATAATGAGGTTATTTTTCTAAGTCAAAATAATTCTTCAACTTAGTAACTAATTTTAATGTTAGAATAACACAGTATAGACAGCCTTTTCATAAACACATGGGAGTTGATTTATTCATATCACAACATTATCGGCTAAACAATATTACCCGATAAATTGGTTTCAGTGGCATCACTCATCAATATTCTATCAAATGCACTTTTAAGTGATGTTGAAAGAAAAGTGGGTGTGAGGAAACTAACACTCTGGTTGGAAATAATCTCTATGTAATCTCTAACTGCAGAGAACCTGTCTCTGTATCTCTTATTGTTTGGTGTCTTCTCTTGCTTGAACACCCTCTTCCGGCACCTAGCTCATTGCTCTCCACACAATGAAAAGTAAGCCCAACCAAAAATGCTTCACCAAATACATTTGCTCTTTTGTCACAAAACTGTTACCATCATATTAAGAGTGTTGAGAAGAAAATGAGCATAGTCTTCAATTAAGAAAACATTTTATGCCCAACCAGCATGGCTCAGTGGTTGAGCGATGGCCTATGACCCAGAAGGTCATAGTTCAATTCCAGGTCAGGCCATGTGCCCAGGTTGCGGGCTTGATCCCCAGTGGGGGGCGTGCAGGAGGCAGCCAATCCATGAGTCTCTCTCATCATTGATGTTTCTCTCTCTCTCCCTTCTTCTCTGAAATCAATAAAAAATACATTTTTTTAAAAAAAGAAAACATTTTATAATTACCTGATACACATGAACAAAATAGATTTCCGATTCCAGTGTTTCAGCTCTAATTTACATTTTAGTTCCTAACCGAATTTAGCACTTTAATTCAGTAAGAACTTTAGAGGTAACATTGCAACTCTCCACTTACGCTATCACATCCCAATCTTATCTGTGTAAGGGAGACCAGGTCTACTAGCATTAGAGCATATCAAAATCTGATAGAGGAGGATAATCT
Source organism: Nyctalus aviator (assembly GCA_036971965.1). Classification (NCBI taxonomy): domain Eukaryota; kingdom Metazoa; phylum Chordata; class Mammalia; order Chiroptera; family Vespertilionidae; genus Nyctalus; species Nyctalus aviator. Next base: position 8,538,062 of record CM072940.1, on the reverse strand, counting down.
TTTCATTTTGCTCCCTGTCTGCCTGATGGGGCCAGTCAGTGGAGACCTGTTAATCCTACTCGTGCAATTCATCCCCTTGTAATAGGAAGTTCAAAGTGAAATCCAGGCAAGACTTAGATACAGCTGATCTGCGCACTGTTGTTAAGACAACGACATGATTAACATAGCGAGAATTTATAACTCGATGTCTCCTCCAAATAGTCACTTAATTCTTCCTTCCCTTTTATTGAAGAAAAATCTCCACTGGACTAAGGTCTGACCTCAGAGTTGATACATTTATACTTGTGCTGCCTGAATAATAAATAGTGATACTTCAGAATATCGATTTCAGTTTTCCAAACACACTGCACATTTTTAAATGGCATTTGGTATTATACAGCTGCTTGAATTTCTAATTGTGGCATTGCCAGTGGTGCATTGTACATTTGCCAGTTTCATTTTGGGAGACTCGGTCTACCCTGTTGTGGACAGTTTTGCTGAGATGAGTACTGGCATACAGGGTTATTATTATTATTTTTTTCTTTCCAATATCCCCAATTCAGGTGAGTCGTACGTACTCGTGTGTTTGTTTGTTTTTCTAAATATATTTTCAGTTGATTTTTGAGAGAGAGGAAAAGAGAGGGAGAGAGAAACATCCATGGACTGTCTCCTGCATGCCCCTTTCTGGGGATCCAGCCTGCAACCCAGGCAGGTGCCCTTACTGGGGATCCATCTATTGGCATGGGATGGCATTCAACCAACTGAGCCAGACTGACCAGGGCTGACTTGTGCTTCTTTACCAAGCAGACCCTCTCTCCCAGGACTTTATAGCCTGGACCAGTAGAATAAGGACATGAGTGAGAAATGTAGGCCATGTGTTGCAAGTGAAGTATTGTGACCACACGGTATCATCACAGACTTCCCTGTACTGGTTCCTCTTCCTCACACTTCAGGAACTTGCTGTCTAATCTGAAAATTGAAACTCCAAACCCTCAGCTAAGTTTAGTGCCTTGATATAGTATTCTTATAATAACCAGGTTTTCAGAGATAGTAATTATTGCATTTAAGCAAAAAACAGAATTGATCTAGAATGTAGTTGTGTTCAATATGTTTTATTGCCACAAATTTCCTGGTTTTCTGCACTAGGAAGCAAACTGGAAATTGTCATATCCTGATAAATATAATAATATCTGCAAAAGGATACTTAAATTTTCCTGAATTTTAGGGACATAATTTTCAAATTCTATGATTAGGAGAAGATTTAATATGATTAATTAATTGAGGAGAATAATTTTATTATGACATGAATTAGTATAATTCTATGTGATATAAATGGCTTAAATGATAGAAAATGTAATAAATTTAAAAAACCCAACTACTTGAAATATATTATATAGGATAGATGCTATAATTACAGATTAAGAATAAAGAGAAATATGCTTGTAAGGGCATAATAAAAACAGGCAGATATAAAATGCAAAATTCATGCTAATACAATATTTAAGAAAGCAAACTCAGCTTAATGAATGTCATCACCTCTTCTTAATATTTATAATGTTTGCCCCGTGACATAACTATACTCTATTTATTAATATATATTTCATATAAAATTCATTCATTGAAATAAGGTTTAGGTTCTATTTAAAATAAAGTTATCTGCAGCATATTTGCATTTACCTATATTCATGAGATAATGCTTTTAAAAATCTTAACTTGACAAAGTCTAGTTTTCTTCCTATCTACTCTGCTTATTCAAGACTTTTCTATCCTATTTCACTGTATGGAGAAAATACTTAAATATGACCTGTTAAGAATTAAAATATAAATACCGTTAAACACATCACCTAGCAATTTTCTTTGCTATTGATATTTTTAACTTGCGACCACCTCAAATATTATTTTCCCATAGGTTGTTCTCAAAAAGCTATGTTGCTCTCCCCAAGGAGGAGAATTAAAAAGGTTAATTCATTGATAACATAATTATGTCAAAGCATTCATGGAGATTAATCCTGCCAAAAGCAAAGGATGTTAGGCTGAGCTGGTTGGTATAGGCGTCTCTTGTACCAGGGAGAAATCTGTTAAGAAACAAGCTCTTAGTAGCATGATTTGCAAACCATTTGTATGGCACATCACCCCGTGTGATTAGTCAAGTCTGCAGAAGATGTGGTTTTGCTTCCATTTATCATTCAACGTGCGCAGTGATTATTTAGCTTAACATCTAGGATGTCTTTAAATATCACAACCATCTTTCCGCATGAGAAAATAAATGGAAACGCTGGAATTTCCCAAGCCGTGGGAAATACATGTATTACAAATTGGATTGAGCTGCAGAACAGTGTTCGAACTGTGCCATTACATCCAAGCGAGCTTACTCAGCAGTGAGCTTCTCCTGCAGAAATCGATTGTGCGATACAAGCTGGTTATGAATGAGGAAAAAATGGAAAACAAGTGCTCCTTCATACCAGTAACTAATGGTGTATTCAAGAAAACATTTCCAGGCAGTTTGAAGAATCTTGGTGCATAAGAAAACCATAGGATTTCTGTCTTTGATATGCAACAGACTCCACAGCACCCACTGAAAATGATTTTCTATTGCTCATTATGCCAAATAAAGCAACTGTGAATCATGTCTTTCCTACTTAAATATCTTCATAGAAAATTAATTATGTAAAGCACCATTCATATTAGTACTAAAAAAATTTGTTTTTTCATTTTGTGCTCCTTACTATGTAAACATGTATTTAGGCTTTTACACTGAGTGGCCAGATTATTATGAGCACCTCACGTTTGTAGGCAACTTAGCTGTACACTGCATCGTATGGGATATGGAAGCTGAAGGCCTGTTCAAACACCTTTGCTGTCTGCAGTTACGAAGATAAAACATCTCCAATTTTCACAGTAACACAAGGGTTGGACATTCAAGCATTGGGAAAAAGTCATGTGGTCCGATGAATCACATTTCCAGTTGCATCATTCAGATGGCAGAATGACAATTTGGCAGAAACAGCATGAAAGCATGCACCCCACATGCATGAGTACAACCCTTCAGGCTAGTGGGGGCAGTGTTATGGTTTGGGTCATAATTTCCTGGCATGATTTGGGCCCTTTAATTCGTGTGGAACAATGTCTGAATAGCACAACATACCTAAGTATTGTTGCTGATCAAGTTCATCCTATCATGTTGATGGAGTATCCCAATGGAAATGGTGTCTTCCAGCAAGACAATGCGCCATGCCACAGTGCTTGTATTGTGCAGGAGTGGTTTCAAGAACATGAGGGAGACTTTACCTTGCTTAAGCGGCCCCCACAATCACCAGATCTCAATCCAATGGAGCACGTGTGGGAGGAAGTTAAAAGAGCCATCAGGCAGCTGGTTCCGCAACTATCAAGTCTCACAGAATGTGACAGTGCCATTCATCAGGCATGGCGTCAGATTCCTCGCATCACCTTTCAACATCTCATGGAGTCAATGCCAAGAAGAATCGCCGCAGTATTGAAGGCAAAAGGTGGCCCAACAAAGTACTGAGGCGGTGGTCACAGTAATCTGGCCACTCAGTGTATAGGTTTAAGTACATTTTATAGTCTTGCTATCATGGTTTATATGCAGTTAACCATTTCCTAAGACAACATCTATACAAATAAAAGTGTAATATACTATTTAGACTGGATAGATCAGACGTCTTCTGGACAAAGCTGCAGCAGCTGCGAGGGCCGAGGGCAGATGGCTGTAGTGGCCGGCAGTGGCAACAGCAACAGGGTGATGGGGGCAGCGCCTTCCCCTGATCAGCCTGGTTGCCTCCCACAGAGGAAGGCCAGGCTCGGGGGAAAGGGCCTAAGCATTCAGTAGGACACCTCCCGAGGGCTTCCAGACTGTGAGAGGGGGTAGGGAACCTACCCAATGCACAAATTTTCATGCACCGAGTCTCTAGTAATCATATAAAAAAGTGCCTTATATATTTTGAATAATAACTATCATATATATGGTTTGGAAATATTTTCTTCCATTCTGTGGGTTGCACATTCATTCTGTTCATTGTTTCCTGTGCTGAGCAGAAACTCTAGTTTGATGTGCTCCCACTTGTTTAGTTTTGCTCTTGTTGCCTGAGCTTGCAGTGTCATATCCAAATATTGCCAAGGTCAACACTAAGGAGCTTTTTCCTAATGTGTTCCTCTAGCAGTTTAAGGTTTCAGGTCTTGCATGTAATTTGAGTTGGTATTCTGTGCATAACATACGGATGTAAGACACAGTTTTAATTTCATTCTTTTAAATGTGGATATCTAGTTTTCCCAACTCCATTCACTTCAGACACTATCCATTCTGTATTCTTGGTACCTGTGCCAGAAATTAGTTGACTCTAGGTGAGCGGGTTTATCTGGGCATTCTATTCTTGCTGTATTAGTAAATGTTTCAAACATTTCCACTGAGCAGGTGAAGGAAAAGTTGCTGACCTTAACACCTTTGGAAAAGAGAGGAATCAATAAGACTAAAGGTGAAATCTTTACGGAAGCTCTGTACTTTCATTAAAAGAGCTGTATCATGGAGCTGTAAGGACTGAACATTCTGATAAGACTATATTTGTATACCGACAATGAATAATTAAATCAATGAATGGCCAGCGCTTGGAACTAGCATTCTCACTATGAGTGTGGGAAGTTACTGTTGAGCAAGAAAGAAAGGAAATGCTAGAATGATCCACATGATACTTAATTACAGTTGGAGATGTCAGTATGAACTCATGTTTATCCTAATATAGGTACAGATTTACATGAAATATTTATAGACGTGCATTAGAAAGGGGTTATTATACCCATATTTATTCTTTTGCTCTTCTGAAAGATTCTAGAAACATTGACATTTTAGGCGAGCACATTTAGACCACATATGTAAGTTTCTAATACAATTTCCCTCCCCAAAAAAGGAGGCAAATCTCTATGGAGAAATAGTTGATTCTAGGACTGGAGCAGAAAAATACACAAACGTAGCCTGAAGCAACTTGTAGCATCAGAAAGTAATAAAGTACTGAGAACAGCGGCAATGGAAATTTGGCAATGATGTATGTCAAGGGGAAATAGGATCTCACTGTAAGAAGACCCAATCGCCAAAGCTGGAATGAGAGAACAACAAAATAAATAAAGTGGAATTGGTTCATGACCCAATTTTAACATTAACATCCATCAGTTCCTACCAGTATAAACAATGTTTTAAAACATAAAATACTTGACTGAGCATGGACAAAGCCCCCATTCAGTAGAGTTCTAAGTAATTTTTATAGCATCTCTGCCTTCAAAGGCATGGAGCCTAACTCCCACTATGCAAGTGTGGGTTGCACAGTGGTTTACTTCCAAAGTTTATGGTGTGGAAAAGGGAAAACAGTAACTTTGAAGTGAAAAAACCTGACAAACACTAGCCCGGTGTTCCTAGTGAACATCAACAATGATAAATCAGGTTGATAACAGCTACACTTGATGGGATGGGATGGGAATAAAACTTTCCTTCTAATCTTATCCCCCCCAAAAAAACCTATAACCTCTGTCTAATCACGAACACACACACACACACACAGACTGATCCCAACTAGGGGATGTTTCACAAATATCTGACCAGGTCATCAAAACCAAGGAAAGAATGTCAGAGGGAAGGTGGAAGGAGGTGAGTGGGTAGGAAGAGATAAATCAAAGAACTTGTATGAATACCTGTATATCCCATGGACACAGACAATAGGGTGGGGAAGACCTGGGTTGGAGGATCAATGAGGGAGAAAGAGGGACACATGGAATACTTTCAACAGTAAAGATTAGAAAAAGAAACTGTCACAGAAAGAGGAGCCTAAGAAACATAACATCAGGTCATGTGACATCCTAGATGAGATCATAATAGAAAAAAAATAGGTAAATATCAACGGGAAATTTTTAGTAATAACTTGCAAAATAACACCTGGAGTTCAAATATAAAGTCTCTGCTTCAGGAAATTAGTGAGAAGAAAAACACAATAAAAAGATAACTATAAGTACGAAAAAGAGAAGGTAAAAATCACTGTTTCTGGGTATCTGGAAAAACATTGTTTCCTGATGTCCTTAAGTAAGAATTGTCCACGTTATTAAGCTGTTTGCTTCTGCATAGTTGTTGGGCCAGCATCAGCTTTCACTCGCTAGCTGCCTCGGGAGGTTTTCTAATTAAGATACTTAATGGTTGTATCTTATTAATTCTTGTTGATTGAGGACGGCTGGTGTCATTTCACTTGCTAAGTGTACCTCCAAAGATAAATGTTGTTTAATTTAAGCGTTAATTAAGTAAGCCCCATGAGAAATTTTACATGGAGGATCAAAAACCATCTATCTCCGATCAAGGATACAGCTCACTGGTGGAGGGAGTGGAGACTCAAGAGAGCAGGTGCCTATTAATGGTTAATAGGAATTAAAGGAATGGATATGCCTCTTGGGCTTTGCACAATATTTAGAGAGATTAAAATGCAAAAGATTGAAATCAGTGATGAGTACATGTGGTTCACTGCATGCGCCCACTGATGGCTGGTGGGGCAGAGGCAAGTGTTGACTCCCATCAGGGGTAAGAACACAGGATTGTGACAGGAAAGGAAAACCTTGAAAACATGAGATTTCAAGGGTGTTTGGTAGCTCACATTTTTTTATGCTTTAATATTCCATTTGTTCTTTCTTCTTTTCCATGTTATTGGGCATAATCAGTACAGTCGGTTTCCCGAGTAAGGGGCAATGTCTTGTATCATTTACGCCCAACTTTCCTAATAAAATGTATTTCTATGCCAGTGCATAAGCAAATCAGAATGGTCCAGGCATATTTTTATATTTTTAAGACACTGAAGGTGCTGTGTGTTTTTTTAAATAGGTTATTGTTTCAACTTAAACAGAATATATATATATGCATGGATTCCTTTCCCTAACCCAGAGTAGCAAACAGGAATATAAGGGAAGGAGATGGGGGGAGGTGGTTGAGGCATAGAGGGGATAATAAAGGGTGAGGGGAAAAAATTAATCTTGAAAATCCTCTTAAAAATTCATTTAGCCGAAACCAGTCTGGCTCAATGAATAGACTGTCGGCCTTCGGACTGAAAGGTCCCGGGTTCAATTCCAGTCAAGGCATGTACCTTGGTTGCAGGTACATCCCTAATGGGGGGTGTGCAAGAGGCAGCTGATCGATGATTCTCTCTCATCGATGTTTCTAACTCTCTATCCCTCTCTCTTCCTCTCTGTAAAAAAATCAATAAAATATATATATATTTCAAAAAATTCATTTAGAGACATTCAACTCTTAGGATGTAGGTTATATCCATGTACACTTTTCTAGCGTGTTATACGTAAGTCATGAGTTGCCCTTTTAGCAGTGTTAGCCACTGTCCATTGGAGGTTGTCTGGTCCCCAAACAGCTGTACCCAGTGATCTCCTCTTTGATCAGATAACTTGATTTTCCAAGGATTTTTTTCAGACCCAGGAGCCAGAGATGGGGCATCTGTGGTGAAATCTGTAGGTCTCCATGGAATTATGTTTGCGGTGGAAAAATACTTTGAGCCAGGCAGCTAGGTTCCAAAATAAAAAATAAAAAAAAGCAAAAACCAAGCCTCCCTATTGCACGTCCTTTCCCTGACTGTGTTTTATTTAATAGAATAATGTGTGCACGTGTGTGTAGGAGGCAGGATTCATTGCTTAGGCATACGTTTATACTGAGAACTCAATATCCCTGTTCTTAATGTTCTTTCTCAACAAAGAGCATTCCCTGAACTTTCACAAAAGCCTCCGATTTTCAGATTTATACCCTCCCTCTCTGGCTCGTTTCATGTCTCCCTTTCTCTGCCACTGTGGATTTAACTCAGATTTCTTTTATCAGTTTGAGTTCAAAGCAACAAAACCTGAAAACCCTACAAATCCTGCCTAATATGCCTTGTATGGGTGTGTGTGTGTGGGGGGAAGGGGGCTTGTGTGTTTCTGCTGCTTAATTTCTGATCCATACATACTTCCAGCTTTCCACATCTACCCTGACCTACTCAGTAATACATTTTTTTTTAATAATGGTGTTCCCTTATGAAGAGGTCTTTTGTGCTGGCTGTAAAAGACATAGTTCACCTCTTCCCACACATTTACCACATCTAATGATTTTTAGGGCTTTATTTAAATAAATAAATAAAAACTTCTCATTAATTCAGTTCATATCATTAGGTAATTAACTAACTCTCTGATTTGGGGCAGGTTTCTCAACCTTGATGGGATTTTAATATCCTGGATTTGACCTATAAAAAGAATGCATTGAAATTAAGAAAACACAAGGCCTGCGACCTCTAAAAGTCTGTGTAATGTAATAATAGGTTGAAGCATTTCTATGTGGTGAGCAAAAGTGAAGTTTTCTGATTTTATGCTAGTCAATAATCAACAATATCTGATTTTTAGCTTTCTTTTCCCTTACTTCATAGGTTAAATGCAAGTTTCAAATTACTTTTAAGAGAATTACTATTTACAGCGGGATGTATATTTTAGTGGTGTGATATTTAAAAGCATCATGCTTTCTCATGGACAACTGTTTGTATTTGCTAACTTGGTGTAATAGTTAAAAAAAAAAAAACACATACAGCCGAAACCTGTTCGGCTCAGTGGTAGAGCGTTGGTCTGAGGACTGAAAGGTCCCGGGTTCGATTCCGGTCAGGGGCATGTACGTTGGTTGTGGGCACATCCCCAGTAGGGGGTGTGAAGAGGCAGCTGGTCGATGTTTCTCTCTCATCGACGTTTCTAGCTCTCTATCTCTCTCCCTTCCTCTCTATAAAAAATCAATAAAATATATTTTTAAAAAACACACACACACACACACACACACACACACACACACATAAATAAATAAATAAAAATCCTCTTTAACTATCATTCAATCCCCACCCTACAATTACTCTTATTCTTCAGACATGTGAAAAATACTAAGACAAGTTGAATTAAGATTTTAAATTAGGAAGTCTTCAAGGTGTGCTCATTATGTGTGTGTATGTATCAATATGTAAAGGGTAAGATATTGCAAATCTTGAGCGGGTATGTCAGAAAGACTAAAAGGAGGTGCTCTCATTCACATACATTTTTCCCCCTTGAAGTTAAGAATAGAAATACTAAATACAAATAAGACAAGACCTGTTTCCCTGGCTTTAATGTCACTTTCACTTTACTGAATATGTGAGACTGGACTTTAGGGGGGCCATAAAAGAGAACTGAGGTGTTCAAAGAATGAGAAGTGAAGATCAAAAAGTGCTTTACCGCCGGCTCATATTTAATAAAATGAGAAAGAAAACAGTGCATTAGAAAGGAATCGCAATAAAAGAGATATTCTTGCAAGCTTATCCTCCATGATATCTCCTATTTTAATTCAAGCTAATGCAATTCAACCTTAAGAAAGTGTCTTTGCTGTGCCACAGGTGTGCCATTTTAAAGCATTACAGGGATAAAAGTGCAAAACGCCTTTTGTAGAAGGATTTTTAAATATATATATATATATATATATATATATATTGATTTTTTACAGAGATTAAGAGAGAGGGATAGAGAGTTAGAAACATCGATGAGAAAGAATCATCGATCAGCTGCCTCTTGCACAACCCCTACTGGGGATGTGCCCACAACCAAGGTACATGCCCTTGACCGGAATTGAACCTGGGACCTTTCAGTCCGCAGGCTGACTCTCTATCCACTGAGCCAAACCAGTTACAGCTGTAGAAGGATTTTTTAAAGGCATCTGAGAGAGACTACCTGGCCGAGTTCCCTTTTCCCCTGTGCCACCAGTTGCGGCTTTATTCAGCAACCAGGGTAGTCTATCCCCTAGTGGTCCATCCTCTAGAGTGGAAGACTGTCATGACTCAGGGCTGACCACGCCAGAAGAAAGGAAGAAGCCTAGGTTAACACCCCAGGTGAAGTACTAAGACAGCCCTCCTTGCAGAGGTTCAAACACTGTTTTGTGGTCTGATTACAGCAACCGGTCCAGGGCCTTTGCTTTGTTATGAGTCCTTTCATTGTATAAGAGATGCCCCTGACTTATTCTTCTGTCTCAAGATTGCATAGGCTTTCCCGACTATTTCTGCTTATTTACTAGTTTTGCCTTCCTTTTCTAGTAGCCCAGACCCACAGGTCAGGCTAACCTGCATTGAGACCACCTTCATCCGCTAAGCCCAACCCCCAGTGACATCCCCCAGTGCTCCCACCATCGAGCTCTTGCTATCTCTAGCTTAAATAATTATAATAATCTCCTGAGCCATTCTAATTTTAGTTGTGTCCTCATCTATCCCTTTGCCACCTGAGATAATATTGCAATGTATGAAGTTTACATTAAAATGCCCCACATCCCGGTTACCAGGCTTATACATAAGCACTGAGAATCAATGAGGCATATTCTACCTGTTGACAACACATAGAATCAGAGACTAGTGTAAGCAGAATTCCCCAGGTTCAGTGACTTTTCATAATATACAAAGGATAACAATGTTAATTTTCTTATTCTGGTAAAATGAATACAAGACCACAAAAATGAAATGAAATAAATATCAGAGAAATTTGATTACTTCTGCATGAATCCAAGTTCTGAACACTGTCTATTAAACTTCAAATCATAATCTTTAAAAGATTCTTTTGCTGACAGATGCATATACTTTTATTTTAGTCGAATGCCATGTGGGGAGTTTTGAAAATAGTGAATGAAGATAAGGAAAAGTAAACTTTTAAGAACGGGAATTTGAAGTTTGCTATTTTCTTTGAAAATTCTGGTTCATTATAGTTGACACATGGGGATAAAAGAGCAGTAAGAGAGACCGGAGGGTAGAATTTATCTGTAGCGTTAATATTTTCTTTTGGAAATTCAAGCTTTTTTTTAGTAAGTCTGTAAAATCACTTTGAGCATATAAAAAAGGTACAATACTCACTTCCTTTCAAACTTAATCAGGGGACTGCTAAGTGGTCATTCATTCCCCAATTTGGGATTATAAGCTTTGTAAAATCTAGAGCCACATTAAGTATGGACACATGGCAAAATTAAGTCTTTAATGGCATTATTGGGGTTCATTTGCATAATGTAAAGTTCTACCATTGTAACATATAATTCATCACAACCCAGTTTTAGAGTGTTTCCATCACTCCAAAATGAGTACCTGTGTCCCACTGAATTGCAATGGGAACTCTCTGGTTAAATACAGGTGCTTCCCAAAACTGTGTGTGTATTTATTTACCTATCCTACTGGCAAAATTGGGTCATTTCTAGCTTGGAGGTGTTAGTTATAAAAGCAAAAGATAGTATTATACATACTCTTTTAGGGACAAATGTTTTTATTTCTCTTAGATTAAGTGCCAGGAGAGGAACTGCTAGGTCACAGGGTATGCATATGTTTGAATATATATATTTAACTAAATAAGAAACTGACAGTTTACCAAAGTGGTTTCCTATTGGGTAGTTTCAAAAATGTCCCCACCCCCAAAGATCCACATAATTTTCTTATTTGGAAAAAGCGTCTTTGCAGATCTGACTAAGTAAAATATCTTGAGTTGGGGTGATTTTCCTGGATTATTGAAATGGGGTCTAAATACTACCACCAGCATCCTTGTAAGAGAGAGGCAGAGGGAAATTGACACATATACCAGGAGACGGAGATGTGAACACTGAACAGAGAGATGTGAAGATGCTGGCCTTGGATACTGGAGTGATGATGTCTGGAGCCATGGATAAGCCAAAGTAAACTTCTTTCCATGAAAACAAAAGCTAGTGTACGCACTGTATTTAAATATATACTTTTCTTTATTTCTGACTCATATTTTTCTATAAATTGTTTTAGTGGTGTTATATTTTATAACTCTCACAAATATCTTATGAAAAAAAATATTGTCTATGACATACACTGGGAAAATGGCCTTGAAAGAGACTAAAGCATTTTCCAATGTTACTCTATACCAAATATAGGCATAAAACCAATTATGATACCTTACAACAGGACCTAAGTTTGTGCTACATTATACTCAATTTTAAAAAATTCAGTCACCTAGCTGAGACCGGTTTTGCTCAGTGGATAGAGCATCGGACTGCGGACTGAAAGGTCCTGGGTTCGATTCCGGTCAAGGGCATGTACCTTGGTTGCGGGCACATTCCCAGTAGGGGTTGTGCAAGAGGCAGCTGGTCTTTGTTTCTCTCTCATTGACGTTTCTAACTCTCTATCCCTCTCAATTCCTCTCTGTGTAAAACCAATAAAATATATATATATATAAAAAAATATTCAGTCACCTGAAATAGAGATATTGTGAATAAAATACCTGCTTCATGACAGTTTGTGAGAGAAACTATTCTTTTGTCACCTACATAAATCTTTTTTTAAAAAGTGGAAAAACAAAAATTAAATCCAACAAAACTCCTTATCTAATGTTGACTGTTTCTCTCGAATTTCCATTTTGAAAATAGCCATGTTTCTAAGACTCTTTGTCTTCGGTCTTTTATTTTAGATTTGGGAAGCGATAAACTATTCACTTTCATCTGTTTACAGTAGACAATTTATTTTGAGGCTCATTTCTGGGAAGATGATCGTAATTCTAATTAAAGAGCTTGTCAGGAAAGCTTCTGCCTTCACAGATCTCTTGTCCGCATACTATCAACCAGATGGAAACCTGACACGCTGATACGTTGCCCTGTGCTCACCCTCACCACATCTCTGACTTGCAAAACCTATATTAAGTTCGTAATTTGAAGAGAGCACAAGACTTTCATGGAAATGCCTTCTCTGGAAAAATAATTACAACATATTTGAATGATCAAAACCCTAGAAAAGCAAATAATGATATCTAAATACGAATTACAGACTAAGCCAAGGTCTTACTAAAAAGATCAGACTTTCATAGATGGTAACCAGCAGTTTTGATGCTAATATTTTCTAATTAAAGGGATCTAATGTATTTTATTAGCCTCATCATTGTTTTTAAGGTAGTTTACAGAATGCTTGATTTTTTATCTTCCCAAGAGGTTGATTTATTCTCTTAATATCCTCTTCTTTTATAGTAAAATTTGAAGGAACCAATGAATATCATGCAGGTCCAATATAAATAATTCTTTCTAGCTTGATCCTGAACCACTTGTAGAAAACAAAAGAAACAAATTCATATGTACAACAAAAACATCAGTTTTAATATTGATAAACTTGAACTGCCAAACACTCAATGTCCAGTGTCCCAAAATTCCCCTTTACCTCCCCAAGTGGAGCCTGTCCCCATGCTGGAAAACAAATCAGTTTCACTAAAAAAGAGATGTTGACAGGAAGCCAGGAAGGCTGGTCCACAACCTTCATTGCTCTAACCTTTAGTTGAGACATTGTTAGCTGAAGCAGCATCCACCTTGTTTGTTCCCGTGTAAGTTTCTGTTATTTCCTGCCTAAGGGCTAAATGTAAATTTCTACTTAGGTTGCTAAGATGTTTTCCCCAAAGCCTTAAAGGGGATGGCAGGGCCAGAGCAGGAGTAGTTCTTCCAGTAGAGTTGGACTACTGCCTGGTCCCCCATATCGCAAGTTGAATTTCTTCAAGTCTCAAGTCCTTTCATTTGTGTGCGGCCCTTCTCCAGAACCGGAACCCTGAATTGGAACTCTTTCCACAGGGGCTGTGAAAGAGATTCCTACACCCACACAAATGAGGAAAATGGAATGTGTATTTACTGCCAGCAAGCACGACTTCCAACAAGAAAGAGGAAGAACCTGAACTGAAAATACCCCAAATGATTGTTTGCCTACCCCACTCCCAAAATACCTTGCTGAGTATTTACTCCTTTATTGTAAAATTCCTCTAAACCATCACGAATGGTGGTAGCACTACTCCCAACTTGCATTCAATGCAGTATTTGTGATGCTCAGTTCTAAAAGGTACTTACTGTCTTTCTCTTTCCGGTTCTGTCACTCTCTAGTAATGACTGCTATTCAAGATTTTGTCTGAGCTGCACAGACACCCTCTCTTTCCCTCCAGTCAATCCACAAGTCACAGCGAGACAGGACTCTGGGTGTGAGACCTGCTCATACAAGGTTAGTGAGGTCTCTAGGTGACAGACCCACCACTATCCGGGACATCCACTTATGTGTCCTCTCCTTTGAGAGCGCCTGTCTGGGGCATGATTTAAGCAGCTAACTTCGTAGCCAACACAGTTTTGCTTTTCCAACTGCATGCTCTTGTCGTAGGTCTGAGTCACATTATCGGTTCTCCCTTTGGTTTGCCCACAGATTTGCCCTGATTTATCCTTAGCTATGATTAGATTTCCCCAACCGCAAAAAATTTCAGTGGCTCCACCAGATCGCATAGCAATCCAAGAGCGTTTCTCAATTATCAAGTGTTTGATGTGCCTGAGTATTATTAGGGAATGTGTATGTGTTTGACCAATGATATTAAAAATATATAAAATTCATATTACAGTATCTTGGGCTGGGGGATTTCCAGATATCTAATTGGCATTTTGCCAATGATGATATGTAATAAGTGAAACTTGAAGTCTAAAGTGTAGTACAAGGTTCATGGTCATTCTCTGCCCTGGGCATCTCGGAAATGAAGTCCTACCTATGATGCCAGCGCTCAGCAGTTAGCAGGATGGCAGAGGGATGGCACAGGAGGGAAGCGGGGTCACAGAGCACCTGCTACCTCTCTGCCTTCTATAATCACTAACAAGTCAATTCAGGAATAGGCTCGGCCAGATGACAAACAATAAAACACTACTAGCATTTTTAAAACATTAAGCCAATAGACTTGCCGTTGCTAATGTTGGCAATTTAACATCTCGAATCACTTAAAACATTGCCATTGACACTTTTTAAGATCTTTCTGCATCCCTGAAGATATTAGTTAATATATTGAATATGTTCTAATTTGTTTCACTACTGTCTTTGAGGGGAACTCTTTCTTTTCTTAATTGAAATTGAAATTGATTTCCAGAGATAATAGCTATAGTGAATGTAGAAATGATTTATGCTTAGTAATTGAGTGTACGGGTTACAGTTCCTCTGCCTTGGACCGTATATCATAATATTATTACATCCTTCTATATTAAAATAGTCAATCACCAACAAAAGTTTACACAATCTAAATCTGAAGGAGCTCTTCTAATAATTGATATTCTTTGAATCATCTTATTAACATTTTTAAATAAGAAAGGAGACATTACTAGAAATGTTAAGAATAACTTTTCACATGAGAGGATAATTTTCCAAACCATCCATCAAGCCACTGGAAACAACTTGAAAAAAAAAATTACTTCAAGGAACTATATGTTTAATGTGTAAGGGATGGGAATCTGGTGAAAGAATTTGGAAGTGATTGCTTTTGTCTGGCAAGATATGAACATACAGGATGAAGGAGCAAGACTGAGAGGTGACAGCAAAACTTTTACAAATAGGATTGTGAAAGTTTTATTGTGTAAGGGGTGGGGGTACAGAGGAGGATTCACTCCAAAGCTGAGGGAAGTTTATCACAAGTAAATGTCAGTTAGAAACTTCGCAGGACAATATTAGGCAAAAGTATGAATACCAATAATGAGAAATGAATTTGGTGGTACCTGATATACAGGATTGCAGGGGGAAAAATCATAATGTTTCTAATGGCTTTGCTACAATATTGAGAAGAAAAATGTATAAAATGGAAAATAAAATATAATAAACGTAATGGTCTATAGGGGTTATATAATGCTAGGAGCCCAGCGTGTGATTCAAAATCGCGCGGCGCCGCCCACCCTTGAGTCACCGGTCCTGCCCTGCCTCGCACCCTGGGCCCTGCCAGCCCTGCCTCCCTCTCTGGCCCTTAAAGCAGCTACAGCCACTACTGATCAGGCCCTCCCCAGGCACAGGCACCCAGAGGCCCCTGCTGCCCTGCTCCCCTGCTCCAACCTTCTTTTCTGTCTGGTCAACCCGTTACACATCCCAGTTAATTAGCATATTTCTCTATTATATATATATACACACACACACACATATATATACACACACATATATATATGTATCTATATTCATATATGTATACATATACATTCACATATATACGAGTATTATATATATATATATATATATATATATATATATATATGAATGTAAATAGTTATGTTTGTGGAATCTTCCCATCTGAAGTAAAGCTGTTCATTCTAGCCTGGAAATAAATCTTTTTCACTAATAATTTCAATATTGGTACGTTGTTGAAATGACAAAGATAAATCTTTTTTGCACAATCAGAATAACTGGAAAACTATTTTGTGCACTGATGTGAGGACCCAACATAAACATACTATATTTTTATTTACCCTTCCTTACAGAATTATGACAACTATGTAGTGTGATGATTGTCTATGACAAGAAAAGTGCAATATGCTCATTAGATTGGACAGCCAAAAGACCTTGGGACAACTTTCCAGATGAAGCCGGGGGGCTGTGAGGGCCAAGCCCCTTGCAGGAATTTCCTGCATGGGGCCTCTAGTTTGGAAATAAAATGGTGCCCCATTCAGTATGTTTAACTTGCTAGAATATAGTTTGCTAACTTGTGTTTAAGGATGAACTAGACCTAGAAGCAGAGTTTAAATCCTGGATTTTGGAGGTTATGTGAAGCACTGCAGTGTGGAGTATCCTTGTACACAGGGAATGAGGGGTTGGGCTGCCATTTCTACACCTGCCCTTTAGCGTGTTCATAGCTGATATTTTAGACAGACAGCAAGTGCAGAATGGAAATTTCTTACAGCACGACCAACAAATATGTGTGAACACTTAACTCCGTAGCTAACGTCCCATTACACAGCTGCCTAGACTTATTGAAAGAAAATGCCTTTTTTTCTATCTGCAGCAATAAAATGCTACATTTACAATCACGCCATGCATCACTCACTGACATGGATTAAAACTGGAGCCTGTGTGGCATTTTTAGCAGACTGAACAAAAAGAAATGTCACCTTTTCTTTAGGGCGAAAGTGTTTTGGCTTTCTCTAGAATAAAATGTGCAGTTTAGCATTAGCTTTAACAGAAAAATGCTCTGTTGACCTAAAAGTTCACCAAAATGTTACGCTGCGAAACTACCACTAAATAACTAAACTGCAAACAGATTGCACAATGTCTAAGGGCATGTCTTTGGCCAAAAATAAATAAATATATATATATATATATATATATATATATATATATATTATTACAGGATATACGGCATCTGTCTTCTATCATGGGAGAGATATAGGATATTTTAAGCAGTGAACCTAATACTTAGCCCATTATAATAAGCCTACGTTTTGTTTTTTATGAGACTATATCAAGCACCATTGTTAGTTAAAAGAAACAATTTGTAGGTTTTTAAATAAACATCATAACATATGTAATTTTGGGCTTATTCAATAAATACTATTTTTTTGGACAATGACATAAAAAAAAAAATCCCTGACATAAAAAAAAAAAAATCATGCAAAGAGTGAAATGGCATATGTTTATATTTCTAGAGCTTATCCATATACTCTTTTATCTAACTCTGAATAAAATGGACTTTTAAATGAAGGGGCTAAAGAAGGATATACACATAATGGTTATCTCTCAATGGCAAAATCATGGATTCATTTCTTATATGCACCATTTTGTCCCTCTACCACACCAAGGATGAGAAGAAACAGGAGAAAGTTAATTCAATATATTAAAAACCACCAATGTGTGATGATTTGAAGTCTATATTTATAATTATTATTATTATTATTAAAACATAACACTAGAGGTCTCTTATTACTGGTTTAAAATGTTAAGATACATGCTCACACAACCACATGAAGTAAATTACATTGGAGAGCTTAGATTATTATAATTTGATAAATTTGGACAAGCTCGATATTTAATTCAAAAAATCACTTTTAGCCTACAGTGATACGCATTAAATATATCTTCCAACATAATAAAAGCCTAATATGCCAAGTGTCTGACCATTTATTCAAACGTTCAACCAGTCGCTATGATGTGCACTGACCACCAGGGGACAGACACTCCGACCAGTAGGTTAGCTTGCTGCTGGGGTCCAGCCAATTGGGAATAGGTGAGACAGGCTGGACATACCCTGGAGCCCTCCCAGTGTCCCTCCTGGCCTCTATTGTGCACTGGTGGAGTCCCTGGGCCTGGACTGTGCCCTCTCACAATCCGGAACCCCTGGGGGATGTTTGAGAGTTGTTTTCAGCCCGATCCCCACAGGCCAGGCCGAGGGACCCCACTGGTGCACTAACCCATGCAGTAGGCCTCTAGTGTGTGTGCATATATATATATATATATATATATATATATATACTTAATAGAGCACAGAAAGAGTTTTTCATTCACTGGGAAAGTCTATGAATACAAACAAGTATTAAAACTAAGGCTGAGACAAGTGATTGGCAATAGTTCAGCAAGTTCAGCAACATTCTTTTGCTTTATATTCAAGAGGTACCGCTGGGAGAATACATTAGTTTCAAACCTTTGAGTTTTTGCCCTTGTCCTTTAAATGAGGAGTCATTGTAATAGGTATGCTTTGTCGTGTCTGCGTTAGTGTGAGCTATGACAATGAAGGCACATGGTTGGAATAACTGCCTCAGTTCCAGTTTCTGTCTATTAATTTGGGGATTTTTAAGTGAAGATGAAAGAGAATGTGAGAGTCTGGTATTTGAAATAGGTAATTTTATACAGTCAATGAAAAATGAGTCATTGCACATTCATTAAAAATTATAATTACTTGCCCAGCCGGTGTTGCTCAGTGGTTGAGCATCAACCCAGGAATTGAGAGGTCACTGGTTTGATCTCTAGTCTGGGTACAGGCCCACGTTACAGGCTCAGTCCCCAGTAGGGGGCGTGCAAGGGGCAACCAATCAATGATTCTCTCTTGTCATTGATGTTTCTGTTTCTCCCTCTCCCTTCCTCTCTGAAATCATTAAAAATATGTTAAAAAGTAAGACATCACCACACTCCATAAATGAACGATGGTCATGCTTTTCTTTCACCCTATTTTATCTTTTCTTCACAGAATATTACTGACAATAATTCTACACATAAATGTAAACTCTATGAGATTGGGTCCCTTGACTTATTGATAGGTATCACAGCACTATTTCTCTCTGCGGGAAAAATTATTTGCAGCAGAAACAATAATACATGAGCTTATTGTTTCATTATTTACCATTATTACTATATGTTTCATTATGTTATCATTATTATCATAAATGTATATGGAACAACTAAACAATCTGAGGTAATAAAATATTGATAAGAAAGGGGTCATTCATATGTGGAATCTAATGAACAAAATGAACTAATAAGTAATATAGAGACTGAGTGACAGACAGCAGGCTGACAGTTAGGAAGGCTGGGTGGGGAGGAATGGAGGAACTGAGCAAAGAATAAAATTTAAAAATAAGAAAAACCTTATGGGCACAGATAATGATGTGGCGAGTGCAAGGGAAAGGTAGAGGAGAGTATAGAGGAGATACATGGTGAGGGAATGAAACTGGGCTGGGGATGGTGAACATACAATACAGTGTACAGATGATGTGTTGTAGAATTGTGCTTCCGAAACCTATAGAATTTTGTTAACCAGTGTCACCCTAATAAACTCAATAAAATGGGAAAAGGAAGTTAAGTTTAATGAATTGCTTAAGCCCAAACCAACCTTATCTTGCATGGCAATACCTGAAGACCGATTTTCTTTACTCATTTTGTTTATAAAAAAGAAAAACAGAAAATGATAAAATCACTGTGCTAGAGTACTTCCATTTCAGAAAAAAAAAAATAAAAATGAACAGGTCTACCATTAGAGCAAAAGAAAATTGCTAAGAGAAAACATTTCTGATGCAATTTATCATGAAGACATAGATGGATACTGGGAAGGGTGTGGGGGAGTGTGCCTGGGAAGAATGAGGTAAGAGTTCTCCTAATGGAGGAAACACATTTACTTGATATTCTTGAATAAATTGTCAAGTTCACTTTATGCGGCCAGTCAGCTCGTGATTACTGATGTTCGTGCAAGTACACATGAGCACATACAGGCAGAGTTGAATGTGGTAGAAGCTATGGGTACAGCTGAGGCACCGGGCACGGAGGAACGTGGGTGAGTCATGGAGCAGAGTCTGCATTTGGAGATTATTCTCAGTCCTCAGTCTTTACCAATCAGACATGAAGAATCCGAAGTCATTGACATATTCTAATGCCTACATTTTTTAAGTATGTTTTTAATTGATTTCAGAGAGAGGAAAGGAGAGGGAGAGACAGAAATATCAATGATGAGACAGAATCATCAATCAGCTCCCTCATGCATGCCCCCTACTGGGGATAAGGCCAAAACTAGGACATGTGCCCTGACTGAGAATAGAACTGTTACCTCCTGGTGAATGGATCAATGTTCAACCACTGAGTCATACTGGCCAAGCTCCAATGCCTACATTTTAATTTACACACAAATATTTAAATGCTATTTTGTGCAGGGCACAATCATGGGTAAGGAAAAGCTTTCATTGGCTTTGGAGTCCATTGATTAAAAAAAATTATTATAGGTAATTACTCAAATAATTAGGGTCCTTCTAGGATGCTAACTACCAATGCTGTACTAATATATTTCTGACTAAAATTGAGAAAGAGATGCATTCATTTCAACAAGCCTGTTGAAGTTTGCTTCCTATACGCATTATTTAAATTTTGAGCAGACCCAAACCAACTTCAAGAGGTCGTTCTTGGTGAATTTATTATATTTGTTGGAGAATAAGATGAAAGGAACAGAAAATTAAAGTTATCTCATGAAAAGTTAATGAATTAATTTTATAAAGAGAGAACAACGTGCATTAAATTATATGTGCTTTTCCCAATTTATTTATGGATGTGGTGATAGACATGTTATTTTTATTCTCTTTCTGTTAGATATTGATGTGGGAGTTTAGTGAAAGCTTTTCTTGGATTGCTTTTCATTTTTATTTTTAAGTACAGCCAGTCTCTTAAAAGATCTGAAGTCATCAACTCATAGCATGTATTTAGAAATTATTTTAAATTATTTAATACCTATTATATCATTAGAATACACAAACTTAATTCAAAATATATCTACTATGTACAATGGGATGGATATGATAAAAGGATTACAACTATAATACCAGACAATGTGGTATGGAGAGGTCAATTTTCTCTTAATCATATTGTGAGTCAGTTATATCTGTGTAACTTGATTGTCCCTATTTAGCACACAGGCATACCCTAGGGTCTTCTGTCTTAAAAGTAAATAATCATCATTGATCCCATGTTCCCCTCTGGCATTCACACCCACTTTAGAAAGGTTGTACAGCTGTCACAAAGTAATCATGGGAAATGAGCCTCATATTGATAATGCAAAAAAACTTATATGGTTGATGCTGGATCTACGTTGGCTAATCCATGGGATTAAAACATAGTAACTATTCTTTGGCATGTGACTAGAAATGAAAGTTTTACCAAGCTACACGATGTTAATATAAGGTTATATTTGAGGCCAATTAGTTCCTTACCAAATATCTCTCCAAAAATATATGGCCAAAAGAATTTAACATGTACACAAACATTTGCTATTTGGGAGACAACAGGCAGCTTAATCCATTATTATTTAGCTTTTCATTATTATTTTCATTATTATTCATTTATAATTGAAATTTTCTTAACTTTGCAACAATATAAGTTTAATCTATTCTCTTTCTTACAAGTTAAGCTTATCTCTCTGACTGTTGTTAATGATAACCAATGCATACTTGTGGGAGGAAGGAAAAAAGATAGGAGGGAGGAAGGGAAGAAGAGAGGCAGGGAAGGAGGGAGGGAAGGAGGGAGTATTTAAATAGTTTTCACATCTTGTCTTGAACTTTGTCTTGTTAAGCTTGCAGTTATTTTGAATGATGTTTGTGGCACATGGATTTCTGCTTACTATTTGCATTGTTAATTTTCGAATGCTCTTTTGGACTAAAGTTCACCATTTTTGTGGGAGTATTTAATATGATCTCTGGCCTATGTAAAGTTCGGTGCTTTAAAGATAAATAGCCTGTTTTCTATTAATGAGCAAATTCCTCCCGGGGTTGCCTTATGCAGCACGGATTGCTGTGAGGTGATTATTTTCTGCGACGTTGTTTATCCTACATTAATGCAAACAAGATTACGTCTGCTATTTTAACACCTGCTTTAAATGACTGACTCATTAAACTTCCCAACAACTGACAGGGCCATATCCCGATGCCATTTTCCAATGTTTTGTTGTTAATGAGATCTCTCACCTTTAACCCGGCAATCTTATTTTAAAACATATGTTTAAGGCTACACAGAATAAAACACATGCAACAAGAAACAGATAGCATGTATAAATTTTAAAGATTATTTTACCTAGCATTATGTGTGTGTGTGTGTATATATATATATATATATATATATATATATATATATATTTAAATATATTTTTATTGATTTTTTTACAGAGAGAAAGGGAGAGAGATAGAGAGACAGAAACGTTGATGAGAGAGAAACATCAACCAGCTGCCTCTTGCACACCACCTACTGGGGATATGCCCGCAACCAAGGTACATGCCCTTGACCACAATCGAACCTGGGACCCTTCAGTCCGCAGGATGACGCTCTATCCACTGAGCCAAACCGGTTTCAGCGCATTATATTTTTTTAAAATATATTTTATTGATTTTGTACAGAGAGGAAGGGAGAGAGATAGAGAGTTAGAAACATCGATGAGAGAGAGTCATCGATCTGCTGCCTCCTGCACACCCCCCACCGGGGATATGCCCGCAACCAAGGTACATGCCCTTTACTGGAATCGAACCCGGGACCCTTCAGTCCCCAAGCCGACGCTCTATCCATTGAGCCAAACCGGTTTCAGCGCATTATATTTTTTAAACATTTAAACAAATTAACTATTAAATCAAATTATATAAACCTGATACCATCATAATGATATTATTTATCATTTTTAATTTGTATTACAAAAAATAAATATGTATTAAAGGCCTGACTCTAAAGCATCATTAAAAGTTTCAAAATTGGCAAAAACATAAGCCTTTGATATTCCATTAAATATTTACATCTGTTTTTAGCGAAATGCCAACATACCTGAGGGGTAATATTAATGGCTGAATAATTTATAGTGGTTATAATAATAATTTATAAGCAGAAATTTTACCATACTGATAAAATTAGACTTTTTAATAATTTTAAAAGCATAATTTAAGTCCTTGCCAAATTAATGAACCTCATGATTATGAAAATATAATTTTAAATAGTTTTCATTTTCATCACGTTTTCTTTATATTTCCAAAGGCCAATGAGTTTTCTCCTTCATTAATAATTTGTTTAATATATTTTATTGATTTTTCACAGAGAGGAAGAGAGAGAGATAGAGAGTTAGAAAAGTCGATGAGAGAGAAACATGGATCAGCTTCCTCCTGCACACCTCCTAATTGGGGTGTGCCCACAACCAAGGTACATGACCCTGACCAGAATCGAACCTGGGACCTTTCAGTCCGCAGGCCAACGCTCTATCCACTGAGCCAAACCGGTTTCGGCCATTAATAATGTTTTTGATAATTGTCCATAAACTTCCCTAGATTTTAAAAAATTCTTTGATTATTTTTTTAAATATATTTTTATTGATTTCAGAGAAGAAGGGAGAGGAAAAGAGACATAGAAACATCAATGATAAGAGAGAATCATGGATCAGCTGCCTCCTGTATGCCCCCTTACTGGAGATGGAGCCCACAAAGGGGGGATGTGCTCTTGACCGGAATTGAACCCGGGACCCTTCAGTCTCTTGGCCAACTCTATCCTCTGAGCCAAACCAGCTAGGACTCTCTGATTATTTTTGAAAAATATATTTATTTATTGGTGCCTAGACGGCACTCCAAAAAAAGTAAAGCATGGTGAAATGAACAAACACTGGGTAGGTACATACTGTCCTTTTCTGCCAGAGCCTGCCATGGACTAGACTACCAGAGACTTGAGTTAGACATTTTGAAAAATTTAGGAAGATCCCGAGTAGCTGCGATTCAGATTTATGTAGAAATTTAGCGGAGAAGACAACCTCTGAAGTGGTTTATACTCCCCTTGGGGGAGGGGAAGGAGGAAAGATCCAGACCCCAAGAGGAACTGAAATCTGTCTGAACAGTGCTGTGCCAGGCGCTGCACTCCACACTCCCTGCTGCTTAACACTGACTCGTTTGCTGGATATATGACCCAATCAGGATCTAATAAACCTTGCAACACTAAGTTCTGACGTTCCCCTGTCACCCTATGAAAATGCCCCTGTCCCTGTTTGCCTGGAAGGCTGGTCTGGAGAGCCATTTAGATGAAGTGACCCAGGGGATCAATGCCAGGCACCACAGAGGCCCACTTAAGGGCTGGACAGCCTATTGGTCTCTGGGCTGAGACCGCCCTTCCTCCATCAGCATCAGACTGTCCAATAGTATCTGATGACACAGATGTTCTCTATAGATGCCATTTAATATCATACAAGATAGTCGCATGTGGCTATTGAACGCCTAAAATATGGCGAGTGACATTAAGAATATTAATTTCATTTCATTATCCAAGTAATCCACCCTTCTCCCTTGACATAGCAAGAGTAGATATATTTGGATGATGGGACTATGGTAATATTCTTGTGTGTGTGTGTGTGTGTGTGTGTGTAAAATTGGGATTTAGTACTTATAGGTATTAAGGACACATTAAGGCAGGGAATAATTAGTGTTTCTTTCATGCCATGAAAGATATGAGAATATTATGAAAGGAGTGTCAAGACTGGATGACTACATGGGCATATGGTTCTAACACATCATTTAAATTGTAATTCTAACATTTTAAGATTATATATAGTTTCAATGGTAGCAACCTAAAGTCCATAGGAGCAGAACAATAATCTTTATATGGATGCTTTGAATTTGAAATCCCTCAGCCAGGAGGAGAGATAAAGTGTTTATTATCATTCCAGATTGATCTATTACAGTAAATTCTGAAGGAGAGGAATTGCTAATACACATTGGTCACCAGTACTTGTGGACACTGGTCCAAAGGCTTCACCCATTTTGTCCCAAAAGCAGGCATGTTTTTGCCCTTCTTCTAAGTATGAGGAAACTGTCAAAGGTCATAAAGATGATGAGGTGAATGTGTGACAAGAGCTAGGATTTAATTGCAAGAAAACTCTAGCCAACTTCAAGGGCCCACACACTTTTTTAAGATTTAGAGAGAGCCGAAGAGAGAAACAATGGATGTGAGAGGAAAACATTGATCACCTGCCTCCTGCACACCCCCTATTGGGGGCTGGGCCTGAAACCTAGGGATGTGCCCTGACTGGGAATTGAACCAACCACTTTTTTGGTGCACAGGACAACACTCAACCAACTGAGCCACACCTGCCAGGACAGACCCCCACTTCTACACTAATAGAAGAGTAAGATGCAAATGGACCATACCTTCGTGATGCTCACCAGCCAATAAGGGTTATGCAAATTAATCCAACAAAGATGGTGGGTTAATTTGCATACATAGGTGCTGAGCAGCTTGAGCAGGGCGGATGCTAGGCAGCATGGGAAGGTGGAAAGGTGACTCTAGGCCAGAGCAAAGATGGTGCCAGGAGCCAAGAGAAGGAAGGCTCATTCTTCCACCAATCTTCATGCATCAGGCCTCTAATCTAACCATTATTCTCTAGAACCTAACTTAGGTAGGTTATATATTGTATATAACCATACACCTGAAGACTCTATGTGAACAGAGAAAGAGCGATGTGGCAAAGGAAGAGATTTATGTACAGAGAGAAAAAAAAAGGAGACAGAGCAATCTAATGAGCATTTATGAGAACTTAGTGCTACACATGTTTAATGAGAATAAGAAAGCCTGAAAATAGTAAGTGTTAAAATTACAAGGCCATACACTAAACCGATATGTCTGGGCATGTTTATAAACTCACGGAGAAAAAAACTGTGTTATGTTTACAGGATTAACTAGGATTAGTGTCGCAGTTAAGAAAAATGAGATAGCATGCCCAAATGTTTGCATAACTAGATGAAATTAAATGCAAAAAAATAATCATTAAAAATTGCGTTTATGCATGGAAAGCACATTCAAGGACATGTGTTATGCTTCACCGAACAAAAACAAGGCATTTCCATAATGTAAGCACCACAGAAGCATTTATTTAATTTATTAGTAAATACCTACTAACCAGAGATATCACTTACAGAGTTTTCTTTTAATTTGTTTTACTTAAATTAATTTTCTCATATGTGAACACACACACACACACACACACACACACACACACACACACACTGAGTGGCCAGATTATTATGATTTCTGAACACATAATAACCTAGTCATTCACTGTATTTGCAAATTGTCCCCTCAACCAGGAGTTCGACCAGCAGGCAGACCAGCCAACCAACCGTGCATGTCCCCTCCCCCTGGCCAGGCTGGCCGGACCACATCCATGCACCAGGCCTTAATACACACACACAAACACACATGCACACACATGCACAAAGTGGCCAGATTATTATGCATTCAGAGATCATAATAATCAGGTCACTCAGTGTATACTGCACATTTTGTGCAGTGCACTTGCATTGCTAAATTTTATGGACTGAACTATCCTAGAACTCATACAAATTTAACTTTTTGTTTTTAGTTTTATAATGAAGAAAAAGATAACTTATAATATTCAGTGTTTGAGGCAATTGAGGATTTCAATATGGTTTAGCTTTTAAGTGATTAAGTTTAGTAACTACAAGGAATACATCTAAGACTTTCTCCTTGATATTTTATACAGCACACCAGTTTTCTAAAATCTATTGCAAAACTCAGACACTGCTTTAAAAATCCTTGACAAAAAAATGGCAACATCTGATTAATCACAATGTTGATGCCCATTGACTGTCTTATCTTCTTCAAATTGTGATTTTCTTATTGCTTTTTATGGCAGATTAAAAGTTTCTTTTGTTTTAATTGTACCTTAGACATCTATTATGTTAGAACATCCTGAGTTCTACTTGTTATATTAGGAGATAATCACCCTTTTGAGATTCAACATGCTAGTCTTCGCCTAATTAGGGGTCCTTGGTTACAACAGCAATTTAATTTTCAGAACCTCTGCCTGGTTACTTTGGTCTCCTGGCTTATCGAATGCCACTGGGGGTCCCACAGGTCCTTGCTGTTATGACCAGAGGTTGCATACTTCCTTTCTTAACCTGGATTGCATTTTATATTCAGGCGATTCATTTTATATGAAATACAAAAAAAAAAAAAACACCACTATATTCTATGCTGACAGGAGAGTCGTTAATTCTGGGTGGTGGGTAAATGCTAGCAAGAACAATAATGGGCCAAGACCAGTTTGGCTCAATGAATAGAGCGTCGGCTTGGGGACTGAAGGGTCCCAGGTTCGATTCCGGTCAAGGGCATGTACCTTGGTTGCAGGCATATCCCCGGTGGGGGGTGTGGAGGAGGCAGCAGATCGATGACTCTCTCTCATCGATGTTTCTAGCTCTCTATCTCTCTCCCTTCCACTCTGTACAAAATCAATAAAATATATATTTTTTTAAAAAAAGAACAATAATGGAACTTTTTTGTGCCCTGAACACATTTATGTTCTGTATTTGTATCTGGCAGTCTTTATCATGATTAAACTTACCAGTATATTAACTTAAACTTATTAAATAATCTGAAATAAATAAAACAGTTCATTTATTTTAATCGATGTAAATAAATTAGGCGACAATTGATCAAATAATTATTACAAAGAGCACTTACGTTTATGGTCATAATTAATAACCAAATTTTTTTTATTTATAAGTATCAGGTCTCCTCAACATAGATAACTAATAAACATTGACCATTATAAGATCAATTATTAATGCAAAGTAGTGGGGGGAAATACATGCTTGAACTTCTCATCAGATGGTGTTACCAACCCACGGTTTTTAAATAGTTTGCCTTCCAAGTTATTGATTTAGGTAAGTTTTTAATAATTATTAAAATGCAACTTGTTCATAGTTTATAGTTTCTGAGCTTTCAAACAAGGACATCCCAGAGATTTGAATTTAATTAAGTAAATACTATTGAGTGCTCAAGGGTCATTAGTTGCTGAACACTCCATACACTTGGAGTTGCATGCACTTTGCTGCTCCTGCCTTCCCATCAGTCAAAAAATGTTTTTCAGACCCTCCTGCCCATTAATACATGAAATACTTCATGGTAATTAATTATTTCTTCCTTGACAGGCTAGCTCAATGATGCATTACCAATATATTAATTACTGTCATGATGAGGTTTGCAATGAAGGTTGAATGCAGTTATTCTTAAATGGACAACTGAAATTAACTTTGAAGTAATTAATTAATCTAGGCTATTACCCATTCCATTTTAATATATGTGCAAGATTACTAAACCTAAAAGTTTTGGCCTAATTGAACAATATCAAGATATCATTATCTAACTATATACTAGATATAAGCAATTTGTCATAAATGATGAAAGTATATTCCAACACATTTTTCTTATTTAAAATATATCTTTCTGGATTTTTGTAGTATAAAAAGCTACAAGTGTTTATATAACTTATATAAACACATATGTGTCTTGGGTTTTGGCTTTTTTCCTTAAATAAAAATGAGTTTCTTCAATACATTTATAGAATCATTTATTCTTGTTATAATTGTGTATCTTAACAAAATGTAAGTATTTTCTTTAAATACAATCTAATTGAGTTGTAAGAGATGAGGCTGGCTACAGATTTTCTCTTTAAAACACACACACATTTTTATTGATTTCAGAGAAGAAAAGAGAGATAAAAACATCAACGACGACAGTGAAACACTGGTTGGCTGCCTCCCACACCCCACACTGGGGATTGAGCCCAAAACTGGCATATGCTGTGACTGGGAATCAAATCTTGACCTCCTGGTTCATGGGTCGACACTCAACCACTGTACCACACCTGTCAGGCTAAAATGACCACTTTTTAAGTCACCAAATTAACCATGAAGCTTTACTCTACACAATATAGCCAACAAGATTTATAGACTATGTACTCTGTAAATCTAGCTCCTGCAAAATGCTTAAACATTTGATGATATATAGCAACTCATACACTTTAAAATATGTGCATCTACACTAATAAACGAGAAAGATGCAAATTGGCCGTATCTTCATGATGCCCACCAGCCAATCAGGAATGGGTATGCTAATTAACCCAACAAAGATGGCAGGTTAATTTGCATATACAGGTGCCAAGAGGCCAAGTGCAGGGCAGGCTGCTTGTGTCATCGCCATGGAGATGATGCAGCAGCTCTGGACCTCTGGGCAGCAGGGAAAGTGGAAAGGCAGCTCTAGGATAGAACAAAGGCAGAAGCGACTCTGGCCTCAGCAAAGGCAGTGCAGGCAGCCAGAGGAAGGAAGGCCCAATCTTCATGCATCGGGCCTTTAGGGGGTTTATAAGAAAGGAAGGGAGATCCAAGATCAAAGGTAGCATGGAAACAAACACAGAGAGAATGCAGTGAGTCATGCCAGCTGCTCCTAGGATGGGATTTGAAGAGCTCAAGGTACTCAGAGGTTTCCTCTTTTGTTTGTTTTCATTTCCCATAGGGGACAGAATATAAAGGCTTGAGCTTGTGATCCAGGGAATATCTGCTGTGCAGGGTGAACCCGGCATAAAAATGAATTCCCATGGATTTGTCTCTTCGGCGAGAGGATAAACCAGGTTACAGCCCTCCCATAGGAGACACGGCGTGTCTGAGCATTCATGATTCCAAGTGGCTTTCACATAGGATTTGGGTTGAATTCCAGATCATGGTCCCAGTAATTCTAAGCTTAGAGAGGAATTGAAAACAGTGCTGGTGGCTTATGGCACCCGTGTGTCTCCCAGAAACCGAGCTCTCTGTCAATAAATTCACAGGAAGACCGAATCTCACAGTATTCAACGTGCGAAAGAACAATGATGATGAATTCACCAGCCAAGTCCATGAAAAATCCAAAGGAGGGAAATAGGACAGAGACTGGAGATGCATCAGGCAACAGAATCAGGCTCATGAAGAATCCATCTATTGAAACTATCCGCCATAGAATATATTTATCATCATTAAAATTAGTAGTAAAGGAGGCATCAAAATCAGAAGGTAGACAATGAAAGAATATTCAATCTAGGCATGGCTATTAAAAATACAAAATTGTAAAAATAAAAAATTTTTAAAAATCATTATAAATGAAAGTAACAAAGATTAGAATCTCTGTGAGATCAATGTACCAGACACAAAATGAAGAGAGAATTAATGATTGAATACAAAGCTAATAGGAAATTCAGTTCAGAGACACAAAAAACAAAAATTGAGTCCATGTCTGCATTGCTGCAACCCCCCTCATGCCCATCTATCTCAGGGACCCAGGTGGTCACCTCACATGGATGCACCCACAGGTCACCTTGGTGACTGCCATCACCTTCTGAACATGGAAGGTGGTCCTTCTGAGGGACATGACATGTCCTACCATGATGTGCCCCTTGAGTTCCCATAGTGACTTCTGCACAGCCACGCTCCTAGTGGGCACCCCTCTACTAGGCTGTCTCCCATGCCTCCTGGGTGGCCTTAGGGCCAGGCAATTGGCCATAACCCATGAGTGAATAAAAATGAAAACAGAGGCTTTTGTCCTTGTTCAGTTCCTTCATCGCTGCTAGGAAGTCAGCACGCAATCTAGCTCACGAGGCTTATCTGCTTTCACTTCCTCTGATCAGTGGCAGCTTCCAATCAGAATATTGTTCATTCATGTGGGAGCTGCTACAAATCAAGCTCTTTTGTAGGTCAGTCAAGAGCTGTTTATAGCCAAAACTGGTCTGGCTCAGATTCTATTCCAGTCAAGGGCATATACCTTGGTTGCAGGCACATACCCAGTAGGGGGTGTGCAAGAGGCAGCTGATGGATGATTCTCTGTCATTGATGTTTCTAACTCTCTATCCTTCTCTCTTCCTCTCTATAAAAAAACAATAAAATGTATTTAAAAAATTTAAAAAGAGCTGTTGATAGGTATTTTCCAAGAGCAGATGGAACCCAGAAGCCCCTCACTCGGTTCCAACCTCAGTTCTAACTGCAAAAGATGTTTCTCAGTGGTATCCACCTAGCACGTATCCTGGTCAGTTATACTAAAGAAGCAATAGGCATGTTTTTTCCCCCAAAAAAGTACAGGTTGTAAAATCACACACACAAAAATAACTTCTTTAATTTGCATTTAAGTGAAGCAAAACTAGATACATGTTTTTACTAAAGATGCAATATAAAAATTGCTTTCTTTCATGGGTACAGTGCATGCTTAATAAATTGATTTTGGCTTTCTGAAGTTCAATTTTTGGAAATATTTGCATAGTATCAAAACCAAATATCCAAGGAAGCACATAGGGAAATAAATAGAAAAGTGTTAGTAATTTCAGGAATATTGATCTGGGGATCAATTTCCCAAATATCCTGTCAAAATGCATTAAAAAAAATGCATAATTTGCAACTCCTTTGAATCAAAGAAAGGAGGCCTTTGAAAAAAAAAAAAAACTAAGATCACTTGATAGAAAAGAAAATCACTTGTCAAAATGTCACTAGTCACAGATTAAAAAATAGAATTATTTCGTTAAACAGTATTATTAAAAAAATAAAATAGATGAAATTTGCTGGCAAGTAAGAAACATACACTCATTTACATGAATGCATACACATGTACACAAACACACAGAGAAAATGACACATTCAGAAAGCAAATGTGGATGAGAGAGTCACATATATTGGGGAAATAAAATAGACCCTCATATTCATTTCAGAGAGGAAGGGAGATGGAGAGAGACAAGAACATCAATGATGAGAGAGAATCATTGATCGGCTGCCTCCTGCATGCTCCTTGCTGGGGATTGAACCCACAACTCGGGCCCAGACCCTGACCAGGAATGGAATCCTGATCTCTGAATTCATAGGTCAATGCTCAAACATTGAGCCATGCCATCAGGGCTTGAAAGGTATTTTTAATAAATAGTTGACTTTTGTCTAATAAGTTGTGACAAGTTATTGAAAAAAAAAATAGGATCAATTCTGGGTTTTATTAAGACATTTAAACAGTGTACTCTTTTCCCTGTACAATGTTTAATTTTCACTTTTATACCTCCTAGACATTAAGCAAAATCTTCTAGAATGTGGCTGAAACCTTCACATGTCATTATTTTGGGGGCAGATTATTAAGCAGTGCAGTAGTCTCAACTCCACAGGGTATTGGTTCAGGTACCGGTTCTATTCACAATATCCGGCACAGGCCTCAGACAGAAAGCGCGGCAGTCTGGCACAGATGCCAGCGGGATTCATGCCAGAATGGTGCTGGCTTTCACCGCTCCTTCCAGAGATTTCTTTTCCCTGTTACAAGTGTTCCTCAGCCATCATGTCCTCACTGTATCAAAGCTACTAGACAAGGAGACTTACCCCCAATTTTACTGTGTAAAAAGCCTCCAGTTTTGCTTCACTGAAATGCAAATTAAGATAGTTTTTTTTCTTTCTTTCTTTCTTCATGTGGGATTTGAAATCCTGTGCTTTTTGAAAAGGAAGAAAATGGTCCATTTTCTTTTCACTCTTTGCTGTAACCAGTTTGATAAATTCTGTAACCCAAATCTCCAGGGAGCAAACTTTACAAAGTGCAAAAAAATTTAATGCAAATTTCTTTTACTGTCTTCCAAGTTTTACATACTAAACGCAGGAACCAATTTCTCACTGCTCCGGGGTTATTTCTGAATTGAATAACAATAAACTGGAGTGGAACTAAAGAAATAATTAGGTGATATCAATATAGATATGGTTATGAATATATAGATATAGATAAAGATATAGATATAGATATAGATATAGATATAATATAGATATAGATTATAGATATATAGATACAGATATGCAATTTTATGTCACTATTTATTTACTTATTTTAGAGATGCTTGTTTAACCTTTATTCATACCGTTTCTGAATTTAAGAATGAAGAGTTTAATCCAAAATATAAAAAGCAAGCATAAAATTAAAGTAAGTATTTATCAAATTGTACAAGGAGGAAACTTCCTAAAATCACAAATGGTTAAGAAATACTCACCAATCATATGAACAAAGGATGTGTCACTAGTCTTTTACACTTTATAGCCTATCTTCTCCTTTAAGGAATAGAAATGCTAATAGATTTTTGCTGGATTTACTATAACTTGGGAATGATGGGCCACAGGGCCTAAGGACAACTAAGTAGCTATCTGCTTTCTTGAAAAACGTAGCATTTTCCCTAGTTCTTCTAGAAGGCCAAATGTGATTTAATATCAAAATACTGTACTAATAGCATTCTTTCTCTATGAACTCAAAAGGAATTGATACTATCTGATACCATACTGCAAAATTTTTATTAAATAGAGTTTAATTACTTACTACTATGTATACAATCATCATTTATAGATATGTATTATTTTTAAAATATTTATTATTTTCTTTAATTTATCATTTATAAAATATATTGTTGGTTTGTACAGCAATTACTACTTGGAGGCAATACTATCCATCCGCCAAATAACAATATATTCCTAACAAAACTGTATAAAGTATTTCTTTTTAATGTGGTATTCTAAGATAACTACACAACTCATCGGCATTAGGGTTCCAGCCAGTTCCAATATTGACTTCTAATAATGCCAATGTATTTTGTTAATATTCATTCAAATTATTTTAGTTCAATGTTGTTTTTTTCATGACTACTCCTACATTCATGAATCAGTACTTATTTGCTACTGAGAACTTGAAATATGACTATTTAAAATCAAGATGTTGCATAAGTACAAAATGTACATTAACTTAAAAACTTTGTGAAAAAAGAACATAAAATATATTGACAGTGTCTTACAGATAGTTGTTAGGTGATGGTATTTTGGATATAGCAAGCTAAGTTAAATTTGTTATTATGTGTAGCCACTTCTTTTTAATTATTTCAAAATGACTCCTCCAAAAACATAAATGACATGTATTTATTACATTCAGTTGTTACCAACGTGCTGCTGTAAACAATCTGATTTTGCCTGAAAACAATTTTACTCACAAAAGAGAGAAAATGTCGCCATTATATTTGCATTAAATCTCCATTCTTGCTACTTATCTGTTTGAAAGAGAGAATAACTAAAGCGTCTTTCTCTCATAAATACTAAATATTCATCTGCATTATCATTTCTAACTTCTATAAAAATAAACCTTACTTTTTTGATCAAGTATATGAATATTGGTTCTAAATCTAGAATTATACACACACACACAAACACACACACACACACATACACACTTCAATTAGGGCTATAAAAGTAATAACTGTAATATCAAACTATATTCTTATTCTCATATCTTCAGCAAAACAAAACATATCACAAATAGCCATTACATAAAAAGTAATTGCAAAGGGCATTTTGGGAAAAACACTATAGTGAAAGCATCTGGTGATTCTTTCAGATCCATAAGGAAAGAAAAGGTGTGTCTGATTAAAAAATGCGGAGATTTCACCAGTCAGTGAGGTTGAGTGTTGACTTATGAACTAGAAGGTCATGGTTCAATTCCCGGTCAGGGCCTATGCCTGGGTTGTGGGCTAGATCCCCAGGGGGGGACATGCAGGAGGCAGCCCATCAATGATTCTCTCTCATCATTGATGTTTCTAGCTCTTGCTCTCTCTCTCTTTCTCTCTGAAATCAATAAAAAATATTTTAAAAAGAAGAAGACATTAAGGGGAAATTTCAACTTTAAGGAGTTATATGAGATGGAGAGTTCAAGATGCCAAGTATACTCGTTATACCAATGACTACCACTTTAGTGAACACGTTGTATATGATTAACAGTGTAAAACAAGCAGAACCATCATTTTAACCATCATAACTGTAATTTTCTACTGTTAATGAGTTGTAATGTAAATATCTGTGTTTGTTGATGGTCTTAGGCTCTGTAGCAGCGGTTCTCAACCTGTGGGTCGCTAGTAGGTTGAGAACTGCTATCAGGGTAGCCTAAGACCATAGGAAAAATAGCAAGATTACTATTATGAAGTAGCAACAAAAATAATGTTATGGTTGGAGGTCACCACAACATGAGGAACTGTATTAAAGGGTCTCAGCATTAGAAAGGTTGAGAACCACTGATTTTAACCGTCCATAAAATCTATTTATTTTACACAAAGTGAATTAATCATCAGGTTACTAAATTAATCAAACCTCAGCAAACATCTATTGGCTTTTGATCATGGCCACCTCGTTGCAATGCATGGATTTTCCTCCCTTAACATGTCTAGAATCAAGATATTTCTAAAATATTGGATAAAAAATAATTGTGTTCCATGAGGTTTATTTTAGTTTGTGCCTGTATTCAACACTGCTCTAAAATCTGTTTTGGGGAAACCATAAATAAAACCCATTTGATACATTTTCATATTCTTTAATATTTTCCCCCAGTGTTATCCCACACACAAAGCTGTGAACACATATAACAAGATGAAAAGCATCCTGTATTTTAGTTGTTGCACATTGTACAGCAGGAGGCCAGAGAATGGAAGAATGCATGTACAGTAGTCGTAGTTAGCTATATTTGAGATGCTGTGTTCTTTTCTAAAGCGATGCCAAGATCTTGCAAACGTCTCCAGAGACAGGCTCATAACAAGCAACTCTTGTATTAACCTATAAAAACCCAGTGTCAGATATGTAATCTCTTAGACGGAACGTCAGAGAAACCGGATGGCTTGTCAGACGTGTCTGTGGTGCTGAGGATGAGTGGATATGAGCCTCTTGGGCCTCTTATTTTTGTCAGTTATTGTCAAGCTTTTCTTATCGGCATCTCACAGTGTTGTAGGGCTGTTCATCTTGTTAAAGCTTTCCTGGGAACTAACTTGTTCAAACTAGCACTAAGCTTGGATAAGTAAAACACTTCTTTTAGTCACAATGCTTTCACTTCAAAACACGATGTGCTTTGTCAACCTTTTGATAGCAATGGCTTCGTGGCCTTGGGTTTATGACTAATTCATCATCCTCACTGACAGGTTATTGTATTTTGGAGGTCAGAGGTGCCCACGGAATTCTGAGCTATTGTAATTGATTGAAACTTGTTAGAGGGAAAGAAAAATATTCTTTTAATAAGTAAAGCATTATAAAGCAGAGCTACCCTGTGGACTGGCTGCAAAATCCACCATGGTGTTGACTATTAATTGTCCGAAGAATAAACTATGCTCAATGCAGAAATAAAGACATTTAAAATGTTTTTCCTACAAATATCTGGAAATATCAATGATAAAATATTTAAAAAGAGTTCTATTGCATTTTTCATAGAAAGATTATCAACTCTAATATAGCCTGTGCCTAGACAAAAGTAGAAATGCTACTTCCTAAACTAAACTACTTTATATCATTAAGTTTTAAGAAAATTTTTTAAAATGCTATCCTGAAAAAATATTTTTCACAATATATTTCTCTAATAAACATTTTATGGTCATCACATAAAATTTTTGTCATATAAAAATATTCTTTTTTTAAAAAAATATATTTTATTGATTTTGTATAGAGAGGAAGGGAGAGAGATAGAGAGTTAGAAACATCGATGAGAGAGAGTCATCGATCAGCTGCCTCTTGCACACCCCCTACTGGGGATATGCCCGCAACCAAGGCACATGCCCTTGACCGGAATCAAACCCGGGACCCTTCAGTCCCCAAGCCGACACTCTATCCATTGAGCCAAACCGGTCTCGGCTAAAAATATTCTTTAAGAAATAATCAGTGATGTCTATGTTTTCAAGGATACAGCATATAATTTAAAATTTTTTCTTAGTATATCCCAATTTTATCCTAAATTGTTATAACACTCTGAGTATTATATTTGCTTATCTACATATTAAAATGTTTAAGTCGTTAGTAAATGTTTATTCTCAGAATTCCAACAATTTTCTCATGATCTTAATGCAAAAATATGAATTCAATAATAATTATAAGAAAGTTATTCAGTTTTCACATTTATTGGCAATTAACTTTCAAAATGGATCCTTTATTTCTTTTCATGTTTGAATATGTAATGCTCAAGTTATATTTCAAAACTTTTGTTATATATACTTACACCTTTGAAAAATGTGTGTCAATGAACAAATGGTATTAAAGAAAGCAGTGCAATATATAAATATACTGTCTTGAACCAATAAGAGGTAGCGATTTAATATTATCATATGTTAGTTTTATATCCACTTATTTACATGGCATCAAAAATTAACTATTCTCTAAAAGCATAGTGGAAAATAAAGCAATTTCACTGGAGCCCAATTTTACCAGACTATTTTTCCAGAAAGGTATTCATTATAATGTCTTACGTCAGATTTAGTCGAGTCTTCATGAAAAACTTGTAATGCTGGTTTGTCAGGTAGATTCTTATTTTTCTAGAGCCAAGAATATTAGTAACTGAATTCTGACTTAGAAACTAAAGCAAAAACTATAAAACCGGGCTACATGAGAGAAAATTCTCCCACTGCTCTGGGTTTAACAACCCTGAGGGAAGGAAATTATGTTCACTATATTCTAGTTGAATTACGAATGAAATGGAGAATCATAATATGTACAGGAGCTTCCGCCAGATTCATTACTTTTTTGTTTACACTACATGAGCGTTTGTGTAGACTGGGTATATTTAAAGCTGCATATATTTGTGCATATGACAGGACCCAAATTTATGTGTTCAGTTCCTCAGCTGCATTTCTGCATAATAATTGCAGATAAAGCTTATTATTGAGCGTATTTGCTTAATAAATGTAAAAAGAAAGAATGTCTAACACGGCATTGTTGTACAGCAACTAATTTTCTCAATGGAAACATTTGTTTTGAAAATTTCTTAAAGAAAGCATTAAAGAAATGTGTGCCCAGCTGGTGTGGCTTGCGTAGTTGAGCACTGACTTATGAACCAGCAGGTCAAGGTTTAATTCCCAGTGTGGGCGCATCCCAGATTGCAGACTTGATTGATACCCAGTGAGGGGGATTGATTCTCTCTCATCACTGATGTTCCTAACTCTTTCTCCCTTTCCCTTCCTCTCTGAAAATCAATAGAAAAATACATTTTAAAAAATTTGCAATATACTGAATTATTTGATACGTATGTCCTTATTTAGCAAATGTTTTATATTGGTAGCAGAAATATGTAAAAAATGATTCTACTGTCATGTATGGGGCAGGTCCATCCAATCTGCTCATTTTACTTTGCATGCTATTTTATTATAATGTGTGTGAAAGAGCCTGTGTGTATGTGTATGTGTGTGTGTGTGCGTGTCAAATACAATTAAACCATTTTAATGCAGAAACCATCTGTACTTTGTATGACTTTATTTTTAAGAAAGAGAGCACAACCCGGCCAGTATGGCTCAGTGGTGGAAGCATTGACCTATAACCAGAAAGCCAAAATTCAATTCCTAGTCAGGGCACATGCCTGGGTTGTGGGTTTAATTCCCAGTAGGGGGTGTACAGAAGGCAGTTCATCAATGATTCTCTCTCATTGATAATTCTATCTTTCCCTCTCCCTTCATCTCTGAAATAAATAAAATCATGCATGTGTTTTTCTTAAAAAAGAAAGCACAATTCAGATTTCACTTTTCTAGCCAGATATTAAATCAGTTCAAATATCCTGCTCTTTGTTCTACTTATCTTTTTCTGGAGATCCTCAATTCATTAAAGTACAGGTTTTGCTTTTTCTCTGTTGAAATTCCAAATTCCTCCTCATTGAATTCATCAGTTTATGCCATTTGTGGTATTTTTTAGCATCTCGCGAGAAGCATGTGACCATGTGACAGTGAGTCACTGAATCCCCAGTGGTTTGAATAGTTTGTGTATCACAGACTAAGCATAGGGCATACATTCCTCTTCAATCCTCTAAAACTTTATTAAGATATTAAACTGTTAATGAAACCACAAAAAAGGAAAAATTACTCCTGGTTTATTATTCCCATTGCAGGTGGTATTTATGATATTCCCTGCAGGCTTAGGAGGGGGGGGGGGGAGAAAGAAAGAAACCCTGGACGATTTTAATGAAAGGTAAAATTGAAAACATAAACTAGTCATGTGCTAAATGACTGTTTTTCTTGTTGACTTGGCCGATAAATCAGAGGCCTACGGCAGCCAACGCCGGAGTCGGATGCTTGCCATGCGGAGCTATTTCCTTTGGAACAAGAGGCAGTCTTGCCTTGTTAATAATGGAGAGAAGAGGCATCTTGCAAGCCGACCAGTCAGGCAGTGAAGAAAAATGACTCCATACATTTAAAAAAGCTGTGCCGTTTCTCTCCAATTATTTTGTAATGTGCCTTTTGACAAATTGTCAGGAGGGAAAGTTAGCAGACTTTGCTTTTATGACCATTATATTTTGCATCCTGTCAAGTGGGGAGCGGTGTGGCTGTGAATGGGATGAGCGCGGTGAAGAACAAGGCTTGCTGGGGAGGATTTATGGTGACAGGGCGTGTATTTTTCTGACAGAAAGCGAATGTGCAAGGTGGTATGAATCCGAAGTGAAATGTCTTCCCAGTGCCTCTAAGTAGGATGAACTACTGTTGGATACAGGTTTTGAATAAAGGACAAACATAATCAGTGTAATATTTAGAAATTTGGGTGTCTGAAAGCCTGTTGATTATCAGAGCTATTTCAAGTTGTGTAGATAGATCTTTGTACATAATCTTAAAAAAGATAGATGATAGATAGATAGATAGATAGATAGATAGATAGATAGATAGATGACAGATAGATCTACTGACCTACCTATCTACCACCTATATATCTCACATCAGAAACCAGTAAAGAGCCCTAGTGGGCTTGGCTAGGTGGATAGAGCCTCAGCCTGCTGACTGAAGGGTCCCAGGTTCAATTCCAGCCAAGGGCACATGCCTGGGTTGTGGGCTCAATTTGTGCAGGAGAAAGCTGATCAACGATTTGTGCAGGAGAAAATGGGATTTGTGCAGGAGAAAGCTGATCAACGATTTTCTCTCATCGTTGATGTTTCTATCTCTCTCTCCTTCTCTCTTCCTCTCTGAAATCAATAAAAAATATATCTATTAAAAAAAAAAAGAAAGAAACCACAAGATTTCAATGACCAGTGGTAGTCTACTCCATTGCCTTAGGAATGAAAGTGCCTTTTTTGTTGTTGTTGCCCTTTTTATTCAAATGAGATTCATATGTCAGTGAGATAGAATCTGAATGTCTCATTCCTGAGGGCAGTGGGAGAGAAATGGAGCAGGTTGCTGCTTCGATGGACAGTTCCATCAAGACAGGAATCAATGGAAGATTAATTGCACAAAAGCAATGAAGGATACTCTTAAAGAAGAATCAAAAAGGTTTTATTGGCAGTAAAAAGAAGACTATGAGATATGTCCAGTCAAGGTGGTTTAGTGGTTGGGTGTCAACCTATGAATCAGGAGGTCATGGTTTGATTCCAGGTTCGGGGCACCTACCCGCGTTGTGGGCTTGATCCCCAGTAGAGGACGTGCAGGGGGCAGCCAATCATTGTTTCTCTCTCATCATTGATGTTTCTCTCTCTCCCTTTCCCTTGCTCTCTGAAATAAATAAAAATATACATTTTTTTAAGAAGAATATGAGGTATGTATTAAAATGTAAACAATACACTAATAAATTCTGCAGTGGCAATTTAGGGTAACCTGTTAAATCTGCAAGCTGGTCAAACTGGGGTTTCTGGAAATGTAAGGGGGTACACAGATTCCACAGTGAATAACCAAGTGTTTCCTACAAGTTAAGTTTATCATTCCTCACCATTTTGAGAATCCCCTTGAACTTGCAAATTTCCAAATGCTAGATGGCCATTAAGGACCACTTATGATGGCTTATATTTTAAATTCAAAAATACATACTAAGCACACCACTAAATAATTTGGTGTGCATTTTCTCATGTTGGTCTTCACAGAAATCCTGTGAAATAGGGTCATTAAGTCTGCTCATTTTGCAAATGGTAATCTTCAAGTGGAAGCAGTTAATTTTCGTTTGATTATAGAGCTAGGAAGTGATGGATTCAGGTTGAAATCCTCTTCAATGTGAATCAAATGACTTGACCTGAGTTCTATTTTGCACAAATTAGAAAAAGAAGTTCTTTTTTTTTCAATACAGTTCAGCAAAGTTCAACATAAAGATTCAACTATCCAGAAATTCAATTTCACAGGTTCACTGATCATTTTCTAGTATGATCATCTCCTGTGACCTCCAGAGTCCTTTGAAAGGACAAATTCAAAAATTCAAATATGTCTTCTAAAAATAAATGATATCCTGAGTTCAAATAAAAACATTAAAAGTAGACACGGAGTAGAGGATCATGAGAAGGCAACCTGTTTTCCTGAGGATTCTGAGCCCATAATCCTACAAACTGGTACACAGTTGCAGAGTATATACTAGAGAAGCCAAGATCAGTAAGTTATTAAACCCTAAATATCCAAAATTTACTCAGAGAACTAAAGCTACTAGCTAAAGGCAGGAAACAAATATGGCTTCAAATGAATATTTTGTTTTAACATTAATAATGTTGCTTCTACTGTAACAATCAAATCTCAATCATTACTTCCCATTATGGTCTTTAAACACTCACAGTTTTAAGAACTGAGCCCTCTGTACATATGATATTGAAAAAGAGAACTGGATGGGATCATAAATCAACATGGTATATGGGACAATGCGAGGGCTTTGAAACTGGTAAGAGATACGTTTTTTCTTACAATAACTCATAAACCCTGAGCTTTTGAAATATTTTTAAAAATATATCTTATTGATTTTTTACAGAGAGGAAGAGAGAACTAGAAACATATATGAGAGACATCAGTCAGCTGCTTCCTGCACACACCCTACTGGGGATGTGCCCTTGACCAAGGTACATGACCTTGACCAGAATCGAACCTGGGACCCTTCAGTCCGCAGACTGATGCTCTATCCACTGAGCCAAACCGGTTAGGGCAACCCTGAGCTTTTGAAAAGTTATTTTGACTTTGTGGGTCTGGATTTCCTCATCTCCAATTCTGCCATGAAGATGAATACTTCAACATGTGTTAGTTCAGGTTTATGACAATTATGGAGGATAGCAGATAGTACATAAGGGTTCTCAATAAACATTAATCATTATTTTTATCATCATACTTACTATCATACAAGTAGAATAGAGTTGTTGAATAAACTCTATGTATTTCTTTCACATTTGGCCCCATAAAATACACTTCAAATAGTAAGCTTACCCATTCCCTTAAGAAAGTGTAATTCTATCGCATTTTAATCCAAAACTTTCTACTTATTTTGTTTAGTGTATATTATAGAAAGTTATGCTTGCTGAAAAGAGGTTATGTTTAAACATTTGTGTTGATGTTACTTTTATTCCTTTTCATGTATCTGATGTCTCCATTTTAGATGGGAAAATAAACGTGCGTTCATGACCTAAGCGAACATCTGTGTAGCAGGAAAAATTAGCTATTGATATTTCAGACTAAGCAAGAAATTATTTATTTATGATACAAGTCTATTCTGGTCTCACTTACATGTGGGATCTAATGAACAAAATAAACTGAGGAACCAAATAGCTCTAGAGGCATAGATGCATGAAACTGACTGACAGATCGGGGGGGGGGGGGGGGGGGGGGCGGGCAGGAACAGGCAGAGATTAACCAAAGACCTTATATGTGTATATGCATTACCCAAGGACACAGACAGTAGTGTGTCCTGGGGTGGGGTGGAAGTTGTATGGGGGGAAAATTGAGGATGGCTGTAAAATAAATAAATATTGATGTGTGTGTGTGTGTGTGTGTGTGTGTGTGTGTGTGTGTGTATGTGTGTATAGGAATGCTTTTAACATAAAAAGATGCAGAAACAATACATACATGACCTTAATAAATATGGAGATGTGGCTTTAATGACATTTTTATATTTGTGATATAGTTGACTCTTTAATAATATGTAAATCAGTTTTATTCCTTCGAAGACAAGGCCAGAAGAAATTGGGATGCCCTCCATACCACACAGCTTTCGTGGCACTAATCCTCTAATATCACACTAGATTAGTGTTGGGGATGAGGCAAAAATACACCATATTTAGTTTGTGTAGCCCTTAGCGTTAAGAATATGAAATTATGCCATTTTCATTGAGGACTGCATGGAATAGAAATCGATGTCGATGCTGGGAAACAGAAAGAGAATAGTAATGTGTGGCTGGATCATATAAATTATATGCTCAACCTCCGTAAAGTCAGACAGAATGAATACGCTGAAAAAGAAGGTAGACCACTGTTCAATTTTACTTCGAGCTGACCCTGCATGGGGGGAGAGCTATATAAATTGTCTGCCACTGCACTTCATTCTGGGTTTTAGAGACACAGGGAGATGTACAGTTGTAGGATAACAGTCACACCTAAGCTGAGATTAGCAACCCAACTCAGTGAATTTGCCAACCACTGCGCATGTGCAGTCATAGAAATCCAGAGCTGCTCATCAAAGGTTCCTGTAAACCTAATTGGAAACATGGCAAGCAAAATTAGCGCTAATTTTCAGAGTTCATTAGTTTTTCATTAAATCCTACAATATTTTGAAGCACTTTCAGATGAAAAGCACGGCAAATGGTATTTAAATGATTATGCAGACAATAGAGAAAGAATTCTAATTATTTTTAGTATTCTATTAGGAGGACTAGAAATAGATCAGCTGTTAAAAGGCAGTTACATAGGTTGCATTTCAAGTGTTAACATCTAGGATGCCATACAAATTTCACTTAGAGACATAAGTGTTAATAATCCATCATTACCAATTCTACAAATTTAACTGATATTTCTATGTAATTCTTTTAATCAACATACTGGCTCCTGTAGTTATGCATAAATACCTGCTTAGAGGATTAAAATGCAATGGGCATTTGCATTTTTATGTAACTTTCCTAAGAGTACAGTAAGCAATAATAAAATAAAATAAAAACTTTTACCTAACAGTGTTAAAAATATTGGAAAGTATTGGTGATCTCATGTTAGCTTTCATTTTATTTCCTTAATCCTCACCTGAGGATACTTTTTATTGATATGAGAGAGAGAGAGAGAGAGAGAGAGAGAGAGAGAGAGGAACATCGATGTGAGAGAGAAACATTGATCAGTTATCTCCAGAAAGTGCTCTGACCAGAGGTTGAACACTCAAACTTTCGGTACACAGAACGAAGCCCCAACCGACTGACTGAGCCACTGTATTTCAGCTTTATAATGGGTTTGAGTGAAATATGTATGAATCAAAGCTAACACACAGAGAGGTGGTCTGTGTTATGAAAGGAGACTGGACTCTTCTATAAAAAAGGAGACACTACGTCTTCACGCTGTTTGCTTAGGATTCTTACCTTAGCTGAAGGTCACAGGGTCTGGATTTAAGTGTCTCAGTGTCTGTTTGCTGTGCAGAGAAAAGGAAGATCTCCCTACATGTTTCTGATGGATTATCATCCTGTGATAGTTCCCTGAAGGCGTCTACATTTTATTGCAAGCTATGAAATGAGAATGTACCTAAGACAATCTCCTACAGAGTGGTTTCAGTGTTTGCAGTGTCAAATAATCTTCCTGTCTGGAGACATTATCAAAGGATAAAGTTAGGTTGAAAGAAAAAAAAATGAACACCTAATTGGCCCTTTGCCCATCATTCTAGTGTGGCAAGAGAAGCAAATTTTAAAGTAGAAAAGAAAAAGTCAAAATGGGTTGAGAGTTGGCTGGATAGTTTCCATTTACCTTTGTTTAAGAAACTCAAGAGTTAAACATGCCCTCAAAGTAGAAAATATTATATGCAACTTTCCTTGTCCAAAAAATGTATTTCTCCATTTTAAAACAGCTTC
Source organism: Nyctalus aviator (assembly GCA_036971965.1). Taxonomy (NCBI): domain Eukaryota; kingdom Metazoa; phylum Chordata; class Mammalia; order Chiroptera; family Vespertilionidae; genus Nyctalus; species Nyctalus aviator. The sequence goes on along the minus strand of CM072940.1, from coordinate 8,493,225 downwards.
CAAATTTTCTTCATCAGTACACATAAAATCTTTCAAAATCACATTGATACCAAGGATGTTTTTAGAACTCAGAAGGATATGAGAGTCTATAAAATATTAAACAGGATGACTAATATAAATTTTTCCAAGAAAGCGTGCTTCTAGCAGAATGCATGCATAATTTAAAAACAGGATTGAAGAATGAATCAGGGACATTTTCCAGTTAAGATGAAATAAAGACGCTGGATTCACTCGTCCCACTTGAAGCAGATAAAGAAACTCTAAAAAAAACCACAAAACACACAAAAAAAAACAGTTCTTAAACTTAGGACACTAGGAAACACAGGACAGGGGTCCCCAGAGAGAGGTTACAGAGGAAGCCAGTCCTAGAAGCACCCCAGCTGATCTCTTGAGTTTCCAGGCTGCAACACAGGGAAGGGAAGTCAAAAGGAAGCTAAGAAGATGGACATGGGCCCTGGATAGGTAGCTCAGTTGGTTGGAGCATCATCCCAATACAGCAAGGTTGCAGGTTCAATTCCAGGTCAGGGCACATACTAATAAAAGAAGCAACCAATGAATATAAATAAATGGAACAACAAATCAATTTCTCCCTCTCTCTCAATCAACACGTTAAAAAGGTGGAGGAGGAAGGGGGGGGAGGAAAAGAAAAAGGAGGAAGGGAAGGAGTAGGATAGGCGAGAAGGAGGGGGAGGGGCAGGGGAGGAGATGGGAGTCTGATGAAGCCAAGGAGGCTGAAGTTTGCAAGAATACTGGAGAGGGGAGAAACGCATGATACAGGCAGGGCATTGTGCCTGAAGACTTGCAGGAGACCCCTTCCTTACTTCATTGGAGTGTTCATGAGTGCAGACGAGGAAATTGTCCAAAGCTAGAGCAAGAACCACACAGAAAGCAAACAGGACAATCTCTGGAGCACACTTAGAAAAAGGAATGGATAAATCAAAGAACATATCTATCTATATGAAAGGCTAATATGCTAAGTGTCCCATCTGACCAGTCGCTATGACATGCACTGAGCACCAGGGGGCAGATGCTCAATGCAGGAGCTGCCATGAGGAGCACTGACATTTACAAAGAAATGGCAGCACGGACCTGGAGCTGACAAAGCAACCCTCAGCTTCCTCCACCACCCCAGAACTACAGCCCACCAAATCACAGCTGAGGTTGCCGAGACCTCATGGCACAAGATGTGGCCCTCAACCCAGCTCAGTCCGAAAATGGTGGCTGTGGGTCTGGGAAATGATGGTAGCAACGCCTGGTTTCCTCTCCCTAGTAACGAGCAACTAGCCTCCTTGAAATTTCTTCAGACTAGGAACACTACTTGTTTTTAACCACATGGAAACACTTTAAACTGTAACGAAATGTCTGTGAAAGTTTTTCCATGCCTCGTCTCACTTGATCTTCACCAAAGTCTGAAATAGGTAGATAGAAGACTGGGGGGAATCCTATTTTCTTTTCACTAGCTGGAAAATGGCAATTTAGAAACTTGACCCGACTGGAAAGAAGAAATGGTGGACCTTGAACATGACTTCAGCTTTTGTCACTATGCAGAACATAGTCAAACACTGCTGCAGTTAAATAGTTTACCCTTTGTTCCCCCTGCATGATCTACAAAAAATAATCTGCTCCATGTTGCTATTTACTGCTGTGTTCCTGACAATCACCTCAAAGAGAAGTTGGGGTGCATCACTGGGCTGGAAAAATTTTAGCCAAATCAGAAAGCAGGTCTAATTAAGCAAGTTTATCCTATATCTATAAAAGGATAAGTTGACTCACACATGCACGATACATATAAAGCTCTTAATGGTGCTAATCGCATGAGTATGTTTCCATGGGTCATTGTCAATCATGAATTTGGTTGACACTTCTATTACAGAGAAAGGACAAATAGTGATATTAAAATATTTCTTCTAGCCAAGACCGGTTTGGCTCAATGGATAAAGCGTCGGCTTGGGGACTGAAGGGTCCCGGGTTCGATTCCAGTCAAGGGCATGTACCTTGGTTGCGGGCATATCCCCAGTAGGGGGTGTGCAAGAGGCAGCTGGTCAGTGACTCTCTCTCTCATCGATGTTTCTAACTCTCTATCTCTCTCCCTTCCTCTCTGTACAAAATCAATAAAACATATTTAAAATAAATAAATAAATAAAATAAAATAACATATTTCTTCTAATTAAGTTCCTTTCTATGTGCATGAATTCATGCACCAGGCCACTAGTACACTTATATGCATAGCCCGTGAACATCAGCAATAGGGTGGTGAAGACCTGGGGGGGTTGGTTAGGGGCTTGGAGCAGGGAGTGAAGGGAGAAAATTTAAAGAAACAGGAACAGGTCATAACCCCTGAAGCCAAGTGAAACCTCAAGATTTACTGGGGCTGAAACTGGTTTGGCTCAGTGGATAGAGCGTCAGTCTGTGGACTGAGAGGTCCCAGGTTTCTATTCCAGTCAAGGGCATGTACCTGGGTTGCGGGCACATTCCCAGTAGGGAGTATGGAGGAAGTGGCTGGTCAATGTTTCCCTCTCATCGACGTTTCTAGCTCTCTATCCTCCTCCCTTCCTCTCTGTGGAAAATCAATAAAAAAAATAAAAATAAAAAAGATTTACTGGGCATTTAGTAGAGTAATTATAAGTTATTAGCTCAGAAGTGAAGTCAGATTAGCTTTAAACTAAAGGCTGCTACAGTGCCCATCCCCAAAGCTTCAAGCAAGTCTTGAGAGGATCAATGTGTTTCTGATTAATTTAACTGCAACACACAAAAAAAGCTTAAGAATATTTATGTATAAGGTTGTAAAGATAATCCGCACTAAAAAGGGAAAATTGACCATTTCAGGCATCTGGTAAAATTAGCAGGAAAACAATGAAAAGGAATCAACCTATTGAAATAGATTCAAAATGGAGAAGGTCATAGAATTAGTAGACAGGGAGGGTAACCTAGTTGCTAAGTCTGCATTGGACGTGTACAAGAAGATAGTGGGAAGATTGGATAGTAAGTGGAGTCATTAAAAGTATGATGAAGGCCAAATCAAGTGCCTGGAGGTGAAAATTATGCCTGAATTGAAAATTCACTGCATAAGACTAATGTATTAGATCATACATTTCAGAGGATAAAATCAGCAACCTTAAATATGTAGCAATAGAAAACTATTCAAAATAACGGAGAGGAAATTCTACGCAAAAACAATAGAGCATTTTTGTACAGTGGAACAATTCAGTTGCCAAATATACACGTGTGCTTAATATCACCAAAAGAAAAGAAGGGATGGCACAGGAGGAAAAAATATTTTAACTATATAATTGCCAACTATTTTAGATTTGAGTAAAAGTATCAAGGAACAGATTGAATTAACTCCTTGAGATTATTTTAAAAAAATCCAGTACAATAGATATCAGACCACACAAAACATATCATATTCAAATTATTTACATGGGTCTCAGTTATACGGAGTGAATTATTTTTAAATGAAAGGTTTATTTATTTTTGAAAAGACATCACTATCTCTACAAAAAATTTACACATATAAGCAGGTGACAAGTAACCTTCAGAATAAATAACAATTGTGTGGTACAGTGTGTAGAAGAGTCTTTAAAAAACATTTTAATATAAGTTGATATTCTAGGGATGGGGCAACTCCTTGGGATTCATTAACATAATAACTAACTGACATGTCAGTCATAACTACTCATTGAAGTTGATGGACGTGGATGATACTGTTTGTTGAAATCATTTCAATCCTCTCATTAGCCTGTAATGAATTTAGAAAATGAAAGGCTTTTCATTGTGAGACAAAACACAGGGAACACTGGGCAGACTGTATCTCATGCTGTATCTCCTAATGTCCTTGTTGGATATAAAAAAAAATAATAATTTAACATTACATTAGGTTTTATGGTATTATAAAAATCGTGTGAGGGGCTTGCTCCAGATTTAGGAAAATTAGCTCGTGGTGTGCGTTTCTGCAAAGGGCACCTAAGAAGCACACCTCAGGCTCCTGAGCACAAGACGTGACTCCCTTCCACCCACTCCGTGCTGTCAGCATTGGAACCTGGCTGAGTTGCTAATTAGAAAAATAAATAAAACATGAAGCACGAATAAGGAGGGCTAATGAAAACCACAGATTGGGGCTGATCTAAGACTCTTCGCGGGAACAGTGTTCACAAGGTTAAAAATAAGTATATAAAAAAAAAGGAGATTCTGTTATTGGAAGATAAGAGGAAAATTAATCTTATGCAAAGAACTTGCTAAATTATAATACAGAAAAAAAATCCTGGATTAAATTATATTGTATATTCTATCTCATATAAAAGTATTATTTTTAGGAGTAGATAATACAAAGGTCAGTGAATCATAGCTAGATTTCTAATTAAGAGTTAAACCATGTGCTATGAGATAGAATGTTACACGGCAATTTTAATTTATTTTTTAATATATTTTTATTCGTGTCGGAGAGGAAGGGAGAAGGAAAGAGAGCTAGATACATCAATGAAGAGAGAGAATCACTGGCTGCTTCCTGCGTGCCTCACACTGGGGGTTGAGCCTACAATCTGGGCATGCGCCTTGACTGGAAATGGAAAGGTAACCACCTGGTTCATAGGTCTACGCTCAACCACTGAGCCATTTTGGCAATTTTAAATAATCACCTATGCACCATGAGGTCCTTCAATTATGAATAAAGCACGAGATTGAAATCTAGGATCCACAAGCATGAAAAATAGATAGTATTGTAGTTATGAGCAACAAAGATGAGTCCAACAGTGCTTTTTGTAAATTCAGAAATCTGAAAGTTAATGGGTAAACTATATTTTGGAAATCATTATTTGAGATAAAGGCCTAGTATATTCTGAAAGACCTCTAGTTGCTCATGAATATATCTTCTTTTCAGCTTACTACTCGTTTCTTTTTGATAATCACATATAACAATTTAGAGTAGGGTGAATCTTCAGGGGGTTTTTATGCAGGAAAATTGAAGAATTTCTTAAAGATCTATGCTAATATAAAAACTTTAAAAATTGTGTTTAAAAAAAAAAAAGAGAGACAAAAAGAAGAAAAGAAGAAAAAGGGAGAAATACACAGAAGGCAAAATGCCATGCATACTTGAAGGATTGCTTTTGGTAGAATACCACTTTGATTTGTAATGTATGTGAAGTAAGATTTTTGTAATAACTAAGTTATTCAAAAATATATAAAAATAATCACCTAGTGCAGGAAATTTCCATTAATGAGAGAGATTTTATATAATAAAAGGCTAATATGCAAATTGTCCCTTCAACCAGGAGTTTGACCAGGGGGTGGGGCCAGCCAGCCAACCACCCCAGTCCCCTCCCCCCAGCCAGCCTGATCTGGGCAGGCGGGCTGCACCCCACCTGTGCATGAATTTGTGCACCAGGCCTCTGGTATATTTATAAAGAATTCAGTACTTATATCCCCAAGTCATTCTACTTAGTACATATTCTAACTTACATATTCTCTTCCTAGTCGTGACAATCTTAAAAAGCTAAGTTTGCATATTTAAATTTCTAAAAAATTTAGCAGGGTTCTTTTTCTCTTCCACTTTATTTGTAATACTTTTCAGACTTTTCTCTCTAAATTAATCAGATAACTTAGAATCTCAGTACTCCTTCCCTTCTCCAAAGAAAGGTTATCACTTCTAAATAAAATCTCAAATGTCATCAGTTTTAGCACATTTTTATATTCTTTGTAGATAAAAACATACAAAGTTAATTTATTATACACAGAATATACACAGTTATTCAATGGATGGTAATAATGGCCAATATTAAAGTCACATGCTTGTGGCTGACAGTATTCAGAGAAGCTCTGATACCATAAACAGAGTGAGGTTTAAAGAATTCTGAAAAACATGACAGCCATTTCTCTTTACCAGTTAAGCCTTCCCACTGTGAGAAAATGGAGTCAATGCCCTTTCTGCTTCATTTGGCCTCCCATCTTTGAAATCAGGCAATATTTTATAATTCTCAGGCTCTTCCCTTTATTCCTAAGTTGCACATAAAATGTGCATTAGCCCTTGTTTTGACATGATTTAAATTTTGCAGAATTCCAATGGGCATAAAGTGCATCTCCTTTGACATAGTCTGCCTACCACTGGCGCGGAGGCCTCGATAAAATATCAGACAAACACAGAGAAGGGGAGAACTTTTCAAACACGACCAGCCTATAAAGCATTTTAATGAGAGAGTGTAAACAGAAATAAAAAGAGCTGCACACTTTGAACCACATTGTTCTGTTTCCTACAGAAAACCCCTCCTCCCTTAGCTAACATAACCCTTAATTTAAGTATATCCTATAAATCAGAACTAAGAAAAAGACATGGGGTGGAAAGAGAAACACACAAGGGAAAGATGCGAAGGTCACCGTTGTTCGCAAAGTTCTCTCTGCTCTTACCCTGGACTATAATTCCTCATTTCCTTTTAGGTCTGTGCTGGGAAATCCTGTCACCCTTTTACCTTTCTGTATTTATTGCTCACAGTGGGACTTACCAAAATGTACCCCTCCACGGCCTGTTAAGTAGGAAAAGAATCTCGCTCTTCGGTGGCATCTCATGGGAGAAGAGAGGGGTAATAGGTTCAATAAATATTAAGAATGTGAAATTGACAGAACGTGGTTCCTGATCTTTGGGAATGTGAAATGATAAATCACAAGGTGGTGGTATGTACTAGAGATATGGCTTGAGGAGTAGGGTGGAGGAAGTTCAGTGTGGGAAGAGCAGAAATGGGTGAGCAGTGATAAATCCAATTAATGTCACTTAGGTTGTAAGCACTGAGATCCCTCCAGGGGTGGATAACCATTTTTTTGAAAATTTGATTCATGGATGAGGCCTTAGAAATGAAATCTGAGTGGGAGAATGAAATGGAGAAGATGTTGTATTGGCTGAGATATGACCAGTAGAATGGTTATGACAAAGAAAGAAAAAAAGACCCCAGTCCTAACCAGTTTGGCTCAGTGGATAGAGCATCAGCCTGTGGAATGAAAGGTCCCAAGTTCGATTCCAGTCAAAGACACATACCTTGGTTGCAGGCACATCCCTAGTGGAAGGTGTGCAGGAGGCAGCTGATCAATATTTCTCTCTCATCAATGTTTCTAACTCTCTATCCCTCTCCCTTCTTCTCTGTAAAAAAAAATCAATAATAAATATATTTTTTATCATCGTATGTTTCTGAAAAGACTAGCCTCAAGTGAAGGCAGATACTATATATATATATATATATATATATATATATATATATATATGACCCCAATCAGAGTGAGCTGAATTGGTAAAGGGAGATAAATTCTAAGTGAAAATGTAAAAAAAAAATGCATCTGGATACTCTTTCACTTATTATATCAACTAGTTGCCTGTTTGAGGCACCTTGGCCTAACCCAGTATTACTCTTGACTAGGGCGCAAATTATAAAGTGGCTTTATGCCACGTGAAGGAACATATCCTGACTAGAACTCTTTCTCTTTGGTATTTGTGAATGCCACACGTTCCAAGCATGATACCGTTGTGTGGGGAAGGCAGAGACATGTCCCAGGGCTCTGATTACAAATATGCAACTTACCAGCTCTTAAGAGACATCACCTCATCGCTCTAAGCCTCTGCTATCCTTCCATAAATGAGGAATAATAATCCTACTGTAAAGGGCTATTGCACAGTCTAGAGGTAAGGCACATAAAGAGAGCGCTGGGCATGCTGCCTGATCTACGGGTGGTGGGCAGTGGTTGGCTAAAGGCTATTTCATTGTGGCCCTTGTTATTCTTTGCCTCCCGCGGTGGCCTGTTGGTGCGCATGCCCACTCTTTCAGCAATGAGTGGTGTCTGAATAGATCAATGGATGCTCCCGAGTGTGGAATGCCTATTTTCCATATTCTAGAGAAGAGCTGATCTCTAGTATCTGCCTTCACTCGAGTCTAGTCTTTTCAGAAACATACGATGATACATACAAAATGAAATGAGCTCCATGAATACTGATTTATATGATCAGAAGCTATTGGGAGTTTTATTTCTTTATTTTTAAATATATTTTATTGATTTTTTACAGAGAGGAAGAGAGAGGGATATAGAGTTAGAAACATTGATGAGAGAGAATCATCGATCAGCTGCCTCTTGCACACCCCCAACCAGGGATGTGCCCGCAACCAAGGTACATGCCCTTGACTAGAATGGAACCCGGGACCTTTCAGTCCACAGGCTGAAGCTCTATCCACTGAGGCAAACGAGTTTCGGCGCTATTGGAAGTTTTAAAAATGACCAACATGTGCCTGGCTGGTATGGCTCAGTGGTTGAGTATCCACCTATGAACCAGGAGGTCACAGGTGCTTTATAAGGAATTCTGCCTGAAGAAAGTACAGAATTGGAGGACTTAATGGGAACAAAAAACAAAATGGGGACATGAAAGGAGGTCTTCCCAATACCAATGTTAAGTGGAAAAGTTACTTGCTAATAATTGCTATATTTTGATACAATTTAAGAGAAAAAATGCTAAGTCTACTCTTGGCAGTAATTTGCTTTTATTTAAATACATTGCATATTGTCTTTAAAGATTACCAAAAAAAATGTATTATGTCTTCCAATTGGCAAGTAGTTTTAGGATTAGTTATGTGGAAAAAGGTATGTGTATAACATCGATTTTTCAAAGTATCTGAAACAGAAGCTCTTATAATATTTAAGTGAAAATGAACAGCATGCAAGAGTAATTGCAATTTTTAATAAAGGAAAACATGTTGACTCCGTAATTTTAGTATTGAGCTGTTTCTCAGGTGGTCTAACTTGTGTGTTAAAATTGTATTTGTTTCCAATTTATAACAAGGAGTACTAATACCTTGAACATTAATTTGTAAAAGAAAAAGGGAAAATTCTTAAAAGACTTTAATTGTACTTTTGAACAGATAATTACAGGGCTTAGTTATTTCATACTCATTACAAGGTTTAGCCCTGATATCGTGGTGAGATACATAATTATTTTCATGTTGGAATTTATAAGAATAATGAGAAGGACACAAGGGAGAGAAAATATAAGAATTATAATTCTATTTTTGAACCTTCCTGTGAATATTTTTTCAGAGCTTTTATTAAAATAGTACATTTCAAGGTAGGTTAACATCACTTTCAAACATCTAAATTAATTTCCACATGCAATTAAGGGGAATTCTATGCACTGGGCATAGCTCATTATCCTGTGAAGTCCAGCTCTGATATGGACAAAAGGGAGGTGAAATATTAGAGAAGAAACCCTGAGATGAACAAAGAGAGATTTTGCATTTAACAGAAAATATACTTTAAAACTTATTATTTTTTTTCTTGGACAGCATTGCTCAGTGGTTGAGCATTGACCTCTGAACCAGGAGGTAATGGTTTAATTCCTGGTGAGGGCACATGCCTGAATTACAAGCTTGATCCCAGTTAGGGGTATGCAGGAAGCAGCTGATCAATAATCATTATCATTGATGTTTCCATCTCTCCCTCTCACTTTTTCTCTAAAATCAATAAAAATATACTTAAAACAAAATCATTATTTTTTCCTAGCCTGTATTTAGTTCTACGAGTTTTATATATGTAAATTATCCCTACATAATATAATAAGTATTTACTATTAATTGCCTCCACTTCTGTATTTCTGCCCTCACTAGTACACATGAGATCCAGTGTGCTAATCATGAAGCTTTTCTACTAGTTAACAGCAACAAAGAAAAGTTCCCAGGTCTAACCTCACTAATTCATGCACACTTTAATAGATGGCTCATTAAAAGTTAGAAGGTAGAGGTTTTTTAATACAACATATTTAGAATATTGGTCTCCAACTACACAGAAAAAAAAAACATATTTAAAACTTTACTTAAGAAGAAATATCGCCGAAGCCGGTTTGGCTCAGTGGTAGAGTGTCGGTCTGCGGACTGAAAGGTCCCAGGTTCGATTCCGGTCAAGGGCATGTACATTGGTTGTGGGCACATCCCCAGTAGGGGGTGTGCAAGAGGCAGCTGGTCGATGTTTCCCTCTTATCGACGTTTCTAGCTAGCTATCCCTCTCCCTTCCTCTCTGTAAAAAAATCAATAAAATATATTTTAAAAAAAGAAGAAATATCATTGTTAAAAAAAAAAAGACAAATCCCCAAAGGACAATGTATGCTTTATGGTTTCAACTCTCTGACATTCTGAAAAGGGCAAATGATGGAGACAGTAAAAATATCAGATCAGTGGCTGCCTGAGGTTGTGGGTCTGGCAGAGGCACAGAGTTGCATTAGGTCAATGAAGCTACTCTATATGATACTATAATTAATGATGGGTACGTATCATTCATTACACATTTGTCCAAAGTCATAAAATGTCCAACACCAAAAGTGAGCCCTCATGTAAACTATGAACTCTGGGGAATGATATGTCAGTGTATGTTCATCAATGGTAACAAACATACCACACTGATGGGGGTTGTTGATAATGCAGGGGGTATACAATGTGGGGGAAGGGGTATATGGTACTCTCTGTACCTTTCAGTCAATTTTATTAAACCTAAAACTGCTCTAAAAAGAAAGAAAAAGAGAAGTACCTGGTGGGTGGAGTAGAAGCATGTGAAACATATTGTGAACCTCAAAGAGTGTGCAAAAAAATGCAAAAAATGCTACCTTTGGAAATATAAAATTGGGGCTTTGCCCCACTTTGTATGTCAGTCTGTTCCATGCCTCCCTGTTTCAGGTCTTATTTTGTTGCTCAATTCATTCCACACAGTAGATTCCACACATAAGTGAGACTGTATGATATCTGTCTCTCAGATTGGCTTATTTCACTTAGCGTAGTGTCTTGGTTTATATCCTGTGTTTCAAAATATTAGCTGAATTGTCTTCACAAGATAACAACACAGGATGACAACAAAAATAGCAGCACTAGTATAATAAAAATAGTAATAATTAGTGAATCATTTTTGTGTAATAGGCCATTTTAAGCACCATGTACAATTTTTTTTTTTTTTACATTAAAACCTCCCAGGAATTTCTGAGTTTAATTTATTATTATGTCCAATGACAAGTGAGAAAACAGAAGCTAACAGATGTTACCCTTGCCATGCTGTGACTGTTAATATGTTGTGGAGGTGGATTCTGAAACTGGTGTTCAGCTTTAACACTCATGTTTTTCCTTTAAAAAAAAAAAAAAAGAAATTATCAATTTCAGAGAGAGGAAGAGGGAGGGAGAGAGAGAGAGAGAAACATCAATGATGAGAAAGAATCATGGATCACTTGCCTCTTGCACACCCCATATTGGTGAGGGAGCCTGCAACCAGGGCATGTGCCTTGGCCAGGAATCACATAGTGATCTCCTGATTCATAGGCCAATGCTCAACCACTGAGCCACACTGGCTGGGTAACATTCATGATTTTAATCATCCCACTGAAATGTCTCCATTTCCTCTTTTCTAAAAAGGAGGTATCAATATCTACAGAAAGTGATGCTTGTGAGCCCTGCCTGAGGTGAGATCTATAAAAACATTTATCACATAGACTGTGCTTTAAAGTTTACGTCTGATATTCAGGGGCGTTAGAAATGTGGATTACTAAGCTTGGCGGTAGTATAATTTTATCATCATTCATGCCTGGTGTGTCTGGATTCTCTTAAAGTGGCCTGCAGGTCTGGCCATTTCCAGTGCATGGTTTGTGTCTTTATTAAAAATTCTTGTAAAGCCTATCGTGTGTATATGTTTATGTATTAGATGATGATAAAATGCATACAAAGAGCATTTCACCTCTGCATGAGGTTTCTAAACTGAGACTTCCATGCTCAGTTAATATTTATATTGACAAAATTCCATCCACTGTAAATTTTGATTCCTGCTGGGAAAACTCTGGGCGAATAGAATGCATTCTATGAGTCAACCAGATGAAATTCTGAATGGAAATTTTGATATACCTACTTCGGCTCCAAAGTTCACTTCTGCCATCCTCCTGGATCTTGAAATATTGCACTTGTAAATACTGTTAATTAAATGGAATTAGGAAAGCATAAAATCATGCTAAGTGTGCTGTAAGACAATGATAAATGAAAACTAAGATGGCTCTTGAATCCACTCAGTTGGGATTGATACCAGGTTCTTATCATGCGGAGATGGTTCGTACACAAAAAAAAGAAAACAGGAAATTATGGTGGCATCTGAGAGATCTGAAATGCTAATTTCAGATACTTTCATATATTACACAGAGAGCTTTAATTTTGTGTGTTGATATGATAGTTGCTGCTGTATTTTGTCAAGATATTTTATTAGTTGTCATCACTGGATACTTCCTTTCTATTAGAAAGCAAGGATTTTAATTTACAAATTAACAAAATAACTTAGAGAAGTTTTTCTGAATTGATTTTTTTTACTATTAATATTCTTTTTTCCTTCCCAAACTATTGCTTTTCTAATAAAATCTTAGGAAAATCTTCACGGAGCCAATAAAGATATTCTCCTGTTGAGACATGATTTGGGTGCAATCCAAATCATTATGTTTATGATTTAAACGATGGACTAATTCGGAGGAGTACATCAAACCCTTTAAAACAAGGCAAATCAAGGTTTCAGTAAAGCAGGATTCCATTTTAAGGCCTAACATCAAGATGATGGATTTTAATTACTTTGGGAGAACATTATCAGTTACGTAAATGTACTGCTTCGAATGTATTGAGCTGAGGAGGAAGACATTTTTCTAAAGATGAAAAGACATTATAAAGCTCAGTCAAATCACTTATAAATCAATGAGAAATCAATTTCCCATCCATTTTTTTTTTTTGCACTCACCAAACATCGGTCATATGCAAGCTCTATTATGTCTTTGCATTTGCAGGGGAAAAACTTAGACTATACCTACATGTAGACTGTCATTTCACTTTACTAACCTAATTAAATAATGACACCCTTTGCCTAATTTGCAGTACACACAGTAATCTTTACACAATAATCGTGTAGCCCAAGGTGAGAAAAGTCCTTTCTTCTGAAGAATAGCTGCGCTCTCCTCATTAGATCTAGAGAAAGCTAGCTGAGACTCTGATTCACAAATATCTGGAGTCAGACGAAATGCGATTCTCCATTATGCTGACTTTGTTGGGGGACAATTCTCCATGGGGTCACTATTTCTTTTATGACAGCTTTTTTCCTCAAACTATCTTTTTTTTTTTTTTTTTAATGCCTATAGATCCTTGGAAAATGAGACACTACCTTCCTCTTGCACAAAGGGCAGATATTCCCCCCCCCCTGACCAGGATAATAAAAATAATGTATGTATCCAGCACAAAGGTTGTGAGGGTTTGCCCAGCCTGTGTGGCTCAGTGGTTGAGCATGGACCTATGAACCAGGAGGTCACAGTTTGATTCCTGGCAAGGCCACATGCCAAGGTTGCGTGTTCAACCCCCAGTAGGGGGTGTGCTGGATGCAGGCAATCCATGAGTCTTATCATTGATGTTTCTCTCTTCCCCCTTTTTTCCCCCTCTGAATATTTTAAAAATATTTTTAAAAATAAAGATAATAATTGCATTCTATTTCTTCCAATGCTGCCTTTTGCATTTTTGTTCTCTACATCCCACATCATTTATAACTTATTTGTCTTTACTGCACATGTAAGAAAATATTTGCAAGCCACCTAAAAATTTCAACAAGAAGCACATCATGCAGAGAGAGGTTTAAAAAAGAAGAAAGAGGGCTGGAAGAAGAGAGAACAGATTAATCCACAAACTTCTTAAATGGATTAAAAGTGATAAATGCTGGAAAAATCTTTCAAAGCAGACTCATCACTTTCTGTCTTTTTCTAACTTCAGCATTTGCTTCCTAAGCTTCATCTTATTCTTCAAAGAACAATTCGTGATCAAGACCCATTTTAACTCTGTCCAAAAAAGGGCTCTATGCCCTTGAATACCCTTCATGTTTAAAATACACACACACACACACACACAGAGAGAGAGAGAGAGATAGAGAGAGAGAGAGAGAGAGAGAGAGAGAGATAAAGTCTCACAAAGCTGTGTCTTTGCTGCCTGTTTAATGTTTCCTATGATGTGATGGACTTTCTCCATGTTTAATTAGTTGACCACACTCAATACTGTTAAAATAATTTCATTACATGGAGAATGCTATTTAGATGCAATATTGCTTTCCTTGGAACAATACAATTGACTGAGACTTATTTATAACAATTTAAAGTGGAAAACACACACACACATAATTCTATTTTTAGACATTGAAAGATCTTAAATTGCAATAGGACATGCAATCATCCAATTAGATGGCTGCCCACTAAGAACAGGGTGAAATCTCCTGTGTAAATGGATTGTCCAAAGGCCACACTGCTGTTCAACGCTGCGTTAGCCTAGACTACCATCCAGGGTGAGAAGCACGGGATTTTTCTTTATTATAAGCAATAAAAGCAATTTGCCTGAATGTATTACAGTACGTCTATGTTATTAGCCATCCCTCGGAATACAATATGCTTAATAATTCATACTTTTGAACTACTTCTACGTGTCTTTTCTTTCTTAAAGGGAACCATAACTGCCAGCACGCGGCCAAATTATTCTCATTAGAAAAATACTGAAGGCTCGGGGTTCATTTAACAAATCAATACTTAATTAACAATGTGGCGGACTGCGGGTACGTGTCTTTGTCTTCTGTGTTACTGAAATAAGATGTTTGCTTATCGCCCATGTGGCTGAGAAATAGGCCCCAGAGATCCAAATAGAAAGGGGATGCGGTGCCCACAGGGGCTGGCAGGACGCCAAAGCCCCTCTTTTGCAGTGACCCCAATCATGAAAGCACAGCATCAATTTCCAAACAAAGCATCTCAGCTTTTAGCATTTTTCTCGCTGGCTTGGGATCGTGGCCAACAGAACCCTCCCAGTGGCAACACCCCAGAGTACACTCACTGACATCTTCTAATTCTGATATTGTTTTTCTTCACTATGCTCAGCTGTTTAAAATAAGTATATTTTAAAATATATATTTTAATTGATTCCAGAAAGGAAGGGAGAGGAGGGGACAGAGAGAGAAACATCGATGATGAGAGAGGATCATGGATCGGCTGCTTCCTGCACAACCCACACTGTGGATAGAGCTCGCATCTGGGCATGGGCCCTGACCCAGAAATGAACCGTGACTACCCAGTTCAGAGAGGACACTCAACCTCTAAGCCACACCAGCTGGGCAACAGGCTCAGCTTTAAGAAGAATAGACTTTAGCTTTTGTATTCTTTATGTGTTTTAAAGCATCTATATGACTGCTACAGATAATGGAAACACAATTTTTCTCTGATCCTTAAAAACTGGATCAATGTTAATGTCAGGTGAATTTGTCAGCATGAAGGAAATTGGATGTAAAAAGTAAGGAATTAAAAGAAAACAAGAAAAGTGTTCTGAATTTGTGAACTATACAGAAATATACAAATACTATTTTTATGGTATCTTTTTGTATTAAACACATATCTTTAGAAGCACAGTAAGCTAATGTGTGTATCCTAAATATATATATTTAATTAGACATAACTATACTAGTATCAAGTAGCAATGAATGAATGTATTGAAAACTAGGATGGCATTGGTTTATATGAAATACTATATTCTCTAACTTGTATTATGTTCAAATGATAGAATACTGTACAGAAGTTTTGTTGTTGTTTTTTTAAGTAAAAAATGAGTATACTAGATAGGAACAAAATGTAATTGAGATAGGGAATTGAGATGCAGGGATCTGAATTTGAGCTATTTTTTGAGATATGGATAATCAAAGTCACTGATGATAGGAATAGGAATCTGAATGAGAGTGATTTAAAGTGCCTTAATGTTTGAGAGATGAGATAAAAATGAGGTGAACAGATGTACATATGGAGGGGAACCTATTTATTATAGCAGTAGAGTTGGATTTGGATACGCAAATGGCATTCTGTGACACGGGAGAAGGCAAATTCAGACATTTGGTGTGAGAAGAGATTATTGACTTGAGAAGTGGCAATTGTATAATGTGCAACATTTAAATAACAAAAAGGAATGAGAAACCTTGGTGTTGAGGAATGTGAGAACTTGGGTGTCCACAGAACAGAAATAAACATTTTTAATTGGAAAAGGCCTAACCTTTAAAAACCACAAGGTGTCTTTAAAATTATGAATGGGCCTATTACTGGCTATAGCCCTCCATTTAATAAGAATGTGTAATTAACAAAAATTCCTATTGGCAGAGTGTCCCGTGGTAAAATTGCACAGCATGTTATGAACCTAAAATAGCCATAGTGTAGCGCAAATAATTTAAAATGTAAAAGCTACCAAGACTACATTATAAAATTTCCAAAAGTCTCCTATTATTTAAAGTAAAAAAGGGGGTGACAGTGGAAGAATATCATGTAAGGAAAAATATCCTGAGGATAATTTACATCTAAAAAATGTGTACTTTAGAAAATTAACTTTCATGCAAAACGCTAACAGCAAGATACCCATGAAAATACACGCATGGTAACAAAACAAGCCAGGGGAAAATTATTTTGGGGGGAAAGAGGAGATGGAGGGGAGAATGAAAAAGAATCCCAAATTAAATTTAAAGAAAATATCCCTTTATTAACTTTTGGTCGAGAATATGTTTGTATATTTTCAGAAAACCACTCGGAGACTATCTGGAATTCTGTAACAGAGAGGAATAGAAAAAAGCGCTCCAGCCATGAAGACAGAAGAGACACAATCCAGAGATGGAAGATGCTGACGATGCCTCGCCATACCAGCAGACAGCAGCTGCGTGTTGTTGAAGGATGCCCAGGACCAAACCAGAGTCGGTCGGACCTGCATCACCACCATTTGTCCACCAACCAGATCTGAAATAGCATGGCTGACATGTACACATAAGGAACTATTTGACATTGAAATTGGGGCTCAAAAGAACTGTTGGCCCAGAAAGGAACTCACTACAGACTGATTCATTTACCTCTCAGCATAACTGTTATGGCTTGTTGCAATTTAGGTTCTTACAAGGGTATTTCTTGGATCACATGATCTCACACATCTAGAGGAAATAATGAACAACATAAACTGATGAACAAAAACAGACCCAGAGAAAGAGAAGCAGCGATCAGACTCTCAAACTTCAGAGGGAAAGTAGGGGAGGGAGGGGGTAAGGGGAAAAGATTAACCAAAGGACTTGTGAGCATGCATATGGGCCTGGCCATTGGATATGGACAATAGGGGCGTGGGGACATATGTAGGGAGGGGTTTGGGATGGGAATGGGGGAACAAGGACAATTATGTGAGACCATAATCAATAAAATAAAAAAATAAAAAAGAATGTGTACATTTGTCTCCTGTTTAATTAATTCGGCCCCATATTCCTCAATACACTTAAAACTCACTTAAACACCTATTTTTATAAGTATTGCTTATTTTAAGAGAGGAGCATTAAAGTCCACAGAGTCAAAGAACAAGGACAGGGAAATAAAAATATCTTTTCACAGAGTACATTTCTTATGCCATCATGCTGAGAGTTACAAAAAGTAATTTGTAATGCTCCTCATTTGAATAAACTGGAGAAAACGATTGGAACCCAGAACCCTAAACTCAATAAATAGAGATTATAAATTTGAGTCAATTTTTTTCTCTGTAAGTATCATTTTATTGTAGACCACGTAATGAGAAAAGTGAAAATGCAACTATACTTAAGGTGTCTATTTTCAATAATGTATTGGCAGATTTAAAATCACAATTCTAAATGCCCCCTTGTTCCACTGCAAACCCTGAGAGCTGTCCATAATCATTTCATTCTTAGATATAAATGTATAGGTTTATATAACAATAGAGTTGACCTATGCAATTATTAATCCAAATTAGAAATGATTATTTTATACAGTCTAATGCTGCAATTTCCAGTGACTCTAGAAATGCCCCATTTATTTATTCTACAAGACAGATGATTAAATAGAATGCATAAGAATCTAAGACACAAAGACACAGAAAAGGAAACTTTAAAAATGTGAGAGATAGTCAAGAATGAAATTAGAACAATTTCTGTGAATAATGTTTGAAACAGGGTAAAGGAACAAATTGAACTTTTATTTTTAACAGCTTTTCACATATTTTTGGATCGAATTTCTATAAAAATTTAAGGCACTTAATTCTTGAGTTTCAAACAGCCAGTGGTCCTTGAGAACTAACTTTATGGAATACAGCTTGACATTTATGCCGTGATCCTGGCACGTTAGAGTTTTCTAACTCTGAGCTACCACATCCAATAAAACCTGGGGCCATCAATCTCTCCCTTTGCAGGGTGTTAAAAAGAAAGGATGAGATAATTTATGAAGAGTTCCTTCTAGTTTCTGGAGCATACAACATGGTAAAAAGATGAGCACTATTAACGGTTTCTATCACATGTTAATTTTATATACTGCTATAATATTTTTAAACTTTATAATGAGGAATGAGTGCTAAACATAGATTTTTAAGTACAAAAAATGTAGGAAGACAGTTATACAATACCAAGTGCCCGTTTCCCTCGGTTGTTTACCATTTTGCCAGCAAATGAGAAAAAGAATGAGTCTTTGCTATCACCTAGTTGTATTCCTGATTTCCTCCCTGCTGCCACTTACAGACACTCTGCACATCAGGGAAAGACAGATACTCTTTTTATGAAGGAAAAAACAACAACTGTAAACTCCATAAACCACAATGAGCATGGAAGAAAGCTGAGTTATTTTTCTCTTCAAAACAATGCAACTTGCTGGCTGCTCATTTGTCTTTGGAAGGCAGATTTGCAAAACATGCTTGGCGGTTTCCAAAAATCTATTCTGCAGGCCAGTGGAATACGAGTGCATGACTTCTGTTTATGATTGAGTTTCTTAAACATAAGGGTAGAGAACTGTAGTGTGAAACTGAGCCATCATATTAAAACTGAGCCAACAGGTATGATAATGCGCAGATAATAATCCATAACTTTCTATTTAAAATATTTTATTTCCAAATGTAAAGCTCATCCATAGGGTATACGCATGGGCCAATACATCCCACTTATTTTTTTAAGAGATGCTGTTAGAAACTTGCTTTATTTACTAAGAAATTCATATTGCTTTAACAAAAAAAAATTCTTGAAATTAAAACACCATCCCTTGGTTTGCGTAATTGGGCAGGAATTCTGACATATGAAATCCATTTTAAAACGCATCTCTGCCTCCCGGAACAGCCTCAGCACCAGCCCTATCAGTATTTACTGTCAGCTCCGCTAAAATTACTTTTGAAATTTCATGATCAGAGATTTCTGGTTCAATCTGACAGTTGGCTTTGCAGGCCCCAAGGGAGCCTCCCACACTGCTCATTAAATGCTGATGGAGATGCGATGAAATATTTTTAAAGCCCTTAGCAACCTTCTATAGTAACTTTGACAGATAACCCAGCATGGGTAAGCTTGTAGGAATTGACACTCAGACTACATAGAGGGAGCCGGATGGGGGAAAAGTGGACAGGTACAGAGTAGAACTCCCAACTCCAACGCTTCGCTTCGCTGAGCTGAGCAATGAGAAGAGGCTTTTATGGTTCTGACCACCACCTGATCAATGAACTTTAAGACCCGGAAGCCTGAGAAGCGAGACGCCCACTGTGACACTGTTCTGGAGCTGTTCTCTGAGTCTGAGATCTCAAATCCCTGCTAATGACCGGGAGAGCGTAAGTGAACACAGGTGATGGCAAGGTGCGTTGTGAGGAAGGTGTGCCTCCTACAGGGACATTGCCATAAGTGAGGGCAAAGGAGAACATAAGCTGGGAGCAGAGCCAGCCGACAAGCGTAATCCTAGCTGGATACAACCCTGGCTCTGCTCTGGAAACAATGTTCAGAAAAAACACTTAATCACAGGAGAGCAGGGCCAGGAGAAGCAGAACTGCCAAGAACTGGAAATTGGACCGGGAGCTGTGCACATCCCCCTTCCCTTCTGCTGTGGATTTGAAAATAGAATCTGCAAGTCGTGCCAGGAAACAGGAAGAGGAATTCAAGGTCAAGTGCCTCACCCTACCTGTTAAGTGTTAGGTAGTTTGTCCCCCGTCGGGGATGAACGTGGATAAAACAACATGGTACTACGAGAAAACTACCAGCAAGCAAGGGAAGACTAGGAATGGCACAGGAACAAATAAGAAATTGAGTCCCGGCTCGAGATAAAAATACTGGAAGATGTAACAGACATAAACATAATCAAGAAGGCACACGCATGCTTGCTAATACTATATTCAATAGCATAGGTATAGACATAATTTAAGCAAATTAAAGAAACAGAAGAGTAAATTTTAACAACCGTGGTGATGAACTCACTGACATCAAAAAGAATAAAAACCATGGTAACAAGAAATCGTTTGTCCTACTCTTTTAAGGGCAAAAAGTTTTTGAAAGATAGCATCCAATGTTGATAAAAATATGAAAAATCAGATGTCCCCATGTGTTTGTTAGTGTGACTGTCCAGTTCTACAGTCATTTTGATTTGGCTGCATACAATCTTAAATATAAAGTCTTCGCTCTCAAACCCTTTTCAAAAATCAGACTTGGAGGAATAATCAGTCCTAGTGAAGAGAACTTTCAGATGTCCTCTTTGGTCAAGAAGGTTGTAAAGCCCTAACCGGTTTGGCTCAGTGGATAGAGCATCGGCCTGAGGACTGAAGGGTCACGGGTTCCATTCCATTCAAGGGCATGTACCTTGGTTGCGTGCACATCCCCAGTAGGTGATGTGCAGGAGGCAGCTGATAAGTGTTTCTCTCTCACCGATGTTTCTAACTCTCTATCCCTCTCTCTTCCTCTCTGTAAGAAATCAATAAAAAATATTTTTTAAAAAGAGGATTATAAAATAACTTCCCTACCTTTTACAGGGACAGGAATTTACTGGAAACACAGTGGGAAGCTCACCAGCTCAACGGGAAGGCTGAAGTTGAAGACTCAGCAAAGGAGTACGAACCATGATGATATATCACAACTTGATAGGTGGAGAGAAGCTTTATTAGGGCAAAGTCACCAATCCTGCTGCCTCTGAAAACTTAGTCATGGTTGATCACACTCCCTGCTTTATTATGGATGGCTTTACAGCACTATTTGGTATCTGAGATGTTATTATTTATTCATTTATTATAATATAAATTGTCTGTCTTGTCTTACAATGATATGAATCACTCGAGGGCAAGAGCTATTTTCCATGATTAAAGATGCCTTAACGCCATGAATTTCTGATGGATTCACTTTGTGTGCCGATCTACCTTTTGTGTACGGTTAATTGATTTCCTCTCATTACCTCAGGGATTTTATATGTACACTGAATGCCTCAATAACTGTAGACACTGAGTGGAGAAAAAAGGATTAAGGGATATTGTTTTTGAAAGTCATTAATGAATTTCACTGATATTTAAATGTCTAGGGACTCAAGGATTCCAGGAACTCTATCAGAAGTTCATCCCCATCGTTTATTTTTAATATGATTTTATGGATTCCAAAGAGAGGAAGGGAGAGGGAGAGAGAGGAAGAAAACATCAATGATGAGAGAGAATCATTGATCGTCTCCTCCTATACACCCCTTACTAGGAATGGAGCCCACAACCCAGGCATGTGGCCTTGACCAGCAATCAAACCGTGACCTCCTGATTCATAGGTTGATGCTCAACCACTGAGCCATGGCTGGACTACATTTAGTTCTTAAGTTGTAGCTTTAGAGCATATCACCTTTCATTTCTTTCTTTTTTTAAAAAATATATTTTATTGATTTTTTACAGAGAGGAAGGGAAAGAGATAGAGCTAGAAACATCGATGAGAGAGAAACATCGACCAGCTGCCTCTTGCACACCCCCTACCGGGGATGTGCCCACAACCGACATACATGCCCTTGACCGGAATCAAACCTGGGACCTTTCAACCCGCAGGCTGACGCTCTACTGCTGAGCCAAACCGGTTTCAGCCATTTCTTCCACATTTTCTGCTCCTTTTTTTTTGAAATTGTCAATACTAATCCTGCCCTCACCTGCCAAGGTAACAGTACCTTGGGCATAAATCTTGGGGAAACACTTGTCACGGGTTTGAAACAAAGCTATTTCAGTGGCACACACTGCAATCTCAGATTCAATGCCAAGGTCTCAGTTCAACAGGAAGCCTTGGGGACTGTCAGGCAGCCCTCTTTGGCCATGGGGACTTTGGAAGATGTTTAGTGGGGACCTGGGAATAAAACTCTTCTCTTTCCTCACTGTAGTTTTCTGAGTGAAATAGCCTTTTCCCTCCGGACCTGGGCCAGAAAGTTTGAGCCCACAGAAGTGTCTTGCAGCTAACCACTGAAAGCATTTTTGAAAGGCAGACAGGAAAGCTGGAGAGAAGTGACTGCTTTGATAATATTTCCAGCCAGATCAGTTCTTACCTGACTTAATTTTTGGTTCTCTGTTTGTGTAAGTCAATCCGTTTTCATTATACCTTGAGCAGGTTGAGCTTTCTGAAACTTTATTTGCAAGATTTTAGCAAGGCAAGTAAAATAATTCTGAAGGGTGCACGCCCCCCGTTTCTTTGATCTGTACATATATATCTTCCTTTGAACAGCAGATGCAGGACTTTGATTTCCTTAGCAAGTAAAGCAGTGGTTTAAGAATAAATGGAACAGCCTGGCTGGCGTGGCTCGGTGGTGTAGCATTGACCTAAGAACCAGGAGGACATGGTTCGATTCCTGGTCAGGGTTCATACCTGGGATGTAAATTCGATCCCCAGTAGGGGACAGGCAGGAGGCAGCCATCATTGATTTTTCTCTCATCATTAATATTTCTATATCTTTCTCCCTCTTCCTTCCTCCCTGAAATCAATAAAAATATAAGCTTAATCAATGGACACCAACACTGGGGGGAGGGGGAGAAGGGAGGGCATGAGAGGGAGGTTTGGGGGGCAATGAGGCAATAAGGATACATATGTAATACCTTAATCCAGTGGTCGGCAAACTCATTAGTCAACAGAGCCAAATATCAACAGTACAACAATTGAAATTTCTTTTGAGAGCCACATTTTTTAAACTTCTTCTAGCAGCACTTCTTCAAAATAGACTCACCCAGGCCATGGTATTTTGTGGAAGAGCCACACTCAAGGGGCCAAAGAGCCACATGTGGCTCTCGAGCTGAGGTTTGCTGACTACCAATCTATAAAAAATAAATAAAACCACAAATACTAAAAAATAAATAAAAATAATAATGCAGGAAGGCAGAAGGGAGAATTGGCCATAAGAAGGGGTTATTTTATTTATTCATTTTTTAATATTTTATTTATTTTTTACAGAGAGGAAGAGAGAAGGAAAGAGTTAGAAACATTGATGAGAGAGAATCATCGATCAGCTGCCTCCTGCACACCCCCTACTGGGGATGTGCCTGCAACCAAGGTACATGCCCTTGACCGGAATCAAACCCGAGACCTTTCAGTCCGCAGGTGGAGGCCCTATCCATTGAGCCAAACCGGTTTCGGCAAGAAGGGGTTATTTTAATTAGTTTGGTCAAGAAGGCCACACTAGTTCAGTGCTGTTTTCGTAAAACACAGTGTCATGCATGAGCCATATGCCTACATTCTCCTTTTATTTTATTTTTTTTCTGAAGAATTTCCATTATTTTGCTAAGAAGGACAGTACAGCTCTATTTACCTGAACATCACAAAATGGGCTGGGTATCGACAAGAAATAAATTATGTAGGTATCACTCCAAAGAACATGGATAATTGATGAATTTCTATTAAACACATTTTACTCTATTTTATTAAACTTGAAAGCTATGACCTATCTAGAGATTCCAGTTAAATTAAGCTAATTAAAGCATGGAAATAGCAAGGGTGCAAATGGCATACATATAAATTGCTTAATGCAAATTTAAATTAATGAGGGAAGCAAATTTAGAAATGCCCTGTTTTTATTCAATTAATACAGTTAGATCTTTGCCAGTATAGTCAAGTCACAATGATCATATTTAGAAAAAGTGCATGTTTATTTAAACCTGACTTTTATGCATTTTTATATTTAGAGATTTGAAATATAAATTGAAATCTCTATTATTTAGAGATTTCAAATATAAATTTTCCTTTTAAATTTTCCTGATGTACTGCTGGTTTATTTTAGAGTTATAATTATAGAGTTTACTTTGTTAAATAACTACGTATGTTTTATTTTCAGTAAAATCACTTTGTAGTACTGTTTTGTTCTCTTTATCTCTATCACACACACACACATGCACACATATATGCTTAAGATATTAGTTTTATTCTATGAACACATAATTAGTAATATGAAGACATGCAGAAATGAAAGGGTTAGCCCTAACTAGTTTGCCTTAGTGGATAGAGCATCTGCCTGCAGACTGAAGGGTTCCAGGTTCAATACTGGTCAAGGGCATGTACCTTGGTTATGGGCACATCCCCAGTAGGGGGTGTGCAGGAGGCAGCTGACCGATATTTCTCTCTCTTCGATATCTCTCTCTATCCCTCTCCCTACCTCTCTATAAAAGATCAATAAAATATATTATTTTTTAAAAAAAGAAATGAGGGTTAGAGTAAAATATATAAATTGAAGCTGATCAAAAACTATATAAAGGAAAATGAGAAGAAAGCAAGTTAAGAATGCAATATATATTGAGAATTTGCCTTATATTTGTGTGTGGGTATATACACACATACACACATACACACACACACACACACACACACATAAGAACACACACACATATGCATATAACTTAAATACATTTTTATAGCCTGTCTTTCCATTGGTAGAATTTATATATTTTATATAGTTTAAATCATATTTTTATTTTCTTCCTGAAACTATATTATAGAATATATCATCTGATTTCCCAATACTTCTAAAACATATTTTATAGTCAAATATTAAAATGTATACATATTTATGGCGCCAATATTTGTAATTTAAAAATTAAATTTAAATTATCTTAATCATAGTGCCCAGGGCAATAGATAGAATTTACATATAAACACATAAATACATTTCTTTCTAGTAACTATATTTTTAAATAATATAAATAACTTTGGGGCATATCCCATTTATTTCGATGTTTTTTAAAAAATATATTTTTTTCTTATTTTACACATGTCCTAAACTATTTTTGTTTCTACATAGTAATAATATCTATCCTTATCTTATATTTGCCTCTGAAATATCTAATCATATCTTTGATTTTGTGGGATATTGAGTTTTCTTTCCAATTTTGGTACAATAAATTCTATGCCGAACAACAGTTATATGCCATTTTCGTAAATCACAAAGATGGAGGAGATCAATACAAACCCAAACGTTTTTTCCTGATTCCAAAATCATTAGAGAAGAAAATGTTATCAACAATTGGATAACATATTTGAATAGTCATGGATCTACATAAAAGAAAGTATGATCAATAGGCAAGCAGAAATCTCAAATAACTGTCAGGTGAGTGCTGAAACTTCACACTTTCCCGGGTGATAAAAATTCCACTTGGCAAGTTTCTAAGGCACCTGGTCCAAGAAGCTAAAAATGGAAACCAGACGCACTTCCCCGTTTCTATCTCAATTTGGAAAAGTGCGTTTGAGTGAGATGTGGAAATGGAGACATCTCGCGAGGCTGCCTGGCAGGCAGAGGATAAGTACAAATAAAGGGCAGAACCTCGGAGGTGCGATGCATTTCAAATTAAACGCTGACTCTTCGTGTGTGGAAATGGACAGCCTGGGCCCTGTGTTCCTCAAAGCTCACCTTGAGGAGACAGAGGGAAGCTAGGGGGTTGGGACTATTGGGGGTGGTGGTGGGGGGAGAGGAAGCCAAACTGGGGAGCCCAGCTGGGTGGAATCGCTAAGACAATCCAAGGGGCGTGGAAAAAAGGGCATGCCTTAGAGACCAACTGAAGTTGTATGGATTGCTGCTAAGACAAGCAACTTGCAGATAACCAATCACAAGGCAATAAGGGGTATAACCAACCCCAAGAAGGTGATTAAGACAAAGTTCTTTGAAAACACCAATCAGGAGTTAGCAAGGCTCTATCGACTCCCCACCCACCCCCTTTTTTAAAAAATATATTTTATTGATTTTGAACAGAGAGGAAGGGAGAGAGATAGAGAGTTAGAAACATCAATGAGAGAGAGTCATCGATCAGCTGCCTCTTGCACATCCCCTACTGGGGATATGCCCGCAACCAAGGTACATGCCCTTGACCGGAATCGAACCCAGGACCCTTCAGTCCCTAAGCCGACACTCTATCCATTGAGCCAAACAGGTCTCGGCTCTATCCACCCCCTTGATTAAAAACCACAAGCTTCCTCTCTCTGCAGCCCACGAGATTCTTGGGTTGATGGCAGGAGACCCGCTCCCTGTGCCCACGTGACTTGTGGCCATATGAGGCTCTCCACATGGACTCCTAGACTTTATCACCCGCACAGGGAAGGGAGCTCCAGACACTGGCCTGCTCCTGGAACCCCGTGCACCTTCTCCACACATGGCTGCTCCCATTAAACTTGGGTTCTGCTAACCATTTCTGTCCAGAACTTCATTTTTGATGTTGCGAGACAACGGATTCAGACACAAAGACCCCACATTTTGGCTTCAACCTTACGCCTGATACAAATTGAGAAATTCCATCATGAGGAAAGAGAACTTCCTTTGCACATAGTATTTCATTCCCAAATCCACCGTCTTGGTTCCTCCCTTAAACACATTTGCAAACTTGTTTACTAAACTAGCAGCATATGCAATATTTATAAGTAAATATTTTATTTAATTAAAAAAAAAGACATAGACATTTTCTTACTTGTGTCCACCAGCTCCATTTTGTAGAAGTAAGAATAGTGTCAGTGGTCTAAATGTACCATGTGATTGCTATTTTTTTTTACCTAATATAAATCATACATGTATAAAATATATATTTACTTTTGCATGCATTTCGGTATTGAGGCTTCATATTTTAGTTATAATACTGCACAGTTTTTAGCAAAAGACAATTATATTTTATCTCACATGATTTCTCACAATAGCAGTTATTGTATCCTCTGGGTAGAGTTAAAATAATTGTCACAAAAAAATG
This sequence comes from Nyctalus aviator, assembly GCA_036971965.1. Taxonomy (NCBI): domain Eukaryota; kingdom Metazoa; phylum Chordata; class Mammalia; order Chiroptera; family Vespertilionidae; genus Nyctalus; species Nyctalus aviator. Next base: position 8,466,232 of record CM072940.1, on the reverse strand, counting down.
TCTTATGCAACCTGACTAAAGCAATGCAATTTGGAAGCAGTGGGACAAAAGCATAAAAGTGGCTTTTCAGGTCAAGAAAAAACTTAAAATTTTCATTCTAGACAAAGAAAACCATCATAGATATGTCTGACTTTAACTCTCATTTCATAGCCTTAGCAAATCCTATACGAGTGCCTCTCAGGCTAAAAACACAGAGGTTACAGCCTTAGTTAAATATTTCAAGATATACTTATCTATATAAAAACCAAACACGAAAGAAATTGAGATAATTACCTTTCTAAGCAGACATCTACATCTATGACATATTGATTCCTGGCAATAGACTTCATGTCAACATTCATTTCTAGATCTTATTTAAATATCCTGGCTATCACTCAGAATTCTCAAGAGCTCGCATGCAAAATTTAAAAGCGCCCTAGCAATAACATGGCATAATTAATATTTGTCAACGAATGCACACACAGTAATTGGTAGGGCCACGGAAGGAAGAGCTATGGACACATTCAGCAGGTAAGCGCCTTTATAAGTAGGACGAGGTGAACTTCCCGAGAGGAGGGAGGGAATTCACCCGCATCAGCAGGTAAATGAGGCTGCCCAGGGCCTGGCTATAATAAGGGGCTGGGGGCCTCAGCATGTCTGTGTCTGTGGAGGGAAGCCTATTGTCGAATTAAAGCTGGCTAAACAGATAAAGCTTGAACTTTTCAACTGCAGAGCAGGGCTAGGGATGGCTCTGTTTTACTGAGACAAGCAGTAAAATTTTACTACACCTCACCAATTGGGCCTTTCAGCATTAATAGCAGAAAGTCTATTGTGCAGCTGTCTGCAATATAAATTAGGCCGGCTGGAAGCACCTATTTTTATTTGAAGGGGTTGCTGACTTTTTTTTTTTTTTTTTAACATTCACATGATAAAAGCACTCTAAGTTGCCCGGCCTGCGTGGCTCAGTGGTTGAATGTCTGCCTATGAACCAGGAGGTCAGGGTTCCCTTCCCAGTCAGGGCACCTGCCCAGAGCTGTGGGCCGGATCCCCAGTAGAGGGCGTGCGGGAGGCAGCCGATTCATGATTCTCTCTCATCATTGATGTTTCTTCTCTCTTTCTCTTTTCCTCTCCCTTCCTTTCTGAAAATAATAAAAACAAAAGTACTCCCCAAATTAAAGGAGTGGAAAAGATGGGGTGAATGGAAATCAGAAAAGTAAAAAAATTGGAGTTCAGAAGGCCTGACCAGATGTGTAAAATCATTAGTTTGAGCCTCCTGACGGAATTTTATGGAAAACAATAAAAGCCGCATAAAAGAATGCTGAAATACTCTCTATTAGCATTAGTTTAGATGTGTCTGAGAGCGGCTATGCAACAGGGAGAGGGAAGTGTGGAGGCATTTCTTTCCCTTTACCCATTAAGTTAATGGAGCTGATAAATGGAATTGTAACATTGACACTAAGTGACAGTCTTGCTCCTTCAGAATCTGCTGTTTCATTCTAGTTCCTTCAACCTTGAATTTCTAATGTGTGCAGCTATTACATTTAATAGTTGTGTTCGGTGATTTTATGTGGTTCCAAAGAATAATAAAAGAAATGCCACTTCTGTCTGAGTTAAGGAAAGTTAAAACACATTAGCGAGATTTCGGCGCCAGAACGACATAGAACTGTTAAAATTGCTTAGGACAAAAATCCATGTTTTTACACTCAAGCTCAGATAGAAAAATAAAAAATTTAAAAAAGCACACAAAAAACAGTGTCATGTTGCCTTCTTCCTATATTCAAAGAACAGGTGTTCACATAAGATTTTTTTCTGAGATGATAATTGGAAGAGGCTCATAAATTATCTAAGAGAATAAGCCAGTTGAAGATTGCAGGGAAGTTTCAGGCAGATAAAATAATGGGAACAAAAGCCCTTAGATAAAAAGAACTCGGGAGCAATTTCAAGGATGTGGGCAGCACCATTTCAACAGTTGGAGTTTGGCCCAAAGTCTGTTCTGTTCTTTCACGCTGTATTCTTTTCTGATGTGCCCAAACCCACAGCGGCTCAGGTAAAGCTACGGTACAAATCCTTGTCAATTAGCTCACCATTTAACAGCATCTGCCAAAGCACTAGACTTTATTGATGGCTTTTGAACCTTGGCTGCCAAAAAAAAAAGATTTACTTCTTTAAGGATTTCCTAGCAAAAACTTGATGTATTACTCCCAGGAAGTCAGCTTCACAGCTCAGAATCAACTGAAGGAAGTCACATGTGGCTCAGAAGGCCTATCATTTATCTCAGTTCCGTAGGGAGCACCCCAAGGAAAGGTTCCTAGAACTTTCTGGAAGCTCACAAATAACTGGAGTGTCAACACTATCATAAAAGTTCTGAGTGAAGAATTCTGGTTTTGTCTTTTGTCATTCCAGCAGTGGTTTGTCTTGTCTCTGTGACTTCCTCATCAAATAGAACTATGTCTCAAGGAGATCTATCAGTTTTAAAATAAAGAAAGTCTTCACATTAGGCATTACTGAGTTCATGGTGCCACCATTCAAATGGTTATGAGGAAAACACCCAACAATTACACACTCATTTTCTGTTACCTTATTAATCCCACACCCTGAGAGGAAATGCATTTTCTTCAACAACTGTTTTACTTTCTTCTATGTGTCAGTCACCATCACATGTGCTTTGGTGTTTCCTTAGCTCATGTGATTGGTTTCCATGGGGTCCCCTTTACTTGTGCCCTGACTTTATCCATGCACCCCGACCATTGAAATTCTCTTGGCAAACTTCAGATGGAAGGTGGGGGCAGGGGGTGGGGGAGTCAGAGTAATAGGGGAATTTCTGTGAACATATGCATAGTCCCTGGACAACACAGACTATAGTGTAATGAAGACTTGGGAGGGTTGGGTGTGGGGTGGAGGAGGTAATGGGGGGAAAACAATTTAAAAAAAAAACAAAAACAAAAACAAACCAAAGGGGGCATATGTAATACTTTCAACAATAAAGCTGCATTTAATAAAAAGGAAAAAAAGCCCAAATTGGTTTGGCTCAGTGGATAGTGTTTCGGCCTATGAACTCAAGGGTCCCAGGTTCCATTCCGGTCAGGGCATGTACCTTGGTTGCGGGTATATTCCCAGTGCGGGGGGGGGGGGGGTGCAGGAGGCAACTGATCAATGATTCTCTCTCATCGATGTTTCTAACTCTCTATCCCTCTCCCTCTCTGTAAAAAAAATCAATAATATATATATATAATATATATATATAAATTAAAAAAAAAAGATATTCCTACTGGATGTAGAACTCTGGTTGGCAGGTTTTGTGTTTTACCTTTAGTACTTTGAGGTTACTAGAGACTAACATCGTTTTCAATGTGGAGAAGCAGGCTTCTGATCTTTGTGCCGCTACGTGGCAGTGTGCTTCTGTGCACCCTCGGTCCAGGGTGGCTATTCTCTGGGCCGCCCTGAGGCTCAGTGTCTCCAGCATCCTCTCCCTGCCCCTCCATCTGGACCTTGCACTGCGTTGGAACAGGCTACACACTAGATTATGCCAACTATGAAGTTCTGGAAAAGGCAAATTGTGAAGATGGTAAGAGGATCAAGGATTGTCGGGGGTTGTGATTGGGGAGGGATGAATGGGAGAAGCACCAAGAATTTTTTTTATGGCAGTGACACTACTCTGCATGATAGCATAATGAGAAATATATGCCTTTACACATTTGTCCAAATTCATAAAAGGTAAACATCAGCCGAAACCGGTTTGGCTCAGTGGATAGAGCGTCGGTCTGTGGACTAAAAGTTCCCAGGTTCAATTCAGGTCAAGGTCATGTACATTGTTTGCGGGCACATCCCTGGTAGGGGGTGTGCAGGAGGCAGCTGGTCGATGCTTCTCTATCTTCGACTTTTCAAGCAATTTGTCCCTCTCCCTTCCTCTCTGTGGAAAATCAATAAAATATATTTTTTAAAATGTAAACATTAACAATGAACCCCAGTGGAAGCTATGGTCTTGGGGTGATTTTGACATGTCCATCTAGGTTGGTTGATCGTAGCAAATGTACCATCTGGAGGAGATGTTGACATGCATATGGGTTGGCCAAGGTGCATGGGGAATCTCAGACTTCCCCTCAATATTGTTGTGAACCTAAATCTGTTCTTTAAAAAACAAAACAAGACAAAACAAAACAAACAAAAACAGTCTTGGGTGGAAGGACAAGATCAACCAAAAACCTTGTATGCATACATGCATAAGCCATGGGCACAGACAATAGGGTGGGGAAGGCCTGGGATGGGAGGCGGGGTGGACTAGAAGAAGTCAATGGAGGAGAGAGGGGGACACATGTAATACTTTCAACAATAAAGACGTTCCCAACATAGCCCTAAAAATAAATTTTAAAAATGCTAACCGACATTGCCTTCATCTTTCCCCAAGACTGACTAAACTTCCATCTTCTTCCTCAAAGCCCAGGGCCTCCCTCCTACCCTGGCCCTTACAGAACCCACAGGGTGTTCTCTAACCCCAGAGTCTTTCTCCCCCCAGACCCCACTTTCTTTGAGCCTTTACTTTAGTAAACTTGGAACTACTAATTCTTTCTCTGGTTCTGTGAGGTATAAATCCACTTGATTCTTTCTAAAAAGTCTCCTAGCGGTTTTATAACTCAGGACTGTGTTTCACTAGCCCTCAGGAGTTATCCCTTGGAGGTCCCAGTCTCCTAGTCACTGTGGGAGAACAGGAGCCTAATTGTGTTGTGCAGGATGCTGAGAGCATAAAGCTACCTCCTGGCATGAAGATAAAAGAGAAGTTAACTCTTCCTCTGGGTAAGGCCAATTAGCAAACAGAAAAGCCTAAGATCCCAATCAAAACATCTTCTCATCCCCAATGTGTTTAAGAAATTGGGTTCAGACTGAGTTATTGTTCTCTCTTTTCTATTTCAAGAGCCTCCAATGATATTTTGGTTGCCTGTTTAACTCTGGTTTAATCTATGCTTTCATACTATTTTTATTTTATTTTATTTTTTACAGAGAGGAAGGGAGAAGGATAGAGAGAAACATGGATGAGAGAGAAACATTGATCAGCTGCCTCCTGTACACCCCTCACTGGGGATATGCCCGAAACCAAGGTATGTGCCCTTGACCAGAATCTAACCTAGGACCCTTCAGTCCATAGGCCAATGCTCTATTCACCGAGCCAAACTAGCCAGGGCTGCTTTCACACTATGAAGTATCATTTTAGTTTTGTGAGATGGCAGTTTTAAGAAAGAACAGTAGGGTGGAAATACAGATGAATAATAATGATTATAAATAAACAGCATTATAACAGTCATCTCTTTTGTTTTCTTCCAACTGTTCTTAAGCACGGACTCACACAAGTTTCCATTCTAAAACTAGATGGTTCAGCTTGAAAAGGTTAGACCACCAAGTTCCTCTCTACCTCAATGCATTGGATCATGACAATGGTGTTCATCTCAATACTCTGATTTAGCGCATCATCATTGAAATTTGCCCTATGCACAAAGAAAATATTTCAAGTAAAAAAAAAAAAAAAAGTGGGAATGGTTTTGAAAATCATTTTTCTATTGACAACATTCTGCTTCCAGAATAAGACCTAGCCCACAATTTGAAACTTTATAGTAACATGAAAACAGTTCACAATTACTGTAATTTAGAATTTAACTCACATTCAGATTGAAATGGGTGGGAAAGTGCATCCCTGTGTGAAGCTGCTCTCCCTGTGGGTGTTGGAAGCCTCATTTAAAATGTAAAAAATCAACATTGCTATTCTGGTCCCAGCAAAGTGCTCTCCCAAATGGCGCCGTAAACTCGTCACTGAGAGAATGACAAGGCTTTCGGATGCAATTGTTCTTTCAGGAAAAGAAAGGCAAAAATTGCCAGTGTGGTTCAACTTCAAATAAGACGTGATTGCAGTTAGGAGAATTAGTGCTGATGCATATGTATTGCAAGTGGTGATGTTTAAAAATAGCCATCTTTATCTCCATTGCAACCTGTACTTAGCAGACTGCATTTTCACTTTGAACATCCTCATATTAATTTCCTTCCTATCAAAGGTACGGCAGAGCTATATTTTAAAGGTAAGGTTGACACAATATTTCGTACAATTTTTAAATGTTTGGGTCGCCTTTTTCTAGTCTCTGCTATTTACTTGTGTTATATTTATATACACTTCAATCTGGTTCATAGTTGGTTGACTTGCTCTTGTTTTTTAAATTTTATTTTTCTTGATTTCAGAGAGCACAGGAGAAGAATGAAAACATCAATGATGAGAGAATCATTGACTGGCTGCCTTCTTCATGGTCCCTCCTGGGACTGAGCCCACAATCTGGCCATGTGCCCTTGACCAAGAATCCAAACAAGACCTTGTGTTTCATAGGTCCAAGCTCAACCACTGAGCCACACCAGCCGGCTGGTGGCTTGCTCTTAGAATACAAACTTCACCTTTAATATCTTTTTTTTTTTCAGCACAAATATTTACTTAATTTTTAAAATCTTAACATTTGTGTTATTATTGAACATAATTCATTTCCTGTCAGTGGTCAAATTATAAATTTACCTAGTTATTTTTGCTAATAAATTGGATGAAAGGCTTCTAATTTATAATATATATTACACCTGTATTATATAAATTCATAATATAGCCCATCATCAAGAATATCAAATAATGACCTCTCTAATAAAAAAAAAAAACTTTCTTCGTGTATGATCACAAAATGAATAAAAACTGATAAAATTCTTTGAGCCCTATAAAAAATTAAACATCCTAAAAATGAGGGAAAATACCCAATTAACTTTTGAAATGAATTAAAAAAAAAAAATATATATATATATATATTGATTTTTATTGATTTTTTTTTACAGAGAGGAAAGGAGAGGGATAGAGAGTTAGAAACATCGATGAGAGAGTAACATCAATCAGCTGCCTCTTGCACATCCCCTACCAGGGATGTGTCCCCAACCAAGGTACATACCCTTGACCGGAATCAAACCCGGGACCTTCCAGTCCACAGGCTGAGACTCTATCCAGTGAGCCAAACCGGTTTTGGCTGAAATTAATTTCTTTAATTATTCTCCCTCCTCTCTCTCTCTGAATGGTGAGCTTTCAAGAAACTTTATCCTTTGTTATGGTCTTATAAAAATAATGTTTCTTCCTTTTTCTAAGTTTCCACCAGTAATCATCTTAAGACATTATTATTATTATTTTTATGGAAGGAGACTTGACTTGGGGTAGTAGGCACACAATACAGTATGTAAATGAGGTATTATAGACCTGTACACCTTAAACCTATAAAAATTGTAAAAGACGTTGTTATGATTTTAACACATTATAGTTATTCTTTTAGCTTTCACAATGCTCTAAATGTATTTAACATCATTATAGAGGCATTTTCATAATGTTAATATGTTCATATTTTAGTGATCACTCTTTTGACATAAACTGTGAAATGTCATTTAAACATGAGTATGAGGTATTATTTATAATAGCAAGTATAGATTACAGATTGTACTAGCTTAAGTGTTAAATCTTCAATAAGTAGACAAAGAAATTAAGCTAAGAACTGAAAAGCAACTTTTACAGTACTGTTAAACTAAACAAGGAAACAATTTTATATTCGAAACTGGGATATTTGTGTTTCAAACATTATTTTTAAATAATCATTTTAAATAATCATTGTAATTCCATAAGAATTTCCCCCCAAGGATATATATTAATGATATGATTATTTAAATTTTGGAACTACTTTGTATTTTCTCAGCCAGAAATTAAAACTACCTGTGCTTGAAATTTTTGTGAGATAACTAGTGATAAGTTATAAAATTAACATTAAGAATGATAATGGACATAACATTAACATGTTAACCTGAGTACAAGGTAAAGTTGATGATGAACTTTGCAAGTGTCTTATACATTAGAGTTTTTTTTTTCAAATTTCCTGTGAGAAGAAGTTACATTAAAAAATAATAATAAAAGTTCTGCTTCCCCATATTTAGAATGTAATTAAGCAGGTGGTTAATGGATGCATTATAAAAAATTGAAATAATTCACACTACTAATAATTTCACAAAAAACAGGATTTGTGCTTTCCAGTATCAGCTTGATAATTTAAAAAAAAATAAGAATTTGTTCTTCCCAGTATTGGTTTAAGAACCGGAATAAGTTATGTAAGTTTGATATAACTCCTATAAGCTTGTTAGTCTCAGAAGGATATAGATTGATGGCATTTGGTGCTACGTTCTGGGCTCATCACTTAAGACATTTCTTAAATCTTTTTTACACTTTCTGTTGAGTCTATTGCCAAAAAAAAATCTGTCCTTAGAGTAATTGAAATTTGCTCTGGATTGTCATTGAATGATATACAGCAATACACTTTAATTATAGTAACAGACATTTTTGTTTTTTACTTTTTACTGACTATCACATTGAACCAAGAAAATAAAATGATTTGTCAACTGCGGACAAGCAGATAATTGGCATAGTTTGTTCAACTAAAATGATGTCTATTTTTTAGATCTTTTGCAAGGTTAAAAATACGAAGGCCATAAGTCATATTTCAATGGAAATTTAATAGCCTTACAAAGCCCTCTAAAGTCAAGTCAAATATTTGCTTTGCGTTACTGGCTATATACTGTCCATGAAAAGCTAACATTCACAGATTCTAGCAGTACTGCTAGAATAACATGTAACTTGTTGGCCAATGGCTAGGGAATTATTGGATAAAAACATTATGGGTTCAATTATTTTGGTTTCAAGCATTTAGATAGTCGCCTACAAATATAATTTAAATAAAACCTACCATATCACCTAAATGCTCATGCTCTACAAAGCTTCAAATGGCCCTGGCTGGTGTTGCTCAGTGGATAGAGCATCGGCCTGCAGACCAAAGGGTCTCAGGTTCAACTCCAGTTAAGGGCACATGCCTGGGTTGTGAGCTCAATCCCCAGTAGGGGGAGTGCAGGAGGCAGCCGATCAATGATTCTCATCATTGATATTTCTATCTCTCTTTCCCTCTCTCTTCCTCTCTGAAGTCAATAAAAATATATTTTTTTAAAAAGCTGCAAGTGGACACATGCTTCTTTTTTTTTAAGAGCTTCGGTAGAGGAGACACTAGTGAAACCAGGCTCCAAAGTGAGTATAATGTTGCTGTGTGAAATATAATTGCAGTAATATACTATTCACATGTGGATCCGCTAAGCCATTGCAAAGCTCTATATCTCAACTGGGTAGGCCAAAGGAATGACAGACCTATGTAGCAAGGGAAAATGTGGACACTAGATATGGCTAGTTGTTGCAAATTCTGGCAACCAATTTATATTTCAACAAATGTACTTTTGTTCCTTATATTGTTTATGATATACATGTATATGTGTATATGTACAGACACATATACACTGAGTGGCCAGATTAGTATGCTCTTATGCATAATAATCTGGCCACTCAAAAAAAAAAAAAAAATATATATATATATATATAATATGTATATATACATATATATTTATACATGTATATATACATAATTATTTATATATATATGTGTATATATATATGTATATAAATAATTTTAGAGGCCTGGTGCATGAATTCGTGCATGGGTGGGTTGGGTCTGGCCAACCTGGCCAGGGGGAGGAGAAATGGATCATTGGCCAGCTTGCCTGCTGGTTGAACTTCTGGTCAAGGGGGAAATTTGCATATTAACCTTTTATTATATAGGATTATCTGGGACATACCCTGAGAGGCCAGATTATTATGCATTCAGGGATCATAATAATCTGACCACTCAGTGAATATCTATAATGTGTGCATAGATATAAAACATATTATGTGCACATAAACACCTGCATATAGTCATCTTTCATGTTGGACCAAAATATATGCAAGAATGTCAAAGTCTTTACTTAGTACTTTTTTGTGTAGCATAATCAAAACTTGACCTTTCCAAGTGATATGCAGAAAATATCAGCTTGCATACATTAAAGGATTTGGATGTTTAAAGAAAATATATTTTATACCAACACACTTTTCTTCAGTCCCAAGAATTGCAAGTACCTTGTTTTGAAAAAGTACTTAGAGTTGAGAAAATTAAAAACAGAAAGGGATGAAAAATATTAATGATTATTATTAACAAGGGATCTCATGTTAATTTAGTATATTTGTAGCATTAAGATAATTGGAAATGGATATCCAGTACAGACTGCCAGTTTGCATTTCCAAGATGGCATATAAAACATAAATCAGCCGAGACAGGTTTGCTCAGTGGATAGAGCGTCAGCCTGCAGACTGAAAGGTCCCAGGTTCGATTGCGGTCAAGGGCATGTACCTTGGTTGCGGGCACATCCCCGTGAGGATGGTGCAAGAGGCAGCTGATCAATGTCTCTCTCACAGATGTTTCTGACTCTCTACCCCTCTTTCTTCCTCTGTGTAAAAAATCAATAAAATATTTTAAAAAACAAAACAAAACATAAATCAATGTATCTATGTCCATGCAAATTCACATGTAGTCATATTTATAAGTAGTAACATAAACAAAAATAACTTGGATGCATTTAGAAAATATTGTATGACAAAACTGATGAAAACCAGCACAGAATAAGTGGCTTACTGAAAATAAGATTCTTAATCTAAATTCTGGTGAATTGTTGAATTCAAACAAGTTACTTGATTAAAAAGTTTAGTCAAGTTACTATTTAATTGGTTATTTTTAATTAAATTCATAGTATTGTTACTTCAATAAATAGCCCTATATTTGTGTTGGCTGTTCAGATATCCTATATTATTGGGAAAAAATTGTTTTCATTCTGATTAAATAGTAAAAATTTTTAATTGATAAATTAGAATTCTTTTCCAACTGCAGGTTTTTGAGACAGGCTACATAAATGCTACTCCAAGGACCAAAAAAAATCTTAACTTATGTTTTATTTTTAAAATCCCAAGTCATTATGAAAAATCAATTAGCATATCAAAAGATATCTAAGTCATTTATAAGAATTTATCACGCTGAGATTTAAAAAGACGTTAATCAGAATGTTGGTATGAACTCACTCTTCATAAACTATGACTATTTTGTAAAATATAGCATTCCCTTATTCAAAATTCTAGATTTTGCCATGTATCTGAAATCTTTATTTTTTTCCATTCAGTTGTAAAAACTATGTTTAGGGTGTTGTGTGTCAGAAATGTGTACTATTGCATCAAATTAAACTTATCTATGAGAATGTATACCGTAAACAAAACAAAAAATTGCCTGGCTACAAAATTATAAGTACAGAATAATCTTACTTTTGTTACTGTTGTTAAAACATTAAAAGCTCATTAATTGCTAGTCACTTATGTATAGAGAAATAACAACTGGTAGATATGTAGGTCGCTATAATGGTAAACATTAGAAACACTGAGAATTATAGTGTCATTTCTCCCAGTTTAGAAAAAAAGATAACTTATCAAGTTTGAACAATGTTCTCTTTTTCTCGCTGTATGATTTATGACATACAGTGAGCATCCCTGGATGAATTATAACTCCTAAGTTTGGATGAGCTTCCACTATTTTATCCTCTGCGGTTTTAATGTCGTGACATATCTCTCGGTTCCTTTAATGGGAAGTTTTTGCCAGTGTCACTTTCCTGGGAACATCTTCATCTTTACTGTCACATCTACTCTTCTCATTGAGGTTGCCAAAATTGCTTAGACTGAGTTTCTGTGGCTGGTTAATTTTTGTGTGTCCATTTTGCTATTCAGCAGACATTGCATAATTCAGAGTATTCCCCGTAATGTGGGTGGTTATTGTCTAATCAAGTGGAGGAACTAAGAGAAAAAGGTTACTGAGAAAAGGGGGACTCAGTCTCCAGGCTGTTCAAACTGCAATGCCAGCTCTTTCCTGGGTCTTCATTCTGCCAGTTTTCACTGCAGACTTCAGACCACCAGTGCCCACAGCTGTGTGAGCCAATTCCTTAAAATCTATCTATCTATCTATCTATCTATCTATCTATCTATCTATCTACCTATCTATCCATCCATCCATCCATCCATCCATCCATCCATCCTTCCTTTAGATATATGTGTAGATATAGATATGTGTACATATCCTATTTGTTCTGTTTTCTGAAGAAAAATGGAGTCATGTTAAAATAAAGATACCATTGCCCTAGCTCGTTTGGCTCAGTGGATAGCGTGTCAGACTGTGGACCGAAGGGACTCGGGTTCAACTGTGGTCAAGAGAACATGCCTAGATTGTGGACTCGATCTGCAGTAGGGAGCATGCAGGAAACAGCTGATCAATGATTCTCTTTCATCATTGACGTTTCTATCTATACTCTGCTTCCCCCTTCCTCTCTGAAATCAGTAAAAATAAATAAATAAAACAAAAAATAAATACATATATATTAAAAAATAAAATAAAATAAAATAAAGAACTTCTAATTTGTTGGGGTGTGGCAACTACAATCACAAGGATCTTTAGAAGTGAAGAATGAGTCTGAGTACAGAAGACAAAGGCAGTGATACAATGGGAGGAAGACCTGACCCGCTCTTGCTGGCTTTGACGATGGGGAAGGAGACCAAAAGTTAAGGAGTAGAAGCCATGTCTAGAAGCTGAAAATCAATTTGTAGTAGCCATTTTTTTTTTAAATTGCAAGGTACATGAGGGGTCTTCTCCCATCCTCCGGACAAACTCTGCTGACACCTTGCTTTTTGCCCAGTGAGACTCGTGTTGGACTCTGACATAGAGAATTGCAAGATAATACACTTCGTTGCTTTAAACTACTAAGATCCTGGTAATAAATTCATTCTTTCTAGTGTGCCGAGCCAGAGAGATGTAACCATATCAGGAATGTGCTCCCTTATATATAACCTTCCAAGAGTTCTGAGACTTTCAGCTGCGTGTCCTGAAAGTATTTCAATAGCATCATTTATTTTGCTGGAAATAAGATAGCTCTCTGTACAGTACTGTCCCTCAAGGGGGAGAGATCCTATGGAAAGATAATGGCAGAACATTCTGTTGCTGAAACCAAAGAAAGCAGCCAGATAATTGTGAAGCAGTAATAGGCAGAATTTATTTGTGAAATCTTATATTTCTTTGAATTTCACTGAAAGTGCGCTCTTATAGCTGCCCTCTTGCTGGTAGCTGCCAGATGTACAGCTAGTGAGTGGACTGCAAGTTAGAAATGCTGTTGAATGTGAAATTTTACATTGTACACATTTTTTTTTATGTGAAGGGGGATTAGAATGAGAAATTAGTTGCTTTTTATCACTTTGCCCCTATATCTTCACTGCTCACAATCTGCCTATGCAAGGTGGGAGGGAAAATGATTTAAAGGTACATCCTGCCAAGAGACAGAAATGTCTTATCACATTTTGTATTGTAATAGGTGTCAGTAATTAGATTAATAGCTATTTATCCCTGTCCCTGAGTGATATCAAATTGCTGATCTGCTCTGTTTACACTGTGCTCAGGTAATTACAAATCCCTTAGTCAGTGACAATGGCTAGGGAGGGAAAGGTATAAATAAGCCATTATCTATTTTTAAGTATCCATAGAAACCATCCCAGGCATATTCATTTCAAGGACTACTTAATGTGCAGAGGTCCCTCATCCCTCAAAGGTGGTGTGGTCAGAAGCGGAGGTTGACTGTCAAAGATGTAAAGCTACCTGGTAATTTCTATACCGCAAATAATACAGAGCATGTTACCCAGTAGCTTTATGCAGATTTTAAGCTGATTTATTTTTGTTATGTATCTACTGAAAGTGTCTTTAGCCTTTTCTGGTGTGAGCTTACTCTAAAAAAATAAAAACTAAAGCTACAAAATCCAGGAAATAAAATGTTCTTATGGAGTTATTACATCTACACAATCTTTATCAAAGAGCAGTTATAATTTTATAATCAATATGAATAATATTATTAATTAACTTTTGAACAATAAGCATCAGCAATTATGAATTAGCCCAGCTGGTGTGGCCTTCGTAGCTGAGCACTGAACAATGAACAAGGAGGTAAGGGTTCGATTCCCGGTCAGGGCACAGGCCCGGGTTACAGCTCCATCTCCATTGTGGGGCATGAAGGAGTCAGCTGATTAATGATTCTCTCTCATCACTGATGTTTCTCTCTCTCTCCCCCTCCTCCTTCCTCTCTGAAATCAATAAAAGTATACTATAAAAAAAGAAATACGAAATAGACCTAATTCCTGCCCTCTAAACAAAAAAAAAGTTTTATCCTTTTAGGTTTTGGAAATAGGGGCCTGCATAAATTGAACTAACCAAGGGTGGAATAAAAGAAGAAAGTCTACATTGTTATAAGTATTTTTAAAAATATATTTTATTGATTTTTTTACAGAGAGGAAGGGAGAGGGATAGTGAGTTAGAAAAACATCGATGAGAGAGAAACATCCATCAGCTGCTTCCTGCACAACCCCTACTTGGGATGTGCCCGCAAACAAGGTACATGCCCTTGACCAGAATTGAACCTGGGACCCTTCAGTCCCCAGGCCAACGCTCTACCCACTAAGCCAATCCAGCTAGGGATGTTACAAACATTTTATGTGCACAGATGTACACAGGAAAGAAGTGAAACTCAATGGACAATAGATTGAGGCCTTATGTACCATTTCATCAAAGGAAGAGGGTTTGGGCGCCAAAGGGCAATAAATCATGGAGAAGAGACCAGGAACTACAAGGGAAACTGAGGGAAGGCCAAGGTTACCTAATCTCTATTTAGTAAGATCTGTTCATGCCCACTGTTCTCTGAGTTGGTTCTCACTCTCCAGGGATAAGAATATCCTTCTCAACCACATACTGAGAAGACACTACATGCAGTTCAATTAAGTCCTCCGCTTGTAGGCAGATAAGGGGATGACAGTCAACTCTGCTTGCATGTGTTGGTTTTAAAAGGGGCACATTTTGGGGTGGCATAGTCTGTACCCCTTCACAAGACACTGAAGACCTTGACATAATTTATGACACACTATTGTCTGCAACCCTACAAAATGAGTACCACTTTACCCTTATTTTAAAGACTTGGAAACATAGGAACTTTTCCTACTCGTCTTGCTGGACAAATGACAGAATTACTGTTTGAACCCAAACTCATCTGGTGCGAAAGGCTGTCCTCTTTGGCCATACACTTCCTTAAGTAGAAATCAGACTAGAGAAAAGAGTTAGAAAGTGTATCCGAGAAAGAGAAAGAGCTGCTCAAAAGCCTCCAATGGAAGAGAGAGAATGGGGGAAGATTCCTCTGGACACTAGATTATAAATCAGAGAAATGACAAGACATGACGCTGGAGAAATGATCAGGGTGGGCCAATGAACGGTTTTAATGAACCTGGACTCTTATTGAAGGAACTGAAGCTCGGAGATGGATGCATGGCTCATGGAAAACCAGAGGAGGAAAACCAGAGGAGATAGGACTTTGATTGGTATTTGTTTAGGAAAAGCCAGGATAGTTCAAGAAAAATAAGGATGTCAACAGAATGTATCATGATACTGAAAACCAGTGTCAATCTTTTGAATTTAGTTATAGCAAAATGTGTGTAACTCAGGCCAATGGTGGAGAAGTTTGAGGAGGAAAAAGTGTGTAGAAAGCTAAAAATTAAATGTAAGGCTAGAATGCATTTTGTCTTTACTATGGTTGGTTTCTGCACCCTATCATAAGGAGGTAAGCGCTGTGAAGCAAGGGGGTTCTTTCTTGTAGCTCTATCACCAGCACATGCAATAATAAACATTTATATTATGATCTATATTAGCAATGTTATCTATATTACTTGATAAATGAGCTAACTGGTTACTTTCTCCTAAAAAAAGCTTCATGCAGAAAGTGTATGAATTTAAACTCCAAACATTTCATTAGAGGTTCATAAACAGAGTAAGTAAAAGTAATCAACTGAAGGCTTGCAGGTATTTCCAAAAGGCTACATAATATTTAATCAATTTATATAACATTTCTAGATCACACCTTGTAGGGTAACATTAGCTGAATTCTTAGGGGAAAATGCCCCGACAAGAGGATGCATCAGTGATTTGGTGAAAATATATCTTCTATATATTTTCTATATATTCAATGCTGCCATATACTTAAAATTTTATGGAGACTATTTTTGTGACTTGTTTGCCAGAAGAATTCAGGGGAAGCAAACAAAACATGGAAGGTTTGGATATAAAAGTTTTAACACGTTTCCTAGTCAGGGCCTGCAAAAGTTTCAGTTTACATTTTAATTTTCTCTAAAAAATGACATATCACTGAGAGGCTACTGATTTGACAGATGGGGTTATACATATATGTATGGGATGTGTTCCTGCATGAACTAAACACGCTATTGCACCAGGAACACCCTGTGGGCGTTTATATTCAATTTCGAAATGTTTCTAAGGGCCGGCCGGGCCGAGATGGAAAGTCCATGAAGAGTAGGTAGCGCTGAATATTGCTAAGTCCCAGTCTAACCTCTACAGAAACTCTCCATGGGGAATATTTCTTCTGGAAAGAGTAAGAAGTTGCTTTGCAGTAACAAGATGGTATAAGATGTCTGGTAGTAGGCAGCTTGGAAAAGGCTGAACTAATCAAATCAGAAGCGATAAAACACTAGCACTTTTTGAGATGTTACATAAAATTAATCTGTGTGATGTTGTTAGCATGGTCCAAGGCACAATGCTCAATGTGCTAATTAATGCCCTTTATTACTACAGTGCTATTTTTAACATACTCAAAGTCATCTTTGCTTACGTTTAATTCCACACAGCTAAATAGCTCCAACAAATAGAGCTTGGGTAAGAAGATTTATTTACGTCGATGATGGAAATGTATTAGGAATCAAGCAAATGCAAGTATCAGGCCTTCGTAATTAAAGTGGATGATGGGTAAATCCTGAATTTGCATTCTGACATTTAAATATGACTGCAAATAAATAATTTTTCTTAAATGAAAATCTCAGCACGCTAAATGGTCCTGAGGAGATTGACTTAGGTTACCAAGGTAATGAGTATCTCGCTAAGATACAAACTGAGGGAAGTTACTTAACATTGTAAAAATCACTTTTTCTAAAATTTATCATTTCATGGACTGTTTAAAATCGTTTTTAATGAAAAAAAACACTAACACATCTTTTCTCCTGAAGTCCCCACACTTCCATGGGTTCTCTCTACTTATAAATGATGCGCACTGATAGATACAATAAATAGCAATCCCATTTTTAGAATGTTCTTCAATACTGAATAAATGTAAGCTTTGTGGCTTCCAAATTTTCTCCAGGAATAGATCAGAGAATGGCTTCGAATTCATGCAAGGGAGTTTTAATTTTGTAGAAAATGCTTCCTTGTTGCTACATAGTTGATAGCCTGTTGGCATTTACATTAAAAAAGAAAAAAAAAAATTCTTGCCGAAACCGGTTTGGCTCAATGGATAGAGCTTCAGCTTGGGTACTGAAGGGTCCCAGGTTCAATTCTGAGCAAGGGCATGTACCTTGGTTGCGGGCATATCCCCAGTAGGGGGTGTGCAAGAGGCAGCTGATTGATGACTCTCTCTCATCGATGTTTCTAACTCTATCTCTCTCCCTTCCTCTCTGTACAAAATCAATAAAATATATATTTTTAAAAATTCTTCATCTAGATATTGTCTTAAAATTTGACACTAACTAAAGGAAACATTTCCTTCCTGTCACTTTTTAATTAATTGCCATTATAAATATTCAATGTATATTGAGGACATCATTTTGTTGTCTTCATATTTTGGAAATATTTCCCTATTCTTATTTGAAGGAATCAGTTCAATTATTTCTTCTCCTATGAAATGATTAATTTTTTTTTATCGTGCTCTAGGTTAGATGTTGTCCACTTAAATAGTCATAATATATATATTCAGATATCAAGAGTCTTATAATTTGAAACATTCTTTCCTTTTTCCTTTAATTTGTTCTTTCAAAATTAAATATTCTAGAAGAAAACTGATTTGATTATATTTATGAAAATAAATGGTCATTTTGGTTACGATGATCTCCAAGTCTTTAGATGTAAAGACAAACTTCAAATTGAATTTACATGGTTTATGGTAATTAGAAATACCCCCTCCATTTCCCTCAGGCTTAATTAGGAAAAACATGGAGAAGTTTAGTGACTTTAATTGGCCAGTTATTCATCATGTATTTTTTTTCATAATTAAACAGTTCTGTAACTACTACTCTCATCACAAGTATAATAAAGAAATAAATTACCTTCTAGAAACTGACCAGATTTAATAAGCAATTTCAATGAAAACTACTACATTTATCATGGCTCCAATGGTCAATGGGTATGACCAGCTCATCATTTCAAATTTATGGTATTTATTGCTTTCCTAAATTAAACATAAACTACTAGCTGTAATGCAGTAATTTCTAATCTGGTAATATGAGTCTCAACTGAAGTTTAGCAAAATCTATTAAATTAGTTAATATGTCACAAAGTAAAATTTTTATATACATAATATACTGTGATGTTTCTAGAAGCTTTTAATTATCTAGATCTGAAACGAAGAAGGAATTGAGAAGAAAATAGTCGTATATACTGTGGACCATAAAAGGCCAGATGGTAACCTGACTGGCTCAGGGAAGGCCACTGAGCCACGCCAGCCAAGCTTCAGTAGTACTATTTGGAATTAGAATTATGTATTTATACTTCAACCTCTTTCATGCCAGAGAAATGAAAACAATTACTGCCATTCACAGTGCCAATTAGTTTAAGTTTCTATCTTTCCATCTACCTATCTATCCATCTATCTGTATTTTTTTTTTTTCTTTTGGGGTCAGGCCTTTCATCCTTGAATACTTGAAAATGAGGTGGGTAGATACTTTAAACAGATGGGGGGGAAAGGATATATCAAATATTAGAGGCTCGGTGCACAGGATTCATGCACGGGGCAGGGGGGGAGGGGGAAGAGGGGAGGGCGTGGCCTGCAGGGATCAAGCCCACTGTGGGAGTGCCACTCATCCTGGTCAACTGAATGGAACCCCCACTGTGGTAGCACACTGACCACCAGGGGGCAGCTCCTGTGTTGAGCGTCTGGTCCCTGGTGGTCAATGCACATCATAGTGACTGGTCGACAGGTCACTCCTCCATTCAGTTGTTGGGCTTTTATTATATAGGATTTTGTTTCAAGTGTTATAAACTAAAAGAGGCCTGGTGTGGAGGGAAAGGCAGGGCTGGGTTGATGAGCCTCTGGAATAAGGACTCAGTGCTGGCCACCAGGGCCCTGAGATGACACCAGCTCTCTGTCTCTGTCACTCTCTCTCCTCTCCCCTGCCTTATTTTCATCACAGTCACTCATCGTCCCATCTTGTGTTTGATGTACTGAAATTTCCTAAATCACATCAGTGGTTGTTAGTTAAATCTCATTTTCTCTAATCCATGTGTTGTGAGCAGCCAATGCCTGGTTTTGCCACTCTTAGATAAGACCTGTTATTGGTTATATTTGTCCTTAAATAGTGGGTGTGGCTTTTCCACTCACTTTTCTTGCCTGAAGATATGTGCCTGCTACCATGGCGATGATCACTTTGGCCATTTCATTAGAAGAATAGCCATGGTTTATCTCTTCCCCTTGGCTGCATTCAAATAGTTTTCTCTCCCCACCACCCCCAGCTATCCTATATAATAAAAGACCAAACAGCGGAAGGACTGGTTGCTATGACACACACTGACCACCAGGGGGCAAACACTCAATACAGGAGCTTCCCCCTGATGGTCACTGTGCTCCCAGAATCCAGGCTGTAGTATCAGGTGCCTCTCCAGCCTCTGCATCAGCATTAGGATGTCCAACTGATTGGGTAGGCTGGCTTAGGCCCGTCCCCTGCAATTGGGCATCCCCTACAGGCTCCAGAACCATGAGAGGGTACAGGCTGGGCTGAGGGAACCCCTGCCCCCTGAGTGCACGAATTTTATGCACCGGGTCTCTAGTATTGACATATAACTGACACACAACACTGCATTCATTTTAGGTATGTACAGTGGTACCTCGACATACGAGTTTAATTCGTTCGGTAACCTTGCTTGTATGTCAAATTGCTCGTATCTCAAAGCAAAATATTGCTCGCTCGGCGGCTCGTATCTCAAAACACTCATATCTCAAGGCACTCGTATGTCGAGGTACCACTGTAATATCATTTAATATATGTATATACTGTGAAATAATTACCCAAATAAGTTGAGTTAATCACCTCACACACTTTTTGAGTGTGTCAAGAGAACTTTTAAGATTTACGCTTAGCAACTTTAAAAAAATACTATACAGCCCTGCCCACATGGCTCAGTGGTTGAGCATCAACCCTATGAACTAGAAAGTCATGGTTTGATTCCCGGTCAGGACACTTGCCCACGTTGTGGGCTCGATCCCCAGAATGCAGCGTGCAGGTGGGTAGGAGGCAGCTGATCAATGATTCTCCCTCATCTTTGGTGTTTCTATTTCTCTCTCCATCTCCCTTCTGTTTGCAATCTTTCTGTTTGATGTGACAATTGTCTTAAAAAATAAAATAAATAAATAAATAAATAAATAAATAAATAAATAAAATAGCCGAAACCGGTTTGGCTCAATGGATAGAGTGTCGGCTTGGGGACTGAAGGGTCCTGGGTTCGATTCCGGTCAAGGGCATGTACCTTGGTTGCGGGCATATCCCCAGTAGGGGGTGTGCAAGAGGCAGCTGATCGATGACTCTCTCTCATCAATGTTTCTAACTCTATCTCTCTCCCTTCCTCTCTGTAAAAAATCAATAAAATATATATTTAAAAAATAATAATAATAAATAAATAAAAAAAAATAATAATGAACAAGTAAACCCATGGATTCCCTCATGGACATGGGAAGTTGTATGCTTTCTTGGGCTCTGGCAGAGCTGATTACATAACACGTCTCTCTAGCAGAGCCCTAGGTCTCCTGCCTTCCCTGCTGTTTGTTCCTTGATAAATATTTCATATGTAAGGGCTACAGAAGTGCCAGACACTCCATTCTTAGAAACGGTAATTCCAGGGGAAAAAACAAAACAAAAACAAAAACAAAAACACCTCCTTTCTAACAGTTGCATAAAAACAGGCAGAGGTCTGGCTGTATTTGGAGGATCTCCAAGATGTGCTTGTCTCCAAAGAAAAATCTCCATGCATCTGAGGTGAACACCTCTGGGCTGAGCGTGGGGAGCTGCGTTTCTCGACAGAAACGCTTCGCTTTCTCAAAAGAGAAAGGTTAACTAATGTATTTTTAATGAGTTTCTTGCTTGAAGTAGTGTCTCTATGATAAGCCAAATAACCATATGGTTAGATACCCCCTGGAAAACAGGAAAGCACTCACGGGAGGTATCACGTTTGAAGAGGCTTAGTAACTATAACAACTGCAGACAGTAGGGGATAACAGGTGGTAAGATAACTGGTTACACCAAAGCATATAGAGGAGGACAGAAAAGGATCTCTTGCATCAGAGATGTCAGAGTTTTCACGTCTATATAACTGTTTTTTAAAAATAGGTGAAAGGTTTTGTACTGCATTTCTCTAGTTTACAGTACTTTACTGTTATACAGATGTTCAACAAATCCCTAACTATTAACCTGTTAACCGAGCAGGACTTATAAATACGTCAAACGTAAACAATATCTGGAACAAGGAGGACATTTGTATAGGTCCTTGAAATATATGTTGAGCCCTGAAATGGACAGTATATATTTTTTTGTAATCTTTATAACTGTTTGTAAAATTTATAATTTTTTAATTCGATGTTTCCATTTTTTTGTTGGTATTCTTTTCTATTTGTTTGTAAGTTTTATATTTTCCTTTGTGCTTTATATATAAATAAATGAAAATATATATATATTTCATTTATTTTAATTAAGTATAAATTTAAAAAAAAAACAACAATAATATGAAATTACGTCCACCGGGCGTGATGTACTGACACGTCCTAGTGAAAGAGTAAGGCCCCGTTATACGTTGTGTAATTAAAAAGGGAACTCCGGTTAACAGGTTAATGAAAGTCATTCACCTGCTGTCTGATATATATTAATTAAAAAGGATCCAAATAAAATTTAAGCCTGGCTGGCATGGCTCTGTGGCTGAGCTTGGAGCTATGAACCAGGAGGTCATGGTTTGAGTCCCAGTCAGGGCACATGCCCAGGTTGCGGACTTGATCTCTAGTAGGGGTCATGCAGTTGGCAGCCAATCAATGATTCTCTCTCATCATTGATGTTTCACTCTCTCTCTCCCTTCCTACCTGAAATCAGTAAAAAAAAAAAATTAAAATTAAAAATAAAAACTTAAGATGAAATACATAGAAACTTGGGATCTACCAAAAAATGCTTAACATTTATGTTTAATCACATTACAAAGTTATTGCACACCTATCATCTAAGTTGACATGTATCAAATATCTTATTTAGACTTGGTTTAACTTTGCAAAATATAATAAATGAGCAACTATGTGGACATTGGGGTAGTCTGCTTCAAATTTCAACTCAACTGAATTCTTCATGTTTCCGTCCTCTGTTGATGGAGTGTACTGTACAAGTCCCCACCATCCATTACTCTATCCGGAGCTGCCTTAATGCAGCAATTAGAAGTCGATTAGAAATGTCCAGGAACAATAATACTTAAAGATCAATTAGGAGCCCATGCTGTTAGAAAGATTAAATATTTACTAAAATAACAACAGCCTTGAAACTAATGGTTCAAACTTCATTACTTGAATACATTTTTTTGAACTGCTATTTTCTGCCTCACTTCACTGTAATTGCAAAAATGTAATAGTAGCAGTGAACGTTTCCGACTAAAGTACATAAAAGCCACAAAGCTTTTGGGTCATAATCACACTTGTTTAGGTATTGTGCACACAGAATTACAAGCACTTCGGGGTACAGGTTGATAAAGATCTGGTGGAAAAGAAAGCTTTGTCATTACATTAAGACTCATTATATTTAATGCAACTGATGGAAAATAATGATATTAAGTTTATTTCTTGTTGGGGAGGGGAAAAAACTGAAATGTGTCGGACTACACATTATGATGTGATAACTTACAGGGTAATAATAAATTCAGAGTTATATGAAAATCAAGTTACAAGTTTCCAAGGAAGTTGCTCCCAGTTTTACCCCACTTATAAATGTTGCTGCCATAAAAAAGGGTTGATCTATAAAGTTGGTGCATTTATTGCGGAGGATGTTAAAAGGCATTGAGTGATTTTTAAAAGTGGCTTATAGACATTTTTTAGTTAGCCCTCCAAGGGTGGGTTTTGTCCACAAACAGCAAAGCCATTCCATCAATGTCCTATGAGTCGGAAAACCAAGATCAGCATGTGTACAGTCAGATAAGAACAGCTTACGTGGAATAACCTCAAGGATACCAAGGTGAGTTGCAAATAAATACATGGGAAACAATGGAAAAAAGGGAGGGAAGAAGGAAAAAGGAAGGAAAGAAGGGAGTGAAGGAAGCAAAAAGGGAGGAATGAAGGGAGGAAGAGAAAGGAGGAACGCAGAGAGGGAGGGAAATAATAATCCATAAAATCTTTTTAGAGTTTATAAAAATTCAAAATTGTGTTGTTTATTCCTCTCAAATAGCCTTTCACTGTGTCCTCTGAGATGAGAAATGCCAACCAACTGAGATATATTCCGCTTTGTGAAGATTCATTAATTTTAAAAAATATATATGTTATTGATTTTTTACGGAGAGGAAGGGAGAGGAATAGAGAGCTAGAAACGTTGATGAGAGAGAAACATCAACCAGCTGCCTCTTGCACACCCCCTACCGGGGATGTGCCCACAGCCAAGGTACATGCCCTGACCGGAATCGAACCTGGGACCTTTCAGTCCGCAGACCGATGCTCTACCACTGAGCCAAACCGGTTTCGGCTCATTAATTTTTTAAAATATGTTTTTATTGATTTTTAGAGGGAGAGGGAGGGAGAGAAATGTGGATCAGCCACCTCCCACATCACAGGTCCCCTACTGGGAATCAGGCCAACACTCCAGCAAGTTCCCTGACCAAGGAATGAGCCACTGACCTCCTGATGCACAGGACGACCTTAAGGCAACTGAGCTGCATGGGCCAGGGCGAGATGCATTCACTCTAATGTGTTTGCTGAAAGGTTCCTCCCATCTATCTAGTCTTTATCTAAAACATCTAGGACTAGTTCTTTATTCCTCCTTGTCTTTCCCACATTCCCACATGCTCAGCAACCACAGGGACTCTTGACCTCTGAGGTGTCATCATTACTTTGACCATTCCTGGATATGTACGTCAGCCTCTCCACTGCCTCACGTGTGGCTCCTCGAATTCATGCCAGTGACAATGGCCAGAAACATTATATATATATATAATTGATTTTTACAGAGAGGAAGAGAGAGGGATAGGGAGTTAGAAACATCAATGAGAGAATATCATTGATCACCTGCCTCTTGCACACCCCCTACTGGGGATGTGCCCACAACCAAGGTACATGCCCTTGACTGGAATGGAACCCTGGACCCTTCATTCAGCAGGCTGATGCTCTATCCTCTGAGCCAAACCTGTTTTGGCCAGAAACATTCTTGTTAAAATGTAAATCAGAGGTTGAAAGGAATTCAATTTGAGCAGGAAATGTATAGCTATGCTAAACACAGTACAGGGCCCGTTTCTACTGAAGAGACATCTGTGCTTAAACTGTGTGAAGGAGCCTTTAAAAGAGGAGTAGTCTGAAATGCCAAAATAAAGAGGTGTGGCTGCAATGTCCTCGGGTCTCAGATGTGCTGAAGGATTTCTTTTTATTCCTTCTCAGGCATCCAGAAATTAAACTACTCTCAGCGAGGGATGTAAAGAAGATGACAAGGCAACAGTTTTAAATCCTGCTATCTCTCTGTTCTTCTCAAGCAGTAATTTGAATTTCTATGGGAAAATTGTGTTCTCTGTCTCGTTATTCTAGTAATCACGGAAGACTGGGTGAGAAAAATGAGAAGTCATGATTGAATAATGATTTTTGTGACTCCATGCTGCCTCTTTGGTTTTTTCCAAAACTGTAAGCTATTACAAAATAAATTCTGGCTGTTGGCTTTCTCCCACACTCTGTATCTAGACTTCCCCTTCTCAGTAAACAGTAGCATCTCACACCCCCAAATCTACCATTAGCTCTTGATTTATCTCTCTCTCATACCACATATCTAAGCCAATATTTCAAATTATCAGCATTATTTATCAACTCTACAGCTAACACCCTACTCTGCGCCACTATTACGATTCTCTTTTACACAACAGTCTCCCATAAATCTATTTGGAGTTCCTACTTATGCCAGACTTATTTCCTTTATAGCATGTATCATTACTGAGAACATTTTATAACATCATGTGTTATAAAATCTTAGACATTTCTCTATATTAGAATTAAAAATATTCTATTAATTTTTTTGTTTTTTGATCCCACTCTCCCCACCAAAATGAGTAAGAACATTCCTGGGGATTTCTGTATCACTAAATTCTGGAATAGTGCTGGCACCAAAGAAGTCTGGTACAAATATGATAAATAATATGTCAATAGATAATTGCACATCAAAACAACAATGTGAGCCTGGCTGGTGTGGCTCAGTGATTGAGTACTGACCCATAAACAGGAAGTCACAGTTCAATTCTGGTCAGGGGACATGCCCAGTTGTGGGCTCAGTAGGGGGTGTGCTAGAGACAGCCTATCAATGGTTCTCTCTCATCATTGATGTTTCTCTTGTTTCTCTCTCTCTCTCTCTCTCTCTCTCTCTCTCTCTCTCTCTCTCTCTCGCCTTTTCTTTCCTCTCTGAAATCAATAAAACTATATCTAAAACAATAACAATATAAGATCACCAAGTAAATGATAGAAAGGCTCATCAAAAAGACAGACAACAAATGTTGGTAAGCCTGTGGAGCAACAGGAACTGTAATTCATTGCTGGTTGGAACACATTTGGTTTATATTTCTCATGGTATCTCTGCTCTATATTCCATACAACTGACTCTCTAGTATTTTTAAGTCTATTTTTCAGTTATCTGCTGTTAAATCTACTGTACTTGCAATTTAAGTTATTAGACTGTTTTTACAATTCTTATTTGCTTCCTCTTCATAACTTCTGCCAATATTTTATGTCCTACATACATTCTTATATTAGATTTACATCATAGTTATTTTAAACTCTAAGTCTGGAAACACCTATTTAAAAATATCCCATCACTTAACATTTTAAATTTTTCTTCTTTAAAAAAATGGATAGTGGTCTAAGATCAGTGCTATTGTACTGATTTACAGACTTCATTTGTGTAAAAAAAAGATACAGATAAGTGGAGGCTCTGGTTGTCATCTTTCTTAAGAGAAGATTCATGGTTCCTTGGGTCAGGCAGACATTCACTGCAGAGTAATGGTCCTTTATCACTCATTCCAATTGGAGGCTAATACGGTGTGAAGTTGGGCTCTAGTCTTTCCGGACTAAATTATCTGGTTATGCTTCACCTTTCATTCCAATGTGGGCCTTTCAGAGTCCCAGACAATAGCTTAGAAAATTGGTCAAGTCTTCATTTGAAGTGGGCCCGCAAAGCCCCATGAGGCTGCAGAAATCTCTGCTCCGCTTCTCAGCTTATTATACTGCTTTTGCTTTAAAATAAATAAATAAAATATATAAATAAAATATATATATATATTATTTATTTATTTTATACATATATATATATGTATTATTGATTTTTTACAGAGAAGAAGGGAGAGGGATAGAGAGGTAGAAACATCGATGAGAGAGAAACATCAATCAGCTGCCTTCTGCATGCCTCCTACTGGGGATGTGCCTGCAAACAAGATACATGTCCTTGACAGGAATCAAACTTGGGACCCTTCAGTCCGCAGGCTGACGCTCTATCCACTGAGTCAAACCAGTTAGGGCTGCTTTGGCTTTTTGAATTAGTTATCACTTCAAAAGGGAGAGTGAATCAGGTTGTTACTGAACTTTCCTCCAACCCAAGATTGAGCTTTCAAAATGTTCACTGCCTTTTTAGCTTTCCATGACGTTCACATGAAATATTTATAATTTGTCAAGATTTTTAAGAGGAAGAATTGGTCTGAAATTAGTCAATCATTGCCAGAAACAGAATATCATCAAAGGTAAGATCAATAACCTCCTCTGATTTTTAGTTTCCTTCCCTATGGTCTTACTTTCTAAGTTTGTTAAGGTCTCTTAATGATCGGAGGTTATCTGATTTTTAACTGATGAGTTATGGTTAAAATAGTGGGGGGAGGGAAGATTTTCAGAGCTACAGGTGTTCAAAGAGGTGTCCAGGGCATATAATTTCTAAAGTGTCTAATAGACTAAAACAAATATATCTTCACAGAATATAATAATAAAGCTATACTGAAATGGAAGAACATTTTCTGCAGTATTTGAAGAAAACTATCCTGGAAAAAAATCAATAATTATAACATTAGCATTCATTCAAAAGGCAGTGATTCATGACTAATTGATATCACCACCTCATCTATATTTCACTGATGTGAACAAGTAGAATGTATAGTTTATGATACCTAAGTTATGGATATGCTTTATGTTTAACATATGTAACCTTGATTTAAAGTAATTTCTTAGATGTCCAATAATGCTGACTTTTATGCTTTATAACTTTTCCCTCACTTTTTGTGGTCAAAATGTAATTCTGATTATTCTCAAATGAAGTTTCCTACATATAACCCAGAGACTGTAAATCTATTATTAAATTTCGGTAAACCTCCTAGTCAGAGTAGGTGGAACAATTTTTTTTTTCCAGATAGAATATATTCCTCATTGCTCCCTATATAGCATATCTATTTCTTAACTATGACTATGTTTTTGCCAAAAAAACATAAATAAAGTTAACCATTTATAAAAACTAATAACAGTTTAATATAGATTTGTTGTAGACTAAAGCCACAATAACATATTTAGGAACATATGGTTTCTTACTTTTTTTATTATTTTCTGTACATAAAGCAAGAAAATTATGTTAAGATAATATATTATAGATTTCCTAAATACTCAAAAATTAAAATATTTTTATTTACTGTATTTTTATTCTGCATACTTATGAAGTGGCATTATACAGTAGATGCCATCTAAAAGCTTCCCACATTTTGTTATATTTTCCTCAATGTTTTTATACTGTAACTAGAGGCCTGGTGCATGAAATTCGTGCACAGGAAGGGTCCCTAGGCCTGGCTATCAGAGCCAATCTGTGGGGAACTGGTGGGGTGAGCAGGGGGCCCCTCCACTAGCACCCACCTTGGGCCTGCAAGCTGGGAACAGCTCCTACATTGAGCATCTGCCCCTTGGTGGTCAGTGCACCTCATAGCAATCAGCTGTTCCACTGTCCTGTCAATTTGCATAATAGATATGCTGATTCTGAAGTACTATACAGAAGGTAGTCTTAATATAGCTAGTGCTCTATGGAAAGATTGTGGGATTCATAGATTCTAAGTTATTTTTCTTTTAACATTCAAAACGAAGTCTTATTTCTATTATCTTTATAATAAAAATGTTCTAAACATACAGCTTTTTAAAATACCTATAAAACTAACTCATATCACCAAATTCTGAAATGTTTTGTCTAAGTATAGATGATTTTGCCAATATTATATGTTTATTAGCTATATAGACAAAAAGTATCTTCTGAAAGGAATAAGTAAAAAAATGTCCAATTTAACAGTGAGAAGTAAATAAAATGTATTCAGAAAGATAAGTTGTCTAAACAGAGGAACAGAATGGATTTGTCAAGTGCAGCCTCCTTGCTGTGCTCCCAAACTTACCAGTAGTGCATATTTGAATACTGTTGATGTGATTAAGACACCAGGTGAAAGCACAGAGAAAACTAGAAAGTGATGTGAAATAATAGATGCCATTATCTACATTACATCTTGCATTACTCTGGCCTGTTCTGTGCCTCTGCATCCTATTGACTTGAATCGGTTTTGCATTAACTACAAAATATTTCTCCAGTTCTAGCCATATATCCTGATGAAATAATATCTTAACTCTGGGGGCATGGAAATCAGTCAATCTCCTGGCAATTTCATAATCAGAGGACCAGCAATTTCTCCAAAGAGTGGCTCTATTTTCCATATTAGAGATCTTGGGTGAGCTGTATACAATCCCATTTCTAGCACATTAAACCAAAAATAGATTATTCTGGAACTAAAAATTTTTCCACACTATATAAATCGGATTTCAATTTACACTCACTCTAAGCCCATCTATAACTTTTAGATCACTGCTTTTTGGGGAGTGTTGAAGTAGAAAATCACATAATTTAAAGGGAAATGTTTTAAGATGACTTTAATTTTAAAACTCCAAGTCATATATCTTCACAGTAGATACTGGACAGGAAGCTTATTTCTGTACTCTGAAAGATACATTTTCCCCATCTTCTCTTAAGTCGGGGCATTTATCCACTTAACCGGCCAATCAATGTAACAGGTAGTGAAATTCCTGGCTCCGATGTATTGGCAACCACTTGACAGAGAATGGTTGATGGGGTGATGGATACTCTGAAATTGTGTACCGAGCTAGGAGAAAACAAATCTGTAAAATATATAAATCCTTTGTCCAGGGTTCCCCAGTTCAAAACCACTTGAAGCTTTTCTACATCTTTTCTAATGTTTAAGTACCTGTGTGATGACATATTGAGGCTGGGTTTCTGGGAGACGCGGTGCTGTGTAGCAGAATGGAAAAGCACCTGAATCGATTGTGTCACTGCATAGCAGCTATGTGACAATGGATGGATTGTAGGGACCACAGTCCATTAACTCTCAACGCCTATCTGCTGCCAATAGCCTATGTGTGGTCAAAAGGCAATTCTGATTATTCTCAAATGCGCATTTGATATTTAGTGAAAGCACCCTTTTATTTGTCCCAGATCTGTGGCCTGTGCAAGAGGGTTCAGAGAGGAAAGCAGCATGATGCAGATGCAGTGGATGGGGATGCAATTTGAAAATATTGAAAGCCAAGGAGCACAGAAAAAAACAAACAAACAAAAACAAGTCAATGGCTGCTCCCCTCACAGCCTTCAGAAGGACTGTAAGAAAACTGCCAGACTGGCGTGGCTCAGTGGCTAAACATCAATCTATGAACCAAGAGGCCATGGTTAAATTCCAGGTCAGGGCACATGCCCAGGTTTGCAGGGGGCAGCCAATCAATGATTCTCTCTCATCATTGGTGTTTCCATTTCTCTCTCCCTCTCCCTTTATCTCTGAAATCAATATAAATATATATTTTTTTAAAAGAAAATATATTGGTGTTGTTTTAAGCCCTTCAATTTGTGGCAGTTTGTATAGAGGCTCTGCAAAAAAAACATCATACACACTGATTCACAGTGTGACTCTCATCCCAGCTTCCAAACTAACACTGTCCTCACCTTGAGGAAGAATAATCATTCTAAATCGAGTGCAGTGCACAGAGTGATGTCTTTGGATAGTCTAATCAGTAAATTTTCTACTTAAAGTGAATTCAACTCTATTTTTTTTACCAAAAGGAATTAGGAAACTTTTTGCATTTGCAAGTGCTGTCCTAGATTCCTAGTGCAGAACGTAATGATCAAGGGCAGTCTCCTTTAAAGATACTTCATTCACATTTGTCTTAATGCGTGTTCAGCCAGCACTCCTGTTA
Organism: Nyctalus aviator; assembly: GCA_036971965.1. Classification (NCBI taxonomy): domain Eukaryota; kingdom Metazoa; phylum Chordata; class Mammalia; order Chiroptera; family Vespertilionidae; genus Nyctalus; species Nyctalus aviator. The sequence continues at coordinate 8,435,683 of CM072940.1, read as the reverse complement.
AATTAAGTCTTACTTAATCATTTTTTCCCTGTATTAATCTGAGTTCATTTTAAAAATTTTGGTGGAGAGAGTGGTTTCAACCCTCAACCTGTTTGTTTTTTCCTTATATTAAGCATGATCAAATATGTTGGAATCTCTTAAAAAATAAAGCTAAGCAAAATGCATTAAGACTTTTTATTTAGCCCCTGCAAGAGTCTTGTTGACTATACACAAGTCCTTTTAGTCATCCCTTGGATGAGATGCAGTTTGCCTAATTCACTTCGGAAATCAAGCACAAAAATAAATACATCTGGTAGCCTCCTAGTCTGTTGCTAAGAGACAACAAATGATGTGCTTTTAGAATTGGCGAACAAAGAGGATTATTATGTGCAATGCATGTTCTAGAAAGAAGAGAAAGAAAAAACAACTGGATTTTTATCAAATACAAGGAGTGCAAACATAATAGCACCCATGAGTAGGAGATGTTACAATACGGACACACGTAAGAGGAGCAGCAGGGGAGGGAGAGCACAGACAAACAGGATGACAAGCAAAGCTGAGGACATGGAGAAACCCACGTCTTTTCCAAAATCCAGACTTAGACTAGAGGCTTTGCTTAATTGACAGGAAGCCTACTCACTGGGCTAAATCCCCAGCACAATAAAAGTCTCTGTAAAGAGCAGGATAAAATCTATTCAACCGAATAGTTCCAACGAAGTAAATAAGCAATTTGGCAACTTGAGGAAAGATGCATAGGCTGGCTGCTAATATTTATCTAGAAGTTAAGCTAGTCATTTTAAGGATTATAAAAATGCAAGGGTTTAATGAGTATACTAATATAGGAAGGAACGTGGGCTTGTTCAGGGCTCGGTCTCATTAGTGCTTTGTATTTTATATACTCTCGCAAGGAAGTCCATGCAAACACTTAAAGAGCATTAACTCTCCTGCCATCTTATCTCACTGAAGGCTAAATTGAGTATCTATGTATTTAACTACATACTAAATACCAGACTTCAGAGGAGGAAGCCAGAGCTTTACATATAGGAAGAGTCAATAGATTTTATAGGTCATGGAAGATAGAATGAGAATATCTAAACCTGGCTAATCATAGTTCTTAGCATGCAAAAATTATACGCAAAAATATAAAGACTGGTCCGAAACCGGTTTGGCTCAGTGGATAAAGCATCAGCCTGCAGACTGAAAAGTCCCAGGTTCGATTCTGGTCAAGGGCATGTACCTTGGTTGTGGGCACATCCTCAGTAGGGGGTATGCAGGAGCCAGCTGATCCATGATTCTCTCTCATTGATGTTTTCTAGCTCTCTATCCCTCTCCCTTCCTCTCTGTGAAAACATCAATAAAATATATTTTAAAAATTAAAAAAAAAATATATAAAGACTGGCATACACACAATTTAGCTTTAGCACAACAAATCTGAAAGGAACACAGATCGTGAAGGTAGGTGGCCTGTAGGGGGTGACACGGATGGGCATCGGAACAGGTGGTAAAAGAAACTAGACCGTAGTTAATGCGAGAGCAGCGGGAATATCCTTACAAATCAGGCCCTTTATGTACTAACATATCTTGCAATTTAATAAGGCTAAGCTAAAAAGAAAGTGCAATCGAAGGCTACTAAGCCGAGCTAATGACACTGAAGATGCAAATAAAAGGCTAATATAAGGCACTGGCGTCTTTTAAGAGTTGAAATGAAGGGCTGTCAGGATGTGCTTGAATTCTGCATTGCCCTCAATTTTGAGAAACTAAGAAGAATGGAAACCGCTCCATGTTTGGAAAAAGCTCAATTGCATCAATGCCTGGGTGCCTTCTGGGGGCCGACAGCCATTCGCTGTACGGGGCTTGGACACCGTTTCGAAGGGGCCCAAAGGTGTTGTAAAAAGTGTAGTTAGGTTTATCAAACCGATTTGTATAGACTTTCGCCCGAAGCGATGGCTGATTCGTTTCAATAAACTCCGTGATAACAGGCTTAAGCCTTACTTATTTCCCCTGGAATAGTCTCTGGACCATAATACAGTCTGGCAAGAATGGAGGCAAATTCTTTTGCTTTGATCCATTCGAAGTATAGACGTGCCCTCTGAGCTGGCAATACATTTGACAGCACACTAATAGGGCTTCCATTTGTAGGCACACTTCCTGGACGTAGGCACCCAACACAAGGAAAGAGTGTCCTCTCCTTGGCACTGGGATGAGGGGAGGGCACAGTTAGTACAACCTGGATGACTGCAGTACCTTACATGACTGCTTCAGGCGTCTTACCACATACCAAATATTACTACTCCTTCAGTACGTGTTTCTTATTCTCTAGGGTTTTTAGTGTTATTTTGGGGCCAGTATCGGGTGTTATTTTGTTCTGTAGGCTTGGCCACCACTAGCAGAGAACTTTGGACAAGAAAATCAGATGAGGGGGCTCTCTCATTGATCCCCACCAACCCTACCTAGTAACCGGCCTTGGCACTCACCTTCCTTTCCTCCACTTAGCATTCAATGTATTCCTTCTTCCTACCTGCCCATTTCCTGGATATAATCTGGTTCCTACAGATCCCTGTCTTTATTATTAAAATGCATAAAATGTATATCAAAGTCAACCCAATTTAAAAATGAGAGGAGAAAAATGTATCTATATATATAAAAGCCAAGTGGCCAGAATGACCAGTTATTCTGGTCACTTGGCTTTTATATATATATAGATACATGATGCACACTGTGATGACCAACCAGCCCGATCAGGTCCCTGATTGGCACCCCAATATCCTGTGGCCCCTCCCCCCTGGTGGCTCAACCCATGATCACCCCCCACCCCCATTGAGGGCAGGGCTGGACAGCCAACCTCCCCCATCTCCTCCCCACTGCCAGCGCGGCCCCAATGGGCCCCCATCGGGGCAGGCCTGCCGGACCCCATTCATGCACAAATTCATGCACCAGGACTCTAGTAAGTGCACAAAATGAACAAAAGTCCCTATGTCTTTAGAATCAAAAGCTACTTCATCCAAAAATAAATAGATGAAAATAAATGTTTAAAAACCTTTAAAATGTACATTTAAAAAGCCCTAGTGTTTATTTCCTTATGGTGATTCTAAAACGAACTTCCATGGCATTGGCCTATTTAAGAGAAGACACATTCTACTAACAGGGATGCATTAGGTATCTACTAAATTTGGGCTTTATAAATTGTTCTTCAGGCCCTGCCTTAGAAACAGCTCCCCCTGCCCTCCAATAAGACCAGAATTTCTCAGCAGAAAATTACAGTGAGCAACTATCAGTGGAAGACTTTTCTATACGTTTCTATGCCTCTTTTTAAACCCTTTAACCGTGACTCAATAATATGATAAATTACATGGGTGGGAGGAGACTATAGAGCAACTGAAAATGAAATTGATGTTCTACTTGATTAAAAATATGGATAACGTTTTTCCATAACCTTTAATAAACAAAGGTTGACTTTTATTTAAAGGCAGAGGGGATCACTCACGTTTATTAATGTGTTTCTTTCAACCCCATTTTACACCTTTGTGCCATGTTGATAAAACTCTAAGAATAATACACAAACAAAGAGAGAAGGCAAGGCACCCTCTCAGCTTGACCAAATGAGTTGTTGTAGAGGAGTCATTTCATCCATTTCAACTAATTCTGATGTCTCCATCATTTCTGTTTCTAAAGCCAAGAAAGTCAGCTTGTGGAGCTATTAGCATATTATGCCTTTACCACATCAGACTAAATGCATCCCGGGATTATAAATTAATTGGAAGAAAACAGCCCTGCTATGGCTTGAAACTTTTGAAACAGTGATCTGAGGGTTCAAACGCCGGGTGGATAAAAACATCACATTTGTAACTGGAATCTTTCTATGAGGGAATGTCAGGGGGAAAATTAGGCAATTATCAAGCAACAATGAGAAAGGCAGAGATGGCTCCTCTCAGCGATGCCCACACCTGCTTCAGCACATCCAGGAGAATAAACGGTCTCAATTACAAACGTGGCACCCTGAATAATGTTTGTGATTTACAATTAATGTGCGACTTACAGGAGCTGAGTTCTCAGCTTTAGGACCGGTAACCTACAGGTGAGCGGAATATTCTACATTGAAGATGTGGTTCATAATCTGGAGCTGATTAACATTTAATATGCAAGTTACATTACTTAGTGTGTTTACTTGAAATCTCAAAGTATTCTTCAGGAAATAAGAAAATGCCTAAGAAGATAAGGCATGCATCTGATGAGTATATTTTAAATAATTTCTAATTTGGTTTCATTTCCTCATGCTACTCTCATAACTGATTTGAATATTACCAATGCAAAAGAATAATGTGAGAATAATTTTTATATAAAAGTAGCCCCTTATTTTCTGGAGTTGACAATGATTAAAATTATGCCAAATCTTAATGCGGACCTCATATTTCTTCATTTTTAAGCTACCTTTTCTTCAGTGGGACAAATCGGGGCATACAATATATTTGTAAATAGAATATTATTTAAGAAGAAGACTCAAATTTCAAAAGTTAAATGTAATACACTATTTTTCCTGCAACAAGTATACTGCAAATATTTTTATTGTATACAATCAACAATAACATTATAAGGGGTGGATATTATTTCCTTACTTCTCTGTTAACTGAGGTCAATGACATGCTTATGAGAGAGACATTTTATGTGTTCATGAATGAAAGGAGAGCTCAGACCCAATTTATTGTGTAGCAGATAACATTGTCTGAATAAATATGAATTTATGTTTTAAATACACACATATTTTAACATATTGAATGCATATATAAATATATGTGGATCAAAACTATATTTTCAATATACTAGTATACTCCAATTCTATTCTGGCTATTTTTATTTTAGTGATGGAAACCACCACTTTGAGTCTTATATAGCCAACCAGCAAACATCAAATTTCTATGGAACCAAGTAACTGTATCCTGCCCAATAAATTGCCAACAGAAGGGTTATATGCAACTTCTCAGTGACATCCTCCAAATAAAGTTATACACCTTTCCCTGCCTCTTCGCTGAGTCCTACCTGTAGAATCTGATGTGATGGTAATAAGCCCTTTCGATAAGATGGACAAAATCCATCCCCTGCCAGATGGTGGAGCAAAGACGGAGAAATGTGATCTTGTTTCTGAATGACTGCATGAAGCACAGCTGTCAAGTCCTGCCAAGAAGTATTCCTCTTCCCCATGTCCTAGAAATGTCCTCTTCCAGCCTTAGCCGGTTTGGCTCAGTAGATAGAACGATGGACTGGGGACTGAAGGGTCAAGGGCACAAACCCAGGTTGCAAGCTCCATCCCCAGTGTGGGGCGGGAAGGAGACAGCCAATCTATGATTCTCTCTCAACATTGATATTTCTCTTTTTCTCACTCTCTGGGAAAAAAAAAATATTTTACATAAATGTAAAATTTCCTCCTCGCAATCCTAGCTTCCCAATGCTACTGCTCCCCACCCCCACTTTTCTCCAGGTAGCAACTAAGAAAACTGTCCAATAGAGCAATGCTCAATTAACAGAGAACAAGTGGAGAACAAACTGAAAGAACAAAATCAGAATTCTCTTATGTGAGCAAGAGAGAAAAACATATATAATTCACAGGAAGATGAGCCTTCTATCGTAATTATTCGAAGCAAAACCATTAGTTTAAAAGATAGCCGTGCCCTAACAGGTTTGGCTCAGTGGATAGAATGTCAGCTTGCAGACTGAAGGGTCCCGGGTTCAATTCTGATCAAGGGCATGTACCTTGATTGCAGGCACATCCCTAGTGGGGGGGGGGGGTGTAAGCAGCAGCTGATAGATGTTTCCCTCTCATTGATGTTTCTGACTCTCTAACCCTCTCCCTTCCTCTCTGTAAAAAAAAAAATCAATTAAAGTATAAAAAAACAATATAACTATACATTTAAAAAGAAGGGAGTAATCATGAGTTTTTTGTTTATTTATTATGTGAATATTTGGAGTAAGTGATATAGTCAAAGACATGTAAGGGGAAAACAAACTCTTAAACTCATATTTACTTTGTGATTGTTGCATATATTTGAAATTGCACTGAAAAGGTTAATTATGAATGGAACTTCAACTTGCTTTATATTTCCCTGTGAGAAGCTTCAAGAGTGTCAACTGATTTATATTGGCAATTATATAAAAATCCTAGAAGGGCTACAATTCTCTGCTGATCATACCTATACAGTAATTGATAACCTTCAAGACTAAAATAAAATACGTTAAAGTACAAAAGGATGAATTGCCATATGCCCTACCTTTTGCTACACTTACGTTACCAAGATTAGTCTTCCTTTCCCCAGAGAGTAAATTTAACCCTCAATTCTCCATTGAAGTGTGTACTTGAGGCAGGGAGCCTTTTTATTGAAAACTCATTCATATCACATTTTAGCAGTAATTGTGATTGGCTCCAGTCTGGCTTCACTGCTATCCTGCTTCCATGGTATAGTAACAGGAGTGAGACTTCAATTTTCTCTTTTGAATTAAGGAATAATGGAGGACAGTTTTGAAAAGGAGTCAAGTGCTTGTTTTCTCGGAATAATCCTGCAATTTTGTTTTGAGAGTAGCATTATGGTTGATGTGTTTAACCCTGATGAGCAAATCACATTTATGCCAGAAATGTAAGAAGAGTTTGCAGATAAAAGAACTACAGTGGGTAAAAGCAATAGAGCTAATTAATGTGGATCCATTCCAATGGAAAATTGTGGTGTTGGCAGTTTGAAAGGAAAGATATGGTTAGAGCGTAAAACCTCAAATGACAGAGAGGAAGCAAGGTACTAAAATAAACCTCAGGCATATAGAAAGGGGTATGTTGAGCTGCATTGCCAGTTAAAATTATTTGTAGATTTCATAATAAGTGATATTAGGCTCCATCTTATGAGCAAGAGATAGGTCTAGGATGTTACTTCATGACTGCCAAAATTACATTTTTATTTAAAATATTGTAATACAAAAATGCAAGTACAACTTCCTCGTTGTTAGCCAATCATGTGTGTAATATATAAGTATTTCTAAAACTCCATTAAACAATCAGTAGTGCCGAAACCGGTTTGGTTCAGTAGATAAGAGTGTCAGCCTGGGGACTGAAGGGTCCCAGGTTCGATTCTGGTCAAGGGCATGTACCTTGGTTGTGGGCACATCCCCAGTAAGGGGTGAGCAAGAGGCAGCTGTTTGATGATTCTCTCTCATCAATGTTTCTAACTCTCTATTCTTCTCTCTTCCTCTCTGTAAAAAAAACAATAAAATATATTTTAAAACAACAATCAGTAGAAAAGATTTTTAAAGATGTTTACCTAGATTCTTATGCTGGAAATAAAGCTGTTCCTATTTCAGAACCAAAGAACAAAGAGACAGAGACAAGAGGAAGAGAGAGAACAAGAATGCCTGCTATATATTCAAGCATTGTGGTTTAGTTTTCTTTGGGAGGATGGGTATGCTACTTCATTAAAAAGATTGGAGTGGAATTACACATGAGGAGCAAGAAAACTGGGAGGTGGTTTTGTTAAAGAATCTGTGAATTCTTTACTCTTCAGCTGATTTACAATCCATCAAAGAAAGAAAAATCATTCAAACAAAATGTAATGTCCCAATGATGATAAAAGCTGGCCAGATGTCCTAGCTGGCTTGGTTTGGTGGACAGAGCATAGGCCTGTGGACTGAAAAGTCCTGGGTTCCATTCCAGCCAAAGGCACATGCCTGGGTTTTGGGCTCAATGCCCTAGTAGAGGGCATGCAGGAAGCAACCGATCAATGATTCTCTCTCACGACTGAGATTTCTGACTCTCTCTCCCTCTCCTCTCCTAAAGTATTTTTTTTAAAAAGCTGACCAGAGCTTGACTTCATTATCATTATAAGATTAATAATACTTAGCATCTTTTATCAAGTATCCATAGATCCTGTATAATAACATAATCAAATTCTTGCATTTCCTCTCCCCAATCTTATATGCTATCCCATTTATCAAACCTCAAAGGGGGGAGGACTCTTACAGTAAATAAGCAAAGGGGCCAGAAATGGCTGAACTTGACAAGGAACGGGTTGAGCATTTATTTGAATTAAACATTTAAATGTGGCTAATTAACTCATTAACCTTTGCATTAGAAATTCTATTTCACACTGTGTACTACACCGCAGTTCAGCTGTGGTTCAGGTGTTACTTAATTAAATCTAAGGCCAAGATAGTTGCTCAAAAATTCTCCATTAATTCGTGTATTAGGAGACCATAAGCATTCCTAACAATGCCCTGATATGTTTTGCTATTATTTCTTTATTAAAGAGGTTTCACTCTCAACAACATATCTCTTTAATAAATGGACCAAAACCACAAGTCTTTTTCTACTAAATAAGAGACATAACTATGAACCTGATTGGGACTACAGATCTTTCTCCCAGTTCTAGCTGTGTAGTCATTATAGAACTCAAAAGAATATTCAAAGAAAAAGAAATGGTATGTGAAAGATAGCAAACACATTTATAAACCAAATAAATTAGAACAAATAATAATAGAAACTAAATCAGTAAACAGGCCTTCCTGCATGGGAGGAAATAACTATGAAGTTGATTATTCTCATTTTTAAAGACACTCCAAAAATTCAGTTAAGAAAAAAATATTCATGCCGAGACCGCTTTGGCTCTATGGATAGAGCGTCGGCTTGGGGACTGAAGGGTCCCGGGTTCGATTCTGGTCGGGGGCGTGTACCTTGGTTGCGGGCATATCCCCAGTAGGGGGTGTGCAAGAGGCAGCTGATCGATGACTCTCTCTCATCGATGTTTCTAACTCTTCTATCTCTCTCCCTTCCTCCCTGTACAAAATCAATAAAATATATATTTAAAAAAAAAGAAAAAAGAAAAAAATATTCATAAGTTTTTGTTTGTCTGGTCTGTTTATATAGCCCTCACCTTGTCAGTTCTGCATGGAGAATGAAGATGTTGGTATTCCAACTGGTTCTTAATTTGTATAATAGAAAACTTTAGCTATCTCCACAATTAACTTCTGACACATAATTGTGTAACTTTTCATTATTCCCAGTTGCCGATTTTGAATTGGGTTATTTGTCCATTGCTACCAGTGGGGAAAACACACACCACTATATTACACTGCATCTCAGAAATCCTGTTAGTTGTGGACAGTGAATTATTATTTATATTGGTAGACATAAATTCTACAACTAAAGCATGGAAACTCTCAGGGTTTGTTACACAGTGTTTATTTAAGAACCAGCTTTTTTATATGTGCATTTTTGCTCAGGCTCTGGAACTTACTCCCAAAATAATCCCAATTACATCCAATCTTTTGTTCCTAAATCACACCCATGATCAGCTCTGCACATCTATCTGCTGAGATATATTGACTCAGTCTGTCTACTGATATGTGATTGAGTTTATTCAGCTGGATACCAGAATGGCTGAGAGAGAGTGTTTACAGTTCATTTAGTTCTGTGCTATCACTGTTCTGTGACTGGCAGGTCCACGGCCCCATATACTAAAGTAAATCAGAATTCTGCCCGAAGAAGCTGAGCGAGAAAATGCTCGCTGTTTGACCTACTTTTTCCCTGTAAGTTTTGGTGATTTTCATTGTTAAAATTAAGTTTGAATTTAAACACGTGAAATAATACAAATAGAAAATGTAAAGCTTGGTTATTTAGAAAATATTCACTTTTTACATAAAAAAAATATGATTACACAAGTTAATAAAATAAACTAGGTAGAGACCGGAATAGAGTTTTCAATTTAGACATATGAATTATAACTTAAATAGTAATCAGATCAAGGAAAAACTGTATTCAAATATAGATTCTGAATCATTCTCGCTTCCATGGTAAGTCTTCTTAAGTCTCACGGTATTTAATTTATGCACATGCTTTAGCTCAGAGAACAAAAGCAAAGCTGTGATAATTATGTCTATGTAACCACCTGCTCTATCTTCTCAGTACCCAGTGTGTCACTAGGGTAGCCATCGGAACACCCATTCTTGAAACCTAAATTTTATTTTCAAACACATGTCCTACAAGAAGGAAAAGATTCTCGAACACAAAGAATATGTTTTAAACAGTTGACTGCTTAAGAGAAAAATAATGGACTGGTTTTTTTGATCAATGGAAGAAGCTAAGCCCTTGGATGACACGAGAAGCTACAGATTTCTGTAGATGCAGAAGGCCTTATAAAATTGGTCTCATTCTTTCTCAGCTCTTAAAAGCCTTTCTAGGGAAGAAATAAATTGAGTTCAGATCATGCCTGTCAGAATTCAGTTTCAGAAAGTGACTGAGCGCCTCGGTGCTGGCCCTGCCAGGGACTAACGCTTGTTATAGCAGTGAGTGTGCCCAGTTCTGTCACTGAAGCCTTGTCATTAGGTTGTGATGGATGACCCAGAATTTTCAAATTGGGTTCGGTGCTCTGCTAGTTCTTCCCTCACTGAGAGCACGTTCCTATTTATCCCGGATCAGCATATCCGGAGACTTTTGAGCAGATACTTATTTTGTTCCACTTAACCATGGCAATGTTCCTCTTCTCTGGGGTCTCTTCCGGTTGGCATCTCACCGTTGAAATAAAAGCCGGTGCTAATGCTTGTAAACATGATGATAACATGCAGGCAACATTTTGTAGAGTTGATTGCAACATGGAATTACGCACGGACGTATTATGAGGTCCTTCGGCTAGTGTAGAGCTCCAGTTATGAACCTGGTGAAGTGGCCGATAAGTTTTTGGTACAGACTCTCTGTTCCGGTTCTAAACTTGACCTTGACTTTCCAGAATGAAGAGTTTATGTTGAACACAAGCACAAAAAAATTATAGGAGAGGAACAGACTGTTTTCATTTTTATATATTTCCTTATTTTGACTTTGTGCTAAAACATTCCGTAGTATTAAAAAAAAAAGAAATTTATGATCAATGTACACTGATTTTCTAAATATGTCAATTATAATTAAGTACCAGGAGTCAATTATAGGATCCTTTTTTGAATCCTAATTGCTTTATTATACATAGACAATCTATAGTAATGCAATAGATGCATTTTGGGGTAAAATAGCATGAAGAAAATCTGCACATGAGAAATATGGAAACCTAATGGGAAACAGGTTTGAGGCAGACCAACAAAATCCTAAGAAACTTTGTAATAAGCATCGCATGCTTTTTAAAATAATAAAAGCATCGCCACTACAATAACATTGAATTCCTAATACATAAAAAAATACATATTAGAATCAAAAAGGGCTTTATCATTTGAATAATAGGGAATTACACTTTTTAATTTGCCTTGTTTAAAAGGTATTTAAGGAAGGGGGTGGGGCCACCGAGTTTTAAAAAGAAGGATAAAAGCCAGTGTTTTGGTTCAGTCAGTGGATAGAACATCTGGAGCAAGTAGGTAAATTAATCCAACCAAGATGGCTGCAGCCACGGAGAACAGGAGGGAGGCTTGGGTTTCTCCAGCAATGGAGGAAGCCAAGCTTTCTGCACACCCTGGCAGGCCCAGGCCTCTACTCAAGGCTACAAAGTTTCATTTATAGAAGATAAATAAACCCCAGATTCCAGGGCCTCCACTCAAGACTACAAAGTTTCATTTATAGAAGATAAATAAACCCCAGATACCAGGGTTGCTGGTAGGCATGGACAGCCAGAAAACCACTACAGGCCCCTTGCCCAGGCCACTCCACACCCTGATACAGGACACCCTCAGGGCAAACCAGCCGGCCCTCATACATGCACCAGGCCTCTAGCCTATCTAATGAAAGAATAAGCAAATTGACCATCACTCCAACACACAAGATGGCTTCCCCTAGTGGTCAAAGACCCTGCCCACATGTGGACACAAGATGTCTGTCATAAGATGGCCAGCAGGAGAGGGCAGTTGGGAGGGACTGGGCCTGCAAAGGAGGGCAGTGGGGGCAATCAAGCCTGCAGGGGATGGCAGTTAGGGGTGACCAGGACTGCAGGGGAGGGCAGTTAGGGGCAAACAAGATGGCAGGGGAGCAGTTAGGCATCAATCAGGCTGGCATGGGAGTGGTTAGGGAGTGATCAAGCTGGCAGGCAGAAGTGGTTAGGGGCAATCAGGAAGGCAGGCAGGCAAACAGTTGGAAGCCAGCAGTCCTGGATTGTGAGAGAGATGTCTGACGGCCCATTTAGGCCTGATCCTACCGGTAGGATCTGCCCTAAACAGGCAGTCAGACATCCCTAAAGGGGTCCCAGATTAGAGACATATCCAGACATGTATGAATTTCGTGCACTGGGCCTCTAGTATATATACCGGTATATATATATGAAATTGAAGGAATTTAAGTCAGTAGAAACTATAAAAACAAAACAAAAATATAACAAGCACATGATAAATTCCTTTTTATTTTAATTCCTATTTTTTCAGAAAAGATACTTTCAGTGTTTTTACTTTGTTTTTGTTATAAGTTTGTATTTTTCTCAAATTTATATCTGATAATCAACCCTTCGACTCCAGTTTTTGGACTAATTAAGATCCAGCTTGACATGTGGTCTTCTGTTATTGTTTTGTTCTTTGTAGTTGTGTGTGTGTGTGTGTGTGTGTGTGTGTGAACTTCTCTTAGCATTTCCTCCAAATCCTCTAAACTTATTACCCTCATGTCTAATTGTGGTTATATTCAGCATTTGAATAACCCTTTGTCATTCAAATAACAGATTGCTTTCATATTCTTAACATGACTCATGGTCTTGAAAAGGCCACTCAAAACATTCACTTCTCCTCATGTTCCGGTAGATTTTTTATACATTTTTTTCCAGTTATTTGAAAAGTTTACCATTATCCAGGGAACAGAGAAATTGCTTTGGTCTCCTTTTAAAGAGTGACCAGCTAAGATTACAGTGTTCCCGCTCATCCACTTGCTTTTCCACGCTGATCTCTGACTTGAAATGTTCAGGCTGCCTTGAAGGTCACATAACAAAATAGCACTATTCATTACTAGCAACACCACTCCTGGCCTTTCCTTTGGAGAAGCCTGCTGTTCCACAGGTCAGACAGCAAAAGGAGGGGCGGGAGGGCCCCAACCCTCTGACCTTTGTCAATTCCATCTAAGCAGAAGCAAGAATTAATGTCGAGAACGCCTCTCCTTTGGAAAACATCTTGTTAAAATTTCAAGCTAAAAAATGGAGTCCAAGCGTTCTATTTAAAGAAGCAACATTTTCAAGTCAAAAATATATAGAGACATTATATAGTTATTATAGGCCTGCACTGTTGGGGATGTGTCTTCCTCTCTCAGGAAGACACTGGGTTTAAAATGCCCTTTTGGATCCTCTTTTTCAAGATAACCCAAGCATCTGCTGTAGAATAGGACCTCCATCGGCATGGAGGCCAGCGTGGCTGTCCTCATTTCTCTGTTCGGAAAGGATTAGTTGTGTTTCACATCTTCTGAGTGGCAATTATCCAATGCATTCCTTTCACACTTCCTGTGCTCTCTAAGCTCAGCAGGGTGACAACTGATGTTATTCCCACAACATCACATTCTGACCTACAAGAACCCGACTCCAACTGATGTGTGAGCCACAATCTGACGAGGCCTAATCCAGAAGAAAATGTCCCTGCCTAGCTGGTGTGGTGCAATGGTTGAGCATCACCCATGAACCAGGAGGTCTTGGTTCAATTCCTGATTAGAGAGCACATGCCCAGATTGCAGGATTGCTCCCAGTAGGGGGTATGCAGGAAACAGCCTAACAATGATTCCCATAATTGATGTGTCTATCTCTCTCCCCCTCTCCATTTCTCTCTAAAATCAATAAAAATATATTTTAAAAAAGAAAAATTCTCCTTTATGTGAATTCTTACTTTAGCTGTCTTTCTTTTATCATAATAGCCTACCTGAGCTAACATGATCTTATTATTATTTCAGTTAGTACAATGTTTTAACTCAGAAAACAAAAGTAGTTCTCATTACATGTTAGTCACACACAGTGTTTACGATTTGGGAATTAAATACTAATAACGAAAACTCAATTTTCAAGTTCAATTTTGATATTTCTATAATATAAATTGGTACTCATGGTCACTCCATTAATATGCAAACAGCAGTAATTTGCCTGAACAATTTATTCAAAATGTGTTATATAAACAAAGGAATCTATAATGAGAGGAAAATAGTGGAAACAGAGTATTATAGAAAAATAACTTTTTAATTGTCTACCTTATTGTATATTTTAAATTTTGGACTATATACAAATGATACTTATTCAAAAGAGAAGGAAAGAAGATAATAATGAATGAATGCATGAACAAATAATAAGCAACTAAGTAAATACATAGAATTCCTGATTTACTCAGGAAGACAGTGTGTAACAAAGATTTCTATATAATCAATTAGACTTTATGATTTCCAAATACCAAGTATTGTGACACTTCCATAATATTTACACACTACCAGCAATCTTTAATATTAAGTTGTGGTTCAAGGGCTAATGAACAGTAGATTGGAAATTCATCTAATATTGTAAATTGAAGGATCTTACCGATATGATGCATACTCAAAAGCAACGAGGCATTACTTTCATATAAGGCTGCCAGCAGTCATTCTCTTACTTTGATTACCTATGTATTTGTGCTCAGACAATGTTTTATTTTACTGCATGGTGAAAATGAGGTCAATACAATTTTAATTTTAAAGTTGCTTGTAATTATTCTATCTATGCAAGGAATATGGCATAAAGATTTGAGTGTGGCTAAAAGAAAAAATAGTGACGACACCAAATTCAGAGAAAGACTCAGAGAAACTGGACATTCATGCCTTGTTTGTACAATGGATAGTGCACAATCACTTGGAATAACAGTAGGTATTTTCTTATAAATGTGGCTTTATCATATCATCCACCAAATGTAGTTTTGTGCATTTATCCCAGAGAAATAAAAATATCATTACGAGAACCTGCCAAAGCTTTATGTATACTAGCCAAAACCTGAAATCAACTCAAATATCCTTTAAAGGGTGAACAGTTGAACAAACTGGCACATCGACACAATGGAATACTTGTCAACAATCGCCGGGACCGGTTTGGCTCAATGGATAGAGCGTCGGCTTGGGGACTGAAGGGTCCCCGGTTCGATTCCGGTCAAAGGCTCAAAGGCATGTACCTTGGTTACGGGCATATCCCCAGTAGGGGGTGTGCAAGAGGCAGCTGATCGATGACTCTCTCTCATCGATGTTTCTAACTCTCTATCTCTCTCCCTTCCTTTCTGTATAAAATCAATAAAATATATTTAAAAAAAAAACAATAAAAAGGAATGAACTATTGTTACACATAACCACTAATCTCCAGAGACTTATGCTGCATGAAAATAAGCCAACCCGCCGAAACCGGTTTGGCTCAGTGGTAGAGCGTCAGTCTGCGGACTGAAGGGTCCCAGGTTCGATTCTGGTCAGGGGCATGTACATTAGTTTGGGGCACATCCCCGGTAGGGGGTGTGCAAGAGGCAGCTGGTCGATGTTTCTCTCTCATCGACGTTTCTAGCTCTCTATCTCTCTCCCTTCCTCCGCTCTGTAAAATATCAATTTTTTTAAAAAAATAAGCCAACCCAAAAGTTACATTCTGTATGATCTTATTCACATAGCAAGAGGCAGCTGATCGATGACTCTCTCTCATCGATGTTTCTAACTCTCTATCTCTCTCCCTTCCTCTCTGTACAAAATCAATTAAAATATATATTTAAAAAAAAAGAAAAAAAAAGAAGAGGCATTAGGTCTTGAGCATCATTAGGTCATTAGCTTGGCAGGTAGAAGCAAGAATGCACAGTAAACACTTTATGATTTCCAAATACTGCTGCTATAGTTGGGATACCCCATTACAAAGACAAACATCACCTTAGTGTTGGGTAGAGGCCATAAACTCCTCTTAGAGGTCTGTTTCTTCTTTGCCTTATGCATCTCTTTACTCCAGAATCTATCACTGCCCCCTGCATACAGTTCCTCATCAGGAAGTAATTGGCGTCTGTGTGATTTAATCCACAGGCTCAATGACAGAAGATGTATACAGTTATTGTGTTATAAACCAAAAATGGTGGAATATGTTTTATGCTTAGGAAATTGAATAGAATGTGTATAATCAAAAAATTTTATCGCCTGGCTGGTGTACACCTATGAACCAGGAGCTCACGGTTTGATTCCTAGTCAGGACACATGCCCAGGTTGTGGACTCCATCTCCAATGTGAGGGGCGTGCAGGAGACAGCCAATCAATCATTCTCTCTCATCATTGATGTTTCTATCACTCTCTTCCTCATCCTTCCTCTCTCTGAAGTCAATAAAATATTTTTTAAATTTTTTTTTATTGCAGATTAGTAAAATTGACACTGAAAAGTAATTTGAACTAAAACTACGGAGGGTTTTGATGGATAAAGTAGGGAGGTTTTAGAAAGGGCCGCTCTGTATCTCCCCTTATGCATGTACAGAAATAATAAATTCAGCAGGTTTAGACTTGTTTTCCCTTGGTTTCTGACCTAAATTCAGAATTTTAGCATCCCCACCCTTGTCTAGGACTCTGGAGGCATTTTTTAATCCTCCTTCTTTCTTACCAAATACATCAAATTGGTGCACAATCTCTTTTTTTTATATCCCTTCCAAATTGTTTCTTTATCTCCATTCCTACTATCACTATTCTAATTCCAGTTCTCATTATCTCTCACCTAAACTATAGCAATCATCTCCACACCGATATCCCTGTAGGTAACTTCTTCATCTTCAAATCCATCTCTTGTACGGCCGGCCGGCAGAATTAAAATCTGACCAAGTCACACTGTTCAGAGAGCTGCAATAGCATTTCTTCTCTTATGAAATAGAGTTACTCATGGAAGTATTCACATTTTGTATTAATGCAGCCTCAATGATTCCTTCTAGTTTACTGATATTCAATATCTTTGCCAATATATTTTATCAATATGATATTGATATTGCCTTTATTTTATGATGATTTAAGTCTTGAGGGCTCTGTGATACATCATTGTATTCACCGAGTCAATCTGTAAGTAAATTTAATTTCCTTTTTTTCTAAATTCATTCTCTTTCTAAAACTTTTGGTTCATATATTCCTTCTATTCGGCACAAATACAGTTCAACTTTTATTAAATGCTTCCTATGTGTTTCCTCCTCCATTTGATGTTTTAAATCCTTAAGAGTAGAAACAATGTTTTATTCATTTAGCACCTGCGAGAAGATCTAGTTTTTACTAAATACACCGAATGGAGTTCATTCAACTTTTCAATAACTGTTTATGGAACACATATAACTGCTAGTCATGTGTCCACATATTAAAGAGTAGATGATGCATAAAGTATAAAATGTTCCTGCCTTCATCAAGCATTTTTCTACTTGGAGAGACAAGCAATAATAAATGGACATGGAGCAAGAGGTCAGACACTGTATTAAATTGAATTAAATTCATGAATGACATTAAGAGGTAAATCCTTTTTCTATAAAAGTAAAATTGACATGTTTACTCTTCTGGGGCTGTGTCCTAAATGTGGTCCTTGTAGTGTGACTGATAAAACTATCACAATTGTGACTGCTGGTGATTTTGAAATATAGAATTTGACCCGCCCCTTGGTCAAACTCCCGGTCAAGGGGACAATTTGCATACTAAGCTTTATTCTATGGGATAAGGCTGAGAAATCAGCAGTCATACTGGTAAAACAGCATCATGCAACCGACATCAACAACTAGATTGTAACGTCCTTCTTCTACTTATGCAATGCCGTTTACAGTTGGAACACACAGGAAATCGTGACCAAGTTACCCTTAGGATGTTTCCTCATGGAGCTATAATTACCCTCTGTAGGACTAAAAGGGTTTTTGAAAACACAGGACAGACTAGGCTGCACATTCATGGGCTACTGAAAGAAACTTTGCAAGGCATCAAAAGTTTTTTAAAAAGAGGAAGAAAGAGACACGTGGCTATTTAAAACAAAGCAAGATGGTAGAAGAGGAGGTCTCTGACCTCCCACTACCCACGAGCTACACAGCCAATGCCTTCTTGAGGAAAGATATCCTATATTATAAAAGCCTAATATGCAAATTGTCCTCTCACCTGGGAGTTTGACTGGGAGTTCAACCAGGGGTGGGGCTGTCCAACCAACCACTGGAAGGGAGGCCTCAGCCGGGAGCAGATAGGTGCTGGGGGACCCTACCTGTGCACGAATTTCGTGCACTGGGCCTCTAGTTATATTTATGATATTCTGTTGACCAAAGTACACTCAAATTCAAAGGGGGACACAGAATCTCCTTCTCCTGATGGAAGAGATGATACAAACTAATTGTTCAAAAGTATGGAGGTGGAGGGATGTGGAACGTTGGGGTGATTCTTCCTATCAGTTGACCACAAAGTGACCCCTATTAATAAACAGCTGGTGTTCTCATCAGAATCAAAATAGAAATTATCTTGGCAATTTGCATTTGTCTTTTGTTAAAAACAAAATTAAAATAACTATCTTTACTATTTTTTTTAACTTACACTTGAGTGATCCAGATGGAATAAAGAGTCTATTGCTCCAATTAAACTTCATAGATATTAACATATTAATAAAGACACCAGTAATATCTGTATATGTACCTCTGACAAAAAACATATCCCAAAACAAAACATATCTGTCTGTTCCTGGAAAACAGAACCTATCAGATGATATTTAAATTGGAACATAGGCAAAACAGGAAAGAGGTCAAGAAATCCCAACTCAATACTTTCTCTTTGTTCCCCATAATATCAATGCTATTTGCAGGGATCTGTGAAATATAATGGCTGTGATTAGCTTTTTATATGCATAATTCATGAGGTCATGTTGTAAATATTCCTGGTGCATGAGGCAAGTCTATTTTTCATGTGTATTTCTCCAATATCTATTCTGAAAGGATTTAAAATATTTTTGTCTGATGTTTAGAAAAAAAAATCAAATTTAGAATTTGCATATCATTAGCCATAGGTAATACATTTTAAAAAATATATATTTTATTGATTTTTTTACAGAGAGGAAGAGAGATAGAGTGTTAGAAACATCGATGAGAGAGAGTCATCGACCAGCTGCCTCTTGCATGCCCCCTATTGGGGATGTGCCTGCAACCAAGATACATGCCCTTCACCAGAATTGAACCTGGGACATTTCAGTCTGCAGACTGACGCTCTATCCACTGAGCCAAACCAGTTTCGGCGGTAATACTTTTTGAACTAACTTACTGCCTTAAATGTACTGCAGCTTAAGAAGAACAGCAATCTGCCCTGACTGGTTTGGCTCATTGGATAGAGCATTGGCCTGCAGACTAAAGGGTCCCAGGTTCGATTCTGGTTAAAGGCACATGCCTGTGTTCTGGCTCCATCCCAGTAGTGGGCATGCAGGAGGCAACCAATCAACTATCCTCTCTTATCACCTATGCTTCTATCTCTCTCTCCCTCTCCTTTCCTTTCTGAAATCAATAAAAAAAAAATGTATTTTTTAAAAAAGAGCAGAAATCTACTTATAATGGTCAGTTTCCTCTGTATATTATGAAATGGAGCAAAAGACAAATGTTAAGAGTATTAATAAAATAAAGATTGATATTGCAAAGCTGAGAATCAAAACGAACTGCTAGTTCTGGCTGTTTTTTTTAGACCAGCTTGATTAAGATATATTTTACATCGATTAAAACACATTCATTTAGGTGTATGTACACCTCGACTATTTTCACAAATTCATGCACCTGTGTAACCGCCACCACATGAAAATACCGAACATTTCATCAGAATAAAATCCATTAGCATTACAGATCTTCATCCACAGATTGCATCTTTCAAATGTGAATAATTGTAACTGACTGTGAACGCTTAAAAGTTTCAAATGAAAAGGAAATCTACCAGCAAGTTTACTTGCATATCTTGCAATAATAGGTCCTTACTGTTAAAAGGTGAGAAAATGATATTACTCAGGTATTATAATCTCCACTTCAGTTTTGTCACTGGATTTTGTTTATGAATAAGAAGAGGTGGAATAGGACCCAAAACCACAGTGGTCTAATCCAGTGGTCGACAAATTGCGGCTCAGTAGCCACATGCGGCTCTTTGGCCCCTTGAGTGTGGCTCTTCCACAAAATACCACATGTGGGTGCACTCATACAGCGCAATTGAAACTTCATGGCCCATGCGCAGAAGTCGGTTTTTGGCCTGGGCCAGTCATTTTGAAGAAGTGGTTCTAACACCAAGCCACACTCAAGGGGCCAAAGAGCTGCATGTGGCTCGAGAGCCACAGTTTGCCAACCACTGGTCTGCCAAACCCAAAGCATTGCTAGGGTCAGGCCAGATTCCCCTCTAAATAAGCCCAATATCAGGGAAGCCCCAAGGGTGGGTTCCCACCTAAAATTGGTGTTGAGACAGCAGATAATAATGAGCATAGAAATCATCATGGAAAGTAAGGGAGGTCACCTAGTATCTAGTTATCCTCAGCACAGATGAGGGTAGCTTAAAATCGAATCAAAATAATCTACCCAGCAAAGCTATTACTCGGAATTGAAGGCCAGATAAAGAGCTTTACAAATAAAAAAAAGCTAAAGGAGTTCATCACCGCCACACCAGAATTATATGAATTGCTGAAGGGAGTTATTTAGGAAGAGGAAGAAGATAAAGATAAAAATTACGAACAACCAATATGTAACTATCAACAAGTGAATCTAAAAACCAAGGGAATTGAAAAGAATCTGATGAATAATATGAACTGTGAATATAATAGAATCAGAGGTATGGAAGGGGAGTGGACTGACGATTCTAAGGGAAAAGGGGAGAGGGGGTGTGGGAAGAGACTGAACATAAACAGTGCACCTATGGATGAGGACAATGGGGGGTTGGAAAGGGCAGAGGGTGGAGTGGGAACCTGGTGGAGGGGAGCAATGGAGGGGGGAAAATGAGGAACATTTGTAAAAATATGAACAATAAAGATTTTTTAAAATTAAAAAAAAACAAAAAACAATTGTCCGGATTTCCTTGTCAGAAATAATCTCGAAGCACAACACCTTCAACACTTTAACCAGCACCATTTCATGAGAAGAAGCAAGAGAGATGAGTCCAGAAATCCATAGCATGTGATGTGAAGGGAGAGGAGGCAGCCTTGGTCGCCATGAGGAGAGACAATGATGGAAAATGAAATCGTTTCCTATGGGGACGGATGGACTGACGGACGGAGGCACAGTTCCGAAGCCGTGCTGTTTCCAAGGCACTAAAACTAAATATAGTATATCTGCTCGATGCCACCAGAGATAATACATCACAGCGTGAGACTTCGTGATGATTGTGTGAGCTCAGCTGCCAGGTCGGGCTATTGCTACTCCTTTGCTTGTTTCATTATCTGAGAGCAGGAGAGGCTGCATTTAAGGAACTAGTTTAAAAAAACAGGTGACATTCCAGGTGACACAGTACTGACATGCGGAGCAAAGTAAAAACCGTACCTTGGAAAGTGGGCTGATTTGCAGGCCCAGGATTGATCATGTCCTTGGATGACTAAATACTTTGAGTGGGGTGGGACCCTCCGGTGGCCAGGCAAGGTCCAAATGGCTCCTACATGACTGCAGCCATATGATAGCATTGTTTCTTGACTTATGAGCAACTGCTCAGCCAGGCCCTTATTCAGAGTTTAAGTTATGCAGACACTGCGGTCGGGGAAGGGAGTGTAGGCATTCAAGGGAAAAGGAATAGCCCAAAAGTTCATGATAAGACAAAGCAGGCTCCCCTCCTGAGCCATGAGCCCATTCACCCCACAGAGAGCATTACAAAACCACTAGTAGCTCTTTGCAGGGAGATTCCTGCAATAGGGCTTCCTGCTACGCTCTCCCTGGCCTGCTTTCCTCCCTTCTCCCCACCTGGCCAGCTTCTCTTCTTTATCCCCTGTCCCACTTGCTTGCTTCTCCACAGCTGCAGCTTCGCTCCCTTCTGCAGGGCTTGGCTTCTTTCTAAGCTGTCTTGATATGCAAATTAACTGCCAACTTGGATGGGTTAATTTGCATAGTCACCCTGATTGGCTGGTTGGGTGTGACGAAGGTGTGGTCAATTTGCATATTCCCTTTTATTAGGTAGGATCTTTAAAAGGCCATGTTTCTGCTTCCCCTACGACTTATAAGAAAGTAAACCAGAATGTTCTCTATGCCATTGTAACAAGGGGAGATGGAAAAAGAATTAGTCCAGGTACTTAATGATAATAAGAACCTATTTTTTTTTTAAGTGGATGAATGCATAAGAAGAGGTGACTGAGTAATAGAAAGGTGACACAATGGACTTCCCAATGACCTGTAGCCAGTGTCTGTTCTTACTCCAGCCCCCAGAGCCACACAGGGAAATTCAAATTTCCCTGGTCACGGACAGGAGCGTATTATGGATGTTTCTCCTTTTCCTCAGTCTCTGCACCAAAGCAGACCGCCAGGCTCATGCTGTGCTCCTGCAGTGCTGTTCCCTTTAAGAAATGATGTTGTTCAGCCTTGCAGGCAATGTTTTTTTATGCTTAATGTTGCCCTGGGTAATCACAATGCGTGTTTGTGTCATTAAAATGGCTTTTAAAGAAATGGATTTCCATGAATCATCAATAAACCCTGCTTCCAGGATCTAATTCTCTCTGTTAGGAGTTCAGGGGAAAAATTCACTTTTTTTTTTTTTTTTTTTTGCTTTATCATATGCTTATTAATTGGGATTAAGCAGTAGCACTTAATCATGTGTGGAGCTCTCCAAATATATCTTTCTCATATCTCAGCACTCCTCTAATTATATGATTTTACTTAAACTTTTGTCACCATCTTCAGATCAGTTGAGCCCTAATTGTAGTTAAAAGAATGTATAATTACACTGCAACGAAGTTGTACAACTGAGTGTTATCTTCTGGAAAAATACAGAATAAAACAAAGCCATGTTCAAAAGAATCAGAGCAAAGGTCATGCTGGTAGATAGGGAAGAGAAAGGAATAAGTTCAGTCCGTCATTAATGGCTGACATCACCATAATGTTATTGTTCATAGTTCAATAATAATGGGGTCATATGAAGAAACCAATGTCTATTGCAGAAAATGTGATATAATTAAAATTCATTTTGAAGATGAAAAGATAAAATTATAGGGATATATTGAAGTAAAGCTGCACACATCTAAGTAGAAAAATCATTAGATATTTATTAATATTTTAAAAACTTTGAATGATGAAGAAATTCTACTTATAGAACATTTCTTTGTACTTGGAGGAAAAAAGCAATAGGAACTAATTTTAAAAAGAATAGCTATTTTGTTATTTTTAGATGTAGTCAGTACCCATCTGGATATTAGTTTCAAAGACATAATGTTGCTTTGTAAAAAATATGTGTGTTCATAATAATTAAATATATAACCACTGATGACTCATTTTTGAACATCCTAGCATGCATCAATATTCTTTATGTATTCACATAAATCAATAAACATATACACATTTATGTAGTAAATTCTCCAAAACACAATTATACAATACACGCTGTTTTATAAACCATCTTCACTATTTTGTCTATTTGTCAAGGTCATTTTCCATCTCAACAGACAATTTCCTACATCATTGTTTATATTGTTGCAATAATATTAAAAAGAATATGTTTATGGTCTTTTTTCAATCTCCTATCAATGAGTTATACATGTTTTCCCAATTTTGTCACTGACAATATTATTCCTTATTCACTGAGAACCTAACTTTGCCATACCCAATGACTCTGGTGGTCATGCACTGAGCTTTTCAAAAAAAAAGACAACAATTAGCTTCCCCAAAATTCAATTCCAATTATCACACTCTCAGACCCCTGTTCTGTGTGTTTCCAACAAATGTTCCCCAATGTTCCCACTGCGTTAATATTTTAACCTCACCAAACTTTAAAATCCATTGATCTCCTGACTCTTGCAGGATTTTCACCTCATGTAGTCCCTCTTTCCTCTGTTTACATTTAATGAACAATCACTATGGAAACAGGTGCTTGCATTTGACTTGACTTCCTTACATCCCTCTTTTTCTTCTACTTGCTTGATGGATCTACTCTCTGCTTAAGCCCAACTTGCTTGCCGCTCCCAACTTCAACCCATAAAGCTGAACATGGCAGGAGGGAAACCCAAACCCATTCTCACTTGCCTCACTTTCCATTCATGAGCAGAGCCTGGCAGTAGGTTTGTAATGCTGTGGGACAGTCATATTACACCTCCTCAGTCTATTCCCTTTTCTCTAAGACACATTCTTCCTTTTTTCCTCCTTAAACCTTCAGAACCTTCACCTTCATCCTCAGTCTTAGCTAAAGAGCTCACTTCCTCCTTCATCTAAAAAACTGAACCAATCCAAAGTTACCTTCTACAAGCTTCTACAAAATGATCTTTGGATCATCTGTGGCTATATACCTATCATCTCTGCAGCGACTATGAACTTATTGTTTAAACTCTCCTTAATATTTCATGTTACTCTCAATCATATTACAGGTCTATTTTTTAAGGGGAGAATAAACTTGAGTATGTCTTATTGATTGCTCAGGATTCTACATGAATCCTACAGGTTGATATCCCTTAAAAGTAATATTGTGAACAAGTGAAAGGACAACATACTTTAACGGTCGAAATTTCTGTTTTTAAATAGAAAACAACTGAACACAAAACTGACCTAACCAAACTTCATAGAGACGTCACAGATACACTTAGTTGCCTGTCTTTCCCTCAGAACCAAGAGAGCACTATGTCTAAGAAACGTGACTTGTGTAGACATCTCAGCGGCTTTGATTATCCACATCCACCCCCTAAAGAAGCAGTTGTCTGCATCATTCCAGTGTCAGCTCTGTGGACATGCGATGGACTTGTGATCCTAGTGTTTCAGCAGAGACACCTGTCCTATTCAGTGTATTGTAAGTCATGTGTGTTCTCTTGTCATATTAAGTTGCTCTTCAGTTTTTAAACCCAACCAAATGAACTGACCTGGAAATGATATTATTTACTAAAAGTGAGGGAATATTAATCCACAGGATACTTAATATTTCTAAAATATGTTTTCATTGATTTCAGAGAGGAAGAGATAGTGAGAGAAGGATATAAACATCAATGGTGAGAGAGAATCATTGATAGGCAGCCTCCTGTGTGCCCCACACTGGGGATGGAGCCCACAACCCAGAAATATACCCTGACTGGGAATTGAAAGGTGACCTCGTAGTTCATGGGTTGACGCTCAATCAATGAGCCACACTGCCTAGCCAATGCTTAATGTTTTTACTGCTCCCAGATGCCACATATAAAGAAACACTTACTTTAAGATACTGTGTTTATAAAAGGTAAGTACTCTAAAAGTGTGTGTGTGTGGGGGGAGATATGGTAGACAGCATAGCAGAGTTGGACACTTTTCTGTTTTTCTCTAGTTCTGTGACTTCGGCATTTCACAGCATTGTTCTGACTCAGGAGCTGACATTTTTACCTAAATGATTGAATGTCACTGTCTAATTTTCTTATGGAACATAATTTGTTAAAAGACTATAATTTTCAAATAATGACAAGGAGAGATGCCTGAATTATAACCGAAAGTTACATCCATTTATTTTACAATGATACACTCAATGTTAAATTTCAGTGCTTTTATGCTGCATAAACACTGATCCTGTCTTTTTCATATTATTCTCAATGTAAGAAAATATTCCTTAACTCAACGGTAAATCCAATTTGAGGACCTCAGTTGGTCTGAACTTTGCAAACGTGTTCCTCCCACGGACTCCACAGTTTCCTCTTTACTAAGGATCACTCAACAAAAATAAAAGATGCAGCAGCATTGATGCTTGCAGCATTGAAGTGGATTTTGAAGGCCCAAAGTAAAAATGCTCTTCAGCCTAGATGTCCCCAGCAACAACGGCCTACATCTGAACCAAGCATTACTTCTATTTTCTGGCTTCTTAATTAAATTTAAAAATAAAACTTCTGTACTTATATATTTTTCTCCCTGAAATGAAAAATGACTGACCTTGAAGTTAGCAAGGTCATTATCATATCCCATAGGGACTCTCACTTTGAGTTGTGTGTGTGTGTTTTTTTTCTATCTAGAAACTTAAAATGTGTGTTGCATCCTGGCATCCGAATAAAAGAATTATGTGAACTCTCAACAGCCCAGGTAATATTCAAACAAGTCTCAGCATCTTGACCTGCTGTGGTAAGTAGGCAACGTGATGAAATGTTTGAACACAGAAAGCTGTTTCTAACATATTTGGATACCCACATTTCTTTGCATGGTCTGTAGCAAAGAAAGTGCAATTTGTGGTATGACTTTCTTAGCATTTTAAGTATTAACTCATCTCACAAACTGTGTATAGGAAATGATACATTCCTTTACTCATAAAGCAAATTGGAAATCATTATGATTTCTGGATTTTCAAAAATCGAAGGTTTGTCAGAGTAGAGAATCAATTATAGAAAAAATATTGCAAATCCTTTCTCATTAAATATATGGATCATTAGTAAGGCAACCTGAATTTAGGAAGATTTCTTTCTGTAGAAATAATTCGTACCACTGATTTTGGGATGCTGTTATTATCCCAAATATTAAAATATCGAAATATTATTAACACAAGTACTTAAGTGAAGCATGAAAGTTCATGAGAGAGTGGGCCAAATTTTGAAATAAGTGTCACCATTCAAATGACAACAACTGTGAATTTAATTTCCCCTTGGTCCTGTTGTATACGGACGTGGTCACCCTGGAAATGAGTGATTAATTTCTTCATAGGCTGGTGCAAATTAAAGAAGGAGGCATTTCAAAGGAAATACTAGAAATGAGTATGATCCGTTCTCCAGTTCTGACCTTTCTTAGTTGAGACTCCCGTTACTCCAAGTCAGCAGGGAGAGCGCTAATTACTCACTTAGCACTGCTCAGGTGGCCCTAGGAGGTAGGGGGTAGAGGGAAGAGCTTAACTAAAAAATATGTTCCCTGCAGTGGCTGCCTGTTAGCAGCCCTTTCCTCTGGAAACCTCAGAAGGGAAGGTGTTTTTTTAGTCAGTCAAGAAAATGTCTACTAACTGATAAGTGGAAACAATAAGCATGATTAGAAATTTAATGATAAAAATGACTTCATTAGGGCTTTTCATTGGCCCCTGGAGCTCTTAATCTGGAGGCAATGGGTGGCAAGGTCACCCATGGGAATGGCCTAACCTTTGTAACTTGGGCCAAGGTTATATCTATTTCTGATTCCTGGAGGCGTACAGGCCAGCATCAACAGCCAACTATCTGAGCAAGTTGCATCTCAAGGCAGAGAAAATTCAATCAGATGCCAATGGTGCTGAGTTTAAGACCTTCACCAACACAGAAAGGGTGCATGATGAGATAGAACAGAGGTGCTTCGTCCTAAGAATTGACTCAGAAGCAAACTGATCAAGAACTCAAGTTAAGTGAAGTCCTATGAGGGATCTGAAGTTTCTTCTCTACTCAGTGAAATATTTTGAGGTCACAGCTTCACACGGGAGTCTATGCTATGTGCTTCCACCGTCAATCCAAGACACAAGACACTCCATGGCCTCTGAAGCTCTTGGATCTCCCATAAAACCCAGTCTCAGTTCTTCACTGGGGATGGAGCTGTCTATCTCTGGGTTGTGCTCAGCTATGTAGAATCAGCAGACATGTACTCCCAGTGTTCATGCCTCTCCCCAGTGTATGGACTTGACTCGCTCATCGAACAGGAAACATGACTGAACAGATCACCATAGGGAAAAAGAGAATGGTGGTTGTTGGGGATCACAAGGATGAGGGTGGGGGAAGGAGAAGGAATGGAGTTTTTTTGTTTGTTTGTTTTGTGTGTTTTTTTAATGGTTGTCACTGACATTGTTGTAGTTGCTTACAATCAGAAGAATTTACCTTACTTCTGCTTTCAAACCTTATATGAATACTTTCTAATCAAACCCTGAGAGACTCAAATTATCCAAGAATGTTAGATGGTATGGACATTGCTCTGCATAGATATCTGGTAGGTGAATTGATACTTTCAGAAGGTGATAATGGTTTGGGAGGTATGTGTGTATCAAATTATTACTCAAGCAAAGAACAAAAACTTAAAATTTGACTCATTATGTCAGGAAATAAATTAATTTCAACTGTTCCAAAGATTATTTTAACTCTGGAATATATGAAAAGGATATGCCCCTGTTACACGTTCAAAATTTTTCCTTCCTATAGAAATATCTCAGTTTTTTAAATGAGAATTTCTATGTGTATTTCTGTCATTTTCTTTCATCATTTTATTTTCCCTTCTCCAGAAGTTGTAAATAGAAAGCCAATAATTGTGTTTTACATACATGCATACTTCTTTTGTGGAGGAGCCGGGTATGTAACATACTTGATGAGTAATTTACAGAAATGGAATCTAAGAAATTATTTTCCTTTACTCATTGCAATAGAAACCCTTTATAGTGGGAGATATCAGGGCAGCATTTCACATTTATTCCTTTTCCTATGAGTCCCTCGGAAGCCAACTTTGCCTGGTAGATAAACATGAAGGGTTGAGTTGTGGACATTGTTAAGATTCCTCGCAAGGTCATCTTTGCCTTTAAAACATATGAAAGCTTCTAACAATGATACTTCTCCAATACAACAGCAGAACAATGAAGGGTTGAGTTGTGGACATTCTTAAGATTCGTCCCAAGGTCATCTTTGCCTTTAAAACATATGAAAGCTTCTAACAATGATACTTCTCCAATACAACAGCAAAATCCTTGAAAGATGATTCTACTGTGTAAAAGGGAGTCACAATCCTTCACTTGCCTGCATGTTTATCTTCAAAATGCCTCCCCATACTGTCAAAAAGGGGGGATTTGGAACACGAGAAAGTGCCTAGGACTCAGAAATTGTGCGTTTAAATGTCATAATATATTGGAAGACTTCTGACACACAGCAAGGGTGAGAAAAGTTTTTTTGTTTTCTTTCTTTTCACTTAGTCCTGAGAAATGCTAGGAAAAGTAATGGTAAGTTCAGATACAATGAATGGTTCTTTCTTAATGTATCTGATTCGTAAAAAATAAGAATAAATGTTTATTCTAATTTACTTCACCACAAAGAAAAGGAAGAGCAGAGCAAAATAGCCATAACATGGGTGTGTTGGATATTCTAACACTTTATAAAAGAAATATCAGAAATCATAATATTATATTCGTTTATCATCTATTTCACAGTACAAGTGCAGCAATTACATAATTTCATAGGTGGATATCGATCTTCTTTAATAACAGTTTTAATTGTTAAAATGATATTGTTTTTTGATTGTATAAGGATACCCTGTGTGTTTAAGTCTCAGTCACCCACAGAGGATGTTGACCAAATCAAACATTTTTAATGATCATTTCCCTTTATTCTAAGTCCTCAGTCCTTTACCATTGTTTATTGCTTTCCCAAAAACAAAATTTATGTGAAATCATGAAAGCACAAAAGTTACACCACATAGCTTAAATGCTAAGCAGCATTCCATAAAATAAAATGGTAAAATCAATATGAGTATAAACTTCACTATTTACCAATACCTCTGAATCATTCTTACTAACATAAATAGTAGCCAACT
This sequence comes from Nyctalus aviator, assembly GCA_036971965.1. NCBI lineage: Eukaryota > Metazoa > Chordata > Mammalia > Chiroptera > Vespertilionidae > Nyctalus > Nyctalus aviator. The sequence continues at coordinate 8,406,205 of CM072940.1, read as the reverse complement.
TTTTGAGTCTGTGCCATTTTTTATTTCCTCATATTGGCCTGCTCCAAAGCAGATTCCTATCACAATATGCATTGATACAATCAGAACTTTCTTCAAGGTGCAGTAACCTTCATGTTCAAGGTCATACCTGATATAGCAAAGTATTGGCTTAAATACTTCTCACATTTATTCGTTATGCTTTCTTTAAATGCAAGTTAATATTACAAAAAAATAAATGAATAGTAGCATCATTCCTTAGCTCAATTATAAAATATGCTAATGTATCAGACATTCTTAATGCATCCACATTGGTTGGGGATGACAGTTGCCAAAGTTTTTTAATCCTCACAGTAAAAAAGCTTTTTAAAAAGCAGTATTCCGTGGTGAATACTTTAACCATATGGTCATTTGGCTTTGATTTAGCTCATCAGTGGATGTAGGGAATTTTATGTTGTATTTGGAATATATATGTTACTTCTAAGTCAAAATCTTATAGCAAAAGGAAATGTAAATAGTATGATGAAAATTGCATTTATCAGTTTTTCCCCTATTTTACCAGGTCTTTTCAAATTCTTCAAGGAAACATATGAGAAATGACTTATCTGATTCAGGCTAAGTCTAAGAGTATGACACTGTTAATACGTAGGGATTATATTTCAGATAAACTGATGTATCAGAAATTATCAGTGAAAATTTTCACAATTAAACTTCATGCCTAGTTATTAAGAGAGAGAGACAGAGGGAGAAATAATGAACGAGAGAGAGTTGTTGGAATATTAAACCATCCTGCACTAAAAAATAGAGTCTTCCAGTTCCCTCTGCAGGCACATTTTTGGAAAATCCACCAAGTATGTGATATGTGTCAACAATCTCTAAGGATCAAAGGTAAAAGTGACATCCACAAAACAGAGTATTCATGGGACCCTGTGGTCCATATTCACATGTACTTACTATTAGATGACGTCAAGGAAAACGTGAGACTGCAGTGTGCACCCCTGAAAAACAAAAACAGGTCATAATTAGGATCAAGGTCAATGACGTCCCATGGGTGGGGGCTTTGATAAAATTCAGGATGAACTTTTATGTATTTCATTACCTTTTTTGCATTTAAAATGCAGCCAATTTTAATGAACAGTTTACCTTTGTATAGGATATATCAATTCTTTGAGCTTTTGCATCTTTGCTTATCAAATAAAGATCGTAATTCCTGCCTGACCTTCTTCAGGGTTTTGTGTCAAGGGGTGATGGTCACTGAAAACACTGCTACAAATATCAGGTTTTCTTTTTCCTTCTGTTTTTGTATCTAACTGTACAATTTGTCACCCAATCTGTTAGGCCTGCATGAGACGGCGTGCAGTAATAAATCGAAGCAAGGAAAATAAATAAGAGAGATATAAAGATGGGATTACCATTTAGAGAGACCATGAAATGCATTTTTACGCTGACACTTACAAATGAAAAGCAATGGGATGGATGAAAATTCAGGGCGGACCCTGATGTCCACGGGCAGAGAAAACCAGAGAGGGACGCGCTGCATGGGTGCTGTGACCTTGCACAGAACTCTGGACAGTTTCAGTGTCCCAGGGAAGGTGACAATGCTACTGACATGACTGCAAGAAGAAGCTATTGAACACCAGATTCTAAAAATGGCCATCACACCCTCGCTGGTTTGGCTCAGTGGACAGCACATCAGACTGCAGACCAAAAGGACCCAGGTTCAATTCTGGTCAAGAGCATATGCCCAGGTTATGGGCTTGACCCCCCAGTAGAGGGCATGAAGGAGACAGATTATCAGTGATTCTCATCATTGATGCTTCTATCTCTCTCTTCTCCCTCCCTCTCTCTGAAATATATATTTGAAAGACAGCTTAAGGATTAAGCGGTATTTGTGCAAAAAGAAATATATATAGTCCAGTGTTTAGAAAGTCATTGTTTCACACATCTTGTTCTCTTCTTTAGTTGTCTAGTATCAGAGGGTAAACTCAATCATTACCAGTTAATCATGGCTGGAAGGGGAGCATAACAATGATCTTGTGTGATAAATCAGAGTAACTAGAAATGATGTAGAAATGGCAATAAAGAAAGAGCAGACCACCTCCCCACGTCCTAGAGTTGAGAAATTTAACATGAGAAGGGGGAGTCTCACTGGGAGGACATGAGTGGAAAGCTGGGATCCATTTTCTGCAAGGAAATTCTGGAGATTCAAGTTTTATCTATAATGCCAAGGGACAGAGTGAAGGAGAGGAGAGGTTAGGCATATGGGATTGCATTGGATTAATCACAAAAAGATACTCAGAAATTCTAGGTGGTAATAGACAACCTCTTATATGTTTTTTAATATATAATTTTACTGATTTCAGAGATGAAGGGAGAGGGATAGAGAGATAGCAACATCATTGATCAGAGCTGCCTCTTGCATGCCCCACACTGGGGATCTAGCCCACAACATGGGCATGTGCATTGACCAGGAATCGAACCGTGACCTCATGGTTCATAGAGGGACACTTAACCATTGAGCCATGCCAGCAGGTCTCTTCTTATGTTTTTGGACGTGACTGAACAAAAAGAATATGAGCTGAGCCAGGATTGGTCTTTTTTTTTTTTAAATATATTTTATTGATTTTGTACAGAGAGGAAGGGAGATAGAGAGTTAGAAACATCAATGAGAGAGAGTCATCGATCAGCTGCCTCTTGCACACCCCCTACCGGGGATATGCCTGCAACCAAGGTACATGCCCTTGACCGGAATCGAACCCGGGTCCTTCAGTCCCCAAGAGGACGCTCTATCCACTGAGCCAAACCGGTTTGGGCGAGCCAGGATTGGTCTTTATTATCTTGTGAAGAAGGGCATCATCTCAAATATATATTAAGTAAGTGTATTGGAGAATGATAACTATTTCCATATTATTCTCTCTCAAATTAATGAAACTCTTAGGAGAGGTCAAGTATATCTGACAGATTACATTTCTCAGTCCCCTTTGGGCTTGTGCTTGGCCATGGAGTCAAATTCTGACCATTATAACAGAATTAGGGACACAGAGAATATCAGAATACATTTAGCAGGAATTGATAAATGATGAATGGACTTGGTATGCATACAATGACATGCAGTGCAATACAACCCAGACACTAATGAACTGTTTGGTCTGATTAAGGTTTCCATCCCTGGTCTCAGAGCTAATTCAGGATTAATTGGTCAAACATGAGATTAGCTTTTCTGAGAATCACTGCCATAAGAAGCTATTGATTCTGATGGGTTTATGCTCTCGAGGTCTATTGCAAAGGTATCCATTTAAAAAGTCATTCTTACAGATTTTATTCATGAACAGAAGCACAAAATCCTAGAAAATAACACCTAGCAATTCATTGAATGTATAAATTATAAGGAACATGTGAACTTAAGGAATATAAAAGCAATTCATATTGGAAAATAAAATTACTATGTAAACAATTAGAAATGATAATAAGAAATTAAAAGCAGCCGAAACTGGTTTGGCTCAATGGATAGAGTGTTGGCTTGGGGACTGAAGGGTCCCGGGTTCGATTCCGGTCGGGGGCATGTACTTTGGTTGCGGGCACATCCCCAGCAGGGGGTGTGCAAGAGGCAGCTGATCGATGACTTTCTCTCATCGTTGTTTCTGACTCTCTATCTCTCTCCCTTACTCTCTGTACAAAATCAATAAAATATATATTTAAAAAAAAAAGAAATTAAAAGCAAGCTCTAAACTCTGTAGAGTTAATAGACAATTTATAATTGATATATGCCAACACCTTTATTTCACTGAGTGTAACTTAGTAACACATGATAATGGAATGGGGTGGTGAGGATTAGCTATAATACTTGAGATTCAGAACAATATTCACTTCATTTCATACACAACTCCCAAATTCTACTTTGCACTGGTTCAGGTCAAAATATTATAATTCATATCACATTTAGCTCAGAAAGTTTATTAGGCAGTCTTGTGTTCCTTTAAGTGGGAAAAACAATTTCACTAAGAAAAGCACTATATTCCTTTCATCTTACCACACCTGCATCAGGTACATGTCACCTCCTAAAAGGGTTTATTTTTCACTGTGCTTACTGAGTTTTAAGTAGCCATTTAAACCATATGAAGCTATAAAGAACTTTTATTTCACATTATGTTCATGTATTTATTAATTGGTCTATCTATAATTATCTCTGACCACTCTTCCATGTAAAGAGGGGGGAAAAAGACTTAAATATTCAAAATATAAAACTTCTGAAAAATAATGTTTTGATCAAGTGTAAATCATTTCATAAGAGTAATTCTGTCTCATATAAAATACATTTTAAGAGAAAATATTTTGATTTATCATACATGGTACAATTCACAAGGGAAAAAAAGAAAAAAAAATTAGCAGTACATAATGAAGATATTATTTAAGTAATGCACTTTACACTCCAGACTCAAGAGATAACTCAAATAACCAATTAACATTACAAAGCATAAAATTGAAATTAAAAATAATATTAATCCATTTGAAAATGCACCAAGTTATTATAAAAGGCTCGCCTTTAACTAAAATATTTATATATAATTTCAGCTACAGTATTACAGAACATGCTTTGTGACTTTGCACTTAATTGGTCTTTGGGGGATAGTGTGAACTGAAAAATGATCAATGAAGATGCACATTTTCCAGAAATGAAAGTGATTAGTGCCCTCATGTAAAGATACTGAAAATTATACTAATTGAAATTATTTAAAATCTACTGAAATACTTTCCCAGTAGAAAACTTAAATATGAATTATACAAAATGTAAATGTAACATTACGTTTTCTCCCTTCTTTTTTCCAACAGGATACTGCCAAAATTTATTTTTGGTTTGAAAATATTTGTCCATGAGTTCATAGTTTAGGCTTTCCAAGACTCCCTATGACTGCTCCATGTTTACTATATTGCAAGCTATGTAGAAAGACATCAAATTTATTGTTTTAAATTTTCATTTGGCATTATGATGTTATAGCTTCCAGGTAGGAAAATTAATGTCCAAGAAAGAAGTTAAGTATGTCCAGAATAAACTTAATTAGGCAATAAACAAACAAATAAATAAATAGATAAATGAGGAAGAAGGAGGGAGGGAGGGAAGGAAAGAAAAGAGAGAAAAGCAAGGAAATAAAAGAAAAAGATAAAGAAAAAAATGAAATCGTCATGTAAGACCACATTCTGCATGCATCTTTGATGAATGAGGTAAGGAGAGTTCACTCTGGCTTCCTGGCAGGAGTAAGCAGCTGTAGACTCAGCCACATGTCTAAGGCTGACATGCAATGTGCATTAAGGAATGACTGAGAGCACAAGATGGAATAGAGTTCTATTACAATGCATAAAGAAATGATGAACTCTTAATTTAAAAAAATACATTTTATTGATTTTTTAGAGAGGAAGGGAGAGGAATAGAGAGCTAGAAACAACAATGAGAGAGGAACATCTACCAGCCACCTCCTGCACACCCTCCACTGGGATGTGCCGCAACAATGTACATGCCCTTGACCAGAATGGAACCTGGGACCTCTCAGTCCGCAGGCCAACACTCTATCCACTGAGCCAAACCGGTTTTGGCTGGACTGTTAATTTAACAGAGTTTTGCATGAGTGTAGTCTTTTCTTGTAAGACTTTTTTTTTTTTTTTTTTTTAAGTAATAATGGCTGGGAAGCATTGCAGAGGAACAAAGCTAACCCTTCCAGATGCAATGTCTCTGTATTCCCACTCGCTCTTATTACAGACATATGGGATGAGGTGATGGGTTTGGCTTTAACAGGAAAAATATGAGCGGTTTCACAAGTTAACAAATTCATCAAGGAGGCAAAAACACTGTGAAACCACCCACAGGAGCCAAGTATATTAAATTGTATGTGGTCACCATACATGCTTTTCTTGTAATCAAGTAACGAGGACAATCATCATCCTGAAATTAAATGCTGTGCATTTAATTAGCTGATATCAGAATATTCACTCAGATTCTCCGGGGACAGAATTTTGAATGTGGCTCCTGCAGTTTATGGAGCTGCTCTTCGCATGCAAAAATGATTTTGTTGACATGTACAATAAGCAGTGAGATCCCTTTTAATAAAACCAAAATCCCACAATGCTTAGTCAGTGACATAATTTTGTTCCAGATAGAGAGCTTTGGAGCAGACAAAATAGAGCTGAGGAAAGATTCCAGGAAGGAAACGTTTACAGTGTTATATGATTAATTTGCATGTAAGAAAAGAAGAGCAGAAACTGAAAAGCTATTTTTTAAGACACTGAAATTTGTCTTCACTAAAGACTATGTATTTTCTCTCTTTTTTAATAATAAAAATGTGAAGTCTTTTTAACGTTTTGTTTTTTGTCTGCTTCTGAAAGTAAAATGCAGGTAGCAGATAATGAATCTGATTTATCTACACTAATAAAAGAGTAAGATGTAAATTGACCATATCTTCATGATGCCCACCAGCCAATCAGGAGTGAATATGCAAATTAACCCAGCAAAGATGGTGGGTTGATTTGCATACACAGGTGCCAAGCAGTTGGGAGCAGGGCAGGATGCTTGTGTCATTGCCAATGTGAAGAGGTAGGCATTCCGCACTCCCCAGCCACTCCAGGCCTCTGGGTAGTGTGGGAAAATGGAAAGATGGCTCCGGGGCCTGAGCAAAAAGGCAGCTCTGGCCAGAGTGAAAGGAAGGTTCCCAGCAGCCAGAGTAAGGAAGGCCCATTCTTGCATGAATCTTAGTGCATCAGGCCTCTAGTATTAAATAAACATTGAAATAATATCTCTTATTGTGATTTTGGAAATGATAATAAAAATGATTCTTATAATTGAGAGACAGCTTCTCTCATTTGCATATAAGGAAGAATTTGTCTTGTTCATAGGAATGTTATACATCTTGTTCCCTTAAGTATGAGCTAAAGGTGAGCAAGAACTACAGAAGGGCAAGAAATACACAGCCCTGGGGGGTGGGGAGAATCATAACATTATAATACCCAGGTATATAATCAGAAACATACACAGAAAGGTTAAAAATGGACCTAAGGATAAGCGGAATCCCGGAATTACCTAGTTTAAGTTTGATTTGAATTTTTAGAGAAAATGAGGAAGAAAGAGAATCTAAGAGTCTCATATTCAGAATCCATATAGGAGATATTTATTGAGCATTGCTTAAGAATTTATAACTCAACAACAACAAAAATCACCCCATTAAAATATGGCCAAAAGACACGAGTAGGCATTTTTTCAACTAATCCTATATAAAAAAGAGATAGTTAGACTGAACAACCAAATGACAATCTAGATGACATTCTGGAAAATCGTCTGGAGGACCTTCTGGACAAAGCCAAGGCTGAGCCCCTTGGACAAATTTCATGCACCTGGCCTCTAGCATATGTATAAAAGGCCAACAATCAAATGAACAAGCGGTCAACATCACTAGTCCTTAGGGAAATTCAAATGAAAACTACAATGAGTCACAAGGTCACACTCAATAAGTGGCTACACTTTTTTTTTTTTTAAGTATTGGCAAAAATAGAAAGACCTGGAGTCCTTGCACATTGTTAGTTAACATGTAAAATGTTCCAGCTGCTGTGGAAAACAATTCAGTAGTTTTTCCAAAAGTTAGATATATCATTTCCATATGACTCTGCAACTCCACTCCTAAATACCCAACAGAAGTGAAAACAGACACTCAAATCCTTGTAACATGGATGTTCATAGCATTGCTACTCACATTAACCAAAAGGTGGAAGGGACATCCCAAATAGCCATCAACAAATGAATGGATAAATAGGTCATGTGATATGCATACAATGGAAAACTATTTAGCCATGACGAGGAATGGAATTCTGACCCATGCTACAACATGGATGAATATGGAAAACATGTAAGTAAAAGAAGCCAGTCATAGAAGGCCACCTACTGCATGATCCCACTTTTATGAAACACAGAACTGGTAAATCCATGGAGACAAAATGCAGGTTGGTGACTGCTGGGGGCTGGGGAGAGTAGGGAATGCTGGGAAATGGCTGGACCACTGTCTGGAAGGCAAGGCAATGATTCTTGGGGGACAACATGCTTATTTGAAAACTGAGATTCCCGAAGTCTAATATGCGAATATGACACTATGAAATGATTCCAAGACTCATGGCTCGCTCGGGTCACGTGAAGTTCCACACCTTCTCTGTTTTCTTCGCCTCACAATACAACCACCAGACACTGCAGTGGTTGTAATTAATACCAAGTATCATGCAGCAGCTCAGCCTGTGAAAATGATCAGCTTTGCCAAAACCGCAATACAACCACCAGACACTGCAGTGGTTGTAATTAATACCAAGTATCATGCAGCAGCTCAGCCTGTGAAAATGATCAGCTTTGCCAAAACCGGTTTGGCTCAGTGAATAGAGTGTCAGCCTGCAGACTGAAAGGTCCCAGGTTCGATTCAGGTCAAGGGCATGTACCTTGGTTGTGGGCACATCCCCAGTAGGGGGTGTGCAGGAGGCAGTTGATCAATGTTCCTCTTTCATGGATGTTTCTAGCTCTCTATGCCTCTCCTTCCCTCTCTGTAAAAAAAAAAAATCAATAAATTACATACTTAAAAAAAGAAAAGGAAAAGAAAATGATCAGCTTACAAGGCTGAGATGATACACATGCAGATGCTTTAGCTACTTCTTGCTAATTCAGGAATGATCGCCCTATATTCCCCGCCCCTGTATTTAAACAAGGGTGTTCTTTTGTCTGGGATTAAAAAAAATAATTGTTCTGATGAATGTCCTTCACGGGGTGCTTTAAGAATGTTCCCTCCTGAGAGCCACCTTCCTCTTCTCCGCGATAGCTTCTGGGATCCGGAGGGAGAGAGATGTGGCAGGTGTGCCGAGGGCCAATTAAAAACCAAATCCGCTTTAACTGATGGATAATCTTCAGGAAAATCACGAGTGACAAGCCCAGCTGCCTGGGCAAATTGACATTGACCGGATCCGCATATCCCTGGCAGCGCTGTGTTCACCTGCACCATGCAGCTGTGGGGAAACTAAATGGCTAGCGCTCCCATTTTGTGCATTTAGGGGTTTGTTTAGTTGCAGCAGCCTTAGTAATTTTTTTCCCCCACCTGAGCTTGTCATAGGTCAAAGGATACCATTTTCAAACAGCCTTTCAATGTTTTTCCTCATGTCCCAGAGACCCGGATTTGCAAATAGATCTGTGTTACATTGGCTTTAATCACATCCTGAATTACTAAACAGCTTGAAAATATTTACTGAATGCACAGTTACCTAGAAGGTGGACAATTCAAGGGAGGAAAACATGAGAGTCTTGGCCCTGTTTTCCTTCTGTTGTTCAATCCCAGTTCAAGTTATTTTTTCATTTAAAGATCAGGCTTTCATTCTCAAAATCTTAGCACCTAGGACGTAGTCTGATACGTAACAGGTACAATATAACATTCCATTACTGTCAACTGGAGGGATGTTGGCTTATTTATGTTACTAGATGTCCAAATCCAATGCCTTCAACGTTTTCATTGTTGTCACTGCATTAAATACATTCTGTGCTTCTGTATTTTGTTAGAATGGTGTTTGTGGTTTACTTACGCTGCATAAAATTACATAAAACCACATGTAAACCTTTATATAAGTAGCTTCTACTCTCTACTACTCTCTGATGTATCTTGAGTCCATAAATATAGTAAAAATTCATCTTGTAGCCCAGCGGGCATGGCTCTGTGGTTGAGTGTTGACCTATGAACCAGGAGGTCACAGTTCAATTCCCAGTCAAGTCAGGGCATATGCCCAGGTTGTGGGCTCGATCCCCACTACGGGATGTTCAGGAGGCAGCCAATCAAAGATTCTCTATCATCATTGGTGCTTTTATCTCTCTCCCCCTCTCCCTTCCTCTCTAAAATCAATAAAAATATATTTAAAAATTCATTTTCGTAACTGTATCTGTTTCTTTACTTGCTTGATATGGTTGCCCCCATTTAAAAATAATTTACATAATAATAGAAGGTGTCTATTTTATACACTGGCTTAAACATAAGATCTCATACACAATATCTGGCACAGCAGGGCATTTTATAATATTTTTAAGTAATAAACATTTGTATTTCTCTTTTTTCCTTAGTCTACCCACAAATACAAGCACAAACTTTCTGAAATTGCTTTATTTTTACTTCTTTTTCTTTTAGATTTGAATATTTTCAAAAATACACCAATGTATTTTATTTGTGTTCAATCTTATTTGAAGTCATCAATTCCATTCAATGTATTAAGGAGACATCATAATTTCAAGATGCAACTAAATTTCATGAGGAAGAGTCAGTATATCCAATGCCCCCAATTGATTTGAAACAAACAATTCAGAAAACTGACTGACCATCGATGACTATTCTATGAATGTTCACCAAGCAAATTCAAAATGTTGTGGGTATGGGATGTAACTACTGTCACTGAAAATAATAGCTTAGGGAATGGCATTTCAATTAATAGTTAACTTTCATTGAGTATTTACTATATTCTTTAGCATTATTCCCAAAAGGTATATCAGTGTCACATGCACAAACTTTGTCATAACTTGAATCACTGAGCCAAACCGGTCAGGGCCTGTCATAACTTGAATCAAAAGTTAGGTGTGTGTTGTCCCAATGCCCACTTTCTTAACCACTACACTTTAATTCACTTCTTAATAGATGTATGTTTGTTGTTGTTTTTGTTTTTGTTTTTTGCCTTTTTCTTCTGCTCTACTTTCACCTCCATTTCCCTTAGCCTGACTCCCCACCCTATTTTCTCTAAGACAATATATTATGTGATTTGAAAACCTACTTTTATTTTATTTATTTTAGTTTACCCTGGGTTTTAGGATTAGCTGAAAATTTTTTAAGGTAGACCCTAAATCAAATGTTGAGACTCACTCCCTCTAGGTAGTCCATTGTCATATTTCTTCATAACTCAAAAGCTTTGCTGAAAATGAATGAAACAGCTGCATCCATAGATACAGTAAGATGTTAGTTCATTTACACCACTACGGAAAGAAAAAATAATCACTATGAAACACTCTCAAGAGCCGAAACAGGTGTTGCTCAGTGGATAGAGAGTCATCCTGCAGACTGAAGAGTCCCAGGTTCGATTCTGGTCAAGGGCATGTACCTTGGTTTCGGGCACATCCCCAATAGGAGGCATGCAGGAAGCAGCTGATCGATGTTTCTCTATCATCAATGTTTCAAACTCTCTATCCCTCTATCTTCCTCTCTGTAAAAAAAAACAAATAAATAAACAAATAAAATATTTTTTTTTCAAAAGAAATACCCTCAAGAAGTTGGTGTAAGGGTTTAACTTTAGTGTCTTCTTGACATGGCATTCCTCCAAACATCACTAGTTTGTGGGCTTCAAAACAAGGCCAGCAAAAACACACAGCATCCTCCCTGGCTTCTCTCCCCGCACAGTGCTGAGCTCCTAATTCCATTTCTAGGAGGTGAAAATCAATGGCGTTTCTTTCTTTTAAATCAAAGCAATCTGCAGCCTGGAACTCTCCCATTATGCTTCTTGAAAATCCCCAGCCCCCTGTGGCCCCCAGGACTATAGACTCCCTGGCTTAAGGAGAGAGTGCGATTAATTGAGAATGATCAGAAAATACTGGCAATTTGCTCCAGGAAGTCAGAGAAGTTGCAACCAGCTAAAAAGGCTATTCTCCTTGGTATCGATCCTTCTGTGAGGCACAATCACAGGTCGCCAGCAGGTTTTCCCTTCTCTTGTTTAAAATCAGATGTAATTTACTGTTGACAAACACCACTGTGAGGTGTGTTCGATTTGAGGTCACTTCTCTCCAGTCTATGCTTTGATCTGATATTGAACATCCTAAAAATGTGCTTCTTTTTAGCTAAGTTGATGCCAGCTACAGAACTTTACCTGGATCTTCCTCTAACATCTATCTGTGGACAAGCAAATATAACTGCAGCCCAGTCCGCAACCCCAAATCTAATAGAACGTAAGTGTTATATCACTTAAAATGGTATCTAATATTTTGGAATGCCTTCTACACTCATTATCCAAATTGTAGATAGAATCACATGTTCAGGAGGAAAAAAAATTCACTCAAAATGTTTTACCTCTGACAGTCAAAATGCTATAATATTTCACATAACCTATCATTACTGTGTCTCTTAGCTCTGCTTTCTTTTATCAAATATGAAAACAAAACCTATGCATCATCATTCTGTCACTGAGCAAAATGCCCTCTTTGGAGCCTCAGTTTCCCAGACAATGTGCAGTGATTTGGAATCACCTGATCATGTCTTACAAACCCTAATTTCTGCTTCCCTGTTCTGTCTCCTGGACAATCCCCCTCCATTCCAGACACCCCCATTAGACACACACGCGCGCGCGCGCACACACACACACACACACACACACAGTTTGCAGGAATTATTTGGTGGTAGGTTTCAAATCAGAAGTCAAGCTATTCATCAGCCCTTGAGTGTTTCTTTCTGCCCATTCCTCAGTGGGAACCTTCAACTTCTGAGAGGCAACCCCTAAATCTCCCCAGTGCTAAATTATAAGATGGTGCCATTGTTTGGCTGAAGGTCAGGCTCAGGCTTGTCGCCCAGGCAAAGCCATGGGCTCTGCAGTGAATGCTAAGACACTAAAACAGCTATAGTTCCTTTTTCCACTCTCATTTCTAACATGTTTTAGGAATAACCAGGGCAGAAAAAAAAAAAAAACAGCAACACCCCAAACAGTGATCCTTTGACTGAAATCAGAAGCAAAGAAGAGTGTCTGGCTGTATGTCACCTGGCAGCGCCCAGCCTCGGCTCCCCTGAAGGTCAGCAGCCAACAGAAGGCCGTAGGCAGGCAAGCTCCACACAGCGAGCGCCTCGTTAGTGTTGGAGAAGAGCATTGACATGTTGCAGTAAACGCAATGTTTGGCTTATTGGTTGCTCCAGGAATGTGACTATATAAGGGCTTGGCAGAAGAAAATGTGCCCTCCGTGGGTCCTGAGAATTATTGATCAGAAAGAAAAGATTGAATGAAGAGAGGAGGAGTGCCAGGAAAGCTAGAGAGAAGCCAATGTGTCAGATGAGGCCAGGAGGCCAAATGAAAGAAGACACTGCAAGTGCTCATTAGCTTAATTACCTAAGAGCCATATGGAAATCAGGAAGTGTCAGAGAAGTTTCCAGTGCAAAGGAAATGGGGATAAGGAAGTGGAAAGAGCCCGGCCTGTGTGGCTCAGTGGCTGAGCGTCAACCTATGAACCAGAAGGTTCAATTCCCAGTCAGGGGACTTGCCTGGTTGCAGGCTCAATCCCCAGTACAGGGCATGCAGAAGGCAGCTGATCCATGATTCTCTCTCATCGATGCTTCTCTCTCCCTCTCCCTTTGTCTCTGAAATCAATAAAAATATATATTTTTTAAATGTAGTATGTTGAGTGAAGACAATAAAAAGTCACATGGCAAGTAACTTAGAATAGAGAAACAAAGAAGAGTTTATGTCTTTCTGCCTCAACAGAAATCCAGTCTCCGCAGCTCAGCCACTCAATGAAAACAGGAAGAGATGGGACAGAAGAGCAGAACGCGAAGACAAGGATCACAGTGGCATCTGGGACAAGGACGGAACGCTTTGCATGGCAGAGTTTCAATTTAAGCAAATGTGAAAGGAGTCCCTCGAGGCAAAATACTTCTGCGGTTGGGATGACACACAAGCATGAAACCAACAAGAATGACAACCTCATTCTGGCCCCAGATTCGGCCTGTCAACACACAAGGCTTTTAATATGGCAGAAACAGAGAATGAGCAAAACAGGTTTCTGAATGCTGCTCTACACGCCTTCATTATTGAGGAAATCTATGCACGGCTCAGCCAAAATGTGATTTTGCCACTGTTTCAATTCTTAATTATTTTCCTGGTGATTTAGAAGAATCCAAGGGTTGCAGGGACTACAGACTCACACAGGCTCTGAGGACACATGGACCCAACTGAAAACTGACACAGATTCCGGGTCAAGCTGTGTATTGATTAAAAGCATACACACCGAAGTCAGATTGTGTAAATTCGGATGCCAGGGCTGCCATTCATTAGCCACGTGACCACAGGCACTCTGACTATTCTCTCTGAGCCTCATAACTCCATGCAGCAAGCTCCAATTAATCATCATTTCTATCCCCCAGGACTGGCGTTTCAGGAATGGCACACTGCCATGGGACTGGAGCAGAAGGCAGAGAACTGTAAGCATTTGATAAATATTCCCAATTAGTATTAGCAAACAGGGACTTCATTACGCAGCTCAGAACTCTCACTCTGCAGGCCCCTGCTGTGGGCATTCTGCTTTTGCACAGGAGAACAAGTCATTTCAGATGGATCTGCAAACCATACCTCTTTCAGGGGTGAAGGTGCTATGGTACCTTTGGTTCACCTGTGTGATAGCTGAGTCACCCCAAAACCCCAATTCCCCCTGAAAAGGACTGCACTTTCCTTGGTCATTATAATGTAGTACAACCAAAAAAAAAGGGGGGAGATTCTTTTTATGAATGAATAAAGAGAACAAAGACTAAAATAATTGCTGTTTTGATGCAAAATGATTCCATAGGTTCCAGATGCTTTTGTTTGTTACCTAATCCTGCCTCTGTGCTACAAAGGACCAGCAAACCAGCAAGTTTTAACCAGAATCTTTCTATTACCACACACATACACACACATACACACACATGCACACACACATACATACACACACAGAAAGAAGAGCATTGGCCTTGGACCACAGTGCTCTCAGCCTTGTGGGCTATGTGAAGAATTGTATTTGATTGACAGGCATAATTGAATCAAATCAAAACATTTTTTCATCCAGAAAATCTTCATGCATCAAAGTGATGATGGGTCGATTGTGAAACTTCTGACCTTTATTTCTATAATTTGTTTAGGCAGGCTTAGATATTATGTAAATCAGGTTATTCAAACATTGGGCATGATTATATTTTTTTAAAAAGCCAAGTTTCTTAACTATGTTGCATTGAACGTATGCAAAGTGCGCAGAGATTTAGAAGCAGGGCGCATCAAAACATTTTTTTGGAAAACCTGTGCTCAGAAGAAACTCATGTTCAACCTTGTTTTTAAACATGAGTCTTAAGGTTTGCCATTTTTGCCAAACACAGAATCAAGCATGTTTGTATTAAGGTTGCATGCCTTTGTTTACAGAGTACATATTCTGTATTATATCTCTGTGCTAAACTACCACTGTGGTTTTCACATTGTAAGATATATATATATATATATATATATATATATATATATTATTGATTTCAGAGAGGAAGAGAGAGAAACATCAATGATGAGAGAGAATCACTGATCAGCTACCTCCTGCATGCCCCCTACTGGGGATGGAGCCCATAACCCAAACATATGCCCTAACTGGGAATCGAACCATGACCTCATGGTTCATAGGTTGATGCTCAACCACTGAGCTACACCAACCAGGCCCTATTGAAAATGTGTCGATGGGAAAGATCCTAGCAGATATCAATGGCCTATCTCTATTTAATAGGTTCAATGCAGGTGGAAAGAGAAGTGATCCATTCCCCCTTTGTTCCTCTCACCATAGCATGCATGTGGGTTTTTGGTGGCTGTTGGTCAACCATGCTAATTTCTGATCTGAATGGTTCTGCAGATTAAAAATGAAGTTCTTCACTGAGTTTAATGAATTTGGAAGATATCCAGCTGGCCAAGTTTCCCCTTTTTCTGACATGAAGCAGAGTCAAGATGCTTCCTAATTAAAGAAACTATAATGTTACTATATCTGTTGAAATCTTATATGTTCATGTCTTTTGGGAGGAAGCACCGGGATTCCATTGCCTGCTTTGGGAGTTAAGGGGGGGTGTACAAATAAATTAAAATACCTGCAGAGCAGATTTTTATTAAATTAACTACTTTATTTCTCGGAGACTCCTGAGGAACCGGCATGACAAAACAGCTAGCACAAATTTTTCGGTCTTAAATACATTTAAGACAAGTAATCATAATTCTTTAAATAGCACGAGGCAATGAGCGCATGTGTTTTAGAGATGTGATAGCCTGGCTGAGCAGTGAGCATCAGATACAGACACAATGAATACCTCAATATAGACACATAGACCCCCCCCCCCGGCCCCCACCTCTTCATCCAGCTGGGCATAACACAATCTCCCCTCACCCCACTTCCGGGCTTTCTGGGACTGAGTCTGACTTTTGTCTGCTGTGCTAAGCATTCTACATATTTTCATTAATGTAGTATTATGAAGTGACTTTTTAATTATTAGATATAGTTCATCATTAAGATTATTTCATTTTTTAAAACAATTTTCTTTTATTTTTTAAATATACTTTATTGATTTTTTTTTTTTTACAGAGAGGAAGGGAGAGGGATAGAGAGTTAGACACATCGATGTTAGAGAAACATTGATGAATCAACTGCCTCCTGCATACCACCTACTGGGGATGTGCCCACAACCAAAGTACATGTCCTTGACCGGAATCAAACCTGGGACCCTTCAGTCCACAGGCCGATGCTCTATCCACTGAGCCAGACCGGATAGGGCAAATTATTTCCTTTTAATATGTGTCATAGAATATAGAGAGAAAATGTCACATACATGCAAGGTGTTTATAGTTGTATGTGAAACACAAGCGTTTATTCTTGTATTATTATTTATTGATTATTGTACTATTTTCCATATGAGCAACTATAAACCTACTTTTGCCCCACCCTGTATGGAACAACAAGCTAGGTATAGAGGGAGACATAGTTGAGTAACATTACATATACATACATATAGAAGATGTGTGTACACAAATATGTACATGTTATATATACATTAAAATCAGTTCTCAAATGTTTATTACTATAAACTAAGATAAGGTTATTTCAGGTGGATCTCTTCCAATAAAGAAAATTTTCCCTTGGATTCTCTGAACACTTTCTTATCAATGGAATATTCCATTTTCCTTTAAACTATTTTTAATGCTCCCATTCATAGGACACAATTTTAATAGGTTTAATAGACCAGGGTATTTGTTTGGGAACCGCAGGTCTAAGAGAAGAACCTAGTGTTCTGACTACATGTGTTGATTGTGACTCCTACCTCACGCTGAATACTCCGTCATATGGGTCCTTTAACCTCACTGGGCACTTACTACAGAAGCAGATGCTGATCTGAACTAGACCTTGGCAATCCTTAGAGAACATTATTCCAGCACTGGGGGTCTCTGTCATAATATTGGCCTGAGGCCCCTTTAAAAAAAAAAAAAAAACAACTGTATTTGTGAAGCTGGTTGTAAAGTGTCATCTCTCAGTGACTCCTGGGAGCTAGCAGAACAGACATTCCAGTTTCCAATGTTCTGTGATGGTATCAGTAGGCCTTGTTTTTGCTCAATGGCATGATATTGTTGTCATGCAAATAATCTTGTTGGGGGCGCACTCTTTTAAGAAGAAGACAAAGTTTCAAAGAGATAAGGTTCTTTTTCCAGAGTCACATTGTCTGTCCAGCATGTCTGAAGGCCTCTATGCCATTGGAAATCCTTGTCCTTCAAGAAGGTAAAGCTGCTCGGTGAAATGCTGGCTATGGAACATGCTAGAAGGCAGTGTGTCATGTCCAAAATGAGTTGAGCATCTGAAGGAACACCTACCAAAAGTGAAGGAATACCTACCAAAAGCCTGTTCTTTTTCTGAGCCTCATCCCCCAAACAGATGCTGCTGCCTCCAGAGAGAAAGTTCTGGGTAAACACGCCATGCATTTAATGGATCCGTTTTTCAAGCTCGCACCAGTCGACAGAGAATTTCCAGCGGGATCCTTGCTTCCCTATTCCCATTTCGGTAATCTTAGGGGCATACTGTGACAGCAAAAGCCACTACTACTAATAAATTAGGTCTTAATTGTAAATGATGCTCTAGGAAGATTTAGATGAAAATGTGTTACTGGAGTCAACATCTTTGCGTGCCAGTCAGCGGTTACAGAGACAAAAATCGACATTAAGTTGTAACTCAGCGATAGGCCTGAACATCATCGATACATTATTATTATTATTTTGTTGTCTCTCACGGGGACATCAGACATCTGCTTTCAAAGATAATGGCAGTAACAATTATTTGCATCAGAGCCCCAGCTAACTGGGTAGCTGAAAACATCTGTTAGGATCTTCCCTCCCCCTAACCTGTCCCTGGAGAGGCTTGGAGAGCTGAAATATGTGTTTCACTTCTCTCTGTAATAATCATTTTTGCAAAATACAGATGACTTGATACTTGAGGAAATTGATTCTTATGCTTCTTTTGTCTTCTTGAAATTAAAACGAGGAGGGGAACATTAAGGGAAACTTTAGAAGGAGATTGATTATCTTGCTAGAACTGGAATGTTACTGTCATAGCTCTATTGTACCATCTGTTTTTCTTTTATCAAAGTAATAAAAAAAAATAGCCCTAACCGGTTTAGCTCAGTGGATAGAGCACCGGCCTGCAGACTGAAGGGTCCCAGGTTCAATTCCATTCAAGGGCATGTACCTTGGTTGCAGACACATCCCCAGTAGGAGGTGTGCAGGAGGCAGCTGATGGATGTTTCTCTCTCACTGATGTTTCTAACTTTCCATTCCTCTCCTTTCCTCTCTGTAAAAAAATCAACAAAAATATTTTAAATAAAATAGAGGGACTACTGTTTAAGCTACCACATCAGAGATTCACTAGTCTGCTGTCTGTATGATCCATTAAACACACATGTAGGGAAAAAAATAACTCAGGAGAAACACAGAGTGAAATATGAAGAGACCAGTTGATGCTAACAGCTTGGGCTCAGTAGGTAAGACCTACTTAGTAGGTATCTATAATGACTGAAACAAGTCTAATCAGAGTAAACTTCAATAAATATAATGTTTGGGAGACCATAACAAATACTTATTTAATAAGACTTCATGACAATTAATTATGTGGATCAAGAAGTAAATTCCTTCATTCCAACCTGGGAAATGTGGATAATATTAATGAAACTAAAGGTGTTGTATAACAATATATCAATATTCAAAAGAAAGATCATTTTTGCCTTGAACAAGTGAAGTCTGAGGATCAACCAGGCACTGGAGTGGAAATGTTAAACAGGATGTTGGAAATACAGGACTGGGATTCTATGGAACAAGCCTATCGGGAGCTATTGAATGGACAGGAATCAGACAAGATGGATATTCGAAAAAATAGGAAAGAATAATCTCTCAAAGTGAGCAGTAGTTCAAATATTTGTTTGAGTGACAAATCAATTTTGGAGTGGCTCCAAACATATTTGCCTCATGTCAAATTATTTTTCGCTGCTAGCAGTGTTTTTGGATGATGTATTACAGTGTTAACTTAATATGATCTCCTTTTCATGGCGGAAAAACTACAGCTTTTATCAAATTGTATTTATAATAATTCCAATATTTTACATGAGTGAATATGTTAGAATTTAGGGATCAATTAGTTCCAAAAACTGTATATTGATGTAGACTAATACTTCTTGCAAAAATAATGCTTAGAGTTTGCATACTAATACAACTTACAAATAATACACTTATTTAATAAAACAAAAATGCATTCCTATTTTTATATTTCCCCAACTATGTCATTATTTCTTGGCTAACTTTTTCCCTCCCCACCTTTTAGTGCTGTGAGATTTAGAGGAAGCTCATTCTCTTGTTATAAATGTTCTTCGAATTCAACCCGCTGTGAGTCTAGGTTGGGATAATTGAACTCAGGAGAATATTTTAAATTAGGGAAAAAAATAGGGCAGCAAGAAAACGTGGTCTCCTGATCACGCTGTCGATTTCTTTTTATCTCTTTCTCCTTCTCTCTCATGACTTCATCCCCTGACCCATGGTGCATAACTGGGGCTGTCATATCGTAAGTTTGGGACACAGAGCAAGAGCGACATACAATTAACTGTGGAAAATTGGCACCTGGTCTTTCAAGTGTGTTAACTAGAATTTTGGAAGTTAGAGACCAGTGCCTGTGTAGAAACTGTCATCCATAGGAACTCTGGTTTACAACCCACAGGACATTGGACAATTCAAGGAGCCTCAACAGAGAAGGTTGTTTGTAATAAAAAATCATTGCACTTTAGTAACATGCTTTCACAGGGGACATTGCAGTGCTTCAGAAATATATTGCATGCCTTTTATTTATCTGTAATAAGATTTAGGTTTCGGATGACGTTCTTCATCTATCATTTCACTGAATATATGCACATGCCTGGAATCTCGGATACTCTAAAAGCATCGGTGCTAATAAAATCCAATTGGAAATTGTTATCTGCACAGTATGTGCTGCGTATACTTCTTCCCAAAATTCTACTCAACATCCAAACACTTAGGAGATACTTAGGTGTCTATTTCGCTAATGCATTAAGCACCCAAAATCATAGCTGCAGAGGGAAACAGGAGAAAAAACCCTCCCGTTATCGATGAAGTCAAGCAAAATGTCCTTTCTAACCTTCTCGGTGCACCCTCTCCTGTTTTAATTTGAGTCGCTATGAGTACCTGAGTCCCACGTTTTATAGTTTTATAATTTGTCATGTCTGGCAGAGATCGAGGATGCGCGCTTGCCACCTCACAGATGTCCTTGCAAACGGGGACGAGATCTAAATGGTTTACAAACATATATTACTTCATTAGAGCCTAATTAGAAACACGTCTGACAGCTGGCGAGACAATGAGGTGCTTCCCAGTAATCCGAGGGAGCCGGTGGAGGATGGAAAATGGTGCTTGTAACACTTCGACAGGTCTGTAGCATTCATTTATCAATCATGGGATTTTTTTCCCCCCCTCCACTGGCTTTCTGTATTTGGTACACATGTTGTTACTGACATATCCATGCTGCATTTAGATTAAATGTCATATTTTATAGCAGTACGAGGATTATTTTTCTATTAGACGTTATCCTTCATCTGACTTAGTCAAACATCTATTGACTTAAATGGTAATCACATCTAAAAAACGCCATCACACTAACATCTGGTATTTGACGCAAAACTGCTATGCTATCCTAGCCAAGTTGACACACAAAATTAATAAGTGCTGATTCATAATAGGCAAATAAACATAAAAATTCCAAAGCAATCTGAAAGAAAATACACAATGCAGCCAGGAAAGATTTTCCCAAAAAAAAAAAGGGAGGGAGGGGGAAGTGACGCTGATTTTATTGGAAAAGAGACTATAACTTATAAGGAATATTAGTAATAATGAATAACGGGGATTTGGCAGGTACAAAACTTTCATGTTATTGTCAAAAAATTAAAGCAGTGGCATTCTTAGTGTCTACTGTCTCTTCCCACACGTCACTCTAGAGATTACTTTAATAACTTTAATCCTGAAATTCCAGGTCATCTGGAGAAGGTCATTTGCAAGCAAAATGCTATCTACCCACACCCAGAGAGTCTGAGACAGTAAACTTAAAATCCTCAATTCACAAATGTACATTTTTAAAGTGTGACTGTTGTCTGAAACCATGTTCTAAAACATGGCCTTAAATAGCTTTGTTCCACAGAACTCTCTGCAATGACGAAAATGTTTCCTAGCTGTTCTGTCCAAAACAGTAGCCACCAGTCCAGGTGATTACTGAGCACTTGAAATGTGACTAGTGAGGTTGAGGAACTGAGTTCTTAATTTTATTTAATTTTAATTAACTGAGATTTGAATAGCTACTCTATTACCAGAGTAGTGCAGAAAATGAAATACTTTTTACAGCAATAAAAACCCATGCAAAAGAACACAGGTGAAAATAAGCATCGCTGAAATGAGTGAGAGATCCAAGCATGACTAGCAAAGTAGAGGCTAGTCAGTCATCTGATTAAAACGTAACTAAATCTCTATATTGAACAAACTGATGAGGGGATCCCAACAGGAGAACATTACCAGTAAACAATCAGGAGCTTTTAAGAGAGAATGCATCTGAAGGAATGAAATAGTCACTATGTTGAACAGTCCTACAACCCTCATCACTGCACAGGAGAAATCCTAACCTATCCAGTTCTTGGGTACATATATCTAGGTCCCTAGCAAAGAAAGCACTGAACACAAAAACTGAAGGAACTAATTACCTGAGTCTGTATAAGGTTAGGTACAAGCAACCCTTCCAGTTAACAATGTTGAAAGAGTGGTTTTTCCTGTCCCTTTTCCCTATCAGATCCTTAGAAGATGATGAATGGTAGGACTATGGAAGAATGGTAACTGAGTTTTAGATGATTAGTTGTGGATCACAGAAAACCTAAGTTAAATTAACTTTAGGAGGAAAAGAGGTGGTTCATGTAATTGAAAAATGTAGTGGCCAAAAAGCATTCCCACCCCATTTTTTTCTTGTCTTTGACCATCTCCTGCCTCTGCTTTCCTCAGAGTTGGCTTCACTTAGTGTCACTAGCACCAGATTCAGGCTATGGGTTACCCAAGTTCAAGATCAGATGAAATGAGAGTGTCTCACTCTACACTTTCTAGCAAAAGTCCTAGGGTCACAATGGAATTCACTCTGAAAGGTAGGTGTGCAGATAGATAGAGAGGAGAGATGGAAAGATAGAGAGAGCTCAATAAGCTTTAGGAAACAAGGAAAAGGACAGAAGATGAATTATTAAAATATAATCCAAGTCAGAGATATTAAGCAATGAGTTAATGTCTCATACTATATTACAAAGCTATATTATAAGAGGCATAGACCATGGGACAGACTGATGAAGGTCTGGGGGGAAAGCAGGCTAGAAGGGGTTAATGAGGGGAAAAGGGAAACATCCATAATATTTTCAACAATAAAGATTTTTTAAAAATTAAAAAAGAAAATATCAAGCATTTTTAATGCTTTCTCTGGTAACACTACTAGTAAGCTGAATAAAACAGTAAGAATTTCACACATTCAAAGTAATTATTTTAACATGGAGCCAACACAAAATTTAATTGTAAAATAACACATTTAAGATAACATTCTATTAAGTAACCTTAGCCTTGGGAAAACTGGAAATTATGTGAATGATAGTAATAAGAGATTATACAACATAAAACTATACTTAATAATAATTCTAGTTAGTTTACATATGTCTTAAATATAACCACCTTTTATAGGATTGCATTTTGTGTTTTGAGCTTATCGAATTTTACATTGTGTGCAGCATTTATCAATAATTCGAATTTTTTAAAATTCCTAATAGTTTACCATTGACTGATGTTTGTAGAACTTCTGAGAAAATCCTATTCTCTAGGTCTATGCTATGCAACCCTGATCTTCATCAAATATATTGTCACTCTGCTATTTCTCTGGTATTTTCTTTTTCTTTGAAGCCATGATGGGACCAAAGGAAATGTTACGATAGGCAGGCTAAGAAATGGAACTGGGAGACAGCAGGGGGTTGGTGTCTGAGAGTCCCTTAAGAAGATCAGAAAAGTAAGAACACTATTCCTGTCAAAATTAGCTCCAGGATCCCTTGAAGGGAAATGTTACTGAAATCTTCAGCATACGAAAGGCAAGTTGAAAAGGGAAATATCTTTGTCACCAACATGGTCGAAACGAACTCATTGGTGTGTCCACATCTGTGATCACAGTAGCTATTTTTGTCTCTTTCTCACAAAAGCAGGATATAATACCCTTTATATCGAATGTTATAATGAATGCGATTTTTTTAAAGTAGTGTGATTAGGGTATAAACTACCTTTTCATTCCTTTATTCACAGAAATTATTCATTACATCCCATGTGTTTATAGACAGTAAGCAGATTGGTTGTGAAATGTGTGTTTACAAATAAATGTAGATGTTGCCTTACTGGATTTGGACTGCTATAAAGGAAGAGGATAGCCTGAATGGTTTAACAACATGTATTTTCACAGTTCTGGAGCCTGCGAAGTCTAAAGTCAAGGTGCTGGCAGCTTTGATGGCGGGTGAAGTACCTCTAACTGTCTGAAGTTGCCTGCCTCCTTTCCTCTCAATACCATTGGTGTGGGGAGTGCGACTCAAAATATGAATTACAGAACATTTGGTCCATAGATATAGATACAAATTGTGTGTATGGATGGGAGGGTGTATGGGACAGAGACATACAAGCCTTTTCCTTCCATGATTTTCATGGGAGAGATTATTTAGCAAATATAGTTACTTTTCTCTATAACTATAGATCATTTCATGGCTGTTAGAGCAGCCATTATCAGCAAGACAAGCAACAACAGGTGTTGGAGAAGTTGTGGGAGAAAGAGAACCTTTTTTCATTCACTTCTGGTAGGAATGTAGACTGGTACAACCACTATGGAAAGCAGGCTGGTGATTCCTCAAAAAATTAAGAATAGAGCTATCACAAGACCCAGGAATCCATCCCCTGGGTAGATACCAGAAAAACTCAAAATCATGCATTTTTCACAAAGACATGTGCACCCCTATGTTCACTGCACCCCTATGTTCATTAGTCACAGTGTCCAAGACATGGAAACAACCAAAGCGTCCTGTGGTAGAGGGCTGGGTAAGGAGATGTGGTGCTTATACACACAATGGAATACTACACAGATGTAAGAAAGGATAAAATAGCGCCATTTGCAACAACATGGATGGACCTTGAGAACATTACGTGAAGTGGAATAAGTCAGACAGAAAAAGCTACGAACCATATGATTTCACTCCTATGAGGGATATAAAACTGAAACTCAAGAACACAAACAGCAGTGTGGTGGTTACTAGAGAGGAGGTGGTGAGGAAAGAAGGTTTGACTTTGGGTAGTGGGCACAAAGTGAAATATACAGAACTTGTAACATAGAAACACATACCTGAAACCTATATGTTCATGCTGACCAATGTTACCCCAATACATTTAATTAAAAAATAGTTTTTTACTCTAACTACTATGTTGTATGCTTTGCAAAATTGGGAAAACTACACAGTGAGGGGAAGAGGAAGTGCAATGGATGCATACAATGACCAGGAAGTCAGGTATTGTGTGAGACTTGCCTCACGTGTATAGAAAAGGAGGTGCCATATTGCCATTGGATTTCAAATGGGGCTTTGAAATATGGGTACCATTAAGCTATAAAGATGAATTTTAATTCGGTTAATGAAGAGATCCCATTTTATCTGGTGTTTAGTGCCCTCCCCGCCTCCCAAAGTGGTTTAAGAATGACTAGCTCTTTGCTTTCAACCCCTAACTAGTAGCTGCCCATTTCATTTACATCTAAACAGACAGAATTAATTGCTGTGCTTTGCCAAGTTCAAAAAGATTTTTCTTTTTACTTAGCTCTCAAGAGGAAGTATTAACCTACTGTAGGTTATCACTGCCTCCCTTTGTAAAGGGGAATAAAAATGTGCAATTAACTTCAGACAATTTCGTAGGGACCTTGCATCCTACTGGGCGATTTCAAGGCAGCAATCACTTGATGATATATTTCTTCTCACCTGACTTTCCGCTCCTAAAATCATTATTGGAGCTGTTCTAAGTCTGTAAGAGGAGAGGCATGTCTTTGTTAGAAAGACTATTAATGTCGGTCCTAAGTAGAGAGGTTATTAATGTTCAAGGAACTGGGGCTGTTCGTAAGCCAGTTCAGATCACCCCACTGGTGAAA
This sequence comes from Nyctalus aviator, assembly GCA_036971965.1. Taxonomy (NCBI): domain Eukaryota; kingdom Metazoa; phylum Chordata; class Mammalia; order Chiroptera; family Vespertilionidae; genus Nyctalus; species Nyctalus aviator. The sequence goes on along the minus strand of CM072940.1, from coordinate 8,380,689 downwards.
TGGCCCTACAGATTTGGAGTTAATAGAAAGTACTGGATCAAAGTTTGGAGAGCTGCTGAAGAGCAGGAATGAAGTAAAGTCACCCCTGAAAACGTCCCCAGAAGAACCTAATATAAAAAGAAAATAAACATCTTTTAATAGTTTTTGGTTCTCTTACACTTCAGCTTGGAAGCGTTATCGATTGATGTTTTTAATAAAAATGCATTTATATTTTTCCCTATTTGAACATGTAAAAATGGTTACATTTGAAATTAAGATATTGAGGGAGATTTATTAATTTAATCGATCTGCTGTTTGACTGTCAGAAATCGTTGCTGTCAATACTTTGAGGTCATACTATGTCCCTCTCCTTGAATCTGAGCTGACTTGCTTCACAGGATTTGATTGTCCCAGTCCAGTTGCCACAAATGTAAGGGAAGACGTATCCATTCTCAAGATTTTAGCCCCCACACTGCAAGAGACTCCTGGCTTCAATCTTCCCATCTGAGTTCTCAGACATCTTAAGACAGTGGTCGGCAAACTGCGGCTCTTGAGCCTCATGCGGCTTTTTGACCCCCTGAGTTTTTAGGAGTACCCTAATTAAGTTCATAACAATGTACCTACCTATATAGTTTAAGTTTAAAAAATGTGGCTCTCAAAAGAAATGTCAATCATTGTATTGCTGATATTTGGCTCTGTTGACTAATGAGTTTGCCGACCACTGTCTTAAAACATAGGTAACTGCCCTGCTGGCGTGGCTCAATGGTTGAGTGTTCAACCTATGAACCAGGAGGTCACAGCTGGATTCCAGATCAGGGCACATGCCCCTGTTGTAGGCTTTATTCCCAGTGTGGGGACGTGCAGGAGGCAGCCAATCAATGGTTCTCTCTCAACACTGATGTTTCTCTCCCTCTCTCTCTCCCTTCCTCTAGGATATCAATAAAAATATTTTTTTTTAAAAAGCATAATAGACCGAATAAGGGTTTGCTGTGCTTCCTAAACCCAGCTGTGCCCTGCTATTAATGAATACTGATGAAGCCCATGAACTGATTACAATTGTTTGGCTGGTGGATGAAGAAATAAGCTATTCAGGGACCGACATTATTTGAGCACCAAGAGCTTGCAAATGTGTGGTTTGCGTTTTTTCACATTAATATAATGTCAACAGCTAGTCGGATTACAAATGGCCTGTCACAGTTACAGCCTATTTAGAAAAATACCATGATTACATGAAATTATGATGACTTGTTCCCTCCATCACCAAAGACCTCTAAAATGCTGTGGTTTTTAAAGAATATTATGCGATTCTAATGTAAATAGTTTCTGTGAAAGACTGTTGCCTTGCGTTCATTACAATTTCCACATTATTTGCAGTTATTTGTAGTTAGAGGCAAATTGAAATTAGTTTATTCTACTTGGGGGGAGGGGCACCTACTGTTCCAAATAATTAATTGTAAAATAGCGTGTGGGTATATGGAGAAAGTGATAAATATGTGTGCCAAGCACTAAGTAGAGTGCTAGAAACCATTACTAGCACTGGTAGTAATTTGCTGATAATAATAACTGGTAATAATCAGTTATTTGCTGATCTGAAAATAATTTCCTTTCTTCTATTCATTAGGGGAAATCCAGAAATAAACACAAGAATGACTTAGCAGCTATCAATGACTAGCTATGTCTTTAATTAATGGAATCATCTGAGAGAAAGAAAAATGTTTCTCACTCCATTCAGGGATGCATCTATCTTTGCAACATTTCAGTATATTCCAGGGGGATAACAGCAAATAAACAAATTCCTGAATGAGAATGTTAACTAATAATATACTGTATAGATTCCTATTTTATGCAGGTTTCTTATACCCCAGATCTGTACGAGATCAATATAAAACAATATAAAACTATTGAATGACTTAAAAGGGGTGAAGACACATTACTAATGATGGTCAGAGAAGGACAAAAAATGTTAAGAGAAGAAAGTCAGAACATATCAATAATGGAAATAGCACTTCTTTATGTGTGATGGAAAGCTTAAGGAATGTTATCATTTGACAAGATGCTAAGATGATCCTCTAGCAGTGTTTCCCAAACTTTTGACATATGTGTACCCCTTCTATAATTTTTGTAATGGTGAGTACCCCTCGTACTCATGAGAATGTAGAATTAGGCGCAGCTAAGCATGGTGCAGTGCATATCCCCACCAAACTCCGGTGCAACGCATACCCCCACCAAACTCTTCCCGTACCCCTGGGGGTACGCGTACCACACTTTGGAAAACACTGCTCTATGGCAAACTGTGGCTCGCGAGGCCCCTTGAGTTTGGCTCTTCCACAAAATACCATGGCCTGGGCGAGTCTATGTTGTAGAAGTGGCATTGGAAGAAGTTTAAAAATTTTGGCTCTCAAAATTAATTTCAATCATTGCACTGTTAATATTTGGCTCTGTTGATTAATGAGTTTGCCAACCACTGTTCTAAGAGATTCCATTATTATATTTACTCTATTTACGATTTTGCTTCATTAACCAAATATTATGCATTGTACATTTACTGAATTAGTGTAGCCATGCTACTATTCCACAAGATAAATAAAATGTTTTCCAATCTAGCATACAAAAGTCATGTATAGTAATAATATATGCAAACCAACACAAAATAAAAACTATGAACATTTTTAAGAGGGATAACAAAAAAGAATACTATACCAAAGTTGACAACATTTTGAAATTTGAACTACACTGATCATAAGGCAAGCCAACTCATGCATTCGTTCACTCAGAATTCCTTCAGAGAATGAAGATCTAAAACAGAAAAGTAAAATGAGGTGTATGTACAAGGGACATTCTTCCTGCTCTCATTTCCAGTCAATACAATAATTTGATAAATTGCCTCTGAGATAATTGTTTGCAATATTGTGTTTGTAGAAAACCAGTCATGTCTACTGCATTAGAAAGAGTACTGATGTCACTCTTTTAAGTTAATGTTTGGATGAAGACAAGAAAACCGGGAGGTTACCTTGTGGAAAGATATCTTTAATTAATATTTAATGTATAGCTTTGTTATCTTTCTTCTTCACCTTTTAGTTAAAAAATTTAAAAGTATGACCTTGTGAAATCACAAGGTAATTTTAACAATATTGGAAACTTGGCTTTAGAGATAGGTGAGCTTCAGACATCTCGGCACCAACATGGGGTCTTCCTTTACCTTGCTTTCTGTTACTTCTATTTACTTGTGTGTTTGGGATTTGAATCCAAGCTTCATGATCATCAATTCTAGATACAGGAAAGGCTCAGTGTTTTCTAGACTCGGGGCTCCTTTGCAAAGGAGCTAAGCTAGAATTGACTTAGCATAGTTTTACTTCAGAGAGAGGCCAAATTAATAATGAAGAGAACTTTTGTAGGAATAATTAAAAATGTAAGAAATAGCCCCTCAAGCAACATGAACACTTCAAAAGCACACACAGCATGTGCAACCTCAGAAAACCTAATTATGATTTACTTTGGTAGAGTCATTAAAAATCTTCCCCTAGAGGCATTCATGAAATAACACTTTTACTGCTTAAACTTTAAATATCAAGGCAGCTTTCACATTAAAATAATCATGATGTTTAGCTTTTATTACTAATTTAAATGATACACAACTATTTTTTTATTAGAGATTCAGCTTTCCAATTATTAAATGTTTCTCCTCATTCCAGCTCACCTTTGACCTATAAAATGTCTTGTCCTCTGGAATGCTTACTTAGTGCTTACCAAATTTCACACACACACACACACACACACACACATACACACACACAAACACACACACACAATTTTAAAAAAAAATTTATTAATGTATGTCTGCTCCTCTAGAAACTTTATGTATTGATAAGTAATAAAACTGAGATTGCTTTGCATCAAATATACTCTTTTTAATGAATTTTTAATGAATATACATCTTTATATATATTTGTACTGATTTCAGAGAGGAAGAGAGATAGAAACATCAATGATGAGAAATAATGACTGGCTGTCTCAGACACGCCTCGAACTGGAATAGAACTGTGACCCCTTGGTTCATAGGTTGACACTTAACCACTGACACACACTGGTGGGTACAAATAATTAACGCCTGTGGTCTAGATCTGGCATCTAGAAGAGTTCAGGAAACCTGGATAAGGGGCTGTGCCTGAATTAAATAAGAGTCCAGAGACAAAACATAATTTTGAAAGGCATATTGGGGAGTCAAAGATTTAGCTAAAGGAACTAAGTTCTCAGTCTCAGGACCCCTTGCTTTTTATTAGCACAAATTGTCCTAAAGCGATTTAGATATACGCTTCAAAGGCCAGAGTTTAGTACATAAATCCATTGTCAGATTAGAGAATTTGCCTATGGCTGGTCAGGTGTTTGGCCCGTAGGAGGCAATAACATGTAGATTAAGTTGCCCTCAGCTGTCTGGCAGCAAACAATCATCCTATTCAGGTTTGGGGAAATGCCTTTAACCATTTCAGCAGGCCATAATATATGTAACTTGGCCCTTGTGAGTTCCCAAAGTTCCATCAACCTTTAAACAAAACTCTTGCAATTATGACATGCTGGAATTGGATTCTGGCACATAATGTTTTTTTAATTCAAAATTAACAAGTATATCTCGAGGTCTCCACCAGGCATTTACTAGACATGTAAAAACAGAATATTCATGAAATTAATTAATACAAGAGCCCTGTAAGGCAGGTGAGTGATATTCCTACAGTTAATCAATGAAAGGGGAAAGACTGAAAACAGATCTCCTGGTCCCAGTACTGTTTCCACTCCGCTCAAAATACTAATTTCATTAAGTGTCGACAACCCATCTGTGTTATTCTAAGTACCATCTATGTTAAGTCAACATATATGAAAGTAAAGATGTTAAACAGAGAACTGGCTATCCCAAACCAGAGCTCAAAGAAGAGGTTGAACCCAGAAACATAGAGACAAAAACTGAACAGAGGAATGATGGCTGTTTTTTTTGTTTGTTTGTTTGTTTGTTTTTTTGGTTTTTTTTTTCCCCTCCCATATTTCTCTTGGACCAAGAAGGTGCAAGGAATGTTGTTCTAAGACACTTTTGGAAGACTTGACTTTGAGTTCTGGATGACTGAATGAAAGATTTGTGGGATTTGTTGGGGATGGGGATGGGTGGGGTGTTAGGTCCCCTTAGGGAGTATATATTGGATACATGCCCATTTAATGATGAGTCACCTGAATGTTTTAGTCTTAGGGTACGAGCTGAATAAATAGGGTTGCAACATATGGTGGAATTAGTACCGTTGTCTCTTAGGGTAATGGAAGTAATCACTGTAATTATGGCCTCCTTCTAGGAATTACTCTCGAGGGCTGAGTAAATCATGAGGCAGATGGTGGCCTGGCAGAGGGAACTACTTGCCAGGAACGGGGGCGGGGCCTCCGTGGGCCTCCGAGGGCTTCCCTTAAATCTTGCAGGAGGTAGTGTCGCGCTCCCAGGAAGGAGTTGTACCAAGGCCCCTTGATTATTGTCCTGATGGTAATTGCTCCCATTACCAGGGAGACTTGGAGCATTACAGGGAAATGATTCATGATGTTATTAAGCATTAAAAACACAGAAATGCCTAATCCTTCACTCATTCTTTAACTGGCAAGATTAACCATTGGTGGATGATGACCTCTGGGCACAAGGCTAAGGGTGACATCCCATAAATCAGTTTAAACTGTCGTTTGGAATACTCGTCATTCCTTTACCCATTGAAGGTGAAAGAAGAGAAAGTGATTCAGTGAATGCCTAGATGTACTATTTACGTGTAAACCTGTATTTGTGATTTTTTTTTTTTAATGAAGAAATGTGCTCTCAAGTGTTGGGTGCTCCGTAGGGAATGGCTTTGTTCTTTTGCAGATTCTCACTCACTCCTGCTTCCCATCCCCCCAAATCCTGGCATCCTCCAACCACTCTGGTTTACTGTCCACTGTGGGATTCCCCCTAAAAAAAAAATGGATCCTATGAAGTTTTCTGCTCTTCCCAGGCTCACTAGTTAGTCAATGCTGAGCGATTTCAGTCGCTAAGAAGGCACTGTGTCAAAATGACATTTCTTTATAACTTGCATTAATGTTTTAAAATCTGGGCTCCTGAGGTATAGTCTTCTTAATTGATTTTACAAAGACTATGAACATGTCTCTGATAGTAATGCTGAATTTGAGTCTGTGTTTCTTTGAAAAGTAAAGAAAGAAGTGGAATGACAAAACAATCTGTTAAGGCATATACGTGTGTGTGTGTGTGTGTGTGTTTATTTATAAAAAATTTCACATAGAACATTTCATATAAATATTTAAAACTAAGTTATTACGTACATAAATATTGTATGTGTTTTATAATGCAATTACTTATTTTTTTCATGGAGATCCGTACAACAGAAAAGTACCTTGAAGGCAAATACATCAGGCTTTTATTTCTTCTTTACATTATGATTTTGAATTGTTATTTACATGGAAGGGGAACTAAAAATCCTATTTAATAGAAGCATAATATGCAAATCAACCAAACAGCAGAATGACCTGGTTGCTATGACACACACTGACCATCAGGGAGAAGATGCTCAACGTAGGAGCTGCCCCCTGGTGGTCAGAAGCCAGGCTCACAGCTGGGGCTGGCGGACAGCAGCAGTGGTGGGAGCCTCTCTTGCTTCGGAGGCAGTGCTAAGGAGCAGTGCTGGCCAGAGCACAGCCATAGTGGGGATTGGGCCTAAGCCAGCAGGGGGACATCCCCCAAGGGGTCCCAGACTGTGAGAGGGCATAGGATGGGCTGAGTCCCACCCCCCCTTCTCAGTGCACTAATCTCATGCACTGGACCTCTAATTATATATCAAAACACTTGCAAAGACTTGACCTCCAACGTAACTTGTTTCAAAACAACATGAATGAGATGGAGGAAAGAGATTCCTTGGCAGAATTTATCTTGTGGAAAGAAAAATTATCCAAATTCAAATCCCTATATGAGATTTTATAGGAAGAATAAACAACTTCTAGGGGGTATTGTTTCAGGCGTTATTTAGAAGGCACTGCTCTATGCTCAACCTACTTACATGCTTTATTTGAGTTCTGTCAGCTTCATCAAACAACTCTGAAGGAAATAATCTACAGGTGAAATCATCTCCATGGATTCACTAAATCCCAAAATAACCGAACACTCATCACCCGTGAGTGTATATACATATAATAGGTCTTTCTATTAAAAAAAGTGCAAAGCAGTTTCCGTAGTGGGTTATTGTATCATGAAAATACTCCCTTGGCGCCTAATTCCTTCGGAAAGTGGATTCCACCGCAAGGTGTCCGAAAATTGATTCAACAATAAGAAGCCGGTAATGACTTTCGCTCACATGTCTTTCTGTATTTTGAAGAAAGGAAGGTAACATGGAAAAAAAAAAAATCACGGGGGAAGACTGTTGGCGTACAAACAATCAGCCAGGCACTAAAAGTTGGGCGACATCAAAGTCAACCCTCAGATAAACAGACAGAGATCGCTCTTTAAAAAATATCATACGAAGGTTATCATGCTAAAAAAAAAACCACGGGGGAAATCAGAGACTTCTTTTAAAGACTAAAGCGAGTTATAACCGGCACTGGGAACAGAAAAGCTTACCTCCTCCCTAGGAAACACACGTTTTAGAGGCAGGTGAGTGAGTAAACAAGCCTTAAAAAGCTTTCCGAGGAATAAAAACATCAAGGAGCGGAAATGGGGAAAGAGTCTCCTGGGGAAACAGAGCGGGCGGTCATTTCTATGGCTCTGCGGGGAGGGCTGTGATTGCCTCTGTGAGCACAGCGCCCGGAAAGTGAGGCCAGGCCCCGCAATATATCATTTCGTGGGTCATGTCTGCATGCCTGCTCTGGCCCATGTCTGATTTGGTTTCTGGTTATTATTTTTGGAGAAGTATCCATGCAGGTCCTTTGCCCATGTTTCGATTGGATTTTTTTTTTTTTTTCATGTTGAGTTTTATAAGTTCTCCATAAATTCTGGATATTAACTCCTCTCCGGATGTATTGGAGAATATGTTCTCCCATTTGGTGGGTTGCCTTTTCGTTTTGTGGATGGTTTCCTTGGCTGTGCAGAAACTGTTCTTACACTACGGAATGCTACTCAGCCGTAGGAAGAAGGAAATCTGACCCTTTGCATGGATGGGCTGGAGAGCTTTGCGCTAAGTGAAATAAGCCAGTCAGAAAAAGACAAGGACTACATATGATTTCACTCATATGTGGAATCTAACGAACAAAATGAACTGACAAGCAAAATAGATACAGACTCATAAACAGAAAGTGGGTTGACAGCTGGAAGGGGGATATTGGAAGAATTGAGAAAAATGGGATGGGGGGAAAATATAGGGATCTCTTTCACGGCCCACGTGGAAAGAGTTCCAATTCAGGGTGCGGGTTCTGGAGAAGGGCCGCACACAAATGAAGAGACTTGAGACTTGAAGAAATTCAACTTGGCGATATAGGGGGCCAGGCGGTAGTCCAACTCTAGTGAAAGAACTACTCCTGCTCTGGCCCTACCATCCTCTTTTATGGAAGCTTTGGGGAAAACATCTTAGGTAAGATACATAGAAATTTACATTAGCCCTCAGGCAGGAAATAACAGAAACTTACATGGGACAAACAAGGTGGAGGCTGCTTCAGCTAACAATGTCTCCACTAAAGGGTGAGTGGTTAGAGCAATTAAGATTGTTGACCAGCCTTCCTGGCTTCCTGTCCACATCTCTTTTTAGTGAAACTGATTTGTTTTCCAGCAGGGAAATAAGGAGAAAAAAAAGAGAGAGAAAAGCACTCATGGACAAGGACAGAAGTATGGTGATTTTCAGAGGGAAAGGGATGTGGACATGGAGTCTATGAAGGGGGGAAGGGGGATAGACTTGATCTGGAGTGGTGAACATACAGAGTGTTGTGAAATTGTGCACCTGAAGCCTGTACAATTTTGTGAACCAGGGCCACCCCCATGAGTTCAATGAAAAGGAAAAAAACAAAAACAAAACGTAAGAAGGTATTATTATACTTAGAACTCACATGTGATCTACATCCACAACAGCAAGCCTAAAGAAAGCTGCAGTCTTTAACATCAGATTTATCATTTCTTGCTACCTTTTTCTTTTCTTTTTTTTTTAAATATATTTTATTGATTTTTTACAGCAAGGAAGGGATAGAGATAGAGAGTTAGAAACTTAAATGAGAGAGAATCATCCATCAGATGCCTCATGCACACCCCCTACTGGGGATGTGCCGCAACCAAGGTACACGCCCTTGACAGGAATCGAACCCGGGACCTTTCAGTCTGCAGGCCAATGCTCTATCCACTGAGCCACACCGATTTCGGCTCCACCCCTTTTTTTTTAATGCTGCATTTACCTGGATAGTTTCATCTCTGAATCGGAACACTGGAAAAGAGTTGCACGTTTTTCAAAGGCAACTAGAATATATTCTTTGTGTTCAAATAACTTGTTGCTGATGATGACACTAGTTCTTCATTTGCATGTCTTGCTTTCAGGTGCAGGTGTGATCTGAAACTTGACTTAAGTTTCATATTCCTATGACACTCCACCGAGGCTGCTGTATCCGTTTTCTGCCTGCCTGCTGGTAGATTGGCTTTCCATCCCGTGCTGATGATTTTGTGCCTGAAGAAAACCTCCCTGCAGGATTAGCTTATTTTAGATGAATAGGTCAAGCCAAGTATGGGAGCCAGAACAATGCAATTCCTTATCATCGGTGGCACAGAAGGCCACAAATCCCCCTAACAAATGGGTGCTTAGGGACACGACGTGAGCACGCTCCACGGGCTTAAAATAGTGCTTTCTAATGCATGGCAGAGAGTGGCATTCAAACAGGAACCTTATATGTTAGACTGCAATGTGTGTGCATTTTCAATTAAATTATTCATTTAACCCCAGACTCAGTCCCTCCTGGGAAAAACGAGATGGCATTCAGTGAAACAGGGAGCATTTTCTTATTTCTACTTTACAGGAAACCAGAGAAACAAGAAATTACGGCGAGGGATTTTAATCTTTTTACGGACCAAATACATACATTATGAATAGAACCACTGCTGGATTGTGTGTCTATAATAAACCACCTTTTGAAAACATTTCTAATATTGTTCAACGTTTCCCTTTCTGTTTATTTTATTAGACTTGAATTCACAGGTCAATGGTAACTTTTTTTTGGCAATATATGCAAATGACTAGATGCAGTCATAGCTAAGGAAACATTATGTATCTATCAATAAAAAATGTGTTCAAATGCAGAATCATTCCAATGAACATTTGATAGCATTGTGCTCTTATAGTTTATACTTCAAGTGAGTAAAAAAGAAAAAAATAACACAAAATCCAAGCTACACATATATTTGTTTTTAAATGATTGCTTCAGTTATTGTCATGTGCCCATTAAAGGTGATTCTTAAAAAAAGAATGCAATGTCTGAAACCACTTTCATCCTTTCTAGGGAAGTTGATAAAATGTGTATCTGTGGTTCTATTTATAATTAATGTCATTTGACTATTTTTCCTCCTTTTGCAGAGAGAAAGTCTAATGGCAATTTATGTAAAACTATGTCAGATAAATTATCAATTGAAAAAAATCTGTGCAGTCTAATAAACAGATACCTTTAAGGTATGTTTAAAGAATACCTAGACTATAATGACACAACTCAAGTAGTTTGCAAAACTTTGGAGGAGAAAAAAAAATCTAACAACATTGCGCTAATCTATAATAATAAAAGGGAAATATGCTAATTAGACAGAACATCTTCTGAATGTCATTCCAGATGTCTTTGCTGACCACACTGGGGCCGAAAAGAAGCCAGCCCAGATCCTGGCTCTTGGGTGCCAGAGGGAAGCACCCAAGAGCCAGGATCTGGGCTGGCTTCTTTTGGAAGGTCTACTCTTGCATGAATTTGAAGCATCAGGCCTCTAGTTAACAAATAAAAGCATACAAATCAGTGAATAGAGAACCAGGATGTTTGGGAAATCCCTGCCCTGGAAAATGGAACAACCTGAGGCTAGTTTGATCGCTCACAAGTAGATGGTTAATTACAGATTCCCTGGTTCTTTGTTTTCATACTTAAGCATCAGGAGTTTGGAGCAATTTCTGCAACTATGTTGGGCTCTAAAAGGCTATGAATTGTTAAGAATAAAGATAATACATTTTTGCTGAAACCGGTTTGGCTCAATGGATAGAGCGTCGGCTTGGGAACCGAAGGGTCCCGGGTTCGATTCCGGTCAAGAGCATGTACCTTGGTTGCAGGCACATCCCCAGTAGGGAGTGTGCAAGAGGCAGCTGATCGATGACTCTCTCTCATCGATGTCTCTAACTCTCTATCTCTCTCCCTTCCTCTCTGTACAAAATCAACAAAATGTATTTAAAAAATATAAATAAATAAATAAATAAGGCCTCACGTTAAAAAATAAATAAATAAATAAATAAAATAACACATTTTGATTTGAAGTTGTCAAGAAAGATTTGGTAAGGGAGGGGAGAAACGTATGACTTCATAGGCCAAAAAATGTGACTTCATAGATGCATATTATCTGGTTAAGTAAAAAGAAGAAAAGAAGCGTGGAAGAGAATAGATGGGAATAGATGGGAAAGGGACGTGGGGGAAAAATGCGCATAGATCCTAGGTACCAAGTGTGAGGCATGAAGAGTCTGATCGAATGACAAGCCTTGGTTTTCAGCTGAGAAGGGTGGACAGACGGAATGCAAAGCCACGGAGGAGCCTGAAGCATGGAAGTGGCTCGGTGGGACCTGCCTTCGTGTGGCTGGCGATTCAGGGTGAGCTGCGCGGCGGAGATAAGAAAGGTTGTGAGCCAGGCAGTCACTGTGAGATCCAAGCACAGAGGGATAAAAGCTCCGCGTGTTGGCAGTGACAGAAAAGACCAGGGCAAAGGCAGGGGTCGCTTCAAAGGGAGAGTGAGAACACTGGGAGAAGGCTAAAATGATCAAAGGGCGCTGTGTACGTCAAAGTCCCGGGGCACGGCTGTTTGGACTCCATCTGATTCCGCCGTTTATTGCTGCCTGCAATGATAATGTTCATGAAACCTGTCGTTTCCTCTACTTTTAACTCAATTTTAAAACTGTGCAGGTTTAGTATTGCTATTGAACATTTATTTCTTGCACATATTGAGGGAGGTTTATGTGTCCTCTTGCAATGTCCTAGTTATTATTTTTAATGGTTTTATTATCCTGCATGCTCCAAAGAGTCTGTAATAATAAAAGCATAATATGTAAATTAGACTGGACATCCTTCCAGACAAAGCTGCCGGGGGAAGAAAGTCCTACTCTTGCACAAAATTCATGCATCAGGCCTCTAATATAAAATATATTCAGCTGAAACTGGTTTGGCTCGGTGGATAGAGCGTCAGCTTTCAGACTGAAGGGTAGCAGGTTCGATTCCAGTCAAGGGTAAGTATATTGGTTGCGGGCACATCCCCAGTAGAGGGTAAGCAAGAGGCAGCTGATCTATGTTTCTCTCTCATGGATGTTTCTAACTCTCTATCCCTCTCTCTTTCTCTCTAGAAAAAAATCAATAAAATATATTTTTAAAAATAAAATAAAATAAAATATATTCAAAAATTAGGACCACTATCATTAGATTTGTATCTACGACAATTAGCAAGGAAGGCAACATTCCTGATTTGAATACACGTTTTGCTTCTTTAAGTTCAAATTAAATCACTTAAACTGGACACTGTGCATGTGAACACTTCAGTACCTATCATGCTTTTCAATATTCAAAATGTCCAGCTGGACAAGCTTCCATAAGTACTTTAGAAATGTGTCTCAGCTTACTTTCTGTATGCAATGATCTCAAAATCATTAAGGGAGAAGAATGAAATGTTGGTTCATTCCATTCCTTTCTCAGAGAACGAAGAAAATCTAATAAGTTCTTTGATAAGCTATTAAACTTTCAATACTAAACATATTTTGAAAAATGTTCTAGAGTCTGTTGTCAGGATTTTTGACAGAATGATATAATTGTGTTCAACATGCTTCTGAAGTCCAGAGAGGTATAGAGAAAACGAAACAGAGTTTTACTAAAAAAAAACAAAACACAAAAACCCACAAAATCATTGCTTTCCTGGCTGTCAGTTACTGATGACTAATCCAATACGAATATCAATTTTCATTTGGCAAGTATTTTCTTATGTTACAGAAATAATGAGGTATACAGAATGTTAGATAATTCTATTTTAGCACAGAAAAAAATGTATTTTATGGCTTCCTAATAGAACCTTCTGGAAGCTATGCAGTTTTTGGTTAACTATACTCCTTTATTTGAGATTTAAGATCTCTGTGCTTTTATGTAAATAAGAATGAAAATAGCCTAGCTGGTTTGGTTCTATGCATACAGCGTCAGCCTGTGGACTTAAGGGTCCTGGGTTCTGTTCCAGTCAAGGGCATATGCCAGGGTTTGGGGCTCAATCCCCTAGGGGGTTGTGCAGGAGGCGGCTAATCAATGATTCTCGTTATTGATGTTTCTAGCTCTCTCTCCCTTGCCCTTCCACTCTGAAATCAATAAAAATATATTTATATTAAAAAGAATGAAAATATCTTTCATTGAACTGCAATTATCTAAATATTCTTTATGAATTTATGTATTTTTTTGCTGGTTGATGTCTATGGGCAAAGCAATTATAAAATGGATCTTTCCCTGTTTATGACAAAGCTACCAGGTTGGCCAAAACTGGTTTGGCTCAGTGGATAGAGCATTGGGCTGCAGACTGAAAGATCCCAGGTTCATTTCCGGTCAGGGGCATGTACCTTGGTTGCGGGCACATCCCCAGTAGGGGTGTGCAAGTGGCAGCTGATCAATGATTCTCTCTCATTGATGTTTCTAACGCTCTATCCCTCTCTCTTCCTCTCTGTAAAAAAGCAATAAAATATATTAAAAAATAATAAAAAATAAAATGAAAAATATTTTAAAAAAAATACCAGCTTGTTTTTAAGTCCATGATGGAACCTGGTTATTAAACCATGTCTGCCACTAGGCTGTGGGTGTAGATCTGGTGCGCTCTTTTCTGGAAGCACCCTCCTGGTGATCTAAATGCAGTTCCTGAAAGCAGGTTCCTATCAATAGACGTGTTAAGTGCTGGGAACAGCCTGGCAATGTGCATTTTGCAAAAACCACCTTAAGTAACCGACCCTGATGCTTCTTTCTAAAATCCTCAGGTACACTTGAAATTTAAATATTTTCTCAAATCCTTTAATATATCTAAATATAGATTTAAGTTAATTTTGTCAATGCAAACACAGCATTTTTAAAAAATAAAGCCTTTCCATTTCAGGAATTGTTTTCCTTCATTTGTTTTCTCTCTATATATTCCCTACAGGCAGGCAGCTCTCAACAATTTCTTAAGAAATTCCAGTCTTTTGTATTAGTTTAACAGAAATAAAAGTCACGACTCCCTACACACTTTGCAATTATTCTCTCTCTAAATTTAATAGCATTTCATCCATTTGGGGCATAAGTGCATAGACTGTCTGAAGATCATTTAGATTAATTCTGAAGAAATACTCAGGTGGATGTTATACCCACAACAAAACCAGCGACCATAAGTCAAAATTTATGTGAGACCAAATGCTTTTAATTACCTTCCAGATGTATTTATGAGTATACACAGATGGCAGAGGAAGCAGCCTGGTTATGTGCAAGGAGGTGCATGAATAATTGCTACAGTTTGAACATAAAAGTTGTTTTACATATAAAATGACAGGATAAAAGATGTAGTGAGTTTTTATTGATTTCAGAGAGAGGGAGGCATAGGGAGAGAGAAATAGAAACATCAGTGATAAAAGAGAATCACTGTTTGCCCCCTACTGGGATCAAGCCTGCAACCCTGGCTTGTGTGCCCTGCCTGGGAATCAAACTGTGACCTCCTGACTTATAGGTTGCTGCTCAACCACTGAGCAACACTGGCTGGCTGGACAAAATGTAGAAAATTCTGTATGTCATTCAGAAGGAGGGGACTGTCCATCACTACATCCAGCACATCCAGGGAGCAAAAAAAAAAAAAACGGTAACATCTTCCTGAAACTAAATAGAATAAAATATATATTCTAAAGGTTTTAAAAGATTACTCTATTCTTGACAAAGGAAATATAATTAGCTTTAGATAGTCAACGTTAGCTCATTTTTACTAATATCGTTCTTCATACATTACATTCCTGATATCTTTATGTTACTAACATGTGCTGCATGAGTTGTGTTAAAGACCAAAAACTCAATAGAAGAAATCTGGAGATCTAATTGACTTTATTGAGTGAATCATGAATGGCACAGTTTTCCATCTAGCAAGCAGAGCGGCCCTCACAGGGTCTGTACAAAGGGAAGGTTTTTACAGGCAGGAGGAGGGTGGGGCAAGGAAGTTACCAGCAAAAGCAAAGGAAGCAGAACTCCCATCTTTTGCCCGGGTCTCACACAGATGATCTCACCAGTGCTAAATGGAAACTCTCAGGCACGCTGTTAGAGTAGGGGTCACATTCCTGGGAGAGGTTGCAACTGCAGTGAAGTCTTGATTTGCTAACCTGAGGGCAAAGGACGCCATTTTGGGCCTGTTGTTCCTTTCTGAAGATGATTTAGCAGGCGAGCACTTAGAAAGTCACCTGTTACCGAAATTCATGTTGTCGGCATAACTCAGGAAAAAACTCAGCGCGGTTTCATTATGAAATGGTTCCGCAGGCAACAGGAGAGCATTTTCATATTGTCAACAAAGTAACTACGGCGTGAGAAATTATTACTCGGCAAACCTATCCATTAATGAAAGTGCGCACCTAGACGCCATTAGGAAATGAAGGAAATGTAACGCGGCCTCCCTAAATTGATTTTTAATCGGGTTAGATTCTCGGGTTATTAGTCTTTACAATTACAGTTACTAAGTTGCATATTCCACTAATTTTTCATTAGTATACTCAAAACGTGCCATGCATAATAATATGGACTTGATACTTCTAGTGCATGCCTATACAATTTAAGTTATAGATAAGGATACTGAGAAAAGAAGAAAGACCCTCACATTTCCTTTGGTAAGTTAAATATATATATATATATATATATATATATATATATATGTAAATATACTTTCATATATATATATATATATATTACAAAAAACAAAATAATATCAAAAGAACTTACTTAATTGAATGTGGTCAGAAAAGTTTGTTTCAATATTCCACTTGAGTAAACTATAATAAAACTGTTACCAGTGAGGTCAGCCCTGGGTTCAGCAAACTCGGTTCTTGAGTTTGGCAAAGAAAGAATTCAGAGCCCGAAACTCTAGCACAAGGAGTCTTCTTAGCATACAAAGCAAAAGTACAGGATTCGAGTGGACTGCTCAGAGAGCTGACTTGGGCTTTTAGAAACAAAAGAACAGAGGCAGAATTAGCCAGGGCCCTTGGAGACACATTCAGGGAGTTAGCCTGGGACAAGCTGCCACTGCCCGCTGCTGCCCTAGTGGCAAATCTCATGGGGACCCTTAGAGCTCAGGAGAGATAAAGCAAATATGCACACGTGAAGAAATAAAGCACCAGCATGCTCTAGAGCAGTGGTTCTCAACCTTTCTAATGCTGCTACTCTTTAATACAGTTCCTCATGTTGTGGTGACCCCCAACCATAAAATTGTTTTCATTACTACTTCATAACTGTAATTTTGCTACTGCTATGAATAGCAATGTAAATAGCGACCCACAGGTTGAGAACCGCTAGCAGGGTCACGTAAGACCATCGGAAAACAAAGAATGTACGTTACGATTCATAACAGTAGCAAAATTACAGTTATGAGGTAGCAATGAAAATAATTTTATGGTTGGGGTTTTGGCCTTCCCACACACAAGACATCAGCATTGCCTGTGGGGAGGGATCACTTTGTGAATTACTTGGTCAGAGGAAGAAACAAGGATGAGCCCTCCCCATTAAAGAAGTGGCATCATACCCAGCTGTGTGGCTCAGCGGTTGAGCATCAGCCTATGAACCAGGAGGTCACAGTTTGATTCAGGCCAGGGCATATGCCTGGGTTGTGGGCTGGATCCCCACTGGGGGGCATGCAGGAGGCAGCCGATCAATGATTCTATCTCATCATTGGTATTTTTCTTTTTCGCTCTCCCTCTCCCGTCCTCTCTGAAGTCAATAAAATATATATTTAAAACAATTAAAAAGAAGTGGGGGTAGAACACCAGAAGGAGGTACAAAGAAGGTACCAGAAAGCTACGCTCTTGGGGACAGGGGACAGTGCTTTGAAAAGGAATTCTGAGGGATGAAACATGGAGCAGTTATAAAACCAAGAAGTACAAAAATGAACTAAATTTAGAGAGAGAGAGAGAGAGAGAGAGAGAGAGAGAGAGAGAGAGAGAGAGAAGAAGAAGAAGAAGAAGAAGAAGAAGAAGAAGAAGAAGAAGAAGAAGAAGAAGAAGAAGAAGAAGAAGAAAAAGGAGGAGGAGGAGGAGGAGAAAGAGGAAGAAGAGGAGGAAGAGGAGGAAGAGGAGGAAGAAGAGGAAGGGAAGGAGGAGGAGGAGGGAGAGAGATTATTTCAACAGAAAGAGCTGAGTTGCTTTGAAGGGAGGTATTTAAGTGCCTCTCCAACTTCCAGAACCATCAGTGAGAATGGGGCTCTGGTGCCAAAAGCAATCTGTCCTAGAAAGCAAAGGAAGCAGCATTTTTGGAACCTTTGGAGTGGCAATATGTAGACTCTTATAAGCCCCTGCTTGTCGCAAGCTCTCTTTTGGAAAATTGAAGTCAATTGAAAAATAAATTTGGACATACTCTTATCTTTTGGAAGACTAACAGTTGCCGGTAGTTGGATTTATATAGTTCAAAGATAGTTTAGTATTTTGTTCAAATAAGTTTCTCAATCTTTGCTCCATAACTACGTTCTGTGTCAACAGCTGTCATTTCAGTCTTTGGCAGGAGAGTTGTTACTGAAAATTGACTTTCAATGAGTCCTATCACCTCATCCAGGTAGATTACAAGGCCTTGAGCAAGAGATACTGCTTTTCAGAGCGAGCACTTTAGGCCCAAAAGTAGCATATGTTTTTGTTCCATCCTAAGGTAGTGTACTGTGTTTCCCTGGAGAGTTACTTTTCATGCTGTATCATTAAATCACCCTACTTTTTTTGGTAGGTATAGGACTACTTATTTTACACTGCGCACTAAATTCACGTTCAGTCTATTTACAATGATCTGAAATTATTAAGGTCATGAGAGTTATGAATTTTAATGTATCATGTTTACCCTTCCTTACATTTCATACAAAGTTTTACAAATCATTTTCCTCTGAATTTGCCAGAGTTAAAAAAAAAAATCAAAATGGAGGATTGCAAGAATTTCTAAATGTGCTCACGTAGCAATGTAAAGTATCTCTCTCTTTTTTTATTATTATTATTCGATATAAGACTTGTCTACTAGACGGGAAAATTGGGTGCCCAACCTTCAACTTACCTGAAGTGGGATCCCAGAACCCTGATTCTACTATTTGCATGAGAGTAAAAAAAAGTGCATAAGTTATAAATTATATTTATAATCGTTTACCTAAATAAGCAGTGGAGAAAATGCAGACTTCAGCCACCTCTCTGACTGAAGGGAAATGACTATCTTTAGGCATCAGCTTTAAACACCAAAACAGAACGGCTTTTGCATCCAAACAAGGCAAGCCAGCAGATGGTTGCTCCTCGCCCCAAAAAGCAGTGTGAGCACCTACTAAATGCTGCCTCAGTTTACATTCTACACAAATCAATTATCTCCCGTTAAAGAGCCCAGGTTCCATTGTGTGATCTCTCTGCATGCTGGATCCTACACTCATGTTATTTGGGAAGATCATCTCACTGAAACACTTAATTTGATCGACTCTGCTGACACACACAACAAGTATAAGTGGCTTCCACAGACTAATAGGCTCATCTTAAGTGCTGTAAGGTTTCTCTGAGTATAGTGAGTTGTGTCATGGTCCCTGGAAACTTGGGGATACATGTCCACATACAGCCCTAATACAGTGAACATCTGTAATGGTTTTTTAATAAATCTATATGATTTAATATATTATAATTTTCTGTGTTCAGTAAGCCTAAAACTACACCTCAGAGAAAATGCAATCTTGGATCGATTATCGAACAAAACAATAGGAATATAACAACTCAGCAATGAGGACAGTAAAAAATAACAATTGAAATTTGTGCATATAGAAACATTGCATTAATACATATATATTTCCTTATCTTGTCATCTGAGAGGACCTAAAAGGAGTAACACCCAAGAAAAAATGAATATGCCTAGTGATACTTTAAGATATTAATATAATGTGTTCCCCATATATGGATATATGACAACTTTTCCCATTCTTCTGTATGGAACATATATTGCAAAATAAAAGTTTACTTTAAAATACCAAAAGTAAATTTATTTATTTTTTTTTTTTTTGCTAATACCAAAGAGATACAATTTACCACGGAGCAAAACTAAGAAGCACATGCTAATATTTTACTAAGACCTGTGAGGAAAAAGGGAAATAAAGGAACAACTAAGAAGTAGAAAAACCAGCAAGACTAAAAATTGTAAAAATAGGTACTTCAGAAATTAATCTGAACTGGCATACGTATTCTAACATTCCTATGGAAAAATAAAACCAAGCATAGAGAATGAGCAAGCAAAGAGAATAACGTGCTTCCCACACACCTCCAGCTATTCGGTGCCAACATGATATGACTTGTCAATGTCTTGACTCGTTAATTATCTATTACCAATATACTATCCAACACCTTTAAAGTACAAGCAAACAAACAAACATTTTAAATTTAAAAATAAAAAAGAGCCTGCCGGGACCGGTTTGGCTCAATGGATAGAGCGTCGGCTTGGGGACTGAAGGGTCCCGGGTTCGATTCCAGTCAAAGGGCATGTACCTTGGTTGCGGGCATATCCCCGGTGGGGGGTGTGCAAGAGGCAGCTGATTGATGACTCTCTCTCATCGATGTTTCTAACTCTCTATCTCTCTCCCTTCCTCTCTGTATAAAATCAATAAAATATATTAAAAAAAAATAAAAAATAAAAAAATAAAAAAGAGCCTGGCTGTTGTGGCTCAGTGGTGGAGCGTCCACCTAAGAACCGAGGTCATGGTTCAATATCCAGTCAGGGCACATGCCTGGGTTAAGGGATCGATCTCCAGTGTGTGATGTGTAGGAAGCAGCAATCAGTAAGTCTCCCTCATCATTGATGTTTTCAATTCTCTCTCCCTCCTCTCCCTTCCTCTCTAAAATCCATAACAGCATTTTTTTTTAAATAAAAAATAGTCCTATCTGGTTTGCCTCAATGGATAGAGTGTCAGCCTGCAGACCAAAGGGTCCCAGGTTCAATTCCGGTTCTGGGTTTGATTCTTCTTAAGGGCACGTACCTCAGCTGCCGGCTCCTTGCAGGCCCGGGCCCTGGTCAGAATCTCTGCAAGAGGCAAGCAATCGATGTATTTCTCTCACATCGATATTTCTCTCTGTCTTTCCCTCTTTATTCCACTCTCCCTAAAAACCAATGGAAAAATATCCTCAGGCAAGGATTAACAAAAAAATAAATAAATAAACAGTGTAAATACCCCTTCTGAAATTATTATATTGGCTACTTAATTTTCCTGCATGGGCTGTGCTAATTAAATTTTAGTCTTTCAAGCATATTTTATATTTAGCAAAGTGATGTATAAAATTTTATGTAGGATTCAATGTTCATGATACTCATAGGATCCACTGTACCACAAAAATTAAACTAATAATGCTGAAAAGGATGTTTACCTTCAAGATCCCTGTGGTACTTTTAACGATCAATCAACTTGGCACTTCTGAAAATTTAAATTAAATTGATGATGTCTCATTACACTCTCTTTGATGATTATGATTGCAAAGGAGCAGAATATAAATCTTAAGGAAGCCAGCTCTGAAGGGCTAACTAAGAAAACAAGATAAGAGCTGAGTGTAGACATTGCGATTTTTGTTCACTGCTGATAATTAATCATTTTAATTTTCGCTTATTGATATCTGAAGTTTATCTTATGACATTCTGAAATACACCTTTAATTTTTTGAAATATTAAAAATAAGATTGAAAGTAATGCAGCTGAATTTTAAAAATAAAAATTATGTTTATTTATAATACTAATTTACTATTCACAGGATTATTTTCTAGTAAGTCCAAACTTATTTAAGTTTTTGATAATAAACCACTAACATTTAGTAGTTTATATATCAAGTATATTCTTTGTTTATATATCAAAGAATAAACCATGCTTCTAAAACTGTATTTTTAAACAACAACAACAACAAAAAAAAATTATCAAA
Source organism: Nyctalus aviator (assembly GCA_036971965.1). Classification (NCBI taxonomy): domain Eukaryota; kingdom Metazoa; phylum Chordata; class Mammalia; order Chiroptera; family Vespertilionidae; genus Nyctalus; species Nyctalus aviator. The sequence continues at coordinate 8,359,385 of CM072940.1, read as the reverse complement.
AAACTAGAGGCCCGATGCACAAAAATTCATGCAAGAATAGGCCTTCCTGCTAAAACTGGTTTGGCTCAGTGGATAGAGCGTCGGCCCGCGGACTGAAAGGTCCCGGGTTCAATTCCTGACAACGGCATGTACATTGGTTGCAGGCACATCCCCAATAGGGGGTGTGCAAGAGACAGCTGATTGATGATTTTCTCTCATCGATGTTTCTGGCTCTCTGTCCCTCTCTCTTCCTCTCTGTAAAAAATCAATAAAATATATTAAGAAAAAAAAAAAAAAAGCGTAGGCCTTCCTTCCCCTGGCTGCTGACATCAGCTTCTCTCTAACCCCTGGGATCCCAGTGGCTTTGCTCTGGCCCTGGCTTCATCCAGAAGGATGTCCAGTCTAATTAGCATATTAGATTTGTATTATTATAGATAGTATAGTTTAAGCAATTAACATTTATGCATATTATTCAATAATAATTTTTTTCTTTTAAAATTTTAGTAAAGTCATGTTAGAGTAATTGCTTCTCCTAATATATATTTTCCAAAGTCCACTCTACATCTTAATCAATACAATAGTGACAGTCCTACACTTTGAAGCTCTAGCAATAAAAAAAAGATAAAATTATTAAGTAAAATTGGAGAGGACAAAACCATCATTTGTATCTAGTAGTTATTATGTGCACAGTCTGGCAATACCAAGTAAAACTATATTTTGAAAGGGATTATGTTTAGAGTTGTAACAAGAAAGCATATATTTTAAAACAAATTCATCAGAAAATAGGCAGGAACCATTTGAAGAAATATAATTTACTGATAAACATAGCCAGGAGAGACAAATGTATTATAGGAATAAAAATACTATAAATTCTTAAAGATTAAATGCAAAAATCATGGAAAAACAAAAATAGTTAAAACCAGGCTGTCTTAAAATTTGGAAGAATATGTGAGAGCATAGGCTAAAACCACATGTAAGTTTGCACCAGTGAAGATCCAGACTAATGTGTGATTTCATTTAACTGAATATCAAATTCAAAATGAGATGACTATATTATGACATTCATTTGCTGATGGATGACTCAGCAAAATGACAAAACTGCAAACTGTCTCAAAAATTATTTCACAGAGACACTAAAGTGGGTAATACAATTAAATCCTTGCAAATGTTAGTAAAACTATCTTCACTATTAATGTACTGAAAATATAAATTACTTTTTCCTTTAACATTTTAGTGTTATTTTTATGGATGTGATACATTTTAAAATACTTATATTTTATATTTATTTTTAGATTTCAGTTTGGGGCTTACAAAGTAACAATTCAATTACCTAGTAAAAGTGCCTATTTAGTGCTAAAAAAATATGCAAAGGTGCATGTGAGAGAGAAAACATTAGTCTCTTGAATATGTAGATAAAGAAAGAAGAGACATCAGTAAATGTTTTTAACTTGAAAGAAAACCTAAAACAGTATTAATATATTTAGGCATTTTATATATAATATATATATATATATATATATTATTGATTTTTTTACAGAGAGGAAAAGAGAGAGAGAGAGAGAGTTAGAAACATCAATGAGAGAGTCATCGATCAGCTGCCTCTTGCACACCCCCTACTGGGGATGTGCCCACAACCAAGGTACATGCCCTTGACCAGAATCGAAACCGGGACCTTTTAGTCAACAGGCCAACACTCTATCCACTGAGCCAAACCGGTTTTGGCTAGTTAGGCATTTTTAAAAATGGCAGGAAGTATCAGAAGTTTGTTCATGAGAAATTAAAATACAAATCTGAGATCTCTAAGATATTTTATCAGACGTACAAACACTTAGAAAAGTACTTCATTTGTTAATTGATAATATGTAACTGAATGATTTCCATTCTTATTTAGTGAGCTTTTCATTAGTATGAAAAATGTGAACTCTTTGAAGCTTGATTAGTGGGTTTACAGAAAATGAAGTTACCTTTTTAATCTCAGAGCTAACTGTGAGACAGAATGGATGCTCTCATTACCTGAGGGTTTGAAATTATTCATGTATTCCCAAGATTTAATTGATCCAGATGCATACTATAAGGAGAAGACCAAACCAGCTCTAAAGGAGTCTTTTTTTTCTGAAGAGCTGATGAAATTCTATATTCACAATAGAAAAAAAAATATTTTTGAAATGCCCTAATTTTCTTAGTAAAGCTTAACAAGTCCTATCTGTCTCAAATGTTAGTTTGTACCATTTTATTGGTATGAACTTACATATTATATTTTCACATGTTTAGATATGCCCCATATCTAAGGAGGCAGCACTTTGTTTTCTATAAAAGGCTGGAGAGCAAATATTTTAGGCTGTGCAGGCCCACATGGTCTCTGCTGTAACTAACACCTCAGCTTTGAGCTGGTGTAGAAAGCAGTCAAAGACAATCCCGGGAGAATGGCTAGGTGTGGTTCGGTAAAACTTTGTTAATAAGGGAAGAATTTTGCCTGCCATCCATACATGACAAGCCCTGGAAGAAAGCATGTCTCTGCCACTATAACTAGGAAGTTTAAAGCTTTGAAGTAATTTTATCTCCTATTCATCCACCTCTTTCTTTTCAACATCAATGATCCAAAGTCCTAGTGAAATTTTGCTCATTGAATTTCAATGCATTCAGCATTGAATGTCCTGACTCTATTTGTGCACTGCTTCTCATAATAGAAAGTATTAGTTTTTAAAGGAGTAGACATTTGGTAAGATTGTCCTATAATCCAGGTAATTTCTAAGTAAACCAGATTTTTCTCGATGCACTGCATAATTTCAAGCAATAATTTAGAGGATGTGAGCATGTTCGGGCGGTCATTCTTACGCAAATAATGGATGCCCAGAGGAATTCATGCAACTTCCAAAAATGCCAGAGTCCTTTATGACACTGGATGAAGGCAGGTTAGCTTATTGGGAGCCTGAATAAACATGAAAGACTAACAGAGGACCCATATGCATATGATGAAGCCCTTGTTTAAAAAAAAATTTGATTACCCATATTTTCAAAATTGGTGATTTTTAGAATTTTTGGTTCCAAGGAAAATCTTGTCTGTTAAAATTTCCAGGAATACAAAAAGAGCCTAATGGAATGAGAGCCCAGTCATTTTATACAGGAACATAACAGCACACACCGACTCCCCAAATTACATGATCCCAGGTGAGACAGTCATACCTCTGTCTTATTTGTGCCTTTGAAAGCAGGAAGAAAATATGGTGGCTATTTCCTGGAATAAATCTTGAAATTAGCTGAGTTTATTTAAGTGCTTAGAACTGAGCCAGGTGCAGTATATGTGCTACATCAGTGTAACTTACGTTGTTTTTTATTTTTATTTACTTATTTTTTTGTTCTTAAATTATTATTTTTAAAATATATTTTATTGATTTTTCACAGAGAGGAAGAGAGAGGAATAGAGAGTTAGAAACATTGATGAGAGAGAATCATTAATCAGCTGCCTCTTGCACTTCCCCTACTGGGGATGTGCCCGCAACCAAGGCACATGCCCTTGACGGGAATCAAACCTGGGACCTTTCAGTCCACAGGAGGAAGCTCTATCCACTGAGCCAAACCGGTTTCGGCTTAAATTCCTTATTGTTGAAAGTATCATATATCTCCCCTTCCTCCTCACCCTCCATCCATTGATCCCTACCAGCCTACCCTCACCCCTCAGCCCTGGCCTTCACCTCCTATTGTCTCTGTCCCTTGGTCATGCTTATATGCATACAAGTTCACTGGCTGATCTCTTTGTTATTGTTTTTAATTTAAATTCTCAGGATGTTGAACAAGAGTTATTAAGTATGTATCAATAATCCCAAAATCCATCACTTCAACGGCATATTTCCAAAGCCACCCAGAACCATTGGCAATGTTGTTTACCTGTCAGGTGCATGCCCGTTATTTCATTTCTGCAAAAGAGCCAGGCTGGCTTTCAGAGTCTTGGAGCTGTCTTTGGTGTAATGTTTAGTGACTGAAAAGAGCTATGTTTTATAACTGCTGTGCTATCGATCCCCGGGAGCCAGAACTGTCACGTTGGTAGCAATACTGTATTTCTAGAATGCGTATCAGGACTGTGACATTAACCCTTGGACACTACACCTTGACCTACATGCTTAACCACTGAGCAACACTGGGCTGGGCTGGGCTACTTTTTTTACACAACCTAATTTTCTAACTCCATTCGGACATTCTGAGGGATAATCAGGGCCCAGTGTGTTAAATGCACTGAACTGTGAGTGCTGACAACGTGTCTTTCTTCTGTATAATGCAAGTTTTCTTCCTGGAGTTGGTCAGAATAGCTAAATGTGTGTGTGTGTGTGTGTGTGTGTGTGTGTGTGTGTGTGTGTTTAAATAGGTTAGTGTGAATACTTTTCATAAGCAGGATATTTGTGAAGTGCCTTAAGATGGACATGTTTAAAATACATTTTGCACAGGTATTCTCTGATAAACCTGGGAATGTCTGGACATGAGTCCAAATTATAAAGCCAGTTCTCAGTGTTTAAATATGTACAAGTTGGCTCTCTTTTAAGGCCAAGGAGTGCAAATGCCTAGAGCACGTGTTTAATTATGAGTCAAACATAATTTAGTCGTGCCTGAGTATGGAATTTAACAATGGCCCGCCAATTTGCATTTAAATATTGTCAAGCTCACTGCATTAGCAGAAAAATATTCTCAGTTATAAGCTCTTTAAAGAAACATGTCTGGTTGTATTATGACTGGAAATAGTCCCAGTGTTTACAGATAAGCTACTGACCCCACAGCCGAGTTAGTTATTTTGTCCAAGTAATTTTAACCTATCAAAATATATAATTTAGAAAAAGTCACAAATACGATATCGAGACTGTTTAAAGGAATGATGAATATTCACATGGCCAAAAATCTCGATGGCTGACACCTTAAAACATGATATCATAAGAAATCAAAGCAAAAGGGGACATACCACATTTATCCTTCCTCATTTATCCTTCCACATGCTCTTTGCTTAAGACTAGCAAGGTGTATAAACTCATTTACTGCACTGATGCCTACAATTGATAAGTTTCTACTCATTTAGATCTTCTCAGTGGCACTGCAGCTGCAATTTTCTTGAGGCGATCTATCGCTCTATCAATGAGAAGTCATATTTATCTGAACAAAAGCAAAGATGGTGATTTGTGCAATCCAATGGTTTCCATGCTGACATGCAGATTTGTGAAAGCATTGCCTCCAGAGTACTGAGTAAAGGGATGGTGAAAAGGAAATTAAGCCGAAACCGGTTTGGCTCAGTGGATAGAGCATCGGCCTGTGGAATGAAGGGTCCTGGGTTCAATTCCGGTCAAGGGCATGTACTTTGGTTGCGGGCACATCCCTAGTAGAGGGTGTGCAGGAGGCAGCTGATTGATGTTTCTCTCTCACTGATGCTTCTAACTCTTTATCCCTCTCAATTTCTCTCAGTAAAAAATCAATAAAATAAACTAAACTAAAATAAAATAAATTTAACAAAAGAAAAGGAAATTAACATGCAGTTAAACAAACCTCAGGGATATTATAAACAAAAATCTAGTCATTGATAGCTGTAGCCCTTGTTAAATAATAAATGCACTTATTTAGTGTCTTCTTAAAAGTTACCGTACCTTCTGTTAGCTTTTTTTCCCAAGTCCTAGCACTAAAACTTAAAACATTTTTCTTCTGTTCTATTGAAAATTATTTTTAAAAAATGAGAAAAGAGGCATTCACAAGGGTTGGATTTGGGGGAAAAGAATACTTTCTAACGATACTGTTTGTTCATTTTGTAAAAATACATGTTGCTTTTCTATGCTTTTAAAACAAGTGTTACCCATCAATACGGCTATCAGTGTCCTTTGTCCTCTGTATTTTTAAATGTTACATAACCCGAAATAAACTGACTCAAGACGGTTACTTATCAGAAATAAAATCTTCAGAGAAAATTCAACAATACCAAAAAAAAAAAAAAAGTTTTTGTTTTGTGGATAGGAAGAAATAATTGAGTTCTTGGCATGTAACTTTACAGGTCAAAACCTGAAAAGGCAACCTTTGAAAAACAACCGATATGAAATTGTACAGTTTTAGTTGGGAGCTAAGAGGGTGGTTTCATGAAACAAATTGAGTCTGTGACCTGGATTGCAGGAGGCGCAGAGAACAAAGGGTGAGGTAGCTCAGAGCCAGAGGCCAGTGTAGCTCCTGGAATCAGGCAGCCGCGGATGGATCTGATCAAGGTCGCCTTTGGACACAACCCAAACAGCCAGGGAGGAGGTGAAAACATGAAACAGATGAAAATCTAGATTTGTAAACAGGAGAAATGGATAGGGGGTGGGGGGAGGGGGGGGGTGGGGGGGCGGGCATCCAGGTCTCTTGGAGCCAAAGCCGAGTTCAAGTTAAGCCTCTGAGCAGAGTGACTGTAAGGTGGTATATGAAGTGTATTGCCCTGCAGAAAATGAATGATCAGTTGTCTTGCTTTTATTTTGCATCCCATTTTAAAAACGTAACTACTAAGTAAGTAAGGAGGCTGGACACTAAGGAAAAAGTTCATAAGACTTTGCCTTCTCAAATGGATTCGTTATCCACCATAAATAAAGTTCATAAGATTTTGCCTTCTTAAATGGATTCGTTATCCACCACAAATTACATCAGAAAAAGTAACGTTTTAAACTTTTAAATTTTTTAGTTAGTATACAAAGAAAACTCTATAAAACAAAACTGTATTTGCAAACCCAAATGTATTGTCAACGAAAGAAATCTTTATATATTGATTAGAGTTAGCAATAATCTTTTCAATCCATAATACGAACATTAAAATTAACAATAATATATATATTGTTATAATATATATATTATTGTTAATTTTATATATATATAAAATTATATATGTGTGTGTATATATAGAATTTATATATATGTGTGTGTATACAAATATATGTGTATATGTGTGTATATATGCATATATACACACACACACATATATATATATATATATTTGGAACAATAATTCATCATTTTGATAGTTAAAAAACAAACAACTATTGCCAGGTGTCACTTATGTTTAAGACATAAAAGATTCTCTTTGGAATTAAAAGTACTCAGAGATAAAGCATTCCAAACACAGTTACCAGAATTTGTTTGTACTGCAGCCAAACAGAGACAAATAAAAGAGTAATGCAAGACTGGGGAAAGGCACAAGTTGATTTACACCAGTTAATTTATTTTTATAAGTTCCATTAGATAGATTTCAAAACAAACTTTAAGATCAAAAGTACTATGATAATAAAATACAGATAATAAAAATCTCAGCAATTTAATCATGATAATGAGGAAAATGGGAAAGAGCTGTGTAGAAATAAAATGCTAATTTTCTTGTGTTATATTAGAATAAAGGATGCTGCCTAAAACTTGATTTGATAATTTAGAAAAAAATTTTTTTTCATTAAACAGAACAACTATCATAATATAAAAACTTAAATGCATTGTTGAAAATTACTAAACAAAAAAGTAATGGAAACATGATGTTAGAGTGAAAGAGGAAGCAGAGAAGAATGTGGATATTATGAATATAAAGTATGATTTACAGCTGAGGTATTAAGAGCAAAGCTTTGGAAATTGGTTCAAAGAATAAAATATAATTGTATGTGTATAAATGAGATGGAAAGAAAATTAAAAACATAACAGTTTGGCAGATGAGAATGGAAAAAAGAGCTAAGTTTTTGATTATCAATATTTGTCAGGCACTTTCATAATGCCTTTTGGGCCAGAACTCTCAGAAGTAATAAATAAAAGCACCATTACTAGCTTCATGCTGCAAAATGCCAAAACTGAGGCTTAGAGAAGTCTGATAATGTTAACAACTGGTACTGATTGAATGATTATGTTCTAAGTCAGGAAACATTAAATAGGGCAACATGCATAATTTACATTTTTTTGTAATAGTAAGTACTCAATTAAGATAAAATGATATTGTACCTTCCTGCATGAGTGACAAGTTTCACCTAGAAGAAATTATGGAATTAAAAAAGTTATGACTAGAAAAATAGTAGCAAATTATAGAAATGCCTCAGACTTTGACATCTTACGCTGGGAAGACAGCAATGAGTCTATAATGGCTATAAGTAACATATGGGCAATGTATTTGACTTAATATATAATAACTATAATAACAGTATGGAATCTAAATTTTTGCTTGTTTATACAGTATTTAAAAATTGAATTATAGGTGACAACATAATGAAAAATGAACCATCTAAAACAAAGAATAAACCATCTACACTAATAAAAGAGTAAGATGCTAATTGACCGTACCTTAGCAACACCCACCAGACAATCAGCAGTGAGTATGCAAATTAACTCAACAAAGATGAAATGTTAATTTGCATACACAGGTGCTGAGCAGCTGGCAGTGGAGCAGGACTCTTGAGTCGTCACCATGGCGACAATGCAGGCTTTCCATACAGCCCCAGCTGCTCCAGGCCTCTGGGCAGTGTGGGAAGGCGGAAAGGTGGCTCCAGCCAGAGCAAAGGCAGTGCCAGCAGCAGGGGGAAGGAAGGCCCATTCTTGAACAAATCTTTGTGCATCGGGCCTCTAGTATTATAATAAACACCCAAACACATACAAAAGAAACAATATTCTAACTTGACTTTTTCAAAAAAATTTATGTTCTCAATAGTCCCTTGCACATTGAGGATAACATATGTAACTCACACAGTTAAAGTTATAATCACCAATAGCTAACTATTATGAATGCTTATAGTGTTAAGAAAGAGTCAAATTGAAACAGACCTTATTGAATAGAATAATAATATCAAAGAAAAACAAACATATGAATGAAAGGGAACATGAACACAGGTTCAGAAGGGAGTGAACTTTAATGCCATATTCTGTCCCATTCTATGGAAATATTTATTAGAGTCCTGATATAATTTAAAATATTTGGAGGAAATATGTTATAAAATATGCCTTTGCACAAATAATAGTCTTTTACTTTTCAAATAAGATGGTACTCTAATATAACATGTCCATTTGCATATAGCAAGTCATATTCAATCGAACTTGCTAATTTTATCGACCATCATTTAACATTATACAACTAAAATATTTAGGTGGGAAATTTTTATAATACTAGGGAGAGTTTTCAGAAACTTTCAATATCATATACAGTTTCATTTTCAGCAATTACTGACAGATTTTTTTTAAGATTCTCAAGACATAATTTATTAACATATATAACCAAATTTACATCATTTATCAAAATACTATATAACCTGCCTTTCTTGACAAATTAAAAAAAAAAAAAAAAAAGCTGATTCATAAATTGTGCAAATTGAGCCTCTGTTACCTAAATCAAATAGCTTGGCTATTTGTTTCTTACAGTAGGGTAAAAATAAGAGTCTCATAAAAACAAAACATAAGAGACATCTTGTCATTCTTTTCTAAGAAAATATTCCTCAGGAACCTTTCAAAAATAATTGGGGAAAATGTATGTTAGATTCTACAACCCAATGAGTCATTTTAAGACACATCTGAGCATGCTAAAGAATGGTATGTTTTATGACCAACCTAGTTGTACAAAAATGTATTCCCAAGGTTTTCTCATACTTTTTTATCAAGAATTATTTTGCTTCACTTGAAACTTTAAAACATTTATTCCATTAAAAAAAAAAAAACTTTTAAATTTCCCTAGGTTGACATTCAATGCTCTAGACTGTATGTATATATTTTATTACTATGTTCATGGCACTGTGATTCCTTCTGACAAATATCATTTAGAGCCCTGCTGTATTTTTTTTAAATTGTCATCTAGATTTTAGTTTTTAATTTCTCTGCTAAGTGAAGTTTTATTTTCCTCCGAGAATATAATGCTAACATCCATAATTTTTCAGTAAAAGGAATGATCATATTTCAATGAAACAAGAGCACTCATTAGTGTTGCTTGTTTTATTGTTCATTTCTTTCACTCATATGATCCATAGCAGAACGGAAACATGTATTTTCATCTATGTATCTCCTAAAATGCCTTGCATTTTCTTAAATATAAGTATTTAGACATTTGCATTTAGACATATGCATAAAATTGCTCTCATAAAGCTACTGTCTGAAGACTGGCAACAGCATTACTAGCTGTTGATATTTTAAGACTTTAGTTACTTGTTAAATTTTAGCTACCCTCTATGACTTAATACATTAAAAGCATTTTTTATGTGAAACATTATTAAAAAGGTCAATTTTGTTCACTGAAGGCACCTCCAAGATGAGAAGATTTTTACTTGATGTTGTCTAATTTTATAGTCGCCTATCTTAAGCCAGTGCTGATAAGTTCAGGTAAAACACCTCATATTTGGGAAGGGTAATATGGATGCCAAACCAGAAGTCATGCCTGCTCAATTTTGTTAACCTCCTACCTAACTCCCTTCCCCCATTCACTCAGCCCCACCTGCGTCAGTCTGTTCTCATATAGCATCTATAAGCTCTTTTATACATTTATACAAAGCATACCACTAGTTAAGAGATGAAAGAGTATATAATATAAAAAGATGAATGAGACAGGCCTTCTAGGCAATGATTGTTAATCAATAAGCAATTTTCCCCCCAAAATTCAACTTTTGTGATGCATTTTTCTTTACACTATTATAATAATAATGGAAATATGCAATAATAAAAAAGAGAGATGGAGATAAAGCCCTTTTATAGATAAGAAGGAAATGGGGAGGGGAAACTTATTATGAAACAAAACAAATGACTATAACACTTTCAATATGTTATTTTATGCTATGTATGGAGAATTAAATATAGAATAGGAATCTTGGAAAAACTATAGAAAAGTAATTTTAAACATGAACTATTACTTCTCAGATAAATATTAAAATATATCTTCAAATTTTACAGATAAAATCCTTTTAGTGTAGTAATATAAAATATATTATAGAAATTGAATTAAAATGACTAAACAACTGATAATATATAAACACATATATTTATATATACATTTACTCATGAAAAACTTTACTATACTTTTCATAGACACACCAGACATACTGCATTAAATAATTTGGGAATCACAGATCTTATGTACTAATTTGGTCACCTGATGGGTATTATTTTCCATTAAGTCCATAAAACTGTGTGGTGTTGATGTTACAGACATATTTTAATGTCAAACACTAACACTTTGCATATGAAGGTATTTTGAATCTATGGAGAAGCTTGTAAATTAATTCTGCTGTCTCATGTCATTGAAAACATTTATTATAATGCAAGTTCAAATGCAGCTAAAACGCAATGATCTCAAAGACTGAGCCTGATCATTGCAAGAAGAAGCAGTATGGCTGGTTCCCACAGTGTTCCTTCACTGTGATTTGTTGGTACCTGGTAGAAGCAGTGCCTGGCTCACAGCTACAGTGCAGTTGGGCAACTTAAAAAGCTTATCAGTGGTGAGATAAGGTCCATGCTAACCATGCCTGACGAGGAGAAAATCCTGGCATGGTACATAGTATGCTTGAAAGATAATGATGTAAGGCTTACTCATGATTAAGAAATCAAAACCATTTCTTGCCTATCTACTGAGATTCCAAAAAGCAGAGAAGAGCATACGAACTGACTTATTCTCCTTACTAGAGGCCCGATGCATGAAATTGTGCAAGAGTAGGCCTTCCATTCCCCAGCTGCCAGCACTGGCTTCCCTCTGGCACCCAGGACCAGGCTCCCCTCCGGCCACCAGATCTCAGGCTTCCCTTGCAGGCCCAGCTTCATCTGGAAGTATTTCTGGTTTAATTAGCATATTATGCTTTTATTATTATAGATTTGACTGTGCAGAGATATATCTTTTAACCTCACATCACCCTCAATTACAAGGTCTCCTTCTGATGCCCTGTAACCTCAGATACTTAGCAGGAAGTTCCAGATAAGAGGTCCAAAATAGACCAAAGTACCTTGTCTAAAGCGATATATGCATTATAGTAGTATTCACTACTTTTTAAAAGTTAAATATACTTTTATTGATTTCAGGGAGGAAAGGAGAAGGTGAGAGACATAGAAGCATGAATGATGAGAGAGAATCAATGATCGGCTGCCTCTTGCATGCCATACCCCTACTGGGGATCCAGCCAAGGACCCGGGCATGTGCCCCCACTAGGAATTGAACCATAACCTCCTGGTTCAAAAGCTGACGCTCAACCACTGGGCCACACCGGCCAGGCAGTATTCGCTACTTTTTGACCCATCAACATCCTAAATTCTGGTTCAGTTTTGTAATAATAAATATGTGTAAGCTTTTTTTCTCCAGCAATACTAAGGAATGACTTAGAATAAAGCCGAGGCAGTAACCATAGCTTCCCTAACAGCCTTGCTGGGGCATTTTCCACTCAATTATCAGGAGGCTCATTATTACTTGACAGGGTATTCATTATTTTTTTCTTTCAAAATAGAAAATGTAACACATTTTATCGAAAATAATTTGAGTTTAATATTTGATAACATTGTGGAAAAAAATAAATGATTGATGAGTCCCAAATACAAAATAATAAGTAGGATATATTTCAGAATATAACTCATTATGATATTTCGGTTTATGTAAAAATCAAAAGTTACTGCTAGGATAAAGCACTTACTGGCACTTAATTTTTCCCATATGCGTTGATCAATATGATGTAGGTGATTTGGATGCACCAAGCTAAGCTGACAGTGTTCTCAGTGGCGATCAAAGGACTCAATAGTGTGTCCTTCACGGTTCATTCTGCTTGCCCAGCTAAAGAGGCAAGAATTGTTAAGAGGCTGGGTTCACCATTACCTATCAAATTCAATATATAACTTAAATAGGATGCATATTTCTAAGTCTGTGTCGATTCATGTCCTGAAATTGAATTATGCCTGGGAATTCATAACCAGTAGAAACATGTATTGGGGGAAAAAGCAACAACAAACAAAGAACTAAAGCAATTATAAAGTAATTACACCACAAAAAAAAAAAACCAAAAATAAAATATCTCTACAATTTAAACTGCCTGGTTTAATTAGCTATCTCCTAAAAGTTTTGAATATGTTGATAAATCATTGAAATGAGTGTTTCTAATCTTTTTCATATTGTTCAGTTCTGCTACAAGGACAGCATTTAGTTTTAGCTGCAGATTGGAAAACAATTCAAACTAATGCTAACTTGTTACATAATACAGCTTTTTCTGTGTCTGTGTGTGGTGTGTGTGTATGTGCACATGCATGTGTACAATAAATAATATTACACTGGGTTCAGTCATTAATTGTCTTTTCAAATTAGACCAAAAAATGCTTTACAAAAATAGAAAATAAGCAAGCTTCCATTCCACAGAGCAGCTAAGTTTAAGGTAACTGGGTTAGGGGTGTTCTATTACTGTTAGGTTCTAACTGCCAGTCATCTACACTAATAAAAGACAAAAATGCTAATTGACTATACCTTCATTACGCCCACAGCCAATCAGAACAAATATGCAAATTAACCTAACAAAGATGGTGGTTAACTTGCATATGCTGAGGGAGGGAGGACTGAAGACTGAAGACAGCTTAGAAGGAAAGAGGGAGGAAAAGCAGAAAGCAAGGCGGCTGCCAGAAGGAAAGCATGGGGGGGGGGGAGAGGGGAGGGAGGGCAGAGGTGGTGCATGAATCTTCCTGCAACGGGCTCATAGTAGAAAAATAATTGGCAGTATTAATTATATTTAAAAGTTACATTATTAACTGCCCAACCAGGGTGGCTCAGTGGTTGAGCATCAACCTGTGAAACAGGAGGTCACCTGTTTGATTCCTGGTCAGGGCAAATGCCTGGGTTGTGGGCTCGATTCCCAGTGTGGGGTGTGCAGGAGGCAGCTAATCATTGATTCTCTCTAATGATTGATGTTTCTATCTCTCTTCTTCTCCCTTCCTCTCTGAAGTCAATAACAATATATTTTTTAAAATTCTAACGTAAAATAAATGGGTGGTTATCATTTAGGAAACTGAAATGATGCAGACTGTTGATTAGAAAACCAAAGAAGAAAATGCTATCTTCTCAAGAGTTAAAAGTTTCCACTGACAAGAGAAACAATATTAAAAGAAGTATTTATTCATAATTACCTATCTGTCTTTAATTGGGAAACATTACACAAAATTAAAAATAGCTTAAAATAAAATGATGGGTAATGCAAACAGAACAAAGAGAATCTAGAAGGAACTTGGGGATTATACCTATCAAGGCACTTAAATGGACTAATTATTCATTAGCTTAGTCTATTTTAAGTTAGATAGAAGGAACATTCCCAAGAGTCAGATTCATTAATTACTAAAATTAGACATTATCAAATGAAGGAAAATTTGTTTTAATCCAGATAGTCTCAAAGGGAATAGATATATTTGCATCTGCCTGGATCTCATTTTGTACAATTCCATCAGATTGAGTCTTTAGGCCATTATTAATTGTTTACTAAATACCTGTCCTTGTGTTTGTTATTGATTGATTTTAATTAGATTGTTATTCTGGACCAGGGTTAGGGGAGGTGTCTGTTGATGTCTCATTATAGGACTGACCTAGCTATGAAGGTCCTTTTAATGGATTCTTTGAAGTGTCCCTGATAAAATATAACAAATCAGAAGATGGTATGTTTTCATTGTACAATGACATATCTCCATTTATAGTTTATTCAACTCAGAGATTCTCTAAATTGTATTTGAGACTCAAATTAGGTGCATGTAATAAAGCATGCTAGATGCATGTAGGCAACATGCAAAACATTCTTTAAGATAAGTGGGAGCAAGCAGTCTCTACTTGGTATTTACTAATCTATGCTGAAATATGGATATGTTGTCAATGTGGATTCTGCTGGGCTAATATTTCTGTTTTCAGTTGCTGGACATTTTGGGCAAAGATAAATGACCCTTTCCTTTTCTCTCTCTCCAAAATCAATAAACGTATTAAAAGAACAGACTATTAGAGAGGAACTCTGTCACTGGGCATGGAACTTAGAACCCTTTTCAGAGGCTTGGCAAAATAACTTGCCACACAAAAGTCCATAAGGTGTTTTACGTTTTAAATGTTAGCTGTGAAGATATCTGGTTTTTCTAGAAACATGGATCCAAATTTTTGATCCAATATCCTAATTTAGACAACTGATTTTGATTTCAGATTAATAAAATGTATACCAATATTATCACCAGTACTTCAGATGGCTAAAATCCATGTGAAAGCTTTCTGAAGTCTGTATTACCCATGTAGCCTCTGTCTAGCATGCAAACTAAGTCAAAAATGGCCTAAAAACTTATTGTTAAGAAGGCAAACAAGAATCAATCTCCATGAACAGTTATTACGGGGATTTGTAAAACATTACCAATAAATTGGAGAAGATGCCTGATCATGCTAATCTAGTACAAAGAAATTAAAATATTCATCATATGTTAAAAAGTCTGCAGTTAATTCAATTAAGTCCCTCAACAATGAAACAGTCTTGGTCAATGTTGATTATTAATAATATGCAGCTCATATTCACTTAGATATAAAGACCCAGGTAGAGATGACTCTACAGACCACTGATCTTACTTATCACACAAACATCTGTAACACTGAACTAAAGAGGCTACTAGAGACCAAAAATCAATAGCTAATTCCTTGATCAACTCTATAAGCCCAGTGATTAGAAGGAATCCACTTCACTACTTGAGGAGCATTATCCTAGTTTCATTAAATACATTTGAATAGTAAATAGAAGCAGATACTGAGAGTGGTGTGTGAAGATAAACAATTCCCTTTACCATTCTTGTCTTTGAGGCAACCACTACATTAGGTCCATACATACAAGCAGACATGCTCATAGTAACCCCCCATTATAACCACAAATAATGGTACATGAAATAGACTTTTCTGGAAATATCCCTTTTATTTATTATTTTATTCATTATAATATCCCTTTTATTTATTATAAAGTGAAAACTGTAATAAATGAGGATTATTCTTCTTATTCATAATTCTAACTACTTTGATCTCACCTTTTTAATGGCTGAATAGTATTTTCTTGCATGAGTTCACAAAATTTTTTAAAAAACATTTGATCCACTAATCCACAAGTAATAAATGTTCAAGTAATTTGTAGAAAATTTTACTATAAACAGTGCTGCAATTCATTTTCAGGTTTATAATATTGCACATTTGCTAGAGTATCTAATTAGGATGCATTTTTGGAAGAGAAAATACAAGTGAGAGTTTCAAATTTTAATGGATATTACTAAATTGATTATCAAGTACAATTTACAGTCTTAAAATATTATGACAGTGAATGTCACGTTTTATCCAACCTAGAATATTGCCAACGTTTTTATCTTTGCCAATGGTAAATGTTTATGACTTTCTTTTCTATTTACTTTATTTATAGGTGATATGGACATCTGTTAAGTATTTAAAAGCCATTTGAAGGCACCCTAACTTTTGGCTGTGGAGGACTCATTTATATAAGACACTCTACAAAAGCTAGAGAAAATATTTAAAATGCATATGCTTCAAGGAATCAGAGATCTACCAAGACACTGAGAATTTGAGGAATGAACATGCCAGAGAGAAGAGGCATGAAGAGAGATGAGCCAAACTTTTTTCGACTTGCCCTTTGCCTAGATGATTGCACCCAAGATGCACATCCATGCTCTGAACACATTTAAAACGATAACAAATGCATAGACGTTTAGTTCATAATTGTACTTTTCTTAATGGGGTATTTATCATCTTCTTTTTTTTTTTTTTGTCCTTGGCTAATGGAATTGAAAAGTTACTGATGCATCGCATGATCATTAGCCTCGAGGTGCTTGTTAGTTCATTGCCTTGTGGATGAAATCACCTTAGGACAAGGTCTCCTTAACGACACCTCATTGGACGCCTGCAGGGCGCGTCTGCCGTTTTCCAAATTCCAATACGTAGCAGATTGTTTTATAACACGTCTCCTGCCCGCAACTCATTAAGGCTAAGCATTCCTTTAGAAGGAGCCAATCTGACAGCATAGTTTGCCTCATGTCGTGTCACAGGAACAACGTGCTGCTTGGCAAAGAGCACCTTTCTTTCTCTCGGTACATTTTGTCTTGAGATCCCCTCTTCATCCCTCCGATCCTGTTCTGTGAGTATAACTGGCTGAAGTACAGAAAGCTCTCAAAGTGGAGACATTGAAGCATGAACAGGTGACATCCTCTCCTTACACAGGAAGAAACTGACCTTATTGAAAGCCTATAACCATTAATGGCTTGTCTCATTTTCGGTTCTTATAAGTGTATTTCTAGTATCACATGATCTCACTCATTTAGAGGAAATAATGAACAATATAAACTGATGAACAAAAACAGACCAGGAGACAGGAAAGCATTGATCAGACTGTCAAACCTCAGAGGGAAGGCAGGGGAGAGTGGGGGTAAAGGGAGGAGATCAACCAAAGGACTTGTATGCATGCATATAAGCCTAACCAGTGGTCATGGACAAAAGGGGGTGGGGGCATGCATGGAGAGGTGATTGGAATGGGAATAGGGAGGTGAGAACAAATATGTGATACCTTAATCAATAAAGAAATTTATATTTTTAAAAAAGTAAGTCTATAGATGCCTATATTTGGATAAATGATATATTGCATTTATCCAAAAATTATTAATGTATGCACGGATGTGTAGCAGGAAAGACATTCTATACTTTCAGACCCAGGATGCTCTGACTTTTCACGGGTTTTGCTAATTAGTTCTTGCCTCCTCTCCCTTGAAAAGTAAAGATTAATGGTGCTAAAATGACACATTTTAACACAACGAAGCCACACTTCTTCTTGACTCTACCTCCGATGTTGATGATCAGGCAATTTTTTTTTTTCAGAAATAGCACAAGTTCATTTGAAGGAGAAAGACAACCTTTAATAGGAGGGCAATTATTATTTTAATCAATAGCAGTGTTATATTTTAAATTAATCTTCAAAAGTCCCTGAAGCAAAAATTTCAAAAGTCATTAATCAATTAAGCAAAATTACACAATCTTTCCAAGCAATCTATGCCCTAAAGCTTGTTCAAACTGTTGTCTGAGGATGAAAACGTAGCACTTTTGCTTCATTTCCAACGGTTTTATTTCCCCAATAAGTATAACTGCCCAATATGTAGAAATAACCAGATGGTGTAAACATGGAACATTCTAGAGCAGTGGTCGGCAAACTGTGACTCGTGAGCCACATGCGGCTCTTTGGCTCCTTGAGTGTGGCTCCTCCACAAAAATACCATGGTCTGAATGAGTCTATTTTGAAGAAGTGGCGTTAGAAGTTTAAAAAATTGGGCTCTCAAAAGAAATTTCAATCATTGTACTGTTGATATTTGGCTCTGTTGACTAATGAGCTTGCTAACCACTGTTCTAGTGCATTCAAATGACTTTACTTTGATCAACTAAATGGCAAATCTGTAAATACTGCTTTCGTTTATCAACACGAAGGACAAGGTGCTTGAAGACCCTTGTGTTCTGAAGTCAAGCACGATCAGAAACACTGATATGGAAATCACAGCAGAGAGTGAATTATTCTCTTAGCACCTCCAGGATCTGGGCCACAATGGTCACTCTGCCGGAGAAGCAGCCTTGGTTTCCAACCCAGGAGCCAAGCTTCACAGGACTTTGCAGACACGTTGTATGTATAATTCTGAGAGCATAACATGTGGAGTCTGTCTCAGCTCTGCTAGCTATCAGCCCATCATGTTCCTTTTAGAAACTAAAATATTGATAATGGAACACAACCTTTATGCTATATTCCTAATAATAGTCTCTCTGAGACTCAATCCAGAGCTAAAACCTGCTTTCCCAGGATCCCACTTGAGGGTTACTCAGTGTAAGCCCAAGCCCTATTTTAAAAAATCTCTCTTCTAAGACATTTGACCCATACCTTATGTAGGTGTTCTTCCTTGCTGCAGAAGGTTATAAATCTACTAATTTGTAGACTTTGGTGTTTCCTAGTGGCCTTCAATGGATGGACTTAAAATATCTGGAAGTATATTTTAAGCCCTATAGTTTGTGAACCAATACTAAACCATAAATGCCAAACAATGAGGAAGAAAGGAGTGATTTAACAGAAATAAAAAGTGAGGAGTGTGTATGCATGATGAATATCAAATCCAATCATTTATCTTTTGAAACTAACCAAGGACCATTCGATGCTTGGTTATTGCTATTACAGTGAATTGCTAAATACTGAGTGTTTATGCCTCCCACAAAGTATTTACTGCCTGCTCCTTCATTTCGCTGTGGCTGAGGCTCTCGGCTGCCTCTGTAAGCTTTTTCTTAGCCCAGCACATGAACTTGCTCTGCTCACACACCACACTTTGGCTCCCAACTGTTTCCAACCCTCTCCATTTTCAAATGTGCCTGCATGACCTCATTCTTCCAGAATATTCTTCTTAACACAAATTAATTGGCTGTTTCCATTAGGCACATTTTCTGTGTCACGGAACAGGAAGCCTGAGTCATTCGTTACAAATAGGGTTCTACCCAGGAGAAATGACGTCAGATTAGTCAGTCCCTGAAGAGCGTGAGGTTGCCATCTCAGGCCCATGTAAGGCTGGTTCAGGTCTTAAATGCTTTGCAACATGCCTTGGGAGGACCAGGTGTAAACATGGAGGCAGGAGCCGGCTTGTCTCTCAATGTTGCTACGGTATGGTATGCAGGGAAGGGTAGCTGATGAGGGGATTAGAGAAAAGTGTCGAGCATGCCAAAGCATTTGAACTTGACTTTGAGGCACAGAAAAACTCTACTCTTATCTGTAATGCGGAGGAAGATGTAGATATGTCTTATGCTTCTGCACTGAGGAGAAGTATGATTCATGGATGGCAGTTACAGTTCAATCTAAGAAATATCTTTTCAATTTCTGTTCAATCTAAGAAATATCTTTTTTTCTGTTAATGACAACTATCCAGAAATTAGGATGGGAGAATTAGGCTGAGTACCTCTTAGTTCCTAGCAAGAACTAAGTGGATACGAAATACCCACCTTACAAAGTAATTTCTCTTTTCAACAGAAGATGAAGCTTAACTTTGGATTCCCTGATACTCTGGTATCCTCTGCTGGGATTCTAATAAATGCATGAGCGTGAGTGATAAGACGGACTCAATAATGCTACCCTCACTAAGCAAAGAACGCATAAAGAACATTCCAGAGTTACACATAATAGTGACTGTGAGAACATGGCTGCCAACAGAGGCAGGAAAATAGATTTCACATGAGAGACACTTGTGAGATGTGATACTGCCTGCCATAGAAGATTTCTTACTGTAAATTTTGACGGGAAAAGTAAAGAATATGTTAAGTACATCATAATAACCTAAAACAGCTATTCTATTATCACCCAGGCATGCGTTGATTCACCCATCCCATATAACATCATTCACAATATTTTGAACACCTACTAGAATGTAGGCATATCAAGATGTTTTACATATATTATCTCTAATCCATCAACCAACCTAGAGGACAAATATCATTTTTGCATTTGCAGAAATAGCACATATTATTTTTAATGTTAAACATAAATACACTTTATCTTTGGGCTTTTTTTTTTTTTGAGCTTTGATTCCAATTGCAGAAGAGAATGTCTCTAAGCAGAGAAATGCTTTTTGTAGGCTGTGTTTTAGCTAAAAGCAATATGTAGCTCCATTTGGAAACATTAGGAAAAATATCTCACGAATTGTAAACACCTCTACTTGTTAAAAGAAAAAGTAGAAGCAGAAAAAATACTGGAAGTACAGACATGGAGAAATAATCCGGAAGTAAATTGTGATGTATACCCATAGTCAGATTTGGTATACAGCCATAAAAACCAATCAATTACCACTCTGTGCAATGGCCTGGGTGAATTTTAACAACATAATGTTGACATTATGAATGCAGAGAACATGCTCTCTTTGTATGATGTTCACAAATGGGCGAAATTAAGCCACATTGTTTGGGGGAAGCAGAGAAAAGTGGCAAAACTATTAGGAAGAAAGGACAGGACTCTCAATAATAGTAGCACATGGAGCTCCTGGCAAGAAGGAAGGGCAAATGGTCAAAAAAGAAGAGTTGATGTTTCTGGCAGTAGACACTTTCCTTTTGTTTTTTAATATATTTTTTATTAACTTCAGAGAGGAAGGGAAAGGGAGAGAGAAACATTAATGAGAGAGAATCATTGATCGGCTGCCTGCTGGGGATGAGCCTGTAACCTGGACATGTATCCTGACTAGGAATTGAACTGTGACCTCCTGGTCCCTAGGATGACACTCAACCACTGAGCAACACTGGCCAGGAGACACCTTTCTAATTCTATGGGTGGCCACTGGACACTTACAGAGACGTTTGCTTAAGATTTTGTCAGGCCTTATATGTATGTTTTCTGCTCTGTATATGCTTTAAATGCCAATTACAAGGGCTTGAAAGGAAAAGGAACTCAAGGAAGTGGAATTATTTGATTCCAAAGATGTCCTAGAGTTGTTAAATTTCGTAGTGAGGACTGTGAAATTATTTCAGCTACAATTTCTACTGCCGTGTTTGTTTTTTGTTGTTTTTATTTGGAAACTGTAAACACCCTTTCCTCCCACTGTCTTGCCCCTATCCTGAGGCACCTCTCCTCTCAGATTCAGCTTCCCCCACCTAGAGACAGTCCCTGGGACTCTGGCTTACAGGGACATCAGCTACAATGTTTTCTCTGCTTAGCTTTCTCCCTCACCTCTCCTTCCTCTTCCTGCTTCAGGCCAAGGCCGATTCCCTCAGGGGAGCAGGTGGGCCTGAGAGAAAGGGGTTCAGGGACAGCCCTCCGCAGCTCCACGCAGCCACACCCCAATCTCTCGGCAGGTGAGCTGGGTCTTCACTCTGATGTTATCCCACACTGGCTAGGCATAACTCAACATTTAAAAAATATATATATTTTTTATTGATTTTTTACAGAAAGGAAGAGAGAGGGCTAGAGAGTTAGAAACATCGATGAAAGAGAATCATTGGTCAGGTGCCTCTTGCACACCCCCTACTGGGAATGTGCCTGTGACCTAGGTACATGCCATTGACCGGAATCGACCCTGGGACCTTTCAGTCCGCAGGCCGATGCTCTATCCACTGAGCCAAACCGGTTTTGGCATAACTCAACATTCTTGATGAAAGTTTGATTCTGGATTCAATATATTGAATTCATTGTTGTTTTTCTTGTGATGTTTAACACTGCCAATGGTGAAAACACAGGGTTACATCAGTTGATGTTATTTTCTAGATAATGAGTTGAAAAGACCTCAAAATAATCTTACAGCGACTGTAATAGTCACCTTTCTCCTGGGGATCAGCAGGTTTCCATCAAAGAAAAACAAGACCTGGGAATAGGTGATGTGTTCCCTTGTTTGTTAAGATCCTTGTTGGGGAATATTAAATCGTCTATTTTACTTAAAACCCCCCTCGCCAGCTGTCAGAGGAACAGAGAACAAAAATGCCGTCCATTTTTGTAATTAATGTGTTTGGGTCTTTCTTTACTTTTCCCAGTCCGTGGAGAGGGATCAGCCTTTAGCTCCCAAACAGATGTTTGAAACGGGCTTATGAACCAGTTTCCTGGGTCTTATTCCCTCATGTCTGAAGCAAAATAATTTCCCAGATTGCCAAGCAAGAATATTGGGAAGGTTGAAGATAGATCATCTTCATTTTGTCTACATTCCCTCCACCCATTGCTTTTACTTCCTATTTCTAGTCTCAAATTTCCTATGGATATATACAAGAAAAGCCATCGTTTTTCAACATAATATGCTAAAGATTTCAAAGGTCTTAGGAACCAGCATTCAACATGGCACAACACATGGGTGTACTGAAGGATGTGCTAATGAGCTCATGCATTATCTGAGGTGCTATGCAAAAACTGGCTCACAAAGGATGTAAATGTGGAATCAATGTTGTCACCTAAAGCCTGTGACTCTGCACAAGCGCTGCATTTTCTCCGTCCTACTTTCGAGATTCTTCAATATGAAATACTACTCTGTGGGTGTGACATGTCATCTTTTTCCCTAAGCAAACACTGAATATTCCGAATGTCTTAATTTATATGATACGAAGGAGCTATTTCCGGGCCAACCTACAGAACTCTTATGGACTCGTCTCTCTCTCTCTCACACACATGGACACATCAAGAGGATTAAATTGCCAGATTTTGTTGTTATTTCTGTTCAGTTCCCGACTCAGGCAGGTGCCAAGGTCTTTGTAATCACTATGGCGTTGAATTTCTGCAGAGATCACCTACTTACAGAGTCTCATTAAAGCATGATGAGTCAGATGCATTCTAGGGTATATTTTAAGTGAATTATATTCTGAACTCTTACTTTTGCTGCTTTGAGCATACATTTAAAAAGCTTGAAGTAGAATCTTTTTTTTTTGTATTTTTAAAGCATTTTAAACTTATTTTAAAAGCTATTTCTAGAGGGGGGGGAAATGCATCTGATTTGAAATTGGTTGCAATCTGTCTCCCAAAGAAACAAAGATTTTATTACGGCAAAGGGTCTATTTCAAGGTCAAAGCTCTGCTTCTCTTCCAGAGTTTATCTAGCAGAGAGAGGAATACACAAAGATTCAAATGCTGGCTTCTTTAAAGTGGTATTCAGTATTAAAGTGTTTGATCAGAGGGAGAAGGGCTGACTCTCAAGGAAGCCAGGCAATCTGAATCTGTAATGCTAGACAACAAAACATTTTCCTGCAGTGTAAATAATATTGTATGCGCAGACTTTTCATTTTAATGTCAGAGACCATATTTTCTATTTTAAAAAGGATAACCAGCTAAATGCCAAGTCTACATTGAAATTCAAATTCCTTTTTCTGTTGAGGAAACTCAAAGATTTGTTTTCCTGTAAGTCTATTGAGTTCCTAACCCCACCTGCTCAGGTTCAAGAAATCCAGTGGTTTAATCTTCACTGGTAAGGTCGCAGAGTCTTCTGCTTCAACACTACTTGTAACTGCATTCAGATATCATAGCAAATTTAATAAATGCATTAGCCCAAAAGAAAGTGCTCTAAGCACTTGGTAGAGTCTCTCAGAGGAGGAGAATAAATTCAATCAACATCACATCCTTCTCCTGATACTTGGTGGCAAAAAGAGCTTTCTTTGTGCTGTGATTTTAAAGACTATTTTAAATGTATTTGTATTGGTTTCAGAGAGGAAGGGAGAGGGAGAAAGAGATAAAAACATAAATGATGAGAGAGAATTGTTGATTGGCTGCCTCCTGCATGTCCCCTATAGGGATCAAGTCCACAATCCAGGCATGTACCCTCAACTGAAATCGACCCTGGGACCCTTCAGTCCGCAGGCCGACACTCTATCCACTGAGCCAAACCAAAGACTATTTTAGTCAAAAATATCTTCCTCTTCCCCAACACCCCCTCTGAAACTACATGATATCTACAAACTCCATATAAAAACTCCTTGGGTTTAAAGTTTAAAGATCTCTTGTGTCTAACAAAAGATGTGTGACTGATCATACAGGTATGAGCATGAAAGGGTTATGGGATTGACAGGCAAATTGTTTGAGATGGGAGATGTTCGAGAACTGAGCTTTGACTGTATTAGCGTTAGAGCCAGCTTTAGGTAAAGTCTCCCTGAGTAATAATTACTGTACCCTTTGGAACAAAATTAAATTCTAGAGCAGTATCATCGCAGCATTTTCAGAAGGCTTCTGCCTGCAGCTTAAACGTAAAAAGTGTACCCAACCTAGGATCTAAGGGACAATGCTCCAGGATGGAAAGGAAAGAGCAAGACAGCAAATCTGAGAAAACACTGAATGATGGAATAGGAGGCCATCCTCAGGGAAGAGTGGATGAACATCTATGCTAACAAAAGAGTAAGATGCAAAGTGACTATACCTTCACGATGCCCACCAGCCAAACAGAAGTGAGTATGCAAATGAAACCAGCAAAGATGACAGGTTAGTTTGCATACGCAGGCACAGAGTGGCGGGGCCAGGGTAGGGCCATGGTGACAATGCAGGCATTCTGCAGGGCCCCAGCCACTCTAGGTGCCTGGGCAGCATGGGAAGGCAAAAAGGTGGCACTGGCCCACGCAAAGGCAGTGCCAGCAGCCAGGGTAAGGAAGGCCCATTCTTGCATGAATCTTCATGCATTGGGCCTCTAGTTTATTATAATAGACTTAGTCCTCCAGGGATGTTTAATCTTCCCTTGCATAGCAGAGGCCTGAACCATGGAAAATTCTTAAACCCAAGTGCAACACATGGGTTTCCATCACCTAAATATAGTACTGCTTAAAAGAGAAAAACTTTTTCTTCCTTCCTTCAATAAGGGCACCACAAAGTGGAAATTCACTGTGTTGAGTCACGGCAACATTATATGGGAAAATGCCTCAAGGATATAAAGAAAAACGTAGTCACTGATTTTTCACATACACAGTAAGGCCTCACATTGTTGATAGGTTCTGTGATTTTAAGCGAACCTCTGCATAATGACACCGATGTTACCGTAGGCTAATTTATACAGTAAGAGCAAAATCCCTACAGCATCTCATCAGCGTTAGAAGAAAACAACCTTGTATGAAACAATGATATTGGAGGACCTGCTGTATCGGCTTCTATTGGGAAGGAGTGGAACACAAATTTGGTGAGTTTCAGTCGTGTGCCCTGTGGCACTGTGCAGTGTTGAATATTTGATTAAAATGAAAATAGGAAATTCATGTCCAAGATGTTTTCATCAATATATGTATGTGTGCAAGAAACACCACTGTTCCAATATACGGAGAAGTCATATTGTACAGTGGTTATCACAGAGGGGCTTAGTGGTTGGAATACAATTTCTGGATCCAGAATACATAGGCTTTCATGGAGCCCTTTGGGTACTGTGTAATCTTGGGGAAATTCTTAACATCTCTTTTTCCTTAGATTCCTCACTTGTAATACAAAGTGGTAGTAGCAATGTTGGGACATTTAATATTTATCATATGAATCAGTTCATACAAATTATTTAGAACATCTAAGTGCTTACTAAGTGTTAATTTTAGATTTAAATCTAAGTGAGGCTATTAAATTTAAATTTAAGAATGATTTTTATTTTATTTTATGCTTCAAGAGTGTGTGTGTGTGTGTGTGTGTTTTAATTTACTCACTCTTAAACAAACATCTATATCCTACCTAATAAAAGAGAAACATGCAAATTGATCACACTTTTGTTATGCCTATAAGCCCCGCCTACCAGCCAATCAGGGCAAGTATGCAAATAAACCCAACCAAGACGGTGGTTACTTTGCATATCCAGACCAGAGCAAGACTGAAGACATGTAGAAAGAAACCAAGAGCTGTAAAAGGGGGCAGAGCTGCAGAGAAGCAAGCAAGTGGGTCAGGGAGAAGGAAGGGAAGCAGGTGGGGCAGTAATCACAGCAGGAAACCCTATTGCAGGAATCTTCCTGCAAGAGGCATCTAGTTGTAATATAATAGACTAATTACTTAGGGTGCAAGATACTCTTAAAAAGCAAGAATAGCAACAAGAAAGGAACTAATTATTTTTCAGGCATATTATAGCTTCCGTAAAGAAAGGTATTTTTTTTAAATGATGTTATCTTCTGTTTATTAATGTTTTTATTCATGTACATTTGAAGATTAGGCAGAGTTTTTAAGTCTTTATCAGCTGTGTGTCTGTAGTTTCTTCCCTATCTAGTAACTTAAATTAGTTTATAGAATTATCAAAGTCCTTGACTCCTATAACTTCAATGCACTTCCCATTGTGTGTTGAACTGTAGTTATCCAATTTTCTTTTAAAAATTTAAATTCTAATTAGTGTTGCATCGGGCTTTGTCGTCTCATAAGATTTCATTTCACACAGACTTTTAATAGATAAATATCACCATGTTATAAAGAGATGCCCTTAAGAATTATCTTCCAATACTGATTTGATGTGTACTAATGGTTAAAATAATGAGAAATGTGGCATAAGTGCCTTAGGGGAAATTGTCTTGAAGGCTATTTAAAAATAATCAACAGTACCAACATTCAAAGTAGCTGGGGGGAAAAATTAAAACAAGTGTCAAATGCAAAACTTTCTCTTAATAAGTTGTCAAAGGTACAAGCCAGCAAAGGAAGCTTGTTTACCAAATACTTCTCCATCGCTTAAATCAAGAGATAGCAATATTCATGTAGGTTCATTAGGATTACAGGTGAAAGAAATGCTGATTACAGAAATATATGCAAAAACAGAATTTCTGAAATGAGGTCTCTTTACTGATGAAACAAAAGCTACTGATTTCCTTCTCTCTTTGAGAGTTCCTTTGCTCTAGTTGTGCAGGAGAGATATTCCTATGATAAAAGCCAAATCAACAAGAGCAAAACAGAAGTGTAATAGCATGGCTACCTCTTGTAAACGTGGAGCTACCCAGAAAAACTGAGTAACTCCCAAAGGTCAAAGCTATCACCTTAATAATCATCTCCAGCTAAAAACAAAAGAAGATGCTGGAAAAGCACAGTAAACAAGGGTGAGGTTGTGAGGCAGATTTAAGTCCTTAACTTCTCTCCACTGATAAAGCGGTTCTAAAAATTTAGAATCCTATTCCTCTTTTTAGCACACAGAGAGAGACACCCTTACACACAGAGATTTTCCTTATAGACATAAATGTCTCTTACAAAACATCTCTTAACTTCTCATGTTTCATGCCTTTTCTCTGTTTACTGCTTCTTTAAAAAAAAATATTCAGCTCAAAAGAATCTTTATTCTAAAGAAGCATAATTTATCAGGAATGGGGAACCACTTATTTTTATTTTTATTTATTTTTTTGCCAAGGGCCATTTGGTTATTTTTAACCACCTAGAACAAAAGTATTGCTTACCTTTGGTCAAACATCAGAAAGGTATCTGCTTGAGTGATGATGGAGATAATTTCTTCCACAGACCCACCTGCAAGTAAAAGGAAAAATATTTTAAGGCTCTACATTATCCAGAAGGTTTTATCATGAGTTTTCAAGAACCATACCAATGCATTTGTCCATTTCAGCATATCCAAATAAGGTTATAGAGAAAATGGAAAATTAAATTGACTCAATCTTCAGGACCAAACTAAAATGGAGTCACTTATGTCAGAGACCAAATGAAAATGGTCAATGCAGGTACATAAAGGAAACGTAACCTAAGTTTACAGGAATTCATAGTCTATTTACGAGAATTCATAGTCTTAGCAGAGGTCACTTTTCAATTCCCAAATGCCAAATCAGTTCACTCCATCTCTAGACTTCCTTTTTCCCCTGACTCAGTTACCCTGATCCAGATAAGAAGGACCTATAGGCACCCAATCAGCTAAAAAGCCAAGTAACTTCTGTATTAATCCCATTAAAATGTCTTAGTCTGTGAGCATCTCAAAACTCATCGCTCATGTACGCTTGTTTCCGACTTAAGAGTC
This sequence comes from Nyctalus aviator, assembly GCA_036971965.1. Taxonomy (NCBI): domain Eukaryota; kingdom Metazoa; phylum Chordata; class Mammalia; order Chiroptera; family Vespertilionidae; genus Nyctalus; species Nyctalus aviator. The sequence continues at coordinate 8,331,063 of CM072940.1, read as the reverse complement.
TAAAGCTTTACAATAAATTCATCTTTCTGCTTTGTTTCACTCGGCATACAGAATTTGCTTTTGTATACATCTATATTTTCAGCAATACATTTTCCAAGTTTTAACTTCGTCAGGTTTTTCACAATGGAGACTGGCTAAAGGACCAAGGATAAGAATTATAATATAGCTTTTGCCTCCTTGCCAAACATGTGTGCTGTTATGTGATTACACATGCCTGGAGTTGTGTGCTTTTTCTTGATATGCCCAAAGAGGTTGTCTTTTGGCAATTTTTCAAGGGAGGACTACTTTTTGTTCTTTAATTTGCATATCAGCACCAATATGCCAGATGAGATACTGCAAAAATGTCCAGCTAAAATAATAAGGAGGCTTCAATCTCCCTTTAATAAGCCATACTTAGTTTAGTGTCTGAAATACATATCTGTAAAAATAATAGCAGATGATGTAAATAAATTACAAAATAAAGTTTTACTCTCAGTCTTGTAAGAGTGAATAAAGAAATGTTGAATATAAATATTATCATTCAAACTTGTATTTTTTTAAAATCCTATCTCTGGACATCTTTGCCAAATTTTCTGAAAAAGTCATAGAAATGTACTTCTATTTCACTGAAATATTTTGTCTTGCTTTTATAATTTTCTCACTAATTATGGTCAATAGTTGCATAGAAAATTTGCATAGAATTTCATAGACTAATTAGGTTGTTTCAAGCTTTTAGCTAACTTTGTTGAAATAAACAGTTTGCATATTTCTTTGAGTACATGTGTAATAGACATTTCTAATGAAACCAATTGGTCAGGAAATACATGAAATTTTAACTTTCTTGTATTTTAATTATTCTGATAATTTGCTTTTACAAGGGTTTTAAATGGTTGCCAAATTGCATAATGCTATTTTGGCTTGCATTTATTTAATTATGTATGGATTTATGCACCATTATGTTAATTTGTGGGTAAACTGCTTATTCACTTGTGTGTTTATTAGATTATTCATATTTTTCAGATACATTCGGAAGTGACCTTTCCCCCAACTCTGGGAAAATGGGACAGGTTTTTGGTTCTCAGAGCCTAGGTTAGCAACGACCAATGGTAAAGCAACACTTGGAAGAAAGAACGGTGTGGCTGTCAGGGTTAAGGGTGGAGGCTCTGTTAATGCTATAATATGAAAGGAGCAGTTATTCATATTTAGGCTAGCTTATGAAATGGCAAGTCAAAACAAAATAATGTAACTGAAACTGGTTTGGCTCAGTGGATAGAACGTCAGCCTGTGGACTGAAAGGTCTTAGGTTCAATTCCAGTCAAGGGTATGCATGTACCTTGTTTACGGTCACATCCCTGGTAGAGGGTGAGCAAGAGGCAGCTGATCAATGTCTCTCTCTCATCGATGTTTCTAACTCTCTATCCCTCTCTCTTCCTCTCTGTAAAAAATCAATAAAATTTATTTTAAAACAATAATAATAATAATGTAAAACAAACTTCTGTAACCTTCACTAAGGGAGCCTTCAGGGAGCCGCGACTTCTGGTGGCTCCAATAGCAGAGATCACAGAGGCATCTTATTCCTCTGCCAGAGCTTTGCATCACCCAGACGTTCCACTCTGCTGGGTGGACACGGCCATCCCTCTAACAACAAGGGAGGTCACTCAGCGGGGAGGATTTGGTGGATATTGGCCCCAGAAGTTCTTCATGTGGGGAGCACCATCCCTGAACACTCTCGTGGGGTCATGCCTGATCTCTACTTCTACAGATGCTCAGGAGATTGAACCAGAATTCGGCTCCCGAATTTTCTGCTTCCCTGAGTCACAGGCTGATCCGAAGGCATGCAGGGCCCCTATGCCTAGGCTAAAGGCTCCTACTGAAGGATGAAGCCCTCAGCCTGTCGCAAAGATAGGTCTGCAGCCAATGACTGGGCTGAGACTGCCAAGGAGAAGTCTACCCTAGTCTGCCACAGACTCTTAGAAAAGGGAAATAAGGGTAATGGAAACGCGCACACACACACACACACACACACACACACACACAAAACCCAGTGATTCTTACAACCTATGTAATGAATTAAACCTCATGAGAAACCAATTGCCAATAGGCATTAGTTTTCATTTATCTAGACAGGTAAAATATTTTGCCGATTAATGAAAATTGTCACTGATGATGTCCACTTCATAAATATATTCAACATTGCCGAAACCGGTTTGGCTCAGTGGATTGAGCATTGGTCTGTGGACTGAAGGGTCCCAGATTCCATTCCGGTCAAGGGCATGGACCTTGGTTGTGGGCACATCCCCAGTGGGAAGTATGCAGAAGGCAGCTGATCGATGTTTCTCCCTCATCAATGTTTCTAACTCTCTATCCCTCTTTCTTCCTCTCTATAAAAAAAGCAATTAAAAATATATTTAAAAATATTCAACATTTACATAAATAGTTTCTTAGTTTTACATAGTTTAGCTCCTTTTGTTTTGTTTACTCCTCATTTAAAGGAAGAGGTACATCCGAACAACATGTCCCGGGTCAGATCTCACTGTTCCACACAAAAATAAATGCCTTTTAGAAAATAAAGACCTAAGTAGCTGGAGGTATGCCTCTTATTAGTGCATACATGAGTGCATACAAGCTTTCTATTTTTGTAAAGTTTCCGCAGTAAACCGTGTGGAAATAGTAGCATAAGGAGTTGTTTTCTTATGAAGGTATTTCATCTGTTTAGAGAGGGTACTCCTTGAATTATGCGCCTTTCCCCTCTATTCACAGACAAATGTGCTATCTTTTGAAGTTTGGAGTGAGGGTCCTATTTTTCTTTGGATTTTACACACTGAGCATAGATCTTCTGGTAAATTCTACCTTTTGTTCTTTTTTAATGGCTTTTGTGCATTCTTATCCCATTAGGACGAGGCTAGCCATTGCGCCCCATGTCCCACAGAGAGTATTTCAGTCACTTCCTTGACAAGGCTGGCAAGTCTCTGCGGAGCATTTGTCCCGACTTCTAATTCTGTCGTTTAATGAACCTGCCCGAATCCCGGCTGAATCCAGGTTGGCTTCTCCTTATTCTTTCAGTTCTAATCTCTAGCTCTTCCATCTTTCAATTAGACAGACCGGAGCGCAGCTTGGGTCTAGGATCACACAGAAGTGCGGTCACTGGAGTTCGGGTGCGAAATAGTTTCTGATGTTTCCTACAACCACTGTCTAAAGCCCCAGATAAAGTTGTCAGAAATGTCCTGCATAATTTTATGCAGTTTTACTTAAGATAAAGCGAAATTTGTTTGTAACAGACCTGTGGGGAAACACGACACCTAAAACATGTATCTAATTCTGATACAAGTTAGAAATATTAAAATATCTATCTACTAAAAAAATTATTTAAGTATAATAAGTATTTATTGCTGCACTAATTGGAAGTTTGTGAAACTATGCACTTCCAGGCAAATGTAATTTCCTAAGGAGTGTGATAATAAAAGAATATTAAACAACCCTTCCTCAGAAGGGATAAATACAAATCGGAGTGATTTACAAACAAAACTGTTCTAATCTTTAAGTCAAACTTTGATATTATATTATCATGTACACTTGAAATGTGTGTTTTTTCACTTATAAAACACAAGAGCAATGACAAAAAATATATACAAATTATTAAGCCAGTAGTAGCAATAAATTGCACGCTAAAGGGTATTACATTAACCCCAAAACAGGCAGAAAAAGAACAAAAACTGGAACCAAAAAAAGCAAAAGTAGAAAACGGAGAGTATATTTAACCTCAACCATGTTGATAACGGTATTATATGTTAAACTCAGGGAGCAAGTCAGAAATTGTCACAGTGGTGGAAAAGCCACTTTTAAAATGAATACATTGTTTAAATTTAAACAAATAAGAATATATATTAAAAAAACATTATTCATGAGTTACCTAGAGAAGAACATTAAAATTAGACCAGGTAGAATATAGAACACACAAAAAATTTACTGTGGATAAAAAAGGAACAATTTATAAAGAGGATATAAAATCTTAATTATATATGTACAGATAAATAGTCTTTAGTTACTTAACCTACATCTCTCTCTCTCTCTCTTGTTATACCACATACATATACACATTCAACACATATACCATTACTATATAATTATGATATTAAAAGTACAATTTCAAAATCACAGTATTTCACAGATGAAAAGGCCTTGCCCATTCTTCTTACAGATAAAGAAATAAAATTCCCAAAAGCTGAACTTATTGTTTAAAAGGTAATATCAGGAGGAAGCCTAACCCTGATTCCAGTAAGTCCTGATTCCAGGTGGACCTCTTTGCCACTTCCTCAACCTGTTTCATCTAAGAGATTCTAATCAGCCAGTCCTGGAAATTTTAGACCTCAGTTGCTAAACAAATTGTCAGTTGGCTGTACATTAAAAGCCATTACTTTTGCTTGAGGTTTCACCTAACACAGATTATTTCATATTGGAGTGACACGGAAAACAACGCACACTATAAAAATTGTTTTATAGGTTGTTCTGGTACACTAAATAAAACTGTGTGCACTAATAACAGAGTGCTTAATTGCTTTTGTGTTTGTAATCATTCCGGTTTTTAAAATGTTAATGCATCACTTCACCACCACTAGAAATATACTCAGTTTAGTGGCTAGCTTGATGATGAACATATACTCTACAAATCTTTCATTTAGCACATAATCATTGAAGGCCTGCCTCTTGCTAGGTCCTTACAAAAATGACATACTATGACTAAATTCCTATTTTCAATAGGCCTCTGAAATCATATCTTAGTAAGGTAGAATTTTTCCTTATAACCAAATAACGCATATTTCAAAATCCCATCCAGCAATATTTACTAACAGGACACGATCAACTTTCTCAACATCTATTATATTATTTCATAGTTTTATACATTAATCACTTATTCAGGGAATCTATTATATTATTTCATAGTTTTATACATTAATCACTTATTCAGGGGATCCTGAATATTTCTTTGCAAACTCTGACTTGTTTTTTCTTGTTTTCTTTTGTTTTTAAAGAATATTTTTATTGATTTCAGAAAGGAAAGGAGGAGAGATAGAAACATCAACGATGAGAAAGAATCATGGATCAGCTACCTCCTGCACGCCTCACACTGGGGACTGAGCCAGCAACCAGGCATGTCCTCTGGCCTTTGAATCCAACTGTGACCTCCTGGTACATAGGTCGACGCTCAACCACTGAGCCACACTGGCCGGGCATGCATGACTTGATTGTTTTAAATGACTTTTCATCTCAGTCTCCTAAGTTGTGATAAAAATCGGGCTGATTTGCTGGCCCTCTGAGACTCCGATATAAAAACCCATCCATCACGGTGTATCTAATTAAGAAACTAAGTTAAGAGGTGTTTGAACAAGATATTTGAAAATCTCCGGGGACCAGACAATTGAATTGGTATTTCAGACATATCAAATTAGTTAATGATATGGGAATCTTCAGTCTGCAAGAGTATGTAAATTAAAAAAGAATAATGAAATTCATTAAAGCTTGGTATCAGGGAGGAAAGGAGCACCTTGTGCACCTGGCATGTAATTATTCGTACCTGCCTCACTCCGATAGAAGGACAGGAGGCAAAAACAGCCATCTGAGCAGCTTCATTTCCATATTGGACACAGATATGACAATTAGTTTTCTTTATATTGTGAAGGTATCTTTCTCATAATTGACAAGTCCATATTTGGTCACTGGGCTTGTTTTCCATTTTCCCTTCACCATATGAACTGGCAAGATAAATGTGTTGCCATTCAAAATGACAATACATATGGAGTTTTTCTAGAGAAGTTTAACAAAGTATTTTATTTATTCTGTCAGTCGATTTTGATATGGAAAGAGGCAGAAGAATGAAACTCTACTGCTTTATCCAACAGCTTAGAGTGAATGGAATATTAAATCTTGCCCAATAAATAAGTGGCTGGAATATGTATTCCCCATGTAGACAGAAATTTCCTAAGGTTGCCAAGCAGTATGTTCATGGTTCTTTTAAAGCATATAAAGAATGCAACCAGTGAAAATATTATTTAATAAAATGACAATAATTTATCCCACTTTTATTTCTGATTTGTCCATCAAGAAACATAGAGTTTGGTTATCAACATGGGCATAGTTGCTTTTCACTAGCAAAATTCTCTATTATTTAAAAAATACTACTACTATTCATTTGGAAGGACATCCATGATGGGCAGGTTGCTGAGGACAATATTGTTATTTTATTTGGGGCACTTTCTTTTTCATACCCTAAATATTTTAGTATTAAGACATTTTTATAAACTTCAAAAATGAAAGCTCCTTGCAGTGACATGATCCTTGTATAACACAGGGATGTGTATGTTTGAGCATATTGAGTTTACGTGCATGTCACACATAAAGTGTAGCGAAGATGTGTTTCTTAAATGGACCATCATGCCTTAAATGGTTTCTGAAGTACAGCATGCAAACAAATTATACAGTGACTCTATCACTCATTTTGTCAATTGTTTTCCTTAACCATGTTTGCATTTTTTTAATGACTTTTAAGGAGTCAGTCACCTTAAAATACGAGATCAAAATTTACTAAAAGAACATATGATTTAGAAAGGAATATGCTCTTTTCAATTTGATCATCTCACAGAGAAATTCCATTAGTGAAATGACAAAACAGTGTCATGATTTTGAAAGGCAAGACGAAACATCCATAACCTACCAACAGTGCTAGACATTGTTCTACAGGAGAGAGTGAGGAAAAGGAGGAACCATGATTTAATAGGGGTCCTAAGGGAGTCTCACTTCATATATATATATATATATAATTATTGATTTTTTTTACAGAGAGGAAGAGAGAGGGATAAAGAGTTAGAAACATCAATGAGAGAGAATCATCAATCAGCTGCCTCTTGCACACCCCCTACTGGAGATGTGCCCGCAGCCCAGGCACATGCCCTTGACTGGAATCGAACCTGGGAACTTTCAGTCTGCAGGCCAAGGCTCTATCCACTGGGACAAACCGGTTTCGGCGAGTCCCACTTCATGAAGCAGCGTTGCTGCGAGTCATGGCCTTTTAGGACATCATGTGATGTATCTTGATCTGCCTATTTAATGGTAAATTCATAGGTCTGCTATATGACTAGAAAAACATCTATCTTTAGTATGGATAGCAACTGTTTGAACGAAAATAGTAACCGCTGTCCATCTCCTCTCGCTGTGTCAGGTGCCCTGTATTCACCCATCTGGGACTACGTGGTGGAAAACAGCTCCCTCGCCCACTGGTTGCATAGCAGGCATCAGGACAAAAGATTGTGGATCTTAAACATATCAGCAGTCAGGCAAACCCTTTAAGAAGCACCACCACGATACTATGAATGTTCCTGAGATTGAATTTGAGCTTATCACGTGTGCAGATCACAGCTTCGAGTTTTCCAGCTACCACAGCCTTGTACCTTCTCACTGAATTGTACTCTGGGGCGTTGTTGTTTGGAGGGGCTGAGGCTGTGATGATAGCTATGGATGGAATGGATGGACATCTCTGCCATTCAATCTTTAAGACAAGCAAATGCTCTTGTTCTGATTGGGTGGACTATGGTGCACTTGACAGCCAATGAAATGCATGTGTTTGTGTATTATATGGGAGCAGAATGATGGACAGCCAGCATCAGATGCTTGCTGCATTGCTCCGTTACCAGGAAAACACTAGAACACATGTTTACCCTTGAAAGAGATCATTTTCTTTGCATTTCTCTGAACAGGTAATTTTTTTTTTCTCTCTCACAAAAGGCAATAGCACCCTGAGAGGAGGTAATGTGATAAACCTTTGTAAGAAGAATCTCTTTAATGGATAAGGTTAGCAAACAAATGCTATCAGATATTGTATTACCCCATCCCTGGGTGACGCTTGGAGTGCGATTTTCAGAGATCATTTCAGAGAGGTAAAGAATAAATCGCTGTATTCTCTCGCCAAAATCCTTTTCGAAATAGATTTGACAGTTGAGTGATTATACCTTGAATGGAGACTGTGATAGAATATGTGAGATTAAAACCTCAGCTGCTTCAGCCGCCAGGCACTGAACAACAGGGGTCAACAGAGACACGGAGCCCCCGAATCAAACCCAGATAACTAATCAACTCAACTCTGCCCTCAATACATAGAGGTTAAGACCCGTGCCTTCCACAGTCTTCGGTTTTCAGCTTTAAAAACGCTATGTAGTTTTTAGCCTACAAAGAGCTTATCAAATTCTTTAGGATCTTTGAACCTAAAATTAGCAACATCTGAATATATACCTGGAGAAATAAAGTTTTCTGATTCCCTTTAAACTTCCAAAGAGCTGTTAGAGAGCAACGTGCAAATACCCTGTTTAATTGAGAATGCAGAATATAGAACCGCAAAGGCACAACGGTTCTATATTGTTGTAGAGAAAAGAGATAAAATATTAAATACGAGTGCTGTGTTATATTTAGAATGGCCTATTCCCTTATTTTACTTTCTGGAATCATTTGCCTTCAAAATAGCAGGAAGTGTATATTCCATATGGGTAAACAAGACATACCATAAATCAATTCTCTTCTGAAAAGGCAACACCAAAATTCTAGTTCCTATGTGAAGTTTTATCCTTCGGGTAATTAGCTATCTCAAAAAAGACATGCTATTAATAGAGAGGAGCTAAAGAAACACAGATGTATAGCAAAACCATACAACTCAAAACATTAAAACACACACACACTGCACACTCTGCTCGCTGGGTTCCAAGTTAAGATATGTTTATGTGCATTGAAGTATTTTGATTGCCTGGATATTAAGAAGTAGAGCTGTAATTCTACCTCTGGCCCATTGCTTGTATCTAACTCCCCCCCCCCCCAACATACACTCCTTCTGAGATTACGGCTGACAGCATGCACACTGATTACTCCTAATTTTGTCTCCCGTTGTGGGTGCCAACCAAATATAGAATCCCAGCCTTCCCTCCTTCCTCGCTCTCTTCTCTCCCATTACAACAGTAAATGTTTAAACAAAGAGCAGGTTTCAGAATGACATGCATGTTTGTTTGTTTATAAATCACAGGTGCCCAGACTTCCCAGACCACTACTTGGATGAAGTGGGCCCAGAGTGTGTACTTTCAGCAATCTTTGGTTAAGAAATCATGCCCTGGAGAGCAGAGATAATTACATGCTCTCCCTGGCAGCTGGAGTTGTCTCTTCCGCTGCTTGCTCAGCTGCCTGAGTTCCATCTTTAATAACAGGTGCTCCAGGCCCCCTCCCGGCAAAAGGAGAGAGCCATGCCAGCATCCTGGAAGTGGGGTCTTTTAAAAAAATATATTTTATTGATTTTTTTTTTTTTTTTTTTTTTTTTTACAGAGAGGAAGAGAGAGGGATAGAGAGTTAGAAACATCGATGGGCGAGAATCATCGATCAGCTGCCTCTTGCACACTCCCCACTGGGGATGTGCCCGGAACCAAGGTACAACATGCCCTTGACCGGAATCGAACCTGGGACCCTTCAGTCGGCAGGCCGAAGCTCTATCCACTGAGCCAAACCGTTGAGGGCTGGAAGTGGGGTCTTTATTGTTGCTCCTCTTGTACCATGAATTCTAGCCCGAGGCCAAAGGAGAAATCTTTTTAAAAGGCGGGGTACATTTCAAAACCAAAATACATCTGACTCTCAGACATGATTTAGAGTCTGAAATCACAGTCAGTGAAACTTCACTGCACCCTTATTAACAGCTGGTTTGCTTGCGCTTCTTGCTTATCCTAGGGTCACGCATTGGATCTACTCAAGGGAAGAGGAAAGGAGGATACACCCAGCAGGTGTCTCCTGCACGGTGGTGCTGAAGCCAGGAGTCAGGACATGGTCAGCAGTGCTGGGCCCGGGGTGAGACGCTGCCCTGGCAATGGAACAGACACTAAGGCGACTCCAAAACCAAAATAGGTGAACATGACAAGAAGAGAGAGCCTAACAGTCACAGCCGGTTACTGTCATGGACAATTGGCATACCCATGATCACCTCTTAAGTAGCATTTCATACCTGTGGACAGTTCCATGAGCCCCGTCTCTCACCAAGAAAAACCAGAATGTCATTCTCAGACTCCCAAGTATACAAGGGGTGCATACAGAGCCTATACTCTGCCCATGCGACGTACAAATACTCACTTCCAGGCAGGTGACTTGTGTAGCAACCATGGCATAGGATAGTTGGTGACAAAGGATGGTAGGAACCTCAGGAGTGGTGTGACTGATGGACTCGCTGAGGCAGGGCTGGAATTGGTGCTGGGAAGTGGTGCCATGAGCGGGAAGACCTTTATTCTGCTTGGTGATCCAAGTGTATCCCCAGCAGTTCTCTCAAGAGGCCAGTTCTCCTCCAGGACTTGGGGAGGTGGGGTCACAGAGGAGAAGAATCAAGATGATCCCTGGGTACTTTCTATATGTCATCCACAAATTCCATTTGGGGGAGAGGGGAAAGAAGAGATGAAGCCCAGGGAACTCTCCTCTACGGGACTGTAATGGTAGATACTGTGCACCTGTCCTAAACCATATACCTGTACCACACAGGATTGAACACCCCCCACCACCTCCCACCACCCCGCAAACTGTGGACTTCGGCTCATGATAATGTGTCCATGTTGGTTCATCAGTTGTAGCAGAAGTACACATTAATGTGTGTCATAGAGGTATGTGGGAATCCTGCACTTTCTGCTCATTTATTCCGTAAACTGCTCAGAAAAGGATAACTATTCATCTATAATAATAAAAGCATATATGCTAATTGGATCCAACAGCTAAATGACCTTCCAGACATCATTCTGGAGGAAACCATGGTGGCAGGGGCCACGGCAGAGGAGGTTAGGGGCGATCAAGCAGGCAGGTTAGCAGTTAGGAGTGATCAGGCAGGAAGGTGAGTGGTTAGGGGCAATTAGGCGGGCAAGGGAGTGGTTAGGGGAGATCAGACAGGCAGGCAGAGGCAGTTAAGGGGAATCAGGCAGGCAGGCAGGCAGGTAAGCAGTTAGGAACCAGCAGTCCCAGATTTCAAGAGGGTACAGGCCAGGCTGAGGGACACCTCCTCCCATGCACAAATTTCATGCACCAGGCCCCTAGTTTAAGTAATAAAAATAAAGAACTATCAAATAGGAAAAGATAGGGAGACACCTTAGGTCAGCAGAAGAAGCCTGTCTGAAAGTCTACATGATGTCTGATTCCAATGATGACTTTCAGGGAGAGTCGAGAGTATGGAATCAGTGCAAATGTCAGTGGCTGAGAGGGCTTTGGCGGGTGGTGGGAAGGATGAGCAGGTGAGGCACAAGGGATTTTTTAGGCCATTGGAACCAACCTCTATGATAGTATATTGGTGAAATATGACATTATGCATTTGTCAAGCACACAGGAATTTATAGAGCAGAGAGCGCAACTTAATGTATGTAAATTTAAAAGAGGCATTTAGGAGTTCAGGGAATCCCAGGAAAGAATATAGACTTTGACACAAGAATTTAACGCTCTTACAAATGCATGAAGCCACCTCACGGAAGGAGACGGGGAGAAAGGTGCTCACCTCTGTGATCTTGAAAATGAATTGAGCCTGTAAGCTAGAAGCAAAAGGAACAGAACATAATAAGCACTTTTACTCTAGTTGATAAAGTGGCCCAAGGGCATACAGGTTAACCATTTGGATACTTCTCTATATGAATGCTGGGATTCAAAAAGGAGAAAACTGTCCTTGGCTCAGTGGCTCAGTGGTTGAGCATCAGCCTATGAATCAGGAGGTTATGGTTCAATTCCAGGTCAGGACACATACCTGAGTTACAGGCTCAGTCCCCAGTAGGGGGAGAAGTGCAAGAGAAAGCAATCAATGATTCTCATGGCTGATGTTTCTATCTCTCTCTCCTTCTGGTTTCCTCTCTGAAATCAATAAAAAAAAATATGCACATTTTTAAATGAGTAAATTGATGACAGGCAATGGGAACCAGATTTCTTACTCTTTGGGTGGGAGTTTACAGATAATCCAAGGGAGGTAGCTAGAATGATCCATGTGGTCTTGGGGTAAAGTTGGAGATAGCAGTAGGAACTCATATTTAATTCAATGTACCAGTAAATACAGAAGGCTAGGTGTAGATGCTTATAGATATGTGTATATACAGAGGTTAGTACACACACATGTGTCCTTCCTTGGCAACAGACAGGGCCTGAAAGGAACAACATCCCAGTAACAAAAACCACACGTGGGATGAAAGCTTGGTAAACAAACAAGGTGTTCACAAGCTACTCCCTAGTGTTTGCTTTTAGTTTGCATTATGATTACAACATTTAACCAGGTAAAGTCTTGGAATTTAAATCTCAGGTATTCCATATAAACACATTTATGTTAAAGGACTGAGTCCTAAATGATGAACCATGATACCTCAAGAATACAACGCACATCAAGAAAATATGATTTCCACTGAGCACACAAGGCCCATCCATTGTATGAGCCACACACTGTGTTTCTCACAATGAAGAAAGAGGATGAGAAACAAAGAGCTCTTACCCTCGTTTAATTGAAAATAAGTAGAGGAACATGAACTCACACACAGAAAGTTATTCCAATGAAGAGAGTCATAAATTAAGTGTCTTGAGAGAAATACATTAAGAAGACTTTGGGACAACAAAATTGATATAAAGTACCTTCAGGAAAAGAATTCCCAGAAGTCTTTCTTACGAGTAATATTTGATCTAACAGTTAAGGCTAAGTAATATATCAAGGTTGAGGATTTATTTGCCATCTTGAATGTGATTAAATTATTATTTTAATTTGGTTACCGATTAAAGTTAAAAGGCTTCTTTGTCAAAACAAAATTCGTGCCTCAAGGTGTTTTGTTTTCCATCTAGGAGATGATTCATTGTCTTACAGTTACCGATTTGCATAACAAACCACCCCAATGCCAATGGTTTACTGCAGCCCAAAGGCTCCCTTTGAAAATAATTTGATTAAATGTTCAGTCTAAAATAAATAACTGTCATCAAAACCCTTTCAGCCAGAAAACGTAGTTGTTTTTGAAAGTGTGTGTTAATCCTTTGCGAGTGATAGCACACGCAAAAAGAGGGAAAGAAAAAAAAAAAAGATCCTCAAAAACCAATAGAAATAAAAATCATTATCAGACATACTAATAGTGAAACTAGTTTCTGCCAAAACTTAATTTATGTAGATAAATGCTAAGCTTTGGGAAGAGCTAACTATGTATCTCAGTATCCTCCTAGTCCCTTCCAAGACCAAGGCTATATTCTAGAATCTCCAGGAAAAGAAAAACATCTTTGGACAAAATACATATTGCTGTAAAATATCTCTTGGTCAACTGGAATCACATTTCTCTCCTTCTAATATAATGGAAATCCTAAAATACAGATTAAGAGTCCAAGAGGCTAAAATAAATGCCTATAATACAAGTCTCTTAGGTTCAATCTTCTTAAGCTGGATTTTGATTTTTTTTTTTTTTTTTTTTTTTTTTTTTTTTTAATAAGCAGCTTTGTTTAGCTCAGGCGATTTTGTTGTCAGGAGAGATGAGAGCTTTTGTTTCAAACCCGCTTCTTTGCATAACTGTTGCTGATATTTCCATTTATCAGTTTTTCCACTGGTAAAAATGGGATAACATATGCCCTCTTTTTGCAAGCCAATCCTAGCTATCACCTTGGGATCATGCATACTTAGGTATTATACCTTTAGCTAATAGAAAAGTATAGAAAATTACTTGCATTTTAGGGTATTTATTTCAGAAAACATAACATGCCAGAACTTTAGAATCTTCATATATATTTCAAAATCATCTTTTTCTTGGAATTTTAATTATGATTTGTCTTGGTGTGGTCCTCTTTGGATTCCTTTTGTTTGGAGTTCTGTGGGCTTCCTGGACTTGTAAGTCCAATTCTTTCACCAGGTGGGGGAAGTTTTCTGTTGCTATTTCTTTCAGTATGTTTTCGATATCTTGCTCTCTCTCATCCTCTGGGACCCCCATAATTCTGATGTTGGTTCGCTTGAAGTTGTCCCAGAGGTTTCTTACATTATCTTCAATTTTCTGGATTCTCTTGCCTTCTTGCTTCTGCGGAGGAGTGTCTTCTGGCTCTTTATGTCCCAAATCTTTGACTTGATTCTTGCGATCTTCCATTCTGTTTTTAGGACTCTGTATAATATTTTTTTATTTCAGACAATGTAATGCCATTTACATAGAAATATCGATGGAGTCAGATTTCATTGCTGACTCTATAGAGTTAAAAAAGAACCTTTGTGCCGAAACCGGTTTGGCTCAGTGGATAGAGCATCGGCTTGGGGACTGAAGGGTCCCGGGTTCGATTCCGGTCAAGGGCATGTACCTTGGTTGTGGGCACATCCCCAGTAGGGGGTGTGCAAGAGGCAGCTAATCGATGACTCTCTCTCATCGATGTTTCTAACTTGCTATCTCTCTCCCTTCCTCTCTGTACAAAATTAATAAAATATATATTAAAAAAAAGAACCTTTGTAAGAACAGACAGTATCTTAACTTCAAGATTTGCATCTAATTTCCTAATAAAAATATCTGGTCATCTTTAAACTATCCTGGGATGTCTTTTCGTTGCTGCCTTTTATAAATAAAATTGTAAGGAAACGGATTTATGCCAAGGACAAATACCGCCTCCAGAAATTAGCTATGATGGCATCGGTTTATGAACTATCTGTAGAATTTCCATTTCCAAAGGTACATTACCCAAATCTCCACGGTCACATGCTCTGCCAGGCACATTAGTAAATATCTGTAAGGTTTCCATTTTCCTGACAGGAACAATTACAAACGCCAGGCAAGAGTAATTTCGCAGGGAGAGTTGCTGCAGCTATCAGAATCCTCTTGGGTAACCCGCTGCTGATGTTTATGCTAATATTACTTAGCTTTCCACTTTTCACTTTAAAAAACGGGGTACTGACTTCGGGGCTTGCTTCTGTTGTCAGGGTGGTTCTCAGAAAGAGAACATTCGGGAAAGGGAGAAGCAAGCTTGTGTTCCCTTCAAAGCTACATGCTTTAAGACAAAATACTGCAACCTGTTTGCACCTGTGGGGCTCTGGAATTCCCTAGTTCACTCTGGCAATGGAGGACAAATCTGCCATCTGCCCATTTCCAAGGAGGGGGGGGGCCTGGGCTTCTCTATGGAAATGGCAGCATGGGGAAGGCAGGCTTGAGATTGAGGACACGTGCCTAGAAATACTTAGAGAATCAGTTCCTCGGAGATTGTATATTTTGGCCTCATCCAAGGCACTTACTTGTAACTTCTAAAAAAAAAAGCACAGGGAATTGAAGTTATTTTTGTCTATAGAAACATCCCTCATAGTTGAAGAGCAGTGTGCTCTTAAAGATTTAGCTTACTTAATAATGTCTTTTAAAGATAATTAAACGTGAATGTGGTTCTTGTCTTCTCTTGTCCAAGAGACACTGATGATACATTAAAAATTAAAAGGCGGTTGCCGAAACCGGTTTGGCTCGGTCGATAGACAGTCAGTCTGCGGACTGGGGGTTCCCAGGTTCGATTCCGGTCAAGGGCATGTGCATTGGTTGCAGGCACATCCCTGGTGGGGGGTGTGCAGGAGGCAGCTGGTCCATGTTTCTCTCTCATCAGTGTTTCTGGCTCTCTGTCCCTCTCCCTTCCTCTCTGTAAAAAATCAATAAAATATATATTTTTTTAAAAAAAAAATTAAAAGGCTGTGAATACAGATGTGTAAAAGGAACCATAGTAAATGTTTTCAAAATATTTTTAAAGGCAGAGACAGAAGACTGGAGAGTGGTTTAAGAATGCAAAGGAAGCTGCAACTAAAATAAAGGAAGAAAAGATAATGTTGAGAGGAAACGCCATTCACCTGCAGAAGGCTAAAAGAGACCTGAGAAGTGTTAGGCAGGATAAAGCAAAACAAAACAAAGAACATGCTGAAATACAAAAACAGCCATCTCTCCTTCCAAATTCACAAGTTGCCACCTATACAGAGGCCAAATTATAGAGGTATATTCTTTGGAGAACTCAAAATTGGAGGGAAAGAATTTGAAAACCTAAACAGTCAGATCTTGCCCCTCACCACAGATGTAGGACCTCCTAAATGTCCATAAAAGAAGATTAGAATCAATAAATGGTGGTATATCCCAAGCATGGAATACTATACAGCCATTAAAATGAATGAAAGTGCTGTATTTGATTGTATATGGAAATGTCTCTGAAGTATTTTATAAAGCAAAGGACAAAAAATGCATGTACAGTATACCTCAATGTCTGCAAATAAAAAAAAGTATACATTTGTTAATGAATCCTAATGAAAATATCTGTGTTTTCCAATGGTCTTAGGCGACCCTGCTAGCGGTTCTCATCAGAAAACACAGATATTTACATTAGGATTCATAACCGTAGCAAAATTACAGTTATGAAGTAGCAGCGAAAATAATGTTATGGTTGGGGGTCACCCCAACCATGAGGAACTGTATTTAAAAACTAAAACTATAAATGCTAAGTTTAAGCAAAAGGGAAGAAAAGTAGGATATTGGGTAGAGCTCAAATAGACCCTAATCAATATCTACTTGCCAGATCCTACCTTCATCTGCTATATAATCACATATGGCTTGACTTAATTAGCTCATAGAAAAACATATAGTCTGAAAGTAAGGCATATTTAAACATTAACATGGATGTGTATGCATTAAAATGTATGTAAACATATGTGTGCATATATAAACAACACACATGCAATTCACACACATATTCATGTATGTATAATTTATATAATAACACCTTTAATTTTCTCCATTTAAGTTCCATCTATAAAGATCTAACTTTTCAAATATAATTTTTTCAGCATTGTAGCCTTATTTTTTCATTCTGATCCATTCAATGAATGCCTTATATGTTTTATGTATCAATGGACTGTAAGTTCGTTGAATTATTATGTTATCAATTATTCTGTGTCATTAGCTCTATACACAATAGAGTGCTAAACCCCACCTGGATAATGCGAAAACTTTGATCTAAAAAGCAGGTGAAGACAAAGCCTGAGATGATAAATCCATGGTGAATCTTAAAACATTAATTTTTAACAGCTCTCTCTCTCTCTTTGTATCTGTGTTTCTTCTATTGGGAAAGTTTCTCCCTCCTCCCTTCCCCCTATTGATATATCAATAGAAGTTTTCTTTTTCCCTCAGATTTTGCTTAAGAACTTCCTTAGGTGTAACGTTTTGTTCTATTTCACTTTTGGTCTTGTGCTCAGATGCTATCTTCTGAAAGTTACACACATCAATACAAGGCTGCAGGGCACAGCATACCTTGCAGTCATCAGGAGGGAATTAGCTAAGATAAGAACTACCTCATGAAAAGCCAAATGATGTTTTCACTGAGATTTCTGTCTTTTCAGTGTTTGATACATTTGTATAGGCTCTGCTTAAAAATTCAAAGGTTGAATCTGCTGGGTTTCTATATTTACAGTATGAGTTTGTCTCACTGGCCATTAAATTTAACTGCTATGTCCAGCCGGCATGGCTCAGTGGTTGAGTGTTGAGTTATGAATCAGGAGGTCATGGTTCGATTCCCCGTCAGGGCACATGCCAGGGTTGTGGGCTCGATCCCCAGTGTGGGGCATGCAAGAGGCAGCCAATCAATGATTCTCCCTCATCATTGATGTTTTTCTCTCTCCCTCCTTCTCCTTTCCTCTTTGAAATCAATAAAAATATTTTAAAATATAAATAAATTAACTGTGATTTCCCCTCAATCTCCTTTATTTTCTCACCCACGTTTTGTCCTTGAATTCCCTTTCCAAGATGCACCAACTATACGCTCATAGAATTTTTTTAAAAAGGTTAAATGTCTTAATAGCAATGTCTCCATCACCAGTGAATTTTATGACCCTATCAAGAGTTACATGAAAAAATGCAATTTTGGTGTTTATAGTCAGAAGGTGGTAGTTTTATCTTCCATTGTCTCTTGCAGAACACGCTTAAAAGGATGCATTTGGAATATGGAGTGAAACTTCAGCTTGTCTGCATAGCATCTCCCTGGCTTCCGATTGACTGTACTGAGGGACTGGGGAAGGAACAGCAAAATGAGCGGCTGCTTCCTGATGATACATTTACGGGTTCTCCTTATCAGCATGGGAAGGAGTTAAAATAATGGCAACCCTAAACAAGTGCAGAATTTCAAATCCACTCTTGAATTTAACGCCTTTGGTCCTGGATGGGGAATGCAATACTGTCCTATGTTAAGCCTGTGTTGCATTAAGTTCCGGGAAAATATCCCAAAATGTTTTAAGGATGCTTTTATGTTTTCGTGATTTTGACATATGCATATTAATACTTAAACAGTCTGTGTCGATCCACACATAGCTGTATAGAGCTATCAAAATACTCAAGGTCAAAATGTTCAATGTTCAATTCGAGAAGATACACAAAATAGTTTATCAATCAAGAGCTTTCCTGAAATAGTTATGTAGTTTCAACATGTGGAGAGAGAGAGAGAGAAAGCGAGAGAGAGAGAGAGAGAGAGAGAGAGAGTGTGTGTGTGTGTGTATGCGTGTGTTTGTGTGTGTGAGATATGGTGGATATGAACTGAAAGCCAGATTTAACTTTGGTTTGATTTTGCACCGTTAAGATATTGTCCATGTTTAATATAAGGTGCAGCTGTTTTCATAGTCAATTTTATATTCTGTTTAAAGTGTCTCATTGTAATAAACTACAACTTTCAAATATCAGTACTTTCTTATCCTGTTTTTCTTTGAAGACATAAATGGCTGACCTGTACCGGATTTAATTGAGATTAATGAGATGGATTACATTTTTAATCTTCATATGAAATGAATGTTTGCAACAATTATTTCCCTAAGTGGGAATGATCACCTGTATTTGTAATCAAATAGTATTTCAGGAATGTTTCATTACTATACAGAATAAAATGATATAAAATAGTATATAATGGTTTCCATATTGGTTTTACACCTAAAAATAGTAATGATAATAATTAAGACTAACAGGGGCTTTCTGTGTTACAGTGTGCACAATACTTCACAAAATTCCCATTTTGTAGATGGCAAAATTAAGATGAAGACCTACCCAAACAACTTAGGTGAACTTCCTGGAAAGGAACCATCTTGTGAGCTTGGCTCCATGACCCCAAAGCTTGAGGTCTTAACCACAACTCACCCTTGGCCTGTGGGAGGGAAATGAATCAGGAGCTGATGTCTTAAAGATATTTAAGGGGGAGGGGAGAGGAAAAATAAGTACTTCTCACTAATGACCTCCTGTGTAATAAAAAGATATTTAATACCTACTGGTTTAGTAACAAGTCAAACAGCGGGCATAGAGTGTTCCAGAGGGGTTAATTTTAGAATGAACTAAAAGGAAACAAGACCAAAACTGATATAATGATTTTCCTACATATTTTATCATCTGAAAATTTAATAAAACAAATAGAGCTCAGTCTTCCAGGAACCTGATTAATGTCATTAATTGTTAATTTGAAAAAAGAAGAATATTTAAATAAATGAAAAGAAATGAAAATGTGCCTGAGAAATGGAATGTGGTCAGAAAAAAGTGGGACTTTTAGAGTGGGAAACAAGAAAAATTAAATATTTGTCGTCGCATTATAAAGCACAAATTCATTGTTTGCTCTTTTGCAAGAATATTTATCAGTCAAATGATCTGTAATTTGATTGTCTGACTATTGCACTCAGAATAGTTTTAAACTAAAGACTAATACGAATCCACACAAAGTATGCAAAAATAACTGGCATCAAATAAATTCTTGTAGGGTAACATACAGAACCTTAACACAGATGTGCGATTGCTCGCACATATATTAGACAATAACTCATGGATTGGTTTGCTATTTGCAAAAACATGCATTATTGTCTAAATTTAAAAATCAGGACAAGTGAACGGCGGCATTAACCTTTTGAAATTGCAGTTTAATTATTCTCCATACAACAGTTCACATTTACGCAAGTTTTTCTTCTGAATTAATAAGCCGTTTCACTTAATTGCTCAAATGGTGTTCAACAGCTCTGATGTTTTTAACGTGTCGTTCTCAGTTTTGAGGCTGACAGAATTTGGGGACACATCCCCTGAAAATACTATTATACACACACATGTGCGCATGCCCGGGAAATAAACAGTTGTGCAGTACTTCTCAACCCCAAGTGATTTCGGATCCCAAGGGCCTTGGGCACTGTCTGGAGATGTTTGTGATTTTTTACAGCTCAAGTGGAAAATGCTCCTGGCATCCTGTCCATAAATAGTGTTGTTCTCCAACCTACAATGCACAGTGCACCCCCCACAACAAAGAATTATCTTGTCCTGCCCACCCGGCATGGCTTAGTGGCTGAGTGGCACTATGAACCAGAAGGTCATGGTTCGATTCCTGGTCAGGACACATGTTGGGGTTGCAGGCTTAATCCCCAGTGGGAGGCATGCAGGAGATAGCCAATCAATGATCCTCTCTCATCATGGATGTTTCTACCTCTCCCCCTCTTCTTTCCTCTCTGAAATCAATTAAAAAAAAATATTTGTAAAAGAAAGAAGTATCTTCTCCAAAATGTCAAAAGTGCCAAAGTTGAAAAATTCGGAGTTATAGGAAATCTCTAACTTCAGACTTTCCTAGAGAAACCTGACATTCTGGAGAGGTGTAGGAAGTTCAGACAGGTGGCACCTTGTGTGGGTAAGTTTAGAAAAACAGAAAGCCACTGCTATTTGCAGCTACAGCAAGCACTGTCTTCTCAACCTTCACACATCAACTCATTTCAATAAGCCTGCACCGTTTTTCTGCGACGTAATTACAACTAGAAATGATAGCAAAACCATATTCTCAAAGGACAGTGTTGTACGGTAACCTAATGATGCAGATAGAATATCACTTAGTCCATTTTAAAAGAATTATGAAGAACATGGCCAATGACATTATGTTGTGTCCTTTAATCTATAGCATAATATTTTAAATGGGAAAGACATATAGGGCCTTTAAATGATGCAAAGGTAAATCGACTTATTTTCCAACATGATTTAAAACCAGGAAATGAGGGCACTTATCTGTGCCATAATTTACTCGGATTTATTTCTCCCCATTCTCTGAGCAGGATCGCATGCTCTCAGCCCATGAGTGGTGAGATGGACTGTTCACTGGGTAACATTTCAGGGGACCCTGCATGCATCACCCCATTCTCCCTTTTGGACTAAAGGTGGCTGGCAGAAAGGACTGAGCTGTAATTCATCTGGAAATAGTTACATCACATCCAATGACTGGCCAATCTACTGTTGGTACAGACCCTCAGAGAAATCATTTAAGAACCAAGTTTAGACCCTGATGATGCTCAAGATCAGAAGTTTCAACACATCTTTTTTTTTGAAAATATATATTTTTATTGATTTCAGAGAGGGAGGGAGATATAGAAACATCAATGATGAGAATCACTGATGGGGTGCCTCCTCCACACCCCTTAGTGGGGATGGAGCCCAAAACCTGGGCATGTGTCCTGAAGGGGAATTGAATCTTAACCTCCTGGTTCATAGGTCAAAGCTCAACCAATGAACTATGCTGACTGGGCCCAACATGTCTATTTTATTTCAATAATTCCAGAGCCTATTTATCTCTTAGAAATCTATTCAAAATAACTAATTTCAAAAGATGTATGTATACACCAGAATGTCAACTATGTACATGTCACTGGATGCAGGTTATATTGATTAAACTACATTTGCATTTAGACTCTATGATATTACTGTAAATAGAAAGTCAAATTATTAATTAAAATGTTGGGGCAGTACTGGCCCCATTTGTCCATGAGAGATAAAGAGATTGTTCAATTCCCTTCCTCCAAAAGGAAAGTGTACCTTGCTAGTGGCCATTATTTTGGTCTCTTGCCAGTTGGCTAAGATGGCTAAAATGGTTTTGCATTCTAGTTTTTTGAATGTTTAAGGTTCTCCCCCCCTTTTTATAGCTAATTTAAAAAGGTTAATTAGGATTAATGCCTTCCTAGAAACTATTCTTTTTGCATTGGCATGAAAATCCAGAGCTCTCAGGTACGAAATTCCTTTTGTATATCTTATTTTTTATTGATTTCATTCTCAGGTGCTAAACTTACTTTAAAATTCTGAGATATTTACATGGAAATTTCTCAGGGTATGTTTATTTCAATCTTGGTCACCTTGGAGGAGACAATAGAACATCATACATCTTCTACAGACACACTATGCTTCTCTAGCAAGCACAGTTGATACTTGTGTTCCTTGTTAGTGGACAGCAATTTATCTGTCTATATCTTACGGCACTAACCTTGTTCTCATTCTAGCTGGGTTTCTTGTTATTGTAAGACTAATTCTAATATTTCTCTCAAACTGCTAACTTCCTGTAGGCAGGGACATTGTTTCATTATATTATGTACCATCGCACTAAACAGAATACCTTTCTACCTACCAGATACTAACAGAATGTAGAATGGAATCAACTATTTCACCAAAATCATTTGTTGCTTAATATGTAAAAGAAGAGAATCTATAATTTTTGTCTAAATTGCATTTTTAAAACGGACTTAAAGGAAAGATACTTAAAGGACTTTATTAAAAATAAATTTTAAAAATTATAAAAAGGTAGCCGAAACTGGTTTTGCTCAGTGGATAGAGCATCAGCCTGCGGACTGAAAGGTCCTGGGTTCGATTGTGGTCAAGGGCATGTACATGGATTGTGGGCACATTCCCATTAGGGGGTGTGCAGGAGGCAGCTGATGGATGTTTCTCTCTCATCAATGTTTCTAACTATCTCTCTCCCTTTCTCTTTGTAAAAAAATTATAAAATATATTTTTAAAAAATTAGAAAAAGGTAGTCAGTGATACATATCCTAGGATCCTACATGGAGAATACATGGTCACCGAACAATTTAAATTGTTGTGGCAATTTGCACCAAGCAATGTGGAGGAAAATAATCTATGGCTGTTCTATCCCACCATCACAAGGTACAGACTGTATGTGATTCTATGATTCTATTACAGGAGATGGAATGTTCACGTTACGCGTGTTATCACCATCTAATTACTTGTCCATTCACTTATTATGTAAATGAAGTTGATTCTTATATTTAAATGAATCCATAAATCCATAGTCAGAAGGAAAGGTCAGGAGAAGATTAACACATCACTTTGGCAGGAAGATTTGTGTCTGGGCTTCTTTTCTGATTGCAGGTACACAAGTTCAGAGAAACCAATTCCCCACTTTCTTGCAGAGAAAGAGTAAATTGAAATCACCACTTGCTGAAAAGAACAGGCAGCAGGGTCAATGAGACTTCTCCGTAACAGGCAGCCAAATGAAAGTCAGGGGGTGCAATTAAGATCATTGAAATTTCGAGGGGACCCGTGTGTGCCTCTAAATCAACAAATCAATAAGTGGCACCTATTCTATGAGTTCGAATTGGTTCTAGCCGAGCTGAAATGATCTAATATATCAGACTGCTTAATTCTGCTTTAAATTCTTTTATGTCTCTAGTTCAGGAGTGAGCTCCAGATAAGTATAAAATCTTTATAATATTTTTCATAGCATAAAGCACAGTATAGGCTGTATTAACTAGTGAACTTTAATAATATTTAATAGCACATTTACATTACAGTTTGTTTGGCCTAGACTGGAAGCCTCACAGATTATGATAATAATAAAGCCCCAGATTTGCTTACGCTTTAAGAATTTTTATTCTAACGAAACAACTAAACAATTAGCATTTATATCATCTAGAATCATAAATGACTTACACTCTCAAAGTAAGGATATTGCAGTAATTTACTCACATACAATTCAGTAATAGCCTTTGAAAGCATAGCCTACATTAAATTGATAGCCTTTACCAATTTTGGGTTTTATTGTTATAATTATATTGAGTATTTCATCATATGCCTTGTTAGATATTCTTGTTAAAGGGTGAATTTTTTCATTTAGATATCATTTTGAGCATACTAAAAAAGAGTCTAGGTAGTAAAAGATTCAGATATAAAGCAATCTGTTCAAAACCTTCCCATTTGAAATCAAAGGACGAAAACTCTACTTAGCGCCATTATTCAGAAGGTACATCTATAAATGAAAAAGGGTTAACCTCTTGTAATTTTAGCTAACAGCCTCTTCTTAACTTCACATCGATTTTCTAAAGAGCAAAAGAAAATTGAAGTTTGAGGGAAAAACCTATTAGGTGGGTTCCAGTAATACTGGAATTGAAAAAAGTTCTAATATACCTATTAGTGTGAAACCTTGGTAAGAACATTTGGATTGAAGTCTAGAAAGTTTCGATTGTTAACACCACCAATAAAAGAGACATACGGATATAGTCAGGTGAAGAAGAAAATGCCTAACTAAAATAAGAATCTGAATGAAAATTCATATTTTATAAGTTAATCACTTAAGCCATACATTCCTCATAGTACAATTGATATGTTATCCATGTAATATATGGATGCCCTTTATCTTTTTTAAATTTTATCTTATAAAAATTTTCAGACACAGGAAAAGAGAGAGAGTCAAACCATAAATACTCATGTACCTATAATCTAGTCTAGATTAGACACTGGTTTTATAGTTTGTCATAATTATCCATTTCTTCTGAAATAATTTAAAATATGTTACAGATAACATTTTACTCCTAAATATTTCAGCATGCAACTCAAAAGAAACATATTATTCAACACAACCACATGTAATTTTCACAACCAACGAAGTTAAAAGGTAGTCCTTTAATATTATAAATACCCAATTCCAGATTCAAATTTCTCTAACTGTTCTAAAGTGTATTTTACAGTTGTTTTGTTCTCATTGGAATCCAGACAAGGCCAGGGATTCAATTTACTGTCTTTTCTCTAATGTCTATTCTAATGCATAGCAAATTAAAAAAGAAAAAAAAAATTGCTTTTCTTCCTTACTTCCAACTCTCTTTACAGAGTTCAAGCAAGCTGCCCTTTAGAATGAACCATTTCTTTTTTGAATTTGTTTAGTGTTTACTTGTGTTGTCATTTAGCAAGTCTTTTTAATTCTCCATCATTTTACACACAGAATTTAGACCTACAAGATAAATCTGGTTCAGGTTAAACATTCAAGGAAATCTTACTTTATAGCCCCTTATATTTAGTTCATAATTTAATTGATTCAACCTTAATACCTTGGCAGGGTCAGACTAAATGGCTTCTCAGGCCTTATATGGCCCTCATTCCCCATCCTGCTCTAAGAGAATATGCCATTTACTTATTTTTGTTATCATCCATTGCCTATACTTCACAACTACTAGAAAATAGTTGTTTTATAAGAGCAGATTTTTAAAAACAACCCCCCCCCCCCATATTACTCTGGCTTTGAACAGTGCCCAGCACAGAAAATGTGCTCAATATATATTTTTAAATGAATGAATGACAGAAAGGAAAACATCCCTAAGATACACATAACAATGTTGTATACTTCCAATGCTTATGACTTTGGTGCTAGGCAAAATTACAAGCAAACAATTTCATAGGAAATTAAAACAGCATGGCCCCCAAATTCATCTCTATATGGACTGGCTTGATTCAGCAAATCCACTTAGAACACTGGTTCTTAATTCATGTGGACCTTCCTGGACTTCTGAGGATGCAATTCAGGAGCCAACACATTAGGAACAAATGTGTAGATTAAACAATATGGTTTTAGCATATCTAAGCAAAGAATTCCATCAAAAATCTAGCCACAAGCATATTTCTGAATACATTTCATCTTGCCTGATACCCCTCCAACCTCCAAAAATAACTAGATTAATGAGAATCGGTTGTGTCTACTACACAGAGCCCACCCCTCAGAGTTATAGTCACACTAGGTGCATTTTTTATGAAATCTAATACTGTCTCTATGCTGATAAAAACGATGATATAGTTGATATTTATCAAAACGGGCCCTACTATGGGTAACTTTTAATTGAAATTATACAACATAAATGTTGCTTTGTTGAGTATTATTTTTAATAAAGTCCTTTAAGTATCAAAATCCCATAACTATTTTAGTACTTGGTGCACATATAAAATATGAGTGGATCAATGTGGCTATTTTGAAATGGGAAAGTCATTTGAGATTATGTTGCAAATAAAAATAGAGTGTAGTTCTCCCTTTCCACAATACTGTATGAGGGTAATTGAGCTGGCTTTCTTTCGGAGGATCGGTTATTTCCCCGAGGTTGTTATGAATTCTGTTAATATTTCCACCACATGAAGATTAAGAGAGGGAGCTCCAGAGCCCTGGTCAGGACAGAATATTAAGAGAGTGATTTTCATAGAATCAGGAAGCACAGCTCCACGGATTTGGCTACTTGGACCACTCTGGCCCATCACTCTCCCTAGTACACAGGAGATAAGCCCCATGCCTCCCTTTCTTTAATCTTGGACTTACATATTACACTGAGCCTGCAATCATCAACTTTGTAAAGAAAGAAATAGGAAAAAAAATAATTTTCCAGTGTATTAGAGCAATGGACTTGAATGTTGACTCTGTGGGCCTCAAAGGACATGAACTGAATGTGTGAGCTAACTGGTATCGCGCAGTCTAATAATGGACCCTTGCAGGTGAAGGAAGGTAGGGGAGGGTCACACCCGCCGATGTGAGAGCATCCAAACTGCCCGAGGTCCCACAAAGCCCGGAAGGCCAGCATCCTTCGCAGGAGGCCCGTGGACAGCCTGTGGCTAAGGTCAGGACCCCTGGGTGAGGCAGCATTTTCCAGATCATCTGTATCCAGATGGTTCAAGAATGTGTCTCCTGATAAAGTTCGATAGAAAGGTCGGTGGAGCCGAGACCGGTTTGGCTCAATGGATAGAGCGTCTGCTTGGAGACTGAAGGGTCCCGGGTTCGATTCCGGTCAAGGCATGTACCTTGGTTGCGGGCACATCCCCAATAGGGGATGTGCAAGAGGCAGCTAATTGATGACTCTCTCTCATTGATGTTTCTAACTCTCTATCTCTCTCCCTTCCTCTCTGTACAAAATCAATAAAATATATTTTTAAAAAAAAAGAAAGAAAGAAAGAAAGGTTGGTGGAAATAAAACAGTAAAGCTCAGGGACAGGAAAATAGGCCAGAGGTGGATTATTCCTGAATCTCCATCTTGCAAATAATGCTATGTGTTTTGTTTTGCTTTAGACACATGGTACCACCTTCCTCCATGAGAGGGGGGAAAAAAAGTATATAAGTGAATAAAATTATTGTCTCAATACAATTTTTAAACGTGCAGGAGACATTTGTCTATAGGGAAAATGCAATGTTATATACTATTCACAATACCCTAAGTGAATTTGTTTCATTTTATTAGCTCAGTAAATTCAGTGTAAACAGTTTTGACATATGTAAAGGATTCTCAAACCACCAGTGAAAGGTAAGATATATGTGGACAATGTTTAAGGAAGTAGTAACATCCACAACCAACATAGAAAGCCCCATTCTGTCTTAACTCCATTTCCCTGGGACCCTAAATATGAGTTGTGACTCAGGACCCAGGAATGATGTTTACTCCATCTCATAAGTTTGGGAATAGCTCATGTCCTCAGAGGTCTGAGCATCAGAGCAATGTTGGTGTTAGGATCTCAGTCACAAAGAATAGGGAAAACTTTTCAGTGATAAACATCTGCTACTCACCCTTCCTTGACAACAGAACAGAGGACATAGAGTGGAGAAAAATATGCTCCCTACCACCTTTTTTTGCTGAAACCAAAAAAATTCTATATCATAAAAGGCTAATGTGCAAATTGTCCCCTTGAGAGTTCAAGCGACCAGGAGTTCAACCACTTGTTATGATGTATATTGACCACCTCGGGGTGGTGTGGAATGAAGGAAGAACTTGGCCTGCAGCTGGCAGCCAGGAGGGGTTAGGGGGAAAGAAAGGCTCTGATCGATCACTGGCCAGGCCTAAGGATGCTATCTGTACACAAATTTTGTGCACTGGGCCTTTAGTATAAATATAATAACCAACACTCATGATGAGCATTGCAACTTTTTGTTTTTGTACATCCATTACAAAGAGCAAGAACTCCAAAATAAATAAATCCTATCAGAAGGATTTCCAACGAAAATGGTTAACTATAATAAGCTGACACAAATATAAATGACCTAATTATCTACTCCATGTAGTCTTCCTTGCATCGGGACCATGGGATGACAGTGATGTAAAGCTAGTACCTGACCAACCACTCTAGATGCAACCGGGGGATCCTTGCTGAGTGAATTCCTTTTCCTATAGATCAATTCTTCTCTTCTTCAAAATTAGAACCTACGTCGGGTTAGTTAATTGCTTTGTTTCCTTCAAAAATGTTCTAAAGTTATGTAGCTTCAGGGAGCAAAACCAAAAATTTCAGTTGCTTAAATAAAGTATCGGTGAAACCAGTGGTCGGCAAACTGCGGCTCACGAGCCACATGCCGCTCTTTGGCCCCTTGAGGTTTTAGCAAAGGCCAGCTTAGGAGTCCCCTAATTACATTAGTGACAATGTACCTACCTATATAGTTTAAGTTTAAAAAATGTGGCTCTCGAAAAAGATTTCAATCATACTGTTGATATTTGGCTCTGTTGACTAATGGGTTTGCTGACCACTGGTGTAGACTGTTTTGAGCAAATACATTTTTGAAGATTTCATAGATTCAAATTTTTTCTAAAAGTAGGGGAAAAACCTGATTACTTGCTCAGGACTCTAAATTAATGAATCCATCCATGTAACCTGCAATTATAAAATAGATGTTTTATGACTTTGAATTCCATGAGGAAATCAATTTTAAAAAAAGTAAATGTGATCTTTAACACAACCGAAGAAAAATTTACTCTGTACTTATAAAGTATATGTCACCAAGAGTGGTGCCCAGGCAAATAAAATTATATTACCTGTCATGTTATTGCACAATGCCATCATACCACCTGAGAGAGTCCAAATAAGCCTGAGGCAGGGCAGGCACAAAATGAAGTCATTCATCTTTTGACTAATTTTCTCCTGAAACAGACGGACTCATGCAGGAGTCCTTTCATATAAAAATATACCCAGTGTTTCCTGATGCCCAAAGTCTTTTTTTAATCTGCATATTTCTAGCTCATAATGAACTGTCAAAATTAGGATATTTTACTTAAAAGAACTCCTAGGGAGGAAGAATCTTATGTTATAATGTGTGTCCCCTCAAAATTAATTTCTATAATGCCGGTGACACAGCACAAGTTTAAAATCAGATCTACACATGTGAACTGTGTTTAATCCCCACTAACTAGAGTTTGTTTTGCCAAGTGGAATCTTGACCTCAATTTATGACTGCAGAGATCTCTGGAATTCCAACTATATAAATAAATGTCTGCAGATGTAAAATTCAGAGAGAAAAGGGATGAAGAAAATGTCCTATCCTTGGTTCTGGTCTATCGTTGCCAATTATTTGCTCTTGGTGGTAAATCCCACTAAAAGAAAGAAGTGTAAAATTCCACTTCCCACCCACTAGAAGGGCTATTGTTGGAAACAAAGCATAAAATAAGAAGTGCTGGTAAAGATATGAAGAAATTGGAACTCATGCATTACTCATAGAAATGTAAAATGGGGAGGCAGCTATGGAAAACAGGATGATTGCTCATCAAAAATTAAATAAAGAATGAACATATGGCTCAGGGGAGAGAGACTTGGCCTGAGGACTGACGGGTCCCAGGTTCGATTCCAGTCAAGGGCATGCACCTTGGTTGCGGGCACATCCCCAGTAGGAAATATGCAGGAGGCAGCTGATCCATGTTTCTCTCTCATTGATGTTTCTAACTCTCTATCCCTCTCCCTTCCTCTCTGTAAAAAAATCAGTAAAATATATATATATTTTTTAAAAGTATGATCTTATGACCTAGCCATTCCAATTTGGGATATAAATAGAAAAGAAGTTATATCAGGGACTCAAACACATATTGGCAAACTCAGGGTTATAGCAGCATTATTCACCATAGCTAAAAGGAGGAAACAGTCCATATAAACATAAACAGATAAACATATAAAGATAATGTGATATGCATATGGCCTGGAATATCCTTCAGCCTTAATAATAGAAAAGACATTTGGATACGTGCCATTACATGGATGAACCTTGAAAACATCACGCTAAGTGAAATAGGCCAGTCAATAAAGAACTTCTCATGAGGTGACTAGAGCACCAAGCCACAGAGACAGAAAGTGGAACTGTACCCTTGAAAATGGTGAAAATGGTAAATGTTTATAAAAGGAAAAGTATGACCAGGAAACCATTAGTGCTGTAACAAAAATAACAACAAAGCCCAGCCATCACAGGTGTTTCAGGCTGCTGAGAAAATAACTAGACAGAAAAAGGTGTCCCTCCTAGCTGAAACCGGTTTGGCTCAGTGGGTAGAGTGTTAGCCTGCGGACTAAAAGGTCCCAGGTTCGATTCCAGTCAAGGCTATGAACCTTGGTTGTGGGCACATCCCCTGTTGGGGGTGTGCAGAAGGCAGCTGATGGATGTTTCTAGCTCTCTCTTCCTCTCTATTAAAAAAAAAAATCAATAAAATATATATATATTTTTTTAAAGGTGCCCCTCCTCTTAGTAATAACAAGAGATTATTTGTTTGAGTTTTATTTTGTTCCTTTCTGGTTACAGATAGGGCTTCCAAAATTATCTTTAGCTTTGCTAATCTCTCCAGATATTTTTTCTGCTTGCCTCAAGTTTGTGCATAGTTCAAGCCACTAAACATCCTGTTAATTCAAGCAAATGGGTTAGGGTTAGTCTGAATTTAGAGCTATTGACCTTGTCCTACATGTATCTTCTGATTCGCAAAGTAGATCATTTTACCTGGGTAACCTCAGAAATATACTGGGTATCTCTTTAATTTACACTTTGAAGAATTGAACAGAAAAGCATCACAAGACAGAAAATCATTTCCCCATCTAGGCTTTTTTTTCTTTCTTTCTTTCCTCTGCAAGATAAAGAGAAGACTTTTTTTTTTTTTCTTCCAGCAAATCTGATTTCTCTACATATTGTGAATAATGCAATCTAGATAAATAAGCATGTTCCAGAATAATTGGCTTTATCCTCTGCCCACCAGATACAAGCTATGCTTTTCATTCTATTCTTTATTCACTTTTTTGATATAAGTGTTCAATAGGGGTTTAAATCCTTTTCCCAAGCTTCTCTTTTATCATGCTTCTAATTACCTCGCCTAATTGCTCAGAACCTTCAAGAGCGTGTGAAGTTTTTGTAAACGCTTTTCTTTAATTATGATTCTTCAGCGAGGAAAAGGCTGCTAACCCAGAGTTGAAACTGAACGCTGAATATCTGTGTCCGAGGAATCAAAAGGAAAAATATATATAAATATTTGCTTTGAAAATAGCCTGGGAAAAAAAACCAGATTTTTTATAATGATCTTTTACAAACCTCTGACATTATCAAAGACTCCAGATTGATGGTGATCAAACTGAGCTTGTGAAAAGACTTACACAAGATATATAGAGTAGCCTGTTACATCTCTTATACATGCATATAGTGTCAGAAAAGGAAGAAAGGATTATTGAATATTTCAGACAGTCATTGCCCAGGATAGAAATGTAGAAGCCTCATTCAGCTCTTGAGGCAAAAAGTTATAATCCACAACAAAGACATGGTTGATGCCTTCTCGCGAGTTATAGGCATTATTCTTAGCACTTCACATGTATCCAATGTCCTTGAAATCCTTATGGGAGGGCCATGGTTATTTTACAGATGAGAAAATGAATAGAGAAAGGTATTATCTCATAACTGTAGAGCATGAGAGATTTATATGCAGGCAACCTGTCCTTAGAGTCACTGCTCTCATCCAAATGGCCACTGTCCATCAGACTTCTTAGGCAGCAAAAATGTCATCCAAACATCAGCTCAAGTGGAAATCAAATAGGTAAAATAAGTCCATGCTGAGATGACTCAGTAGAAGGGAGGTATTGGGAAGGTGCAGCAAACCCCAGAAGATTTGACCCTCTCCCCTCTCCCATTCTAAGGAGAAGAAATTAAAAATGACTGAAATAACCCAGTGGTTGAGTGTAGACCTATGAACCAGGAAGTCAGTTCGATTCTCAGTCAGGGCACATGCCCAATTCTGGGCTCCAACCCCAGTGTGGGGTGTTCAAGAGGCAGCCGATCAATGATTCTCTCTCATAATTGATATTTCTATTTCTCTCTCCTTCTCTCATCCTCTCTGAAATCAATAATATGTATTTTTTTAAATTACCAAAATAAAAAAACAAAAACAAATGATCTTTACTTCTTCTCCAGTTCCAATAGTTTGACTGGATAGAGAGTACACGTGTCCCCCTTTGTTTAAAATACAATCATTACTTTTCATGTATTTATCCATAAAGTAAAAAATAAATCCTCTTTGAGAGAAAAAGATATTTTTGCAGATCCTTGTCATCATGAAAGATGAATATTAGCCTGCCCTTGTGCTTGTCATGTGGCAATTACTTTCTCAGCAGTATATTAATTAGTCAACTGCAGTAGTCTAGAACTCTTTGATGCTAGGTAATGAGATTAATAATAGATTCCTATCAACCCTCCCAAAGCTACAACAGGCATCAAGCACTCCTAATCCTTATTACTTATATGTGACATGCAATAGCACTGCAAGTGTCCACAGCTAAATGGTGTTCAGAATACTAAGATATCCACTGCTTATAAGAAGGAACACCAGAACACCTATGAGAGAGAGAGAGAGAGAGAGAGAGAGAGAGAGTGTGTGAGTGAGTGATTGGTTGCCTCCCACACATGCTCCGAGAGGAGTCCGAGATTGAAACTGCAACCCAGGTATGGAACCTTGACCAGGTATTGAACCTGCATCCTTTCTGCACGCAGGCGGGTGCTCTAGCCATTGAGCTATACCACCCAGAGCTGGAGAAAATCAGCTTGTGTTGTTGAAGCTTGCTAGTCCGTGGCATGGTGTGGAGGCAGCCCTAGCTAGCCAATGCAGTGGCTTACAGGGTGGTTCCTATTACTCCTTCACAGCCAATCGCATTCTTCCTCCTGATGGGCAGAAGCTGGGCTTGATGAATCCCCATCAATGGCTTTTTCTATCCAATGGTTTCAAGTTGGATTCAGGGAAAAGGAAGTATCGGGAGAGGATCTGCAGCCAGGAGGAAAGTGAGATGGCCATTATGCTCCTGGCTGCTTCTGGCTACCTGTCCTCAGCTGTCTGGGCCCCTTACAAACTACCGCTCACTGTCCAGCAACCCTCAGCTACAGCTTTCAAAACACCTTCTTTAAGTCTAAAGCTGGTGAGACTCCAGTCTCTTCACACACACACACACACACACACACACACACACACGGCACTTCCCTATATCTTTGTACGTCGTTTCCTTGCCCCCCAAGTTACCCCATTTGAGCCTGTCAGAGGCTCCTGCCAGGACACAGAAGAGGCAGCTTAGTGAATGGGAGGGAACCAGTCTATTCCTAGCAGGACCAACCCCCAAGGTCAATGTCACCTGACAGCAAAGTGTACTTTATGGAAATACATTGTCTTTTTTCCCCCTATTCCTTCCTCTGTAAATCTCAAATAGATGGCACAATCAATGAGTAATTAGTGAGCAGCTATCTTACGATCCCTTTTAAAGATGTCCACCTGCTAGAGTTGATGCTTTTAATCTGCTAAATGCAATCGCAGGTTACTCTGAGGACCCAGAGAGGCAGAATTAATGTCAGCATTCCTTCATTCATGGCTTCCACACTCAGCCTTGCCCTAGTTCTCTCTCTTTATTCCTGCAGAGGGTTAAAAGGTGTTCACAAATCTAGAGATTGGGAGAAGTGAAAAATCTGGCTCGGTGAATGTGATTTATATTGAATGGCATTAACTCTTATTTATACAGAGGAGCGATTCCTTGAAATTAAAAATATTTTAAAACTGCTGCACCATAAACGGTAGGAAATTAACAGACACACTTTAATACACAACTAAACACTTAGCAATTTTAACTTCATGCAATTTCTTCATCCAGTTTCAAGAATTTTAAAGTTGTATGTTTGTCGTGAGCAAACTGTCAATCTATTGAGCTAAACGTTTGTAATAATTGTACCTCTGCTGCCACCTAGACTTTATGGGGAGGTGCTGCAGGCAGATTTCTCAGATGAGTTGATGCAGTAAAAAGACTGATCATAACTCTAAGCCTACATGTGCCCCACCAGGTATATATAATGTGCTCACTATTATATTATCACCATCATTATTAGAGACATAATTCATATTCTCACAGCCATCGATACTGCAATTATGGTTTATTTTGAATTTGCAAGGAAGCTGAGGTGCTAAAAGTTGAAGTAACTTGCTTACATTTCCACAGCTAGGTAGTGGCTGAGCTATGCTGTGATTTTCAGTTCTCCTGACA
This sequence comes from Nyctalus aviator, assembly GCA_036971965.1. Lineage (NCBI taxonomy): Eukaryota > Metazoa > Chordata > Mammalia > Chiroptera > Vespertilionidae > Nyctalus > Nyctalus aviator. The sequence goes on along the minus strand of CM072940.1, from coordinate 8,296,756 downwards.
CAAAACTCATGCTGTTTTAATGCACCATCACCCATCTCTCTCTCTCTCCTTTTAGAGGCCGTGTAGAATCCATCAGTTCCTCAGTACCTTACAGCCAGCCAGGTGGATGGTGAGGTTGTCAGCACAGACCTAAATTACTAAGACAGTTATCTTTTAAGTAGACAGGCTCGATGCTATCTTTAAACTATCCTGAGGACTGACAAGAAAACTAAGGTAGGGTTATACAGAGCATCTATATATTTTTTAAAGTCAAGGTGAATGACAAGCAAGATATGCCCATTGTTGCATTGAAGAAAAAGAAAATAGTGTTATGGCAGCTAAAGAAAAAAAAAATCCAGAATATATATTTATAATAGTCTTTCTCACCATCTGTCACAAAAGTGTCAAACTCGCTTAAATGTCTGTGACATGCACAGCTGGTGACAGACGGCTGGGACGCATCTGCATACATGCCATATACCAGTTGCTTGGCTGGTATTAATATGTGGGGATCAGGTTCTAAAAATATTCACCTGGTGGCTAATAAGTATGTTTTCACTGATGGGTGCATGTGTGTTCAAATGTCTCCTAGAAGACAGTGCCACGCTTGGAATGAGAAGAAGCAGAATTTGAGTCTTCATTCTCAGTTCTTGTAGCCCAGGGTTCTAAATAGGGTCAGTACGATGTGCTCATCTGTAAAGGAGTCATAATAGACTATCCATCAAATTGTTAGGTTTAACTAAGTAACAAAGTACTTTATAGGACACTGTTTTACACATAATAAAGATGCATTAACTACCAACACCGTTATTCCTCCGTGATTACTACTTCTGAAGCTTGCACAGGAGGCGAGAAAAAAAGGATAATTACTGGTGATAGAAAATTAAACACAATGAAATTAATCAGAGACCGTTTAAAGGGTTTATCATAAATAAGATGGAACTAGAAGAAAATAAGGTTGTTGTAATCTAAAGTGTAAGGTCTTTTAAGCATAAAACATTAGAGAAATCACCAAAAAAATCAATAATCAAGATATAAAAGATAAAACTTCTCCACATCAAGATTACCAAAAATTATATTAAAAATAAATCCTACTTTATAAATTTTTTGCAAAAATAAAATAATTTATTGCCACCCTTAATATGCAAAGATATTTTTTTTCAACCAAATGAAACTTCCCTTTAGGAAATAGTAATAGTAATAGGCAATATACAAAAATATAAAAAATAGTTGTTAAATACATGAAAGATAAACATCTTCATTAACTAGGAAAGGTCAAGTCAAATTCTTATTGCTTATTAATGAGCAATAAGAATTTATTTTCATTTTACTAATTAGAATTTATTGTAATTAGTGCATGGGGAGGGGGAGTGTTAACGTGGGGGATGATGTCCCCAAGCCCAGCCTGCACCCTATCCAAACTGGGACCCCTCAAGGGATGTCCAACTGCCTGTTTAGGCCTGATCTCACTGGGCAGTCAGACATTCCTCTCACAATCCAGGACTGCTCGCCTGCCTGCCTGCCTGATTGCCCTTAACCACTTCTGCCTGACAGCCTGATCACCCCTAACCACTCCCCTGCCAGCCTGATTGATGCCTAACTTCTCCTCTGCCAGCCTGAGTGACCCTAATTGCCCTCTCCTGGAGGCCTGGACCCTTAACTGCCCTCCCCTGCAGGCCTGGTCCCCCCCCCCCAAACTGTTCTCCCTTGCAGGCTTGGGTCCCCCTCAACTGCCCTTCCCTTCAGGCCTGGTTGCCCCAAACTCCCCTCCTCTGCCAGCTTGGTCACCCCTAATTATCCTCTCCTGCAGGCTTGATCACCCTCAACTGTCCTCCTTTGCAGGCCTGGTCCCTCCCAACTGCCTTCCACTGCTGGCCATTGTGTGGCGGCCATCTTTGACCACATGGGGGCAGCCATCTGGAGTGATGATCAATTTGTATATTACTCTTTTATTAGATTATACATTTGTCCTCGTGTGTATGATTTTTTTTTTACTAGGAATAATCCAAAGTTTATCTAAACTGGAGTATGTATTAAAATTTTATTTCATTTTAAGACTGAATAATATTTCATTCTCTGTATAGACTGTATGTTGTTTATCTATTCATCCCTTGATGAACATTTGGATTGTTTCCACCTTGTAGCTACTGTACTAATGCTGGTATGAACATGGCTGTACAAATATCTGTGCAAGTACCTCCTTTCAACCGTTTACAATATATACCTGGGAGGGAAATTGCTGTATCAGGTAGCATTGCTATGTTTAATTGTCTGAGGAACCACCATACCGGTTCCCATAGCTGCTGCACCATTTCCCATTCCCATGATCACTATGCAAGGGTTCCAACCTCTCCACATGCTCCTGCACACTTGCTATGTGTATAGACAGTAATTAGCTCTCATCGCATCATCTTGGTATAAGAGGAATGAGGAGAACAAACAGACCTATGTCACTCTGACTACATCCAGTGCTGTGAATTATGACTTCCTTTTATCTCTGACCCAGGATCCCCCTGTCTTCCGCAGAATATACAAAATAGTGGCAAGCTAACTAATTAGATGGCAAACAATAGAACTCGGCAACGCTGCATGTTCTCAAAATATAACATTCAACCTGAAGATTCTTTGTGTGTCTTGTTATAGAATAATAAAGAGAATTTGCCAAGGAGACAGAAAGAATAGAGATAAAGAGACTGGTGCCCTAGAAAGTCAAGTTAAATGAATATGTGCAAAACATCGCTGACAATTAAGCACAGAAAAATACCCAATCAACCATTTATTAACATTGAAGTCATTAATGACATTGACAAGAGCTCCCTCAGTGGAGTGGCTGAAATGAAAAACTGACCAGTGTAGGTTTAGAAAGACAAGAATAGGAGATCTGTAAAATAGCAAGGATATACATTCTCGGTGTAGAGTTGAAAGGACTGATGGTCAGAAAATGTAGAAATATAATTTTACTCCCTAAATGTCCTAGAAACTGATGATGTTGAGAGAATCTGATTCTGCCAGCATCTCTTTCCATTATAAATGTGCAGCCCACTCTACAGCGTCAGAGCTGTCAGAGCCCTAGATCCCCATTGGGGAATGTAGGCGTCATTGATGAACTAATAACAATGTTCTGGATTATGACTGAGGTGAACTCTGCATTGGCCAGCGATATTTTTAGGTTACTGAAGACAGATTTAAAGTAATGCCTAGATGATTTACATTTCAAGTGGCTCTGAGAATGTAGGGCTTATTGCCTGGGGAAAACCTTACTTTTCGTATATTATGTTGGACCAGTCCATTGTTATGGGGATATCATTGGATTTTTGCCAGGTCTTACAAGGCAGTTTATATTTTTTAAAATAAATATATTTTTATTGATTTCAGAGAGGAAGGAAGAGAAATACTAAAAGTCAAAGCAAAACATTGATTGCCTGCCTCCTGCATGCCCCTTACCAAGAAGGGGCAAGCTAGCAACCCAGGCATGTGCCCTGACCTGGAATCGAACCATGACCTCCCAGTTCATGGGTCGATGCTCAACCACCGACCCATGCCAGCCAGGGTGCAATGCAGCTTAGCTTTGACTTTTAAAATTTCCTTCCTTAAAAAAATAAACAAACTTGGGATTTTGTTGTGTTTTTTTTTTTTTTTAATGTGGAATAGAATGTATTTTGGTCCTTGCATAAATTATGTGCCCGAATAGTCATCTCAAACCACACAGCTGCTCTCTGATTCCAGCCCGTTGGCTGATGGGACACCTGCTTCGCCTGTCTTGTGCCTGCCCATGTATGAACCCCCAGGTGTGTGCAGCTCAGATAATCTCTCAGGCATATAATAAGTAAATTCCAATGGATTAGAACCTCTGCTTGAGCTGATATAAGTTTATGTGGTTGGTTTATTTTTCTCTTCTTGCTAGTTTAATATTTCTCCAGTTCTCTCAGACTAGCTACCCCTCAAAAAATATATATATCTCCAATGATTTTTTTTTTTACTCCCCCCTCCATCCCCCGAGAAAATGTCAGCATTCCCTTTCCTGAAAAAATAACTGGCTTAGCCGAAACCAGTTTGGCTCAGTGGATAGAGCGTCGGCCTGCAGACTCAAGGGTCCTAGGTTCAATTCAGGTTAAGGGCATGTACCTTGGTTGTGGGCACATCATCCGCAGTAGGGGGTGTGCAGGAGGCAGCTGATAGATGTTTCTCTCTCATCGATGTTTGTAACTCTCTCTCCCTTCCTCTCTGTAAAAAATCAATAAAATATATTTTTTTAAAATAACTGGCTTAGAAACAATTATAGATATTAGAATAATATTTTTTGTCACTTCACTAAAACCTATTTCTTAGTGATCTGGAATATACACTCATTTTGAAAATCAGAATTTTTTTTTTAATTCGGACATATACACTTTAAATGAATCAAACCCTCAAAATAATTAAAGCATGGCTTTCCCATGGTGGGATTTCTATCCAGAGATTTTAGTTTTATAATATGAATGCATTTGTTTACATTCTTAAAAAAAAAAAAAAAACCCTGCCATTTTAGGTGAAATCAAATATTCTCAAAATATATGACTAAATGAAAAATGTATTCTTCATAAATAGCCAGAAGTGACAAGGATGATAAAAGTGCCTGAAAATATTTTTAAAATCATGTCTTTTCCTGGATAGTTTTCCTCCACGAAACTGACCTGCAACCCTGATCTCTGTAGTCTGCCTAGTTTTAAAACACACGCATGCTCCATCCTTAGGCTGGGGGAGGGAAGGGAAGCATCGTGAATAATAATTCCGAGATCAGCCTGTGACCCATGGCACCTCAGCGGATTTGGCGGCCTGCTCTTTCCTCGTTCTGCTGTAACCCCAGCATCCCTGGTTCATTTAATTCTTTTAACTTTAATTAAAAAACAGCAGGAAAAGCCAAGAAGATAAAGCAGATGAAAATCCCTTTATAGCCTGTAGTACAGTGAATAACCGTTGGAGAGGACGAGGAAATGGTGTTCAAATATGAATATGAGCCATGAAAATTTATTTCTCGAGGACTAGCATTTTTGCAGAGGAAACCGAGTCCATCTTGTCTTGTTGCTCCAGAAACATCAGAATCAAGGTATATGGGAAGTCTCTGTATCAGAGAGGCAATATAGCTACCCTCCTCCCCCACTCTCACCCTCACCCCCTGACTCTTCTCCAGTATTTAAACTTGTTAAACTGACTCTACTATGGTGTCGGATTCGTAATGTCACAATGAAGCGTGCTTGGGAAGACCCCTGAAATAAGGCAGCAAATATGAGACTGTAGCTGTGGGTTTGTTGATGGGCAAATGAACCTTCTAGCAGCCTTCCGTGGAGGGTAGATGTTCATACTTGTAACCTGAACTGGGATCCAGATGTCAATAAAAATGAGACCAGTGTCTAGCCCGGTGCCCTGCACATAAGATGTATCTGGTAAATGGTTTCCCCACAAATAAATGAGTACGTATATGTGTGAGGTAAGTGTTTGAGGAGGTGGAAATGAAAATAATGGCCTTTATGTGCTAGAAATATCTCTGGAAAACAATCTGAGTAAAAATCCTTTAATAAGTTCCCTCTTTTCCAGTGATACATGTATTGTTTTAAGCTCAATGTCTTCGTTTGGGATGAAATAATTCAATCTGGAGGTTTATGTGTTTGATTCTATTAAGTGATTTTCCTGGGCTGGACACAATTATAGACTATCATAAAGAGGCCCTTTGGAAGTGTCTTGCAAGGGTAATTTTTTAGAAGAAGGAGTTTCCTGGAACTTTGCAAACTAGAGGCAGAATAGAAAGTGTCAAACAATTCATGGAGGAATAAATGTGTTTGGCCCAGAACACATCCTCTGCGTTTTCCATGGGACTGAACAGCACCCTTTTTGATTTTATTTTTTAATATTCTGTGTTTTTAGATTTTTCCCCATATATATATAATAATAATATAATATATATAATATATATATATAATATATAATATTATAATATATATTATATATATATATATATATATATATATATATATATATATATATATTATTTCAGAGAGGAAGGGAGAGGGAGAGACAGATAGCAACATCAGGGATGAAAATCTTTGATTGGTTGACTCCTGTATGTCCTCTACTGGGGATTGAACTTGCAACTTGAGCATGTGCTCTGACCAGAATTGAACTGTGACCTACTGGTTCATAGGTTGACACTCAACCACTGAGCCATGCCTGCCAGGCTCCTGATACCCCCTCCCCTACATTGGTGGCATCATCATTCTCCCAGTCATCCCATCACACAATTTACAGCTCAAGGCATAGCCTCCTTGAAATATTGCTTCAGCTTGTCTCCCCAGAACTGTTGGCTACAATTTTGATAATCCAAACACATAGTTCCTTTAAGAGAACGGGTGACCTCCAGAGCCCATGTATTTCCTTCTCCCTGAAGGTCATAGAAATCAGGGAAGCCTTATGATTGGCTATCTGCAAGTTGTCTGGCTTAGCAACATTCATACATTTGAAAGTGCATGCCTCTTGCATGATGATGGTCGAGGAAGTGCATTTGTCCCCAAGTTTTCAGTTATTAGTTTATAATATACTAGAGGCCCGGTGCATGAAATTCATGCACGCCAAGGGGAGCTCAGCCCGGCCTGCACTCTCTTGCAGGCCAGGAACCCTTGCTCCTTACTGCCCGCCTACTAGTTGCTCCTTACTGTAAGGTTTGAGGCGCAGGAAACTGACCACCAAGACATATTAAAGCTTATTCCCCAGTAATGAGCAGGACTCATTACGGAGGTAGAGAAATCAGAATTGAAGGAGTGGGGAGAGGAGAAAGGACCCAGCCAGGCTGCCTCCACAGATGGCGATGGAGAGAGCAGCACATGGAGAGTTGGGGGGACTTTTTGAGGGAAGGAATAGGAAAGGGTTGGACCCAGGGCGGAACTGGAAGAGGTGGGCTCCAGGGCACTCTGGCATGCGCTGATTGGTGGTTCAATGTCTTGGGGATGTCTCTGTGGCAGATGCCAGTATTATCCTAACTCTGCCCACCAGTTGGGGGGATGGGAGGATCTCACATTCCAAACTCTGATATATTATATTTAAAAATTGAGTCAGGGCAGGGGGTGAGGGGCTGTAGGTCTATCTTCAATAACTTCCAGCTGAGATGGGGCATCGTTTTTATGGGTGTTTACCCTAAGTCTCAAAGAGACTCAAAGATTCTGGTGTTCGGTTCTGAATTCAGCGCCAGATAGATCTCTCCCACCTTCTGGTTGACGAACACCTGCATTTGTTCCGCAAGAAACTAGTAAAACAGCAGCTGAGACAGGTGCCAAACAGCAAAATTAAGAGTATAAATACCAGTGGGCTTAATAGTGGGAGGTGCCATGGAGTATGTGAGCAAAAAACAGGTAGTGTTTTCCATGCTGGATGAGGGGTGAAGCAGTATGATTTCTCCAAGAGACTGGTTGGTGAAGTCTTGAGAGTGATCCTGTTGAGTCACATTCCTCCCTGGGGTGAGGCAGCTGCACACGTGGAGCAGGAAGAGCAGGCACTGGTGACTGTCTTTCACAGTGTGGGCAAGGTAAAGAGGGATGAAGGCCATCTCTAAGGTCCACTCGAGTGTTACAATCGCGTAGAAGGCTTTCCGACATTCCTGAGGGTCTAGACACAAGCTTCCATCCACAGAGTTAAATCAGGATTAGAGAGAGGAATCTGAGAGTCCGCCCGAGGTTGAGTGAGGGCCTCTGAAAACTTTGAGGCAGGAGCGCTTTGCTGCAGTTTAGGTGGAGGCAGCAGGAAGGAGAGTGGCTGGGTTCAGGGCTGGGGACTGGGTTAGGGAGACGTCAGGACTCTCGAGGAACATGGAGTTCCTGCATGCAAGAGGGGGCAAGGAGAGATCAGGAAGGGTGTGACAGAAGATCCTGTGGTCTATGTGTGGAGAATACCTGTAAGGGTTGCTGGAGGAAAATCCTCTGGGCCTCCTTGATGAGAACAGCAGCTGCAGCCAGAAGCCGGGCTGCAGTCCCCAAACTGTGGGATCAAGCTGTCTGGACAGGTAAGGCTATGGGGATGAAGGCTGGCCCTAAAGACTGGGTGAGGACCCCCATAGCTATTCCCTGTCTTTCATCAGTAAATAGTTGGAAAGGCTTAGAGATATCAGGAAGAGAGAGAGAGAGACCAGAAGGATGTCCTGGAGTTAGAAAAAGCTTGGCGAACGAGGGAGGGTGAGGAGACCTGGTAGGACTTAGGTCTTAGGAGAGAAAAATTTGGGTCCCCGTGATGGAAAAATCCTACCAGTGGAGGCCAGCTGTATGCCTCTGAGATGCATAGTGCTGGGTTCTAACAAGCATTCTTGGAGGTCTCCGGATAAGGCCTGGCCACACAGATGATTGTCTCTGAACCCCTGGGGCAGGATTGTCCAGGTGAATGGGTCCTGTAAAAATTCTTGTCAACAGTTAATTTTCTTCCCTCGTTACTTGCTACTGAAACTATTTAGAAAAGGCAGGGGGAGGAGGTAACAGGCCTCTAAGTGCATGAATTCAAACGTGAGTTTCTGATTAGCCTGTGCCAGCAAGAAAGTTGTTCTCTAGGGAGGGTGGAGAGGGGGAGAGGGCGGAGTGAGAAGGCGCTGAGGCCAGAGCATCTGTGCCAGTCAATATCCATGAACGAGGTCGTGGAAGAAACAATGGCCCATAAAATGAGGGCAAGACAGAGGTAGCCCACGCCATATCCACCAGGAAGGAGATCTGCTTAACCGCTACCTTGAGCATCACTCGGGGCTTGGCAAGGGTGAGAGGGGTTGTCAAGTCCAGGCATCATCAGTCTTCAGTCGGTTCCGCCATGGCCAGTGGCGGGTCATGACCTGGAAGGATGGTCCTTCTATGCTGAGAGGCAAAGGGCCCGTCACTTGCCCAGTGGCCACTTTGACTGCATGCCGGGCAGGGCTTGGTTGGAGCCTGAGATTGAGAGCACTGTGGCCTTCGTTTCCACACTTGAAGCATCCTCCAGGTGGCGCTCATCCTTTCATTGCACCTCCACCACACAAGGTTCCCTTGGACCATGCATGGCTGCCATCGGCCCCAAGGTAGCAAGGTTTGGGTTTGCAAACTCACCTCCTGTCGAAGGCGGGTTTACTCTGCCTGCTCCTCATGGGCATTAAAACCTTAAATGCCATGTATGGATCTCAGACCTGGGTCTGAGAAGAGCATCAGGGGAGGCGGGCTGATGGGCAGGAAGCAGGCCAGAGGAGGAGGAAGAGGAGCTGCAGTGGGGGGGGGGGGGGGGGGGGTTGACCTCACCAGGCCGGGCCTGCAGAGATGGGACTTACTGGTTCAAAATGACTGCCATCTACCGGAGACCAAGTGATCAGGGAGGGGTGGGATTTCCATCGGCCACGTGGTGGCAGGCTGCTCATAGTACACAAGGGAAGAGCAACCGAAAACAGAAATCACACTTAGCTGTTTGGAGAGGCTGGCGGGATGGCAGGTGGATGGCTCTAGCGATGAGGCGGCAACCAGGGGCGGTGATGGTGGAAGGGAGGGAGCAGATGCATGGAGAGAACAGTACATGGAGGGTTGGGGGACTTTTTGAGGGGAGGAACAGGAAAGGGTTGGACCCAGGGCAGAACAGGAAGGGGTGGGCTCCAGGGCACTTCGGCACGCACTGATTGGCTGTTCAATGTCTTGGGGATGTCTCTGTGGCAGATGTCAGTAATGTCCACCCACCAGTTGGGGGAAAGGAGGATCTCACACTTACCGCTCTGCTCAGAGCTCCTTATTGCTGCCTCGGAGGCAGGAGAGGCTCCCGCCACCACCGCTGCACTTGCCAGCCATGAGCCTGGCTTCTGGCTGAGCGGTGCTCCCTCTGTGGGAGTGCACCGACCACCAGGGGGCAGCTCCTGCATTGAGCATCTGCCCCCTGGTGGTCAGTGCACGTCATAGCAGCCGGTCGTTCTGCACAAGGATTGCTTAGGCTTTTATTATATAGATGACTTTCCCAGGGCAGCTTAGATTTTTGTTCACACATTTTAAATAGCCAGGATGTCAGTAGTGGCAGGCATCCATGAGGCAAGGTTGACAGCAATATTTGCTAAATATTTTAACACCCCTACACAAACACACACATACATTTCCTGGCACCCTTTCCTTTAAGCGGGTCCATGTCCCCAGCCCATATGACATATGAGCACAAGTGACACATGTCAATTCTTGCCAGAGGCATAAAAGGCCCACGGGCTCTTCTCCAGGGCTCCCTCTTGCCCGGCAGTGACAAGGGAGCCCGTGGGGAGGACACAGTGTCCTTGATCAGCTGGGCGGGGCCCTGATGGCCCAGGTGGGCCCAGTCCTGTGACAGGGAGCTCACTTCTGTCCTGTCGTGTTCAACCGCTGACGTTTGCCATGGTGACTGAAACCTCTCCCAGCCTATCGTGACAAACACAGAGAACATCTTTCTTGCCGCTGTGTTCTTGAGAAGAATCATGTACAATGAGGAGCTGGCAAAAAGCTGAACTGAATCATGATTTACTAGTCACTTTCCAGGGTAAAAAAACAAAACAAAAAACATTCAGATTCAGAAAAAAACAACAAATTCAACTAGCTCAACTTGGAAGTTAGCACAATCCGAGATGAGAAGTAATCTGTTTTAATGATGGAAGCGCAGAATGTATGTGCAATAGTATAATTCTTCATGAATACATTTTAATTATGACCGCAACACACATATTTGTCATTGTCTTTTTTTTTTTTTTCCTTTTCACCAATTTTGACTGCTAATCTCTTGCCAAAAGCAATAGCTAGAAAGTGTTGGTTTTATGGAACTGCAATATAAAAGGCTTTTGTTCCCTTTAAGCAACATTTTAAAAATATATTTTGTATTGATTTCAGAGAGGAAAGGAGAGGGAGAAGTAGAAACATCAATAATGAGAGAGAATCATTGATTGGCTGCCTCCTACAAACCCCCTACTAGGGATGGAGCCTGAAACCTGGCATGTGCCCTTGATCAGAATCAAACTGGGACCAACAATCCACAGGCCAACACTCTATCCACTGAGCCAAACCAGCTAGGGGTTAAGCAATTTTCTTGATGAAATTTCATAAGCGTTAAGAATTTTATTATTTTTTGAAAGGAGAAAGACTAAGAAGTTGGATGCATTCTTTTAGTGTAATCTGCATGCATTAAATATAGGCATACCTTGATTGTGGTTAGTAATACTTCATATACCTTATGAAACAATTTATATGTAAGGTATTTTTGAGATAAAAATAGCTAATACAGCTGAAGTAGTTGATCCGTTAACTTTGATAATAAACTGGTTAGGAAATCTTCCCTTCTCTGTTCAAGATGTTGACTTTTTATCTAAAGAAAGGCATTAGCTAACTTGTCACGTCTTATGAGAAATAGATCATCTGTAATTTCTTGTTCCAGGAATTCCTCATTAGAGTTGTTCTCGTTGGCGTTTTCCACCGTATGTAAGAGCTCACCGAATTCTCCAGGGAAGTCTCTCACACTCAAACCCACAGCCACTTGCAGAATGTGTCATTATTCAAATCTTCACTAGCAAACCTAAAATGCATGTGACTGAAAAAGAAAATAACAGGCAGAGATCCCTCAGGGACTTGACTACAGGGACCCTTTCTGGAATAGAAAAAGTTAATGATCCATGGAAATAGAACAATAATCACCTTTTTCAGATTCAGGAAGATGTGGATATAATTATGGCAGAGGCACTTTGAGGACCGTGGCACTGGAGGGGGGGGTGGGTGTGGGCGGGGAGCAACTTGGTAGATGGGTAAAATCATTCTTTTGGAACTGATCAAAATTCTTCCCTTGTCTCCTCTGAAAACCACACCTACCCCAAATGTATTTCCATTAATATTTGATTGAAAACCTGATCTATGAGTCCTTTTGTGACTGATTTGCAACCATTTCCCATCAGGTGGCTTATGGGGAATCTATTTAACGTAATTTCAGAGCTGGAATTTGTTTATTTTAAATAATCCTTCACTTATTCAAGGGCCAGAATGAAAAACCAAAAGGGATGCTGGGAGAGAAAACAGCATATGCAAATGAGACAAATTGAGGTGAGAACAAGGGATTCCCTTGACCGTCTTCCATCTTCGCCTTAAAATGAACAAATCCAAAGTCATTTAGTAAAACACACTTGTGGCTCAACAAAGCCCCTGCATAATTCCCACTCCCTGATGGTGCATCTTACAGCCAGTCAGTTTAATTATCTGCGGCCCTTGGATGGCATTTTTCAATCCTATGTGGCTCGCTGAAAAACTCTGTAAAGTATGGCTAAGTGGCGTGTTCATTACACAGTCAGAAATATTTCTGAGTCTGAGTAGTGCGGCCTATTTTTCCTAAGTGTAGTAACAGCACAATAACCATGCCAGGGGGTGTCACTGGCAATTATTTTCAAGAGCTATTGTCTTGAATTATTCAGGTTCTTCATGCATAGCATCTTAATTAAAAAATACATTGTTTTCTAAGTAATCTGGGGGGTGGGGGGGATGGAGAAGAAATGAAAATGGATATCACGAGAAAGACAAGTGTGCGGAGCTCATTTAATATGTTTACCACACTATGTAGCTGCCATTGTTTTGACAGGGCACTTTCAATGCCGTTAACCTTGACAGAACAGTACACAGAGTCTCACAAAGTGTAGCAGGGATAGTCTTCTACTTGGATTATGGCGCTCTCTGTTGGGAACATGGAAATTGAGAGTCCCGTTGTGTGGCTGCATGCTGGGTAAACTGGTTTAATTTATAAGAGGCGTATAACCGAGTCCTTGGGTGCCAGTAATGTACCTCTCCATCATAAGGCTCTGCTCAAGCTGGTTACAGGAGTGCTTAGTACAGTTATTAACATGTATGCATGAGTCATGGAGCTGGCCAGCCTTTCCCAGCAGCGTCTGCTGTGGGTTTGGACAGGGGAAATGTTCCTTGTCAACACATGGGCATCCTGAGCTAAAAGTGTCCCTCCCGCCTCTGCCTCAAAAGGAAATATGGGGTGAGTGTCTGTTAATCCTCCCGTGGGCACTAGCCTAAATTTAGGAATACCACTCCCCCAATTAAATACATGTCTCTTATTCTACCTTAGATAGTTAAATTTTGAAATGATCCTACTGAGTGTTGCTTCTAAGATACAATTTAAAGATACCACCACTTGGGTGTCAAACGAAGGAAATCAAGAGATAAAGGACACAAACCAAGAAGAAAATGGATGTGCTATATTGAGATAAACTTCAAAATCAAGAAATCAGGAGGGACATCTGATAATGACCAAAGCATCAATGCATCAAGAAGACACCCTTCTGCTGGAACGGGTTTGGCTCAGTGGATAGAGTGTCGGCCTGCGGACTGAAAGGTCCCAGGTTTGATTCTGGTCAAGGGCATGTACCTTGGTTGCAGGCACATCCCCAGTAGGTGGTGTGCAAGAGGCAGCTGATCGATGTTTCTCTCTCATCCATGTTTCTGACTTCCTATTCCTCTCTCTTCCTCTCTGTAAAGAAATAAATCAATAAAATATATTTTTAAAAAGAGAGAGGAGAAGAACACACCCTTCCAAATGCTTACATACCCCTCCAAAGAGTTTTAAATGCATTCAGCAAAATATGACAGAATTCAAGGGTGAAGTAAACAAATCAATAACCAAGGTGGAAAAATTTAACACCCCTCTCAGTGACTGAGAAAACAAGTCAAGGAGAAAACAACAACAAATATATAGGGTACTTGAAAACTCAGGTCTACTAACTTGAGTTTGTTGAGATTTATAGACAACTACATCTTACAATCAAATAATTCACTTTTCTATTTTCTATTGCACAGGATAGAGAATGCTCACTAAGATAGCTTATATGCCAGGCTATAACACATGTCTCAGTATATTTCCAAGGATTGAAATCATACAGAGCATGCTCACTGACAAAAATAAATTAGAAATGAATAACATTAAGGTATCTAGCAGAAAAACAAGTAAAAACACTTTAAAAGAATCCATTAGTCAGAGAAGAGTCAGGAGGTAAATATATCAATCTTAAAAAAATGGTAACTAAAATACAAACTAAAAAATATTTGGAAGTTGCAGCTAAAGTTCATAGAATAGGAAAAAAGAGAGAGGTATAAAACCAATGATGTAAGCTTTTACCTTAAGAAGTTAGAACAGGAAGAATAAATCAAATGGATAGTGCCAGAGTAGTATACTATTTTTATGTATATGCATAAGTAATGCAACCTCAACCCTACCTTAGACAGACTATTGTCTGCAGAAAAAAAAGTAATGCAACCTCAACCCTACCTTAGACAGACTATTGTCTGCAGAAAACACTAATAAAAACGTACTTTGGGATGTAAGATAAAACAAGAACTAGAATTTCTAACAATATAACACAAAAGGGCAGGAATTCTATATAATAAAAGGCCAATATGCAAATTGACTGAATGGAGGAACGAAGAGTCACTATGACACTGACTGACCATCAGGCGGCAGATGCTCAACACAGGAACTGCCCCCGGGTGGTCAGTGGGTTCCCACAGGGGGAGCACCGCTCAGCCAAAAGCCCTGAGCCAGGCTCAAGGCTGGTAAGAGCAGTGGGCAGTGGCAGGAGCCTCTCCTGCCTCCATGGCAGTGCTAAGAAGTCTGTCTGTTGGACATCCCCTGAGAGCTCCTGGACTGCAATAGGGCACAGGCCAGGCTAAGGGACCCCATCCCCCAAGTGCATGAATTTCGTGCACCAGACCTCTGGTAGTTAAATAGAACTGAAGTGGTCTCAGGGCCCCTAACAGTGTCAGAAAACTTGTACAGGTAATAATTTATATTAGGCTGGCCGAAGCCGGTTGGGCTCAGTGGTGGAGCGACGGTCTGTGGACTGAGGGGTCCCAGGTTCGATTCCGGTCGAGGGCATGTACATTGGTTGCGGGCACATCCCCGATGGGGGGTGTGCAGGAGGCAGCTGGTCGATGTTTCTCTCTCATCGATGTTTCTAGCTCTCTATCTCTCTCTCCCTTCCTCTCTGTAAAAAATCAATAAAATATATATTAAAAAATAATAATAATAATAATTTATATTAGGCTGCAATAAGCATGTACTGGTCTTCAGGGTAGACTCATATATGCAATAGTGCATAAGTGATTGAAGGCATAAAGAGCCAGTTAATGAGGGGAAAAATGAAATATTAACATGCTGAAAATTCCAAAAGAGGACAAAAAAGTGACAAATGAACTTAAAACATGAGGATCATCCAAATAGAAAGCGAACAGTATGCTGATAGTTGTAAATCCAACTTATCGGTAATCACAGTAGACATAGACTAATTTCTGAAATTAAAAAGCTAAGACTGTAACAATAGATTTAAAAAAAAAAACACTCTACATGTCACTTGTAAGACGCTTCTAAAACTTTAGAAAATAGAAAGATAAGTAAAAGGATGAAGTTATACATGGGAGCCCAACACAAAAAATGCTCCCATAGTTATACTAATGTTAGGCAAAAATCAACTTTAAGTAAGAGCTGTTACAAGATATTAATGTGGACATTTCATAATGACAAAGGTATCAATTCTCAAGAAAGGCATAACAATATTAAACCTGAAGGCATCATGTAACCTCAAAATTACACAACAGAGTATAGATATTTATTTCCAGATGATCTGTGTTAAAGCGCCTACCAGTGAATAAACATACCATAGTCAGCCAAGGTCATTCAGTCATTCACTCAGAATCAGAAAACAAAGTTCAGAAGAATGAGATGTGCCTCCTACTCTGCACCTGACTAGCAGTTAACGCTGGTGTCTCTCAATGTCATCAGCGAAGAAGTGAGCCCGAGGTAGACCTCACATTTGGGGATTGTAAAGAAGGGAAAGGGGCCCGAACCGGTTTGGCTCAGTGGATAGAGTGTCGGCCTGTGGACTGAAAGGTCCCAGGTTTGGTTCCGGTCAAGGGCATGCACCTTGGTTGCCAGCACATACCCAGTGGGAGGTGTGCAAGAGGCAGCTGATTGATGATTCTCTCTCATTGATGTTTCTAACTCTCTATTCCTCTATTAAAAATCAATAAAATATATTTAGCCGAAACCGGTTTGGCTCAATGGACAAAGCGTCAGCTTTGGGACTGAAGGGACCCAGGTTCGATTCCGGTCAAGGGCATGTACCTTGGTTGCGGGTATATCCCCATTAGGGGGTGTGCAAGAGGCAGCTGATCGATGACTCTCTCTCATCGATGTTTCTAGCTCTCTATCTCTCTCCCTTCCTCTCTGTACAAAATCAATAAAATATTTTTTTTTAAATCAATAAAATATATTTAAAAAAGAAAAAGAAGGGAAGGGGGAGTGATGGTAATATTACAACGTAGTTTACAGACAGAAACTTTTGAATCCAAAAGAGCAACTATCTCCCAAACGCTGTAGCAGCTGGGGAACATGTACTAAAAAAGGGGGGCTAATCTTTCAAAGCACCCACCAGCTGCCACGTGTGTGGGAATCTAGGGTTTATAGTGCCAACCCACACTGACTCCTTTCCATACCCCAGCCGTGCTCTGTACACCCCAACCGTTCAGACAAACTCACCAAAGCTCGGAGAACTTGAGTGATTTCCCTAAGCCCTGGTAGGTGGCAGGGCTCCTGAATTGGCAATTCCTTACGTAAACTGCCTCAGCGTTTAATTACCCGTTCTGAAAAACGTAATGAATCAATTAAGTGATAAGAAAAATTCTTAATTTTGTTTCGCAGAGAAAGAGGATTTGAGAGTTCAAAAGTCCATTACCGACTGTGCCTATCCAATCTCACTTGATAGATGTTGACATTGATTGACTGGCTTCAGGTAATTGCTAATAAATATTTGCTGATGGTATTAATGCAGCAACACTACGCAGATTTGCCTCCAATCAGCCTATGTGATTTCTGAATGCAATTTCTCTAATCATAATTAGCTCAAATGGGCTAGCTCCAAATGCTACTTTCAAATGTGGCTTTATAAATCTAAGTGACTTGACATATTTATCTAGACAAAGATCTGGTAACTGGACCCTCCCAATGAAATGAGTGTTCTTTTAAGACAATTATCGTTTATACTAACTGCATTTTTAAGATTGCAGAATCTATGCATAAGGAATCCATCTCATACTGTTGGCAACCATCAATTTATCATCTCAGTTTCAATAATGAGGGCCCGCAGTGCCATCTTTTGATGAAATACTGCACATAATTCCCCAGCAGGCACCTAATACCCGATAGAAGTCTACGTTGACTGTTCTCTCACTATGCGCCAGGCAATCTTCTAAGCGCTCCCCATTAACTCACATAGGAACCCTGACTCTACACAGGAACCCCACTGGGCAGGTCCTATTAGCATCTCCATCACATGAGGAACCTCAGCTCTGCACAGACATGCACGGGTGTGCACGCATGGAGGGAGCTTGCCCTAAGTTATCTCAGTTGCATAGCTAGTCAATGGCAAGGTGAGAATTGCTCTTTCCAGCGTGCATTTAGTTGTTTGCTTAGAATATGGATAAAATTACATCTATTTTCCTTAGCAGGCAAGAAAATACAATCAATGGTAGGAGAGTTTTAAAAATAGAGGATTTTCTGCCAAAACTAGTTTGGCTCAGTGGATAGAGCATCAGCCTGCGGACTGAAAGGTCCCAGGTTAGATGTTTCTTTCTCTCTCTCTCTCTCTCTCTCTCTCTCTCTCTCTCTCTCTCTCTCTCTCTCTCTCTCTCCTTTCCTCTTTTTAAAAAGTCAATAAAATATATTTTAAAATAAAATAAAGACAGAGGATTTTACATGCATTGAACAGCTAAAAGACTACCCTACACCTCTCAGGATGAAGGAAGTCTTGATGCAGAGGTATTTGTGTGTGTGTGTGTGTGTGTGTGTGTGTGTGTGTGTGTGTGTTGCTTTTTTAAGTCCGTTATAGCCATTGAAGATTTCAAATATTTCTGCTGTGTTGTTATTGCAAATAGATGTGGGGAAGGAACAAGTCTAGGTTAACACAGAACTATTTTTTCTTCTCCCCACCCTCAAAAGAAAGAAAACGTTTTTCAAGAATGAGAGGAATTAGAGCTTTTCAGTGGGGTGAAATTCAATGAGTTCAGACAAACCCAGTACATTGTTTTAACCATAGTGAACTAGCGATTCTTCCCTCTCTGGCACCGGTCTGCCATTCCTTTCAAAATACCACTCAATGCTGATATGCCAGGAATCACGGTCTTCACAGCTGCAAGAACGAGAAACAACCCCCTGCCCCTCCCACCCTTCTTTATTATCTGTCCTTTTCTGAAAATGTCAACTTGCAGAAGTCTTTCCCGTGGAGAAGATGACTCTTACCAAATTGCAAACAGCCCTGGATGCATACCGAGACCCTGCCCACTGAAATGGCAGTGCGCTAGGAGGAAATGTGGAAGTTCACTCTGCTAGCCCAAGTCTGTTTACATTTCCCAAGGCCTCCCAGCTAGCCTATATTCAGTGTGTGATGTACACAGAGGACTGGGCACAGTCTGCTTTGGATCGAGCCACTGAATCACGTGGGATGACTGCATAAATGATGAATGGACAGAGAAAAATGGGGTCACTTAATTTTCTTTAAAACAGAATGGACTCTGGGTTAAACTTGGAAAGTTCTCTGGGGAGGAAAATTCATTATTTTTGTCATGCGATGTTCGGAGCATCCCTGTGGATGTTTTTACAAGGCATGACCAGAGTCCAGCTTTATAACCAGCATGCATGTAAGTGAGCGCTCATACTTAAAATGCAATTAAACCAGTGTGACAAAATCAACAACATGTACTGCAAGAACCCTGGGTTTCCAAAAAGATAAATTTACCCAGTAAAATGTTAGGTTATGTTACATTTAATTTTTTTTTTTAATTTTTAGCTCTGAAACAACTATTTTTAAGTGCTTTGTAATGGGATATCAGTGCAACTAGTTGTAAAATGTTTAAATGTGACACACACACACACACACACACACACACCCATAAACAGAGTTCAATCAACATCATTTATAATATGGAAACGCTATAATAAAGCAAACTGTAATCATTTGGCTGGTGGGCAATCTTGCTTCAATTTGTAAAAAAACAAAACAAAACAAACAAACAAACAAAAAACATGCAAGGAAGTATGGCCCTAACCAGTTTGGGGATAGAGCGTCAACCTGCAGACTGAAGGGTCCCAGGTTCGATTCCGGTCAGGGGCATGTACCTTGGTTGTGGACACATCCCCAGTAGGAGGAGTGCAGGAGGCAGCTGATTGATGTTTCTCTCTCTCAATGTTTCTAAACTCTCTATCCTTCTCCCTTGCTCTTTGTAAAACTCAATAAAATATATTTTAAAAACAATAGCAACAAGGTGTGCCTGTACTCTATATTCTAAACACAGTAGCCATGGAAATCCTATTACTACCAAGGACAAATACTAAAAGCCCTCTATACAAAACTCTCCATTGGATTTCCATTTTTCCTTAGAGTGAAATTGAAAGCTTATCGTTACATACAACATCATTGTGGGTGTTTGTTTTTCTCTCCTATGACCTTTCTGACCATATTCCTTAAGTCTAACCAACCTGTTCCCACTTATGTGCATGTATTCTTCTGCAGCCATACTGGCCCTTCCCTAATTTGTGTAAACAATAGGCATGCCACCTAAAGACATTTGCAATTGATCCCAACACTGCCTAGAATGTTCCTTCCCCAGGTGGACAGGCATTGGATCATTTCCTTACAGGATCATCAATATACTTGTTACTGCTGAGGAAATAATCAGTCAAAATCAGTCAATACAAATTACTCAAATTTAAAAACACAAAGAAAACAGTGGGTAGGGGAGGCAGAATGGAGCATCCATGAATGTGTGAAATAAATGATCTAGCATAAGGAATAAGAGAAAACAAATGCAGAAAAAGAAATCATCAAAGAGAGAATGCCAAATAATTTTCTAATCACCGCATATTCAAATTACAAAGAGAAAAAGATAAACAGGAAAACCTTGAAGGCAGCAAGGCAATAAAGATGTATTACATAGGAAGAAACAAAGATAAAAACCACAGCCAACTCCTTATCTGAAAGCATACAAATTCAAGGACAATGGAGGCATCTTTAAAGTGTTTGAAAAAAACTGTCAATACATAGTTTTATATCCAGTAAAATACCATTCCAAAAAATAATGTCTAAATAAGAATGTATTTATACAAAACAAAACAAAAAATAATAAAACAACCTGAACTAATTCATGAAAATATTTTTGGGGATCAGGATTGCACTTATTAAATAAAACACCTACCATGTCTATGTGTCATAAGCTTTGCCTGGCTGCTCTTATGTCCTCCTATGACCTTGCTGTCCTTCATTTCAGTTACATGTGTTAATAAATAAATAAATAAATAAATAAATAAATAGGAAACCCAGGCACTTTACTTATCTAAGAGAAAACTTGGGGGTCGAAAACCTGGTCACCACTCACTCCTCTAAGGATGTAAAATGTGCAGATCTGTCTTTAATATTCAATAATAAATACAGTGGTTTTAGGTAGTTTTTCCCTTAAAGAGAACCCAGGCAATAAATGCCATTTGGAAATACAGGGGAGGGCAAAAAAAGTTGAGAGTATGCAAAATAGTTTATTCTTCTGTTTTTGTTAACTATTGCATAGTTTCCCTTATGAACAACTGTGCACCTGCTTTTGCCAGTGCTTGTCTATACACAGATGAAATATATTAACTTGATATTTCTTTCAGTCATGTACACCATTGTAAACAGAACCCTATACCTCCTTCTCTTTTTTCCTTAAGGACTACAGTCTCTATATTTTCATGTAATTAATATTAGAATACTATCAGGGACTCCAATTCTCAGGCTGAAAGCGTAGTATACAAGAAAAATTTAAAAATTTAAAAATTTGATTAGAGACTTATTAAAACACTAACACTGAAATGATGATTAGCATGCCCTCCTATAAAAGTCAGGGTTTCGTTAGGCAGTGAAATGAACAAGTAAAAATTCATGTCACGCTCAGTAGTATTGGAGATAGAGGCTGCAAGAACAAAAGCTGACTATGTCCATTTTCAACCTTGTAATCTTGAAAACTGTAGGATTTTTTTTTTCTGTTCTAATGAATGCTGGCATAGATATTTCCATTTTAATACAAGTTTAATAAGGAGTTCATTTTATTTAATGGCCAGTAAGATGGCATGAGTCCACAGCTTTTTAAAAAAAGTTTATGCTTCCAAACTCTTGATGGTTCTAAGTTACGTAAAGTAGTTAATAAAATATTAACATGAAAACTGCTGCTAACTCAGGTCATTATGCCAACTTGTTTCGGCATATTCACTCCAACTAGTTTTTCACAATACTAGCAAAGGGAACTTTTCAAAAGTCACGTGTGATCCTGTCAGTCCCAGCCCTGGCTTTTCCTACTTTGGGGATACATCAGGCTTCTGTCCTCCAGGTCGGTTTGCCTACTTCATGTTCCTACTGTCTTTTTAGCCAAACGCCTTTTTTTTTTTTATAAGGCTATTTTTTTTAAGGAAAAGCCATATTTATTCATCTTTATAACTTCTATATCAGCCAGCCATTTCTTTAATATTTTGGCTATTATTCACAGGGTTTGGATTTTAAACAGACAGATTTAAAATCCCAGTTTTCTCATGGATGAGGATAACATCAGACAGGACTTCTATAAAGTTTAAGTTGCTGTAAGTAATGCCCTTGTTGAATGGCACATTAAGCCTCAGTTACTACTAGCTTTTGTGATATATATTTAATGCTTTTTTTTCCCCCTGATGGATATGTAAACGTTTTCCTTCTTGATCACTCAACTTTTCCTATTCAACAAACTCAAGTGTTTTGTTCTGCCCCTTACTATTAATTAGATGATTATGAGGGCAGAGAGGGGCAAAGGAACCTGAGGAAAGTGAAGAACATAGTCTAATATAAATATATACAAAGTTGCCCTTGCTTTTCTGACTTTAGAAAACGAGGTGTGCCCCTCACATACATTTCCCAGACACCTGAGGCTTAACTGATAGTCTCACAGGTGCCTGAGGACTTCGCAGCCTCCAGATCCTCCCCTCTGACCTTCAGAAAACCCTCATCTCTGACCCAGAGCTACCAAGCAATCACTGACAGTAAACTGGAATTTGCGTCCTTAATTGTTCTTTCTTCCATGAGCAATCCATGCTGTTATTTTAAAATACCACTCGTATCAAAAGGAGGCCTGCAGGGAGGCAGCCATTTATTGGGTTGTGTGTACATTTTATGACTCAGAAAAGATGAGATGGGTTCCACAGCCCGGAAGGTACTGGTTTTTGGTGCTGCTTTGCATTTTACTCACCTCTAGGGGGACTGTCTTGAGGAGTGGACAGGAGGTTGGGGCAGACAGCTGCTGGGCGACTTTCCATGCATACTGCTCACAGCATGTGATAGGACCAGTGTCCTCTCAGCACGAAGGACATGGAAACAGGTAGGCCAGGAAAGACATGAAAGGCACTGACCATGGATAGAAAAGGGATTCAGTCTCCCTCCCTCCCTCCCTCCCTCCCTCCCTCTCTCTCTCTCTCTTTCTCTCTCTCCCCCCATACTGAATCCATGGTGAATTCAGTTACTTTAATTTCCCACTTGCTCCCCAATGAAAGCAACAGGACTGTGCTCTTTAGCAGCTTCTGTTTGCATGTAGCAAGGAAATGAACAGGGGGCATACCACACAGCCCTGAGGGGTTTTCTTCACCAACTAGCAGGGGAAGTGAGTGTGTGTGTGTGTACCTGATGGGGGAAAATGTGTAAGCAACTCTTAATAAAAATTAACTGGTGAATTTTATAACTTATTAAATGTCATGTTATAGTGATTTTATTTAAACCCAGCATGTGTGTCCATCAAAAATACGCGTCGATTCCTGGCTGTGTCAGGGTCAAGGACTAATCAGTTTGTCGATAGAAGCTGCTTCTGATGAGGGCTTGGTCACTTGACATCAGCGATGAGCATATTAGTGAGAGGTCAGGGCGGGGCCGGGCGGAGTTATCCTCCATTCTGTAATTGAACCCTAGCCCTCACCCAATCAATCAGGGTTAGCCGAGGCAGTGACATCACCACTGACCGGAGTAAAACCCCTGGACTGGGCGAAATTCACTCTCTCTTCCGCCATGCTGCTGGCCTGAGTGGGACAGAGCCCATGCTAGCATGGAAAAGGCTCTTTTGTTTATTGCATCGGACTCGGCTCCCTGGTGGTTCCTGGGGATCACCCTTAGCAGGGTGCAGTGGAGAGGGAAGAGAGGTAAAGAATAACCCATCTGCTCCTGTAGAGCTGGCTTGAAGACGGGGGTATGTCCCCCTTTAAAAAGCCTGCCTGACCACAGACCATACCTGCCTGGAGTGGCTAGTGGCCTCCAGGTTTCCTCTCTCTGTTAGCAAGGGCAGTGGAGTTAAACCACACGCTGGCCGGACAGCAGCAGAGAGAAATCCGTTACACATTTAATTTTAGCACATTACAAATGAGGCTGCGTTTCCTTAAGCAAATGCTTCAACTGATACCAAATGCATTGTAGCTGCATGTTACGATCAGCATTGCAATCCCTTATATTTAAGTAATCCCTTATATTAATGTGCTGTAGGTAACTTCCGAGACTCGTGCTAAGGCCTAGTAAAACCCCAAAAGTTGGGTCTTAAATCAAAAGGTAGCCATAAATTAGTTCAGGTTGGTGCCTTCTTTCAAGCATTTCCAGCCAGGTTTCCACAGCCATGGACTTCCAATGATGCAGAGAGGATGGGGGAGACCCAAATGGATCCTCAGCCACCTTACGTGAAAATTAAACTCTTTTGTGGAAAATATAAATTAGCAAGGCAACATTTCACAGCATTAGTTCGGCATTTAATTCCAACGGAAGAACTTGAAAAGGCTCATTGTCTCCCAGGGCGGCTGACCCCGAGGGACTGGGCCAAGGGGCAGCATGACACGGAGAGAAAGAGAAAAGCGATTACATTAATTTTAATGGCACACGAGCCGTTTTCAATAAGCTTTATGACAGCGGGAAAAGATTGATTATTTTCTGCACTCCGTCCTGAATTGGGCAGTGTCCTAAGCTGCATTTGGCCAGAAATCTCATACCTATAACTCATTGGACCCCGCGTTCTCCAAGTTCAAGGAGGGAAAGAAGGCAGAAGGCAGAGGGCTTGGGATAGAATGACTGAAACTCAATTGGAGAACTGAAGGTTTCCTTTTCATTGTAAAATGCGCTTAAAAAAACATGTTAAAAAAGCACAAGGATCTCTGAGATATGGTGTCAGCACACTGTGTTTTACAGATTCTTTCTGTAGGAAATGATAGGAATTTTAGGTCCTGAAAGTGGGAGGAGCAATGGACCAGGAGCTTAAATGGAAAATGTGCTATTCTGAAGAAAGACCTCCAGCCTAATGGAATCATTTTACTAGACTGGAGAGGCCAGGACCACATTCCCCTTAGGCTGGCTTATTTTCAGTTTCCATGTCAGCATCACCCTGTGAGTTTTTTTATTCCCTGCCATGAGAATGACATGCCCGGGTCTCTGCTGGTCACCAAAGCTTTGGCCACTGCAAAACCCTAGTTTCCTTAGGAAATAGTTTCTGGACACACCAGTAAATATATGGTCTCCATCATCATAGCAGTAATTTCAAACAAGACTTCAAGGAAATAGGGAGAGATCTAAGAATCTTGTCCAGGTTATCATGGAATTAAGAGGAGCTAGATTCCAGTGTTTCCCAAACTTTTGACATATGTGTACCCCTTCTATAATATTCGTAACGCTGAGTACCCCTCGTACTCATGAGAATGTAGAATTAGGCGCAGCTAAGCACGGTGCAGTGCATATCCCCACCAAATTCCTGTGCAACCCGCACCCCTACCAAACTCTTCCCGTACCCCTGGGGGTATGCGTACCACACTTTGGGAAACACTGGAAGCCATCAATACAAAGCAACTGCTAATATGAATTAAAAGAACATAATCAATAGGAATTGTTGCCCAGGAAAAACATATTATTTCACTTGTTGTACAGATGGAAAATTAGAATGCCTTCATAGGAGGAAAGCTAAGATGAACATTGGTAAGCCTTTACTTTCAAAACCTGAAAGTCCCTTTTCTTAAGGAAAGATTTGGGGTGGAGGAGAGGGCAAGTGTGATTCATGGCCTCAGATAAATGTGCGATCAACTTTCATTCAGAAAACAAAATTCTGGTCAGGGGCTGGTGGCAGATCCAACACAAAAAGATAGACTTTACCGGGAGATTGCTCATCACAAGAAAGACTATAGGACAATAAGGGTTGTTTTGTAATAGAAGAGTGTTTTCACTCTAACTGGTGTGGCTCAGTGGATAGAGCGTTGGTTTACAGACTGAAGGGTCCCAGCTTTGATTCCGGTCAAGGGCATGTACCTCGGTTGTGGGCACATCCTCAGTAGGGGGTGTGCAGGAGGCTGCCCATCAATGATTCTCTCTCATCATTGATGTTTCTATCCCGTTCTCCTCCCTCCTTTCCTCTCTCTGAAATCAATAAAAACATATTTTTCAAAAATATGCAACCTGAGTGGAGCTGGTGCTAACAGAAGTTAAATTCTTACAAACTTAAGCAGGTCAGATCACGAAGGGCCTAGTAAGGAATGTTAAAGTTTTTGATTGATCCTAAGGGAAATTAGGAATACTGAAAATGGCTCTAATCACATAAGTCAAAGGCCATTGCTTCTGTAAAGAACCTACATATAGCACAGGAGAGAGAGCCTACGTTGTCCTTATTATCAATCATAATACATCAACCCAGACTTTTAAAAATAGACTTAAGTATCAATCATACCTTGTCACAGGCTTCTTAGTAAAAACATTCTCAGTAGCAAACTCACAATATGAGAGTCAGCATATATTTATCTGTAATTCATACACTTGGTTTTACTCCTTCTGTTTAACCCAGCACAATGAGCTTTTTATTTTTATTTTCAGTTTGATTTTTAAAAAAATATTTGGCTTTCATATTTGAATGTTAAAAATGCAATATGGCTCATTTAGGGTGATCAATTTTTAATTATTAAATAAACAATTATTTCAGAAATTTCCAAGAAGCTGGTGTTACTTAAGGGGAGAAAAAGAAGAGACACCTAAGTGTTCATATACACATTCCCTTGCATGGAGATAAATGAGTACAGGACTCGGCGTATTGTTTTCTGCACATAATACACCATTGGCTGGTGCCCTAAAGGGTTAATTCACCTCATGTCAGTTTCCTCACCAAGGGTAGTGTTTTTTCCCTTTTCAGACCCATGATATTTGAATAAAAGAAAGGGTGACAGAAATGGATAGAAGTAATCCATCTCTTGTCTATTGATTATAATTAATATTAAACTCAGTGATTTCTACTGATGAAGACAGATTTATTCCTGCTAGAACGGTAGAGTCTTAACTTTCGGAGCTAACTTATTTTCTTTTTTACATATTTATTAGGCTTCCACAAAGTACCGATTAATCTTCGGAGTCAAATTAGCAAGCCCATCAAGCACGCGTCTCATCAAATACAAGGCGCTGGCAATTCTAGAACAAAGTGACGCCTAACGGAATTTATTCCTGAATCAGAACCATTGTTCATGTCAACTCAGTTTAATCCAGCAAGCTCCACAGATTATGGATAGATTTATCATTTATATTCTGCCCACTTCTAAGAAGGAATTTGATTTGCTCACAGTAAATAAAATACCGGCTACTAGAACATTCTTTTTCATCTCCTGGAGAGCTCAGGAGAGCTTCCCAGTGCCGTGGGTGCAGTTCTCAGAGACACTAGAGAAATAAGGGTCCAACATCCTGAGCAGCAACAAAACAAAGTATTCTGGGAAAGTGCAAGAAAACTTGAAAGTTTGCAACAGTTATGGGTGACTGTTAGAATGATACAATAGAATAAGGATGAATTATAAAAGACACACAGGTAAAGTTTATATCATGAGCTTATCACTTGGCAGTTAAGTGTAACACAATGCAATAACGATCTTCTAAGCCTTAAGTGACCTTTCTCATAGGAAATAAGACACTACAAATCTATCCTGCTGATTTCCATGTAGAAGGATTTGGAACGCTAAGATCCAAGGCTTGGCTCAAAAGCCATCTCTATTCTTAGGTAATAATTTTCTTTGTTGCCCCACTCCTGTTTTTCCTTCTCCCGACTTCAACTATCTTTCTGGAAACCTTAGTTGACTTTCTATGATTTATTGATAGAAAGAACAACGTATAAAGCACTCCTTCTGCTATCCCAAATGGACCAAACTAAAAACATTAGCAGGGGATGCCCCAAATAAACAAGAATTGGGAAGATCTTAAGAATTATCAGGGGAATTCCTTTATGTAAGAGGAAGCTAATGGTCAAATGAGCTGTCACAATCACAAAGCCCAGATATCCAGTGATACAGCAAATTCAGCTCATGGCTCTCTACTGCTACATGGTGCTTGCTAGTGAAACAATACATGCACCCATAGATTTTAAAATATTCTATATTACTATAATAAGGAAGGTGGTCTTAATATTTTGGGTGTATTTTTAATAATCATAATGTTCTCTTTATATTTTAATTTAATTTTCCAAAATATATTCTATTTATTTATTTATGTGTGTATACACACACACACACACACACACACAAATCCATATATGGAAATACATATATATATTTAGAAAATTATTAAAGTAGATATGACCAATCTTAAAAACACTTATTCCACATTCTCACACATAAGATTTCCATAGTTATGTAATTATGTAATAATTATTTGGCCAGGATGCTTTTTCTCCTGGATGACACCGTGAGAATTCTATGACTCGATAGTGCTTTGTTTGCAGGAGATATGAGTAGTCACGTTTCGTGTTGCTTTATTCAACAATTTGAAAAGCGGACCCAAATTCAATCACTGACATGCAAAGAAAAAAAACTGCTTTCAAGAGATGAGTCTGACTTTCATCCTTCAAAAACCATTCGGACATTAGATGGTGATGGTTTAGCAGGAATCCTAGGGCCCAAGGCCATTTCACAGCAGCTGCTTTATTGATCCAAACCACGTCTGGTTATGTGCCATTGTCTCTCCTAACTTGCCTGTGCTGGGAGCTGGGACAGAGGAACAGCAGAGCTTGCTGATGCCTCCTAGCAAAACCTATGCAAAGCTCGGCCCTTATCTACTTTCACCATCTTGGATTCAAATATTTCAGGAACACACAGGTTTTCAAAACTGCTAAGTGGATAATCACTACAGTACATTGCATGGGTTAATGATATGGGCTCTAAATTCGTGAGGACAAATTCCTTATTAGCTGTGTTATCTTGGGCACATCCCTTATTGTCTGTAAGCTTTAACTTCCTCATTTGTAAAACCAGGATACTAATAAGAGCTCAGCGATAAAACTATTCGTGGCTGACTCATAACAAGTATTTGTTAAATGTTAGCTACTATTATTTACATTATTGATAGAGTTATGTAAATAGTGGTACCTCGTTCCCATATAAACTTATTTCATGGGCTTGTACAGTTTCAGAAAAATACATTTTTAAAATTTACTAGTTGGTGATGAAAACTGAAACCAAAGAAAGAGAGGGAGCTGCAATGTGTCTGCTGTAATAAATGTCATCTTACCAAGTTTCCTGATTATTATCTAATTTAATTGTCCTGAAAAATCCGAGGTAGCTATTAACTGTTCAAGTCACACATCAGTTCCCCTTCCGTAGTTAAGCTTACAGGAATTGCAAGGAAGGGAATAATGTCCTTTGATCCTATATATTCTCAGTCTCGTGACTGCCTTGTACATGTCATTATCATCAATGCCACTGAAGTCCCAACTCAACCCACACATTTCTTTAATGAAAATTCCCTCTTTAAGTCAAACAAAAGTGTTTCCTTTTCAGATTCTAGAGAGAAAGGCAATCAAAGGATACTTGTTTCCCCTATGACAAAAGAAAAACAAAAACTCTGACACCACTCTAACTCCATTCTTAAACTATTAAGGAAATACAGACATTAAATATACACATATGCACTCCTATGTGGGTATGTATTTAGTGCACATGCTTGTTTTGAGTGCAAATGCTTCTCTCTAAAAAAAAAAAAAATTGCTACTGCCTCCTGGTAAGAGCCCCCAGCATAGGGCAGATGGATGTAAAGGACAGGCTCACTCAAGGAGACTCTTGCTTGGAGTAAGCAATGTAATTCGGAGATAGCTCATGGCTAATACCCTCCAAGATTTATAGCATACACCTGAACTGAGGTTATTTCGGTGATATATCAAACTAAGGTATGTAACAAAGGGTAAATGTTGTAGATACTGAAACATCACCTAAGTACACTTTGAAGAAGCTAGAAAAATGGAAGGTGAGTGACAGGCAAGAAATGGCAATCTTGAAATCGACTTGCTTCAAATCCCTGTCAGGTCCAAGTTAAGACTCCTGGTGTGGTTGTTGGCTTTCCCATGCTCAGATTCATACTGTGTGGCATTTATTTATTTTGTATAGTTTTTGAAGATGCACACATGCACACACACACACACACACACACACTTCTCTCCCAAGGATACATACAGAATATTTATTCTTCATGTATTTTATAGGTATAGGCCCTCAAGCTTCGAGGTCTTTATCAGAAAACAATAAACAGTAGTTTACACCAGGCTGAGAGTTGATTCTGCTTTTACAGAAAGCTGGTAGGCAGGCCAGGGGACAGGAGAGTTGTGCCATCTGGGAACCCCGATTCCAGCTGCTATTTTTGTTTAATCCCCCCATCATGGAGTATATGGCCTTTCACTTCACATTCGGGGCCAGTTCACTTGGACCGTGTCCACATTTCAGCCAGTGGGGAGAGGCAAAGAGAGCTCCCTTTGATGCTATGGTGACAGGCTGCACTAACCACACCTATTGTGCAAAATGTCATTTCATGCTCATAGGCCATGGGTCTCTGCTACCTCACAGAAAGAAAAAAACAACAACAACCTAATCTTCACAGAAGTAAAGTCAACAGGTTAGAATTACTTGATCAAAATCATGATGGATTTTAATCTATTACTAGAGCCCCAGTGCATGAAATTTGTGCACGGGTAGGGTCCCTTGGCCTGGTCAGTGATCAGGGCTGATCTGTGGGGTGACTGATGGGGTGATCAGGGGGCCCCAAGGGGGGCACCCGCCTTGGCTGGCCTGGGGCCTTCAAGCTGGGGGCAGCTCCTGCATTGAGCATCTGCCCGCTGATGGCCAGTGTGTGTCAAAGCGACTGGTCTTTCCACTGGTTATTCCACAGTTTGGTCGATTTGGATATTATCCTTTTATTAATATAGATTACTAATATAGATGATGCTGAACAGTTTTGAGGGTCCTAACAATGAGCCTACTATGTGTTCCCATTCTCCAAATCTATCTACCTGCTCTGAGACTCTCTTAGTTACACAGATGACTGTGTGCCAGGGGGCATGTGAGAAAACAGACACAAAGTCTTCATGGGGTACCAGGTCTTAACACAGCTAGGCTTCACAAACACCAACATATCTCAAGGAGTTAGGCCCCAAATACCGAGACCAGAATGTGAGGGAATGAGAATGGAAAAACAGAAGATTATATCAGAATAGTTCTCATGAGACGAGACCAAGGATCCTACCTGTCATTTCATTATGATGGCTGTCATTTTCTTTAAAATGTGTGACTGGATTCATGCAACTCTAAAATTTCTCCCAGTTCTCCTGTTCTATTGAATAATACTTAGATGTATTTAAGGAGTTACTAGACTACTAGAGAGGTCAATTGCTGAAATCCAATAACTTATATTTTCTTTTATTTTGCTAAAGCTTTTGGATATCTACACTTCAATTCAAACTTCCTAAGTTAAAAATGAACTGCTCATGTGACAGCATTAAATTCAGTGGCATTAAGATACCACAGAATGAACATAACTTCTGGTTTTGAACTGAATCCTTGCACTAGATTTAATTCCTTTTTGGTGATATTCTATAAAGCGAAAAGTGGTGAAAATAATTACATTGGCCGCGTATAATAGCTCCATAATTTGGTTTTCACTCGGAGGCTATTAGAATACCTGACCTCCAAGATGCTGCTAACGCAGTTTTGAAATTTAATTCTGACGTATTGATTTTTTCCTGGGGGTAAGAACTCTCCCAGGTGGAAAATATGATTTGTAGTTTTTTTTCTTCACTCGTCAGTAAAGGTCTACACGAAATTTTAATACAATAACATTTAGTTATAAAATAAAATGAAAATCAGAATTAGCCTTTGTTTATAACCATGGCAATTGATTAAGGCAAACCCTTTGCGGGCAAGTTAGGCAGCAGCTCGATGCCTGTGGAGGAGACCTAATGATCCGCAGTGTTTGAGATATGGCCTATGGCAGTGGTCGGCAAACTCATTGGTCACAGAGCCAAATATCAACAGTACATGATTGAAATTTCTTTGGAGAGCCACATTTTTTAAACTTAAACTTCTTCTAACACCACTTCTTCAAAATAGACTCACCCAGGCTGTGGTATTTTGTGGAAGAGCCACACTCAAGGGGCCAAAGAGCCGCATGTGGCTGACAAGCCAAGGTTTGCCAACCACAGGTCTATGGGAAGAAAATTATCCAACTCTAACATCAATTAGCTCATCCATAAAATAGAGTTACTCAGCAAATCTACAATATTGTTAGAGAAGTAGAGATTTGTAAAAATATATCTTTATATAGACCAATAAAACTAATCTGTCATTTTCTATAAATTATTTTCATTTCAATAAGCAAGATTAGGAAGAAAATCCCCACGC
Organism: Nyctalus aviator; assembly: GCA_036971965.1. NCBI lineage: Eukaryota > Metazoa > Chordata > Mammalia > Chiroptera > Vespertilionidae > Nyctalus > Nyctalus aviator. The sequence goes on along the minus strand of CM072940.1, from coordinate 8,265,043 downwards.
ACTCAGATCAGTCATCTCTTTTGCCTTAACAACCAACATTCTGATACATCTCATTACAATACAGTCCTGTCTGTGTTTCCTTTACTCTCTTTGGTGCCAAACTGGCTATATGAAACAAGATAAGCACTCAACAGGTATGTGTCAGATGAGCTTCTACTGGATCTTAAAAGCACAAAAATAGTTCAAAATAGAACACTGCATCATTATATTTACTAAAACATAATTTAAAACTTCGCCTATCTATCCCTTACATTTGTATATATCTTGTGTGTTGACTTTGCTTCTATATTTCCAGAGCTTTATTAAAACCTAATACTCAGTTCTCTTATAAGCCAGGGGCAGACTGCTTTATGAAAGTTTAGAAAATCTGGACTTTTATACTATAATTCATACTGGCTTTTCTTTAAAAAAAATAAAATATATAAATATATATATATATATATATATATATATATTATTGATTTTTTACAGAGAGGAAGGGAGAGGGATAGAGAGCTAGAAATATTGACGAGAGAGAAACATCAATCAGCTGCCTCCTGCACAATCCCCACTAGGGATGTGCCCGCAACCAAGGTACATGCCCTTGACCGGAACCGAACCTGGGACCCTTCAGTCCACAGGCCGACGCTCTATCCACTGAGCCAAACTGGTTTTGGCTTTTTCTTTAAAAATAATTTTCTCAGTATCATCCCAGCATCCTCCCTTTTTCATAAGCCTCTGTCTATGTTAGCACCAGCCATACTAGGAAGGAATGTCCTCAGGAAAAAGCTGGTAGATGTGCCTCCTTCCAGGGACTTGTCTATGTGGGACTATTATGACACCCCAATAGAATATGGTTCCTTCTTGCCCCTTAGACAATATTTCTCAATGTGTAGTGCTCTAAGGTCCCGACTCTCAATTTTTATTGCATCTGTGTATACAGACTGTGCCACAATTCAGTTCATAAAGTCAGCAAATTAGCTCATCCTTTTATTTTTAAAAAATTAAAGAAAATATTTTAGACCACTAAAACAAACGGGAAATAAGTAAAACTGTCATACATAAAAACTGTGAAAATAATTAAAATGAAGATACAAGTATTCAGTTGCTTGTTCTTTCATTGTGTTCTTAGATTCCACATAAAAGTGAAGTAAGACAAATACCATACGGTCACAAAAATTTTTAAAGAAACGGTAGGGAGCCTGTCATCCTTCTGGATTCGGTGCACAGCCCTGGAGGGTTAGAAGGCAATGTTTTAAGGATAATCGAGTGTGTTAGGTATTTTCTCTTTATTTTAGCAAGGTTCTCCGAGAGAACGGTGCACTTACTTGGAAACTAAAAACAGAGAAAATAAGGACGTATGGATTTGCTAAGAGAGTTCCTTTGTGCCTCAGAGCTGTAATTCCAGGGTATCTAGAGTCCATTAATTTGAAAATTAAATAAATAAATAAATAAATAAATAAATAAATAGATCTCCAAACAGACCTGAGCTTTCTGTGAACGATTCGGGAGGAGATAGAAAACTGACCCTTTAGGCCTTTGTCAAGCTTTTAAAGCATTATTTGGCTGGGGAAAAAGAAATGAAATCACTCCAATTGCTGGGTAAACTAAAGGCTTGTCACCTGTAGCCCTCCCACCAAACACCTTACTTCTAAAGCAAAAACTAGCTATTTGTTAGATACTATCAACAGTTACTAAAATATTCTGCAAAATTAAACTTCCAATCAAATGAACTTCAAATATCTTTGTACTTGATGCTTTATTCTGATAGCAACAATATTATTTATTTTTGGATATTCAGTGCTCTTTCTATTTTTAACTCATATAATTGCAATTAAATTGGGCTCTATTAATTATATGCAAAAAATCCAGTCTATCCTCATTCCTCAACAAAGGATCAGAGTATTCAAATATTAGCTGTTCTGCATATTTATTTATAAAACACCCAAGTCATTTATTTAGCTGTAATCTATTACGGGAGGAAAGTATATAATCTGCTTGATGATTGGCTTGATAAATGTATTTGTCTTTTTAATGAGCTGCTTTGTTAAGGTGGTTAGAATGATTAATGTGCCAGAGCACATCATCAGGAACCTTGGAAACCAAAAGTCAATATTTGAGGGAAATCCTTATTCAGGGAAAGGCGGTGCTTAAAAGTGCAGAAATCTCCACGGGGAAGCTAGCCAGTGATCTGCAGACAAGTCTGACATGCCGCTATTTAAGCAGGATGAAGTGTACGGGGTGACAGGGGAGAGAAAGCAGGGGTGGGGAGGGGCATGGGAGGGGGCTTCAGAAAAACAATTATGACACCCGAATTGATAAGCCCCATTATCAGCAAATGCATTTGATGGTTCAGATCGCTAATTGCCTTGTCAGGAGGCCTGGAAAACATGGCAAAAGAGCTATAATTTGGTCCAAGGAAAAAAGGAATACTTAGAAGTAAATATGCATTTCATAGCCTCTTGGTAATTATCTTTCATTTTAATCAATAGCTGGACCCTCAAGACTGTGTATGTGTTTTCTATGGAAGAAAGATATGTATTCCAGGATGTAATCCTTTCACATCATAAAAAAAGTTACAGGAAACATAATTCATGAAATGTAAGGCAGTGAAGCAGAGTAAGAAGTTTATGGTAAACGTGAACAAGAAACACTTGTCATGTGTTTAAGGGGATTTCCCCTGAGCCCACAGGAGAAACGGACTTAACACCATCACGCTCACTTCTGCCAACCTCTCCTTTCCTTTTCCCCTTTTCTGCTCTCCTATTACTAAATTAGAATATGTTTCCATAAATAACATAGTCCTCTGAAGATAAAAGAGAAAAGGATTAGAACGATAAGACAGATTTGTACTTTTGTTAGCCCAGTGGTTGGCAAACTGTGGCTGGTGAGCCACTTACGGCTCTTTGGCCCCTTGAGTTCTTAGCGAAGGCCAGCTTAGAAGTACCCTAATTAAGTTAATAACAATGTACCTACCTATAGAGTTTAAAAAATTCGGCTCTCCAAAGAAATTTCAATCGTTGTACTGTTGATATCTGGCTCTGTTGACGAGTTTGCTAACCATTGGAGCAAATTTCCTTCCCATTTACAACTTGATTTAGACCTCAGGCAATAGGAGGAGTTGTAGTTTCATGAATAAGAAATGTTTAAATAGATGGCTAGACTCTTAAACTGAGGAGCTTACTGGATTATCTGTTTTGTAGATTCAGGGTGTGTTTTTCTGTCTGTTTTAGTTAGATGGGTCCAACCATTTTGCTTCATGTGTTCAGAAGTGGCAGCTCGAATAGAACTGTGCTGTCAATAGCCTCTGCTCACATCCCATCATCTGAGCATAGCATACACTTGAACAAACTCCCTGTGCCTGAATCTTGCTTTGGTCCCTACTTGGCTGTGTGACATAGAAAAAGGGAGTCAGTGCTCCTGCCTCTGATTCCTATGCCTAGAGCAAGATCTGGCAAGGGCCAACAACCAATAGGAAGTACACCTTAGATTAAAAAAAATAATAATGAGTTAGGTGTATTAAGTCTTCTGTAGTGAGACAACATACCGCACCAGGTGAAAATCTCAAGGGTCTTCAATAAAAGGGAGTTAGGAGAGATTTGTTATTATGATTTAATATGAAAAGATGTCAAAGAAAGCAGCAGGGTGCTGTGAAAAACCGGATGTCATTTGGTATCTGGACATCTTTTCTCTAAGAGTCAAGAATGGCAAAGAGAGGCCAGGGTTGGTATGAAGTAGCCATGGTCACTTGTATAAACTGGAAAGAGTAGATATTTAATGATATTTTGGGGGTCATATAGTCTCTTTGTTGTTGTTTGTGTGTGTGTGTGTGTGTGTGTGTGTGTGTGTGTGTGTGTTTTCCAGGCATGAGAATGGAATGGTCTTCACTAAATATGTCCTGGAGAACCTCACAGGGTGTTGATACGACATGACACTGATCATATCCATCAGGGAACACCATCAAGTTTCCCTTTTAAGTGAATTGACTACTATTTTTTTTCTTTTTCTAAATATATGCCTTCGTTTGTACAAAAAGAATTAAAATGTAGGCTCAGGGAAAAAATAATCCCTACATCCCAGGTTCTTCAGACACAGTAAGGCTCAGCCATATGCACAGACAAAGCAATTACAAAGGTGGTGGCAGACACACTGCCTTGGTAGGTAGCATGTTGGCTCTCAGTGGCATGCCAGAAACATCTCCTGCTGGGCTCAATAAACTCAAAGAAAACCACCAGGTGGGTGGGCACCCTGAGAATCAAAGCCAGCCTGACTCCTCTGTGTTCCCGTACCCAAGCCAACAGTCCATCCAAAGCCGAACTCCACCTTGGGAGAAGAGTTCCACATGTTACAAGTCAGTTTCCAAAAACTGAAAACTAGAGAAAGGCTGTTTAAGAATCTGTGTTAGTTTTCACTGTTACTGGCAATGAATGTTCTCCTGACGGGAATAATTTTGCAAAGAAAGTTGATAGCTGACTCAAGAAAACAAATCGCTCCTAGCTATCCTTCTGTTTCTGGTGTTTTTCACAATCTTGGCCTCCCAGTCATTTCTGTATCCTTATTCTACGCCTTGCCTGGAAGACCATTGCTTCTGATTCTTATCTTTATTTTTTTTTTCTTTATAAAATATATTACCCTCGGACCCCTGGCCAGGTACCTCAGTTGACTAGAGTGCCATCCCGATACACCAAGGTTGCCTGGCTCTGATCCCAGATCAGGGCACATACAAGAATCAACAAATGAATGTGTAAATTAATGGAACATCCCATCGATGTTTCTCCAAAGGAAGATAATGCCTACGGCTTGCTTTTGCAGAATAGAGTTTTTCTGTCTAAAACCCTGCCTTTGTCTGTATACTCATTATTACGACCAGAACCACTTCCATTTCATCCTGCCAGTTGAATTGTTGAGAAAATATCTTTGTCAAATTTACTTAATTTGTCAGAATGGCCCGTTAGCAAAAGAAAATGATCCAGGCAATAATATATTGAGTAGAGAGAGGAACAGAGCAAGGTAACTGACATGAAATGTTTATGAATGGGATGAACCTTTACATGAATAGACTTTACATATGCATACCCAAATTTAGGAAGTGGTTTATTATAGTCTTCACATTGGGGACCCACAAAAAATGAAAAGCAGGGCCTGTTCATTTGGGAATTAGGAGAATCCAGAGGATGGAGAAGCTCTTTCTCATGGTCAGTCTCCTACCTCCCTTTCCTTTCCTGGTGCCTGGGGCCACCCACCTCCACACGCTTTGGAATCAGAACTCATTCGCATGCTGGGAAATGGTTTGTGTTCTTATTTTTCATTTTTTTTGTTCTTTCTTTTAAAAATATATTTGTATTGACTTCAAAGAGGTAAGGAGACGGAGAGACAGAAACATCAATAAGAGAGAATCATTGTCTGGCTGCCTCCTGCATGCCCCACACTGGGGTTTGAGCCTGCAACCTGGGCATGTGCCCAGAGCACGACCTCCTGGCTCATAGATTGATGCTCAACCACTGAGCCACGCTGGTCAGGCCCAAGAAATGTTTTGACTGTGCCTCCATCTGCTCCTATATGTCTTCTCATATTTAAGAGTTGCATGTAAAAACACTGACTTTTGTTCTCATTAATCCACTCTAGCCTTAAGGATGATTTGATTATTTAGGTCTTTTGTAGTCTCCCTTCTCTACTCTGAATTCTGCCCTACACTTTTCCCCATTGCTCTCACTTAACGATAGAACTGAGTATCAAACAGCAGGGAAGAAACTGTCCATGATCTCATTTTTTTCAATATCCTCGAAAGCTCGTGTACACAAAGCTGGTATACCTCCTTTTTGTTTTCTTTATTGACCCTGGAAATGGTTTTTCTCCACCCATAAAAGGGGCCGAAAATCTGAAAAGGCTCAAGTTCAATTTAATAACCAGGATCTAAGCAGTTCAAAAGGGTATTAAATGGAACAAAATAATAAAAAGCCTTCCTTCATCTCTCTTGAATTTGTTTTTATTTTCATTCTAGTGAAAAGGTGTGATTGATCTCTCCCCTGGACCACAATAATCAAATATTGCCTCAGTCAGCAAGTGAGAAAGGGAACAGTTTTTACAAAATGGCTTTATGACCAGTTCTATAAAGACTCGTAGTTTATCTTCCCTGAAACTGTGTCATGTCAGACTGCCTGACAATTGCTCGGGCCGATTTCTGCATGTATGGCATAGGCACCTACATTAACTGTTAGGGGAATCATGTTCTCTCCAAGATGTCCCCAAATTAAACGGAGTTACACACTTTGCCTCTTTGCAATGCCCTGGACTGTACGAGCTACTGAGACACAGTGAGATGTAGACAGAACAAGGCAATTAAGACTTCAGAATTCACTGTATTTTTTAGAATAAGCTAGCTTTCCAGTTAATTAGTACATTCAGTGGTTATCAATTATAACTAATAGGCTTATATCTCTATTTCTTGGTTAATCAAGGTTAAAGAGTAAATATTGAGCCTCTACTGAGAAAAATAATTAGCTCATTTACATTTCTCTTAAACAGCATTCTTCCTCTAAATTTGTAAAACTTCTGTAATTATTTTATCTTACGTCAAATAGCTTAAATATCTTAATTGTGTGCTTAAGCTTTTGATGCCTGACCAGTTTTAGACAATATTCTCTAATGCTCCAGGATATCAAGCTAAAAAAAAAAAAAAATCAGCAACTTGGATTCTCTCCCCCTATTTCCCTTTCAAACCCCAATTTCTGCCAAATCTAACATGATTTTCATGCTGACAAGGGTGAGAACACTCACATTCTATTTTATGACTGTAATTAAGTTTTATGACTCGGTTTAAAATTTTATGAGTTGATTTTAATTTTTTTTTTCAAAAAAAATCAATACATGGCCTTTAATATATCACGATTATATAAATAAAGTTCCATGTACAAGCCAAGTTCTTCTGGGCCTTGGCCTCCTCGGTTCTAATGATATGTCGCTCCCCCTCCATTTCCTCAAATCCAAGGGCAGCTTTGACAAACGGATGACAAATGGGACACCCCACCTGTTTCCCTTCACTACTGTGTGTTTCACCTCCTTGCACTTTTCACTGCCATTTCAACAGGGTTTTAGCAGAGAGCAAAGAAACAGTCTGGCTGAAACTGGTTTGGCTCAGTGGATAGAGCATCGGCCTGTGAACTGAAAGGTCCCAGGTTCGATTCCGATCAAGGGCATGTACCTTAGTTGCGGGCACCTCCCCGGTAGGGGGTGTGCAGGAGGCAGCTGATCGATGACTCTCTCTCCTCGATGTTTCTAACTCTCTATCCCTCTCTCTTCCTCTCTGTAAAAAATTAATAAAATATATATTTTTTTAAAAGTAGCCGAAACCAGTTTGGCTCAGTGGATAGAGCGTCGGTCTGCGAACTGGGAAGTCCCAGGTTCCATTCTGGTCAAGAGCATGTACATTGGTTGCAAGCACATCCCCAGTGGGGAGTGAGCAGGAGGCAGCTGGTCAATGATTCTCTCTCATCGACGTTTCTCTCTATCTCTCTCCCTTCCTCTCTGTAAAAAATCAATAAAATATATTTTTATTAAAAAAAAAGTAACAGTCTGCCTCAAACTATATTGTTAGAAAAGAATATTACTAGTTGGGAAGGAAACACCTTTTGTTTAAAAAAAATGTTTTATGCTAAAAAAAATAATTGTGAAATGCCATGTTCAATAAGTCCAGGAGGCTGCTGACTGCAGGGCTGCTTGGTCTCTACCAAACCATTTCCAAGGTCACTTTCCAAGGACGAGATAATTCAAAACTTCTGATATGTTTCTCTAGGTCCCAAATAATAAATCTGTGCCAAGAGCCAGAGATATCAGGTTAACCAACAAAAACACAGCAGGAACGCTAAAGGAACTAGAGTTTCTCAAACAGGAAGAATACAGAACTAGATGTTAGTAGCTAACAATAAAGACCTCTGAGAAACCTGTCATTTTGAACCCTAAGTTCCAAAACAATTACTTTTTCTGAGTATCTTTACTAGTTCTACCAATGTAGTATGACTTACAAAATCAGTATTTTATCAACTACACACAGTTCTAGAAATGTTTTATATTGTCCTTTTGGTAAAATTTTTTTTTAAAAGAGGAACTAAATAACAATACAGATAACCTCAGGTGACTTGGTTGTTTGAAATAATAATGCAAACTTTGGGATTCTATTTCAACACCCACACCTTCTTTGAGATACGGTGAAAATACGTTCCTTATGAGATTTCTGTTGAGATTGGAAACTCAATGAGAATACCTGGTTGGCAGTATTTCAACCTTCTGAGCTCCTGCTTTGCTTATTATCTGAAAGCGCCAAGGAATCAACATTGTAAAAAAGGAGTGGAAATGGAATTTTGCTTTAATTTGTTTGAAGTTCTAAAAGGTTTTGACTCAAGACGGCATTTGGAGGAAAGGCTGTGTCTTTGTGCTCGTCCACTTAACCCAAAAGCCAACTGAACGGCAATAAATGCAGCAAGCTGCCTATTTTCAATTTCAACTTAGTAAGTTAAATCAAATGTAACTGTGATCATAAAATCTTAAGGTGTATGTCAAGTCCTTGGAAAACATCATAGTTGAATTTGATGTATATCTGTCTGAAAGCAGATCATATTGCTGGATTTAATTTAGTTGAAGTGACAAACGTCTCTGTCCATAAAGTTTATTGGCAGCATCATAACTCTTGAGGAAAAAATACAACCAAACGCCTACAAAAAGGGACCTCACCCTGGACCAGGACCTATTCCAAGCTAAGAACACACATTACATGCTTGAGTCCCAGAAGATCCGTCTCAGTGTGGATTATTTCCAAGCCTCTTTTATGGGTGAGAAGCGGAGACTTAGAGGAGTTAAGTGAATCCCTTGAGTGGTCTGTATCCCTTGAGTGGCATCCTGCCTTCAAACTTTATGCTCTTGTGTGATGTTTCATGTGTAAGTATAAACAGAGAAATACCATTTTTCACCCATCACCTGTAGCAACATTAAAACACACAGAAAATGCCCAGTGCTGGCGTTCTAATGTACCTTCAACAGGAATATAAATTGATCTGAGTTTTCGACAGGGCAATTTAGCCATTTATAAAAGGCCCTTCTTTTAATCACTTCGACAAGAAATAATGCAAGGACAAGGATATCTATCACGGTGCTATGAATAACAACGTGACACAATGTAAATAACGTTCAAAGGAGAATCAGTAAGATAATTTATGACATGCACATTTAAAGGAACCCCTGTATCTATTAAACACGATGTAACTGACCTACATTAACAAGAAAAAACATGCATGACTTACTACTCTATGTAGTTTTTGCTTCTTCATATTTTCTTCAACTGTAGGCATTGTAATTTTTTTTATTGTTTTTTACCAAATCACTAAGGAAGATTTTAGAAATAAAAATTGGTTTTTTCTTAAAATATAGCTTTCATTCATTCATTCATTCAAAAACTATTTACTAAATCCTCACTGTTTGCAAATCCTTTTCTAGTTTTTAAGAAAAATAAAACCCCTCATGGACCTTTCATCATCAAGGATATTCAAATACAGTTGACCCTTGAGCAATGCAGGTCAGGGATAGCCTAAAATTTATACGTAACTTTTGACTTTCCAAAAACTTTACTACTCCTAATTTACTACTGTCCAGAGCCTTACTAGTAACATTTAACAACTGATTAACATATAAACTGAGTGGCCATATTACTGTAATCTCTGAACACATAATAATATGGCCACTCAGTGTATGTCCTATATAATAAAAGGCTAATATGCAAATTGTCCCCTCAACCAGGAGTTCAAACAACAGGCAGGCCAGCCAACCGCCATGTCCCCTCCCCCTGGCCAGGATGGCTAGCTGGACTCCATTCATGCATAAATTCATGCACCAGGCCTCAAATATGTATACATAGACACTTAGTGGCCAAATTATTGGGTGTTCAGAGATCATAATAATCTGGCCACTTGGGGTATTTTGTGTGTTAAATACTGATTTCTTACAATAAAGTAAGCTATAGAAAATAAAACATTATTTAGAAGATCATAAGGAAATATATTCATAGTGCTGTTCATATTTATTGAAAAGAATCCGCATAAGTGGACTCATGAATGCAGGTACTAAACCTGTTTGTTCACATATATCCCCCTGAGTACAGCACCAGACAAACAGAGTAATATTATTGTGAAAAAGTCAGGACTAGAAATTATGCTTTTAGAGTCATCCCTCCAATACCTAAAATACTGCAATTGGGTGAGCTCATTTAGATACATCATAATACAACTTCATTAAATACAGAGGACTGAAGATAATTGTGGCAAGAGCTAATCAGGTTAAAATTGCATGTACATCAATCAATATTTAGTTTAAAAATCGCTTATTCTATTTTACCCTGATAAGTAAATATGTGAGCACTGTTATTTGGAATAAGTCAAAAATTAACAAAATTTATTGAGCATTCATCTTTCAAGTTATTGCTCAATGAACTAATGGATAAAACACAAACATTTGAGCATACTACCTGATATATTAATGAACTATTTGCTAGCTAGACAAGTTAAGATCAAGGTCAGTTACCCAATGACTAAACAAGGAACTTCAATAATGCAGTTCTTTAAAAAAAAAAAATGCTCTTACATAAAGTCTGGAGGGGACTCCAAGGTCAGTAGACAGCATTCTGCTCCAATATCTTCGATGTAATGCAGGATCAAGGTTGGATGCCAGGCATTTGAGAATTCCTAAAATAAAAGGGCAAAAAGAAGAGTGAAAACACTCTTCTTCCAAGTAAAGGAGGTTTACTTGGAAGCTTACTGAATAATCTCTTACATTTCAATGTTGACTCCTGGCAAAAAAAAAAAAAAAAAAAAAATTGTTTGGCATTTACAAAGAATTTTATTAATAATTAAAGGCCCAATGCATGAAATTTGTGCATGGGTAGGGTCCCTAGGCCTGGTCAGCAATCAGAGCCAATCTATAGGGTGATCAGGGGGCCCCCACTGGCACCCACCTTAGTGGCCTGTGGCCTGCTGGCTGGAGGCAGCTCCCGCATTGAGTGTCTGCCTCGGTGGTCAGTGTGTGTCATAGAGACTGATTGTTCTGTCATTTTGTCAATTTGCATATTAAGCTTTTATTATATAGGGTCTTGAGACTTTTTGACCATTGTTTATTTAAAACTGATGTTTTTTTTTTTAGCAACTACATTATTAAATTCACTTTACTCTTCCTTTGATCTGATGGGATTGTGTTTAATGACGCTGGAAGAAACATTTATACTTCCAATAATTCCTCCATTTAGCAGCACTTCATGATCTGTTTTAGAAGATCATTATTCTCATAGACTCAGTAAGGCACTGACTCAGTATGGTTTACTTGGCACCACTGGGTACCAAGTAGTACATTTATTTAACTTCTCAGCAGTTCATTGGCATTTTGGTGAAAAGAGGTGATGGAGGTTCTTTAATTAACCTCAAAGATTCTACTGGCATAAGGAACTGAACCATCTGCCAGAATCATTAGGAATTTATAAGCTGAGTTCAGCAGCAAATGTTCATAAATTCAATCACGTGTAACCTTTCCAGTAAGTGACACCAGTCAATTGAAATTTATTAGGGGGGAAATCACTGGCTTTGACATTCACACTAAATACCCAGAGCATTAAGATTCAGCGCGCCAGAACCCGAGAAATCACTTTGCAGAAAGTGTGCGGAATTTTAAGATGGAGAAATGATGAATAAGAACCGAGTCGCTCCTCTGAGTGTTATCAAGAAATATGAGAGGTTTAATATTTAATCATGCCTCATTTTCTTCAATAGGACAAACTCCTGCAGTGGGACCTGGAACGAGGACCCTGACTACTGAACAGTGGGTGTCATAAAGCATTGGTGAGTCGCTTGGTGTGGTGCAGAGACGGTCTGGTGAGGAAGCTTGCTTGACAAGTTTCCCAAAAGATACTCATGACAGAAAACCCGAGAAAGCGATCAAATTTCATTTTCTGCATCTTTCGTGGTAACTATGAGGTTATAGTTTAATATAGAGTGTAATGTAATAGATTTTAGAAACTTGATTAAATTAGTAAAGGCATGATATAAGTATAGATTGAATGATTTTAAAGTAAGAGTATGGCCCTAGCCAGTTTGGTTCAGTGGATAGAGTTTCAGCCCTAGGGTCCTGGGTTTGATTCTGGTCAAGGGCATGGACCTCAGTTGCATGCTTGATCCTCAGCCCTGGCAGGGTGTGTTCAGGAAGCAACCAATTGATGAGTCTCTCACATCTACGTTTCCCTCTCTTTCTCTCTCTCCCTCCTCCCTTTCTTCCACTCTCTAAAAATCAATGCAAAAAAAATATCCTGGGGTGAGATTAACAATAACAAAAAAATAATCTCCAGGAACTCTCTGCCCTGTCGTGGTAGTTGAGTGATGCAAGTAAATCATTAACTTCCTACAGGAACACTTTTCTGATACTATGTCACATGATCATAATCTTCCTAGAGTTAAAGATTTTAGCTGCAGATTTATTTTCATGATTATATTTTTTGAAAATATTGGAGAAATCTAATCAGGCAGCATAATTTTTCCAGTATTCATAATGAAACTCTGCATCTTTCTTCAAATAATCCTCACACCTAAAAGTATCATGTTTACCAGATTTAAAATTTTTATTATAATATTACTAGAGGCCCAGAGCAGCAAATTCATGCAAGAGTACGCCTCCCTTCTCCCAGCTGCCAACACCAGCTTCTCTCACAACCCTGGCTTCGTCCAGAAGGACGTCCAGTCTAATTAGCATGTTGAACCTTTATTATATTTAGTATTATATTCATTGAATTGATGAAAAATTATTTCCCTGTGATCACCTCAAAAGCTTTCTACATATAAATATGTATCTTGCCATATAAAAATCAACTATGATTAGCTAGATTATGAATTTCATGACAAGTTCTGGACAATGCCTACATAGAAAATATGGACTATAAACTCAGTCCTTGATCTGAATGCCCTTGTTTTAAAGATTTAAATCCTTCAAATGATAAAAATTTCATTTTGGATACTTAATTTCTTTTTCTTAAGTAATAAAATATGCATAAGTAATGTGGCAAAGGTGGTGATGAATGTCTTGAAAGAATTAATTCTGGAGAATAAGGATAGTTTATAGTACTAATGCTATGAGCAGTGAAGAGCAAAGGAAGGTAAGAAATACAGCTAATGTCTTGTGACTTCCCATGATATTTTTAAGCATAAACTTGATAGCTGTTCTCAGAGTTCGAAAATTATTTTGATGGTTGGCTGTCAATCATATATTAATAACTATGTTTCATACTGGTGGTTACTAAATAAAGCTTATTTTAGGAGCTTCTAAAACCCAGTTTATTTTGTTACAGTAGAAACACCAATTGGTGGTCTCCAGACCCAGGACCAAACCCACAACCTGGCATTGTGCCTTGACCGGGAATCGAACCTGCGACCTTTTGGTGCATGGGGCAACACTCAACCAACTGAGCCATATCAGCCAGGGCTTTATACCTTTATTTTTAAAATATTACTACATAAAATTATTAAATTTATTCATTGGCTTATTTACCTATTGTTCCATAAAAGTTTAAATCTCATAAGGAAGTTTAACTTGGGCTGTTTATTATTATTTTGGTTTATACATTTTTGTTCACTATAGTCTTCTCAACAACTCTAACCAACCTCACCTATTTCAGCAAAAAAAAAAATATTTGTGGAAGGAATGACCTAGCTACCTAGACCGATGGTGACGACAGCTCTCCTCCCCTGACGTTAGGAGTGGACACTACATTAGGTGCCTTAAGGAAGATTATCTACTGGTTTAGTGACCTGAGAGTTGCATTTTAATGTTAGATAACCAGTCTCATGTCAATGTAGGTTAAGATGACGGAATTTTCAAGGCATCCAAATGGAAATGTTGATATGAGCTGATATGATATGATATGATATGATATGATATATGATAAAAAGAAAGATTCTAATAAAAGATACATATTCGGTGATTACTGGTAAGCTCAGGGTTAGTGAAGCACTGGTTTGAATAGAATGACCTGTTCATGAAGAAAGGAGACCATGGCCTAGACATGAGCCTCACAGAAACCTAGCTTTAATGGTAGAGACGGAGAAGGCCATAATGGGAAGTGAAGATGTCCAGAGAGCTAGAGGGAAAAACGAAGAAGCCAAAAGGTGTTTCAATTTAGAGAACATGGCTAAGGGTGCCCAATTGCTCAGGGCTCTTTTATAATGAGGACTGAAACACGTTCCTGACCTCTGGCCCAATTCTAGGAAAATATTTCATCCTGTTGCTGGTGATAGTTTACCACCATTAAAATGCAGCATGCCCCTTAGAACTGGAAAATGAAAAATTAAATGGACATAAAGATGACTAGTTTCCTTAAGAAAGTCAGAATACTATTGTGCCTAAAATTTCACGGTTTTCAATAGTTCACTTCAGCAAACTTAGTGCCTGCAGTAGACACACATTCATAGGTCTAGCATTTTCATTTTCATTAAAAAGGAAAATCATTAGGAAAGCTATTAACTTATTATTAATAAAAATGGTTGATTAGTAATCAGAAGCATTTTCATGGAAATGACAACAGATGCATATTAGGTTCCAAGACAGAAGAAATAGGCCAAAGCAAATCAATTTGGGCGGATTATTCTCTCATCAAGGTCTGTTTTTAATGAAGAATTTGCATCATATTCTTCCAAGAAACAGACTAACCTTTAAAAACTTAAAGGTGAATTGTAAGAGAAATAAGTTATTTGATTATAGGTTCTTCTTTTGGACACCTTCATCTTTATTATAGGTCAAACATAAAGCAATAGTGGAATTGTTTGCAGGATAAAGAGACTTTCTGCATATGTAGCATTCTTGCATCAGTATTTAAGAATGATAAAATATCCTATTACAAAAGTGAATAGGAAATAATCCTCTGTGCAATCTATCAATACCATCCTCCTGTCATTAAGTGCAAGTAGAATATATTGCATTTGTTCTTGTGAGTGTAGTAATTTTCATATGATAACACATTGAAATTTCAGAAATTGGGTTGCTTATCTTTGATGGGTTTTGTGATCAGAGCTTAAAATCACTATATTAGAGATTTCGTCTAGTTTAGGGGACAAAAGTTGCCTGGGTGATCCAGCCATCGTGTTTGATTGAATTACATGTTGTGTGTACAAAAGATAAAACAATAAATAAAATAAATCACAACTCTACAAGAGGCAAGAAACTAGAGATGTCTAAGGATATGACTTTCCCCATAATTGGGAAATAAAAGCTTCTGACAGTCAAAGATTTCATGGAAATGACAACAGATGCATATTAGGTTCCAAGACAGAAGAAATAGGCCAAAGCAAATATCAATATCATCACCTTTTTTTCTTCTTCTAATGTCCCCCATCTCACACACACATTGTGTCTTTCTCCTGAAATCCGAGGCAGGAGAAGCGACCACCACCTCCGCTGCATTCACCAGACTTGAGTCCAGCTTCTTGCTGATGGACACTCCCCTGTGGAAGCACACTGACCACCAAGAGCACTGAGCGTCTGGCCACTGGTGGTCAGTGTGCTTTTTTAGCAACCAGTCTTTCCACTATCCAGTCTATTTGCATTTTACCCTTTTATATTATAGAATAATTAGCACACATTTACACACTCAACTACTTCAGGTCTTCTTGCTGTAGGGATTTGGGTTCTACATTTCTTTTTTAAAAATATATATATTTTATTGATTTTTTTACAGAGAAGGAGAGAGAGGGATAGAGAGCTAGAAACATCCATGAGGGAGAATCATCGATCAGCTGCCACCTGCACACCCCCTACTGGGGATGTGCCCGCAATCAAAGTACATGCCCTTGACCGGAATTGAACCTGGGACTATTCAGTCTGCAGGCTGATGCTCTATCCACTGAGCCAAACCAGTTTCGGCATAGGTTTTACATTTCTTTAATGCTTTTCTTTTATCTCCCAATGGCAATAATGTTCTCCAGTCCAGCAAACCAAGCCCTATAAATCCTCAAAGTGTTTCTTCTCTGGTCAAATACCTGCAATTCTCATTGGAATTTGATAGTTGGGTCAGCAGATAACAGCAGCAAGGATATGTTTTGAAGCACTTTCTGCTCATTTCACGTACTTGCACAAATGAGAAAGTTTAGTGTTTATGAGTCACAAACTATTTTGCTTAGGCAGATGTCAGCTTAACTGCCTAAAAAATAACCCAAGATGGTTTTAAAAACACCAGTTCTCACTGTTTAAGTAGATCTGCGGTGTAGTCCAAGAATCTGTATTTTCCAAAGCTCTTCCAAGTAACTCTGATGCAAAGCCAAATGTGTGAACCTGGGCTATATTCTGTTTGCCATACTGTTCTCAATTGCTTCAACATTTAATGTATATGCACATGGATTCCAAGGTTTGTTGCCCACTGTTGATGTAATTTTGGCCAATAGTTCAGTGTTCCAGTTTCTTCATTAATAGGTGTTTTTGCAAAGATTCAATGAGTAAAATTCATGTAAAATTATGAGACTTTTATAATTGAGGTAGATATTATTTTCTTTTTTTACAAATCATTCATTACTTTTTCAGTCATCAAAGAGTGCTAGAGAAATATCCAATAGGGGAAGTTTACCCTGTTTCCAGAGGGCGGGGGGAAGAAGACTTGGATGTGTTTATAGACTGAGATAAAAAGTCATTGTTGCCAATCCAGCGTAGTTCAATAGTTGAGTATTGACCTATGAGCCAGGAAGTCATGGTTCAATTCCTGGTCAGGAAGTGTTCAGAGGGAGTGTTCCTGGTCAGGGGAAGTGTTCAGAGGGAGCTGATCAATGCTTCTCTCATTGATGTTTGTATCTCTTTCCCTCTCCCTTCCTCTCTGAAATCAATAAATCAATGACTTATGTATACACTGAATGGCCAGATTATTATGCGTTCAGAGATCATAATGATCTGGCCACTCAGTGCATATAAGTCATTGTCCAGGGAGAGCTGGGAAAAGGGAAAGGATGTGGATCTCTGATAGAGCCAAGTTCACAGGGAGGGGACCAGAAGATCCCCCGAATACAGAGATCAGCCTTGGATAGGTGAAACAGGTTTCCCTGGATGCACACGTCCTTATGCACACGTGGACCTGCATACAGAGGAGGTCATTAATTTCTAATGGACTCTATCATCTTTATGCTATGGATTAAAGGCAGATAATGAGACTTTAAACAGTGAGGACTGAATAAAGATCACATTGAGCGGCAGTCCAGGCATAGCAGTACAAGACAAGATGTGCTCTGTCCTCTTTACCTTGTGCCTCATTCAGATGCACTCAACTGCTGGTCTACACGGAACACATATCATGATAAGATATGATATGATATGATATGATATATGATGCTGAGTCTTATTTCAATTCCTTCATAGGACATTTGGGATAACCTCTAACACCTAAGAGACAAGTTAACACAAAAACTTTTAGAAGAAAGGAAACTTAAGTCAGTCAGGAAATCTTGGATGTAAAGTAAGTATTAAATGCATTGAACTGTGATTCCTCCACATGTAAACGGCCATACTGTCTGAATGGCAACAGTGATGATTCCAGCTGAAGTAACATTCAGAACAACCCAGACAGGAGAGCAATTTTGATTTCCTACAAAAAAAGAAATAGCCCTAACCAGTTTGGCTCAGTGGATAGAGCATCGGCCTGAGGACTGAAGGGTCACAGGTTCGATTCCGATCAAGGGCATGTAACTTGGTTGCAGGCACATCGGGATGTGCAGGAGGCAGCTGATTGATGTTTCTCTCTCATCGATGTTTCTAACTCTCTATCCATCTCCCTTCCTCTCTGTAAAGAAAAAAAAAATCAATAAAATATAATTTTTAAAAAGAAATAATAAATTACAAAACACAAGACGATTGCTTTCCCATTATCCAGGGTCTCATTATCCCATGGTGGGTCTGTGTTATTCCATTTCTTCGTAGTCTTTAATAATAAAACCCACAAGTTTGTGGAGTTAAGCGGAGGATCTATCACCATCATTTCAGGCAGTGGTATTACTCGTTACGAGAAATGCCTGCGAGCATCCCACTCGGGCCTCTTCAGAGAAGGCTTACTTCCCACCGCAAAGGCCATAAAACAGAAAATGAACATAATGAATGTTTCTGCTTGTTCCCTAGATATCATTTAAGACAAAGGTAATCCATAACCATAAGATGCAACATGGCAATCTCCTCCTGCAGGTAGTCCCAGCTAGCAATATTTCTGAAGCGTCATGCATTAAGCAAATGTGAGAAACAGTCCATTCGTTCTCGCGTAAACATCTTATGCTAGCAGAGAGAGGTAGAAATCTACATGGTCACGTGCTCTTATGCCCCTTTTTCAGGAAAGGCAAGTGCAAACACTCCTATTGCCTTAGCCTCGCCCAGTGGTTGGCAAACTGCGGCTCGCGAGCCACATGCAGCTCTTTGGCCCCCTGAGTGTGGCTCTTCCACAAAATACCATGGCCTGGGCGAGTCTATTTTGAAGAAGTGGCATTAGAAGAAATTTAAGTTTAAAAGTTTGGCTCTCCAAAGAAATTTCAATAATTGTACTGTTGATATTTGGCTCTGTTGACTAATGAGTTTGTCCACTGGCCTAGCCGACTATTGACTGAAACCATAAGATTCTACCCAGGGCTTTTATCTGAAAGTATGTAATCAGGGCCCATACTTTCTCAGATTTTTTGGCTGAACCCCAAGTCCCTCTGTATCCCAATGTGGTATGTGTGACTTGGCATTTCCTGAATGACAATAATATTGACAATCTTTCTATATGTTTACTTGCCATCTGTGTCTCTTCCTTGGTGAGGTGGCTGTTCAAATCTTTGGCCCATTTTCATTGGCTAACTGCCATGTCATTTAATTTTAAGAACTCTTTGTATATTTTGGGTACAAATTCTTTATCAAATAAATACTTTGAAAATATTTTCTCCTAGTCTGTGGCTTGTCTTTTCATTTTTCTTATATTACACAGAACAGGTGTTTCTGATTTTAATAAAATCCAACGTACCCATTTCTTCTTTTTCAGATTACAGTACTGGTGTCATAGCTAAAAACTCATGGCTAAGCCAAGGTCATGTGATAATAACCATTCATCTACTACGTGAAACATAATGCTCAAGGTACATAGGTATAAATGTAGATATATGCAGAGATAGATTAGGGGCAGGTGTGTCTGCAGTTAAAAATAAAATAGAATTTATCTCCTGCCTTTAGGAAGAGAAAGCTGAGCTGTTCCTAGGTTTACTGCTTCTAAATTTATTGATTCTCTACTAAGTATAATGCCTTGCTAGACTGCCATAGGGCAGTGGTACACAGACAAATGCTTGACAATGGCTTCCTGGGAGAAGAGAAGCCCTCGTGTGAAGTGCTTGCAGTTTTCCGTGGAATAAATACTTTCAATCTGATGGATTTCAAGCTATCAGCTTGATGTTCCCTGAACTCCAAGTTTAAGGGGGATGTGCACAGTCAGCTCTGGAAGGCCGGTGCAGAATCGGTCCCCAGCACACCCCTGGAGGAATGACAAACCCATAAGAAGGAATAAGATACTGCAAAGACACTACCCTGCCAGACCCCATAAAGGAGGGTGCACTACACAACAGGAGAGGATTGTGGGAAATAATCCCAGCGATTCCAAAAAGAGACGCATCCACTCTTGATCTGTCTTCCTGACTTTGCACAGAGGAAAAGCAGCTTACTATTTTTTTCTTAATTCTTTCTTCTCTTCTCATTTCTAGCACATTGCTGCCTTGTCAACATTTAGGTTTTCTTTCCCCCCCCCCCCCTTTCCACTTGGACAATCTTTAAACTTTTAAATTGTTTTTCTTACTTTTATCTTCACTTGTCCATAGAGAGTTATAAATTGGCAGTTCATGGTTAGTCAACATGAGGACTATGAACCAATCCAATACCAGGAAAGCTATGGGAGTGAGGCCTGTGATTGATTCTAATTAGTAGTTAGTTAGAATAATCACAGAAAATATGTTCTGACCAGAAGCCCATTAAAAAAAAAAAAAAAAGTAAAATATGTCCAAGTCTTTTTTACCTAAAACTAACTGCCAATTTTCAAAGAACATCAGCAATGTCACCCAGTGGTTTTCGGTGGCAGAAGAGCCATAATATTTATCCTGTCTCACGTGACCCACTTTGATCCATCTGCTTCCCTGCAAAATCTCTTCCAGAAATTCTCTGTGGAATTGACAGCTTCCTTGGATTCACATTGAATTATACATAAGAATATTTCCCCTCTACATATTTGCTTGGGGTGGCAAGACTAAAAAAAAAAACCAACAAGTGTTTTCGGGAGTGTTTAACGTGAGCCAATTTCATTTTAGATCTCCTAAACATTTTTATTGGTTAGACATGCATATAGAACATTGAGCTCTTGTTCTTGTCCTCTTTGGTTGCCGCTATTTTAAGTGGTTATGTAGCTCAATCTCACAAAACAAGGAAAATAAACAGTGATTTTCCTCCCCTTCCCCACATGATCGTCTGTTCTAGTTTGCAAAACACACAATATATTTTTAAATTTGCTGTTTGCCACTCTACAGTATCAGAGATAAATGCCTGTGCATGAGAGAGTTTTCATATCCTATTTGATGTGCCCATAATTCAGGGTATCTGCTTTATCATCACTTTAACTTGTCTAGGCCACCGAAGATCAATGGGAACTTGAAATTAACTGCAGGTAGCTAGTCAGAAAGAATATTGCTGCAGATGTAAAACTGTGCATGTGGTCATAAAAAAGAAAAGTCAATTTTACTGAATTATAGCATGCATACATCCCCAAAATTGCTTTATCAATATGTGATATGTGGCAAAAATAAGTAGAATAAACAAGAAGCATTCTCCTTTCCTCTACTCTCTGTCATTTCCTATTAGTTTTAATGAAAATACTTTGATTCAGTATTTCCTGTGGAGAATAGGGAAAATCTGTCCCTGTAGGTTTTGCCATTAAATGGTTGGTAGGCAGACATTGGGCAGAAGCATTCTCTGTCTGAGACACTGATTTCACTATTATTATTCTCTACTAAGTGGACCCAGAGAGCTGTGTCAAGTTCGGGGGGAAGCTTGATGAAAGATTTAATTATTTATCAGGAAACTCTAACAAGGTATTTTACAGCTTGTTAAGAAAAAAAAACAGTGTCTTAATAGACTAAAGTATTTATTTCTGAGATGCCAGTGAACACAGAAAGAAAATGTTGTGTAGTATATTTTAAACTTGCAAATAATAGTTTGTGATATTTCTTATATAGATCAGAACAGTGTGCTGCACGAGATAAAAAAAATTATAAATCAACCAACTAATGGAAACCCCACTTAAAGTTAGAACTGTAGAGAAAATTGGTAACACTCAATGACCTAGAAACTTCAAGTGTGTGTGTGTGTGTATGTGTGTGTGTGTGTGTGTAATACAATTAGAGCAGAGTAAAAGATAATTGCATTTCATGTGAATATACTAAGGGGCTAAAAATGGCATATCTGACACCCACCCAGGAATTACTGAGACCTGCACTTTCTGAAGTCCATGCTAGTAAATTCGATAGATTGTACATAACTAGCAATAGCAGGGATAATTTAATTTGCAAAACAAATATTACATGGTTACTAAGTAAGGATATAAAATGGGTGGTATCTATTAGCAATCAAGTAAGCCCTGTGAAGATCAAGAAGTAGATGAATTAACCTTTCAGAACAATGCAATCACATGTTCAGAAATATTAGGAGTGCAAGCAGATGAACTGGCTTCAAAGTTCAAGTATAAACTATTTTAGATATAAGAGAATTAAATTGATAAGAAAAACCATTTCAAATCCTCTGTGGAATGATAAGGGTTAAAAGAGGAAGAAAAATATGAATGTGAGGAACTCTTACATTCCAACCTCGCACTAAGAAAACTTGGTTGAATTCCTTTGACCTTTCCAGTTCCTTCTAAAGAAACTGGGGTAGTTAACAGACTGCCTGCATGTTCAAATTCAAGGACACTAAGTGTAAGTGCTCTCTGTATATTAAAAGGCGTGTGTGTGTCTGTGTGTGTGTGTGTGTGTGTCCTAGTGTGTTCATCGCAAATCTGGATGTCTGCCTATTCATTCAGGCAAATAATGGCAAGCTTCCAAAAAGAGGACTTGAGATCCTGTATTATCACCACTTAGAAATGAGGAAAATGATGTTCCCAATCAATCTCTACCAGTTCTTTGACTGAAGGATGTCAGCAAACAGCCCGGCAACAAGCAAGCAGCACCATATCCCTTCTTATGGCTCCGTTAACCAAGTTGGAGAGGCCGGGCCGTGATTCTCAGGTCAGCTGGCCAGCTCCCTCAGATGGAAGCCACACTCTCTCTTTTCCCACTTCTAAGTGCTCGTTTGCACATGTGTCATCACCTGCTGCTTGCTCGTTAGCACTTGCGTGGCTCAGATTCCATTACACTGGCTAAGTGATCATCAGGGGCCAGCTTTCAGAAAAGGTGCCAGGAGAAAGAGGCGCGTGTGTCCTCACTGTAGCATCACCCTAGAAGTGGACAATGACCGTGCATGCAGGTTGGACCTCGGAAGACCGACAGCTCGTTAAAATGAAGACAAAACCAAGGTGAAGAGCGAGTGGTCGCATAACGAATGGCCCAACTGTCGGGATTTCGCTGACAAGGTGTTAGCATCTCATCTGGAAGCCAGGCGCCCTGGCGGTGGTGGTGAGAGTTGGGGACGGCCTAGAAATCATCTGTGGCTCATCTTATGTGGGAGACAAAATGCCTCTCATCTCCTCGTTTTCCAGAAAACAAATGGCAAGAGGGACAGAGCAGCATATGGTAGAGTTTGTCTGCTAGCTGGTGGCGGCCTTGATGGGGCCTCCTGTGAAAACATATGCAACTGATCAACACAGCAGAGGGTCCGCAGGGGTGCCCAACAGAAAAAAGGAAGTGATGGCATCTTGATAACTTCTCCGGGAGCAGCTACAGAGCTGTGGTTCTGCTTATGGGCCCAGACTGAGGGGCAGGCACAGATTTCTGACTTCCTGTCTGCTAGGGGTCAACAGAGACTCAAAGCAAACTAGTCCAGCCCTGTTTGGGCCAGAGAGAAACAACAGCAGAGTCTCTGAAGGGAAACAGTCATTTCTATCTCAAAATTTTACAGAGAAAAATGAACATTTTATTAGACTCAAATATTATTAAGACACAAACATAATTATTTTACTGGAAGAATAGAAGATCAAAATAGGGCATATTGGTCTTATCTACATATAAAAATACCTATTAAAGGGAAATATTTACATGAGTCACAATTAAAACTAAAATTTATTTTCCCCCTATTTTCAATTTATTTGAAAAGTTTTGAATCTGCAATCAGTTTCAACTTCTCCCCAAAATGCTAATCAAGCTCTGACATCAATATATTCCTTCTATTAGCAAAAAGTTACTTATTTGAAATACCAGGTTAAAAAAAAAAAATTACTGCCAGAATTTTACCATATCAGGATTTATTTCAATTTCAATGTGATCTACTTTAAATCTATTTGGTACACTTACTGAAAGCGTGCTCTACTTGTGTCTACCCTCCTTTCCATGATATCACCTTTACACCCTGAATTGGTTCTTAGGAAATGTCTGTTCAATAATGAAGGCACAGTCCTAACCAGTTTGGCTCCATGGATAGAGTGTTGGCCTATGGACTCAAGAGTCCCCACGTTTGATTCTGGGCAAGGACACGTACCTGGGTTGCGGGCTCAATCCCCAGTGGGGGGGCCATGAAGGAGACAGCCAATCAATAATTCTCTCTCATCATGGGTGTTTCTATCTCTTTCTCCCTCTCACTTCCTGTCTGAAATCAATAAAAAATATATTAAAAAATAAAACAAGGTGGCAGCACAGCAACTCAACTTCTCTGTTGCTTGGCATTTTATGGAGGTCCCTAGTTACATCAGAGGGCTTTCTAGCCAAGAACAAGGAGCTGAAACTGCCAGCTGGAAAGGTTGATGTGAAAGACCCAGGAACCGGGTGTGTGGTACAGAACAAAAGTAATGGGCATGCTTGAGAGCAGTAATTCCGTTAGCTCTCTATTATCTGTGCTAATGAAGAGGGGCAATGAAGCAGATGATCCGTAACCACGGATAATGAAAATCTATTTGCATTCAGCTCCGGGGTGCATTATCCAGAGCCCCTCACTTGTAAACAGGTGATGTTGCAAAAGGTCATTTGTAAATAGGTTATTGTGGACGCAGAATACATTTTCCCAAGAAACAATGCAGCTGATTTATAGTGCTTACGCTATTTAGAAACTAAAAAGCAGGCCGGCATGCTTCCTACCGTTTCAGGAGAGAAGACCGCTTCCAATAGTCAAGTAGATAAGTCTGGAATGGGCCCGCCCTGGCCACAACCTGCTGTCCTCCCCTTGTGTCCAGTGGGGACAAAGTCTTTCCCCACTGCTACCTTACCCTCAGGCCCAAAGCAAAGCCTCTGGGAGCTCCAAATCCAAAGGCAGATATGGTGAGGCAGATTCTGGTAGGGGACACTGGGAAGACCCTCTGGAGTAGGGGCTTGATGGGTAGGCTGCTGTTATAAGAGCTTCTCTGACAGCTTTTCAGGGCTCCCTTTGGAATGAGTCCTTTGGAATAGACAGCCTCCTGAAAATCAGGAGCCCACCAAGGGCAGAACTCTGTGGCAACTAACTTGACATTGCTCAGTAGAGTGGTCGGCAAACTGCGGCTCTCGAGCCACATGCGGCTCTTTGGCCCCCTGAGTGTGGCTCTTCCACAAAATACCATGGCCTGGGCGAGTCTATGTTGAAGAAGGGGCATTAGAAGAAGTTTAAAAAATTTGGCTCTCGCCGAGACTGGTTTGGCTCAATGGATAGAGCGTCGGCTTGGGGACTGAGGGGTCCTGGGTTCGATTCCGGTCCAGGGCATGTACCTTGGTTGCGGGCATATCCCCAGTAGGGGGTGTGCAGGAGGCAGCTGATTGATGACTCTCTCTCATTTATGTTTCTAACTCTCTATCTCTCTCCCTTCCTCTCTGTGAAAAATCAATAAAATATATTTTTTAAAAATTTGGCTCTCAAAAATTTCAATCATTGTACTGTTGATGTTTGGCTTTGTGGACTCATGAGTTTGCCAACCATTGGTCAGCACATCAAATTTCAGACTAACTGCAGAACCTGTAAATAGATTAAGCTCAGCAGATAATAAAGTGGGGCATTTTATGAATACAGAGCATGTGTAAAAGGATACTTAAACAGGAAAGACATCACTGATAATTTTTTAAAAAGCACACAACTCAAAGTATTATCACCAGGAGAATAAATATCTAAACTGTGGGATATACCTACTTTTTGAACAAATAAACTATCACGACAGGCAATATTTTAGCGATGTAATATTATGTAAAAGTACATAAATTATGATAATCTTTCAATAAAATTGAATACAACTAAAATAATTATACTAGAGAAAGTATGTATATACATGTACATGCGATAATCCTATAAAAGAAATTGAGGGAATGATGAATTTGAAGATCTGGGCACCAACTCTCTTAGGTGCAGCATGTGAGTCAAAAAGAATTATCATGAAGCCAATGTTTTTGGCTTCAGCAAATTTAAGAAAGTGTCTACTGAAATGGGGAAAACTCACATGGACAGGTTTTTTTGTTTTAAATATACATATATTTATTGATTTCAGCAAGAAAGGGAGAAGGAGAGAGAGATAGAAACATCAATGAGAATCATTGATTGGCTGCCTCCAGCACAACCCCTAGTGGGGATGGAGCCTACAACCCAGGTATGTGCCCTTGACCAGAACCGAACCTGGGATCCTTCAGTCTGCAGGCTGACGCTCTACCCACTGAGCCACGCTGGCTAGCCAGGGAAAGGTTTTAGGAGAAAATGATCAGGAATTCTGTCTGGACATATTAAATTTAAGATTTTTTTTTTTAAATCAGCTGACATTTTAAAGGAGGCAACATAATATATGTATCTGAAGTTTGAGAGAGAGAGAGAGAAATCTAAGATAAAGAGATAACCTTGGGGATCTTCAGCATTATACATGGTATTTACAGCCTTGGGCTTAAATGGATCACCATGTTATCATCCATCATTTAAAATGATTGCTGGGGATTGGAAGGAAATTTTTGCTTTTATGTCCATTATTCAGTTTGGGGGGTGAGGGGGGGTGGAATTCTTCACAATAAATTTTAGTTTCAATAATCCCTGTCCATTCTTCCCCATTAAGTGTCAAAAGTTAGAACACATAGATATATTCATATTAAATATCTCTTCACCAATTCTGCTCAGAATGCATGAAACACTGTTGAACTTGAACGCCACAATGGGGTGCGGGTATTAGGGGTGCCAACCTCCACACAGTCAAAAACCCACATGTAATATTTGACTCCCCCAAAACAATTAACATAAACGGTTGGTTAACACATATTTTATGTGTCAAATGTTAAATTCTATATTCTTACATTAAATTGATCTAGAGTTAAAAAAAAAAGTTTTTTAAGAAAACCATAAAAAAGAGAACATACACTTACAGTATTTATTTGTTTTAAATCCAAATACAAGTGGACCTCATATTGTTCAAACTTGTATTGTTCAAGGGTCAACTATATTTCATGTCTGGCTTTTCATGTGGTTTATGTGTTTTATTGCTGTGATTTACATTGCTTTTCAAAATCCAAGCCTCATTGCCTATGGCCCTTTGAATGCTATCAAAGGCTCACCCTGGTAAAATAAAACTTTATTTTTAGAAGCCGCTTCTGTTATCTGTTATTTTATTGTCTAATTCAAATTCCTTTCTCACTGGGAAGGAAATTGCTTCATCTCTATTTAGAGCTGTAATTTGAACTCTAGAAGAAACAAATCCCTCAAAGCCATTAGGGTGTTGACATAGCATCTTACCGGTAAAGGGAACGGCAGAGCTGACAATGGACTGGCTTCTATTTGCTTAGTTTTATTGACAGTGTCAGTGTCTGAGGGACTGACATGGCATTTGATAGAGGGGACTCGTCTTACTGGTCTTATATCCTACACAGATCTCCAGAGTATTAACTGTTGTTCATCTCCCCTCCTAGGGAACTAAATGCACAAAGAGGAAGAATCTTAAACATAAAATAACAGCATGTTCTAACCAACTGTAAAATTCCCAGTAGGTAAATATCTGTTAAGATACTTTTTGTATCGAATTTGTCAATTTTCCAATGATCCTTTTTTTATGACCTTGGTTTATTTCTTATCCTTTAATGTAAATTTTTATTGATATTTGAGAGAGTAAGGGGAGAGGTATAGAGAGATAAATGATGAGAAAGATAGATACCTAGGCTGACTCCTGCACGCCCCCTACTGGGGATCCAGCCTGCAACACAGGCATGTGCCCTCACTGGGAATCAAACTGTGACCTCCTGGTTCATAGGTTGATGCTCAACCACTGAGCAACACCAACTAGGTGGATAACAATACTTTTAAACCATAATTTGGCAACACAATAAAAGCATAAAGAAGTAAATTATAATTTTTTATAGAGGACGAAGGCAATCAAAAATGCCTGTGTCCCTTCTTCACTAGAGAATGAGAGCTCCCATGTCATGTGGGAGGTGGAGGACTCGGACAAGGAAAGAATTTCCAGCTGGGCACTCCAGGGTTGCCAGCACTACTTCCAACCAAGTGCAGGCACACACCCCTTTATTCAATGCAGCAATGACACAGGGAGATTAGCTGTGTCTATGGTCCCAGTGAGGAAGCTGAGGTTTGAAATAATCAGTTACTGGGTCAAAGAATATGCAAGTCACCGATGCAGTGGGTGTTTCTATCTCTGTCCCAGTTTCCACCATGCCCCTGTGTGACTAGACGAGCTACAGCCCAAGTGATAGAGTTAGAAGGGTGACCATCTCAAAGGGAGTTACCCTACCCTGTAAATTAAAACTGAATGATCGGGACTCTATGAGACAGAGGCAAGGTACCTAGATCACCGCTATGGTGATGTACATTTTCAAGAAATTAAGACAATTGTAAGAAGATGTTTTCATGAGTTTCCCTCTCTGAGTTGATTAATCTTGACTTACCCTTGAAGCTCCTGCTGAGAGACATACAACTAACTTAGTCAGTCGCTTGTGGGGTGCACTTGTAACTTGTATGTTAGTCTCTCCAATTCGAATGGCAACCAATGTACCTCGTTGCTCACAAAGATAAGCTCTCCCGTCCTCGCCCCGAGTCTGTGTCAGCAATCCCTTAGATTACTCACATATAACATTTGCTGAGGGGAGCAAAATCAAGCTGGTTAATTGCCTCGGATTTTTTAAATGAAAAGCCTCCTCTTTCTAAGCCTCCAGTGCAGTTGGCAAGGGGCTCTGTGCAGCCTGAACGCTCTTTCTATGGCTCTTTGGTGACTGTTCTCAAAACTGCTGACCCTGGTGTTCTTTCACTGGGGCCTGTGGAGCCCAAAAGAAGAAAATAAAAGGCGAGTTTTGAGCCTTTAGGTAAACACCCAGGTGACTTGTTCTGCAAAGGAGGCAATTTTGAATAATAAAGATTTTTTGTGCATTCTCACTTTTCATTGTGTACAAAAGCTTCCTTCAAACCTCATGCAGAAGGAGAGGGGGTGTTTTTCCCAGATGGAGCAAACTGTTCCGGGCTGCCCCAGCCCTGAAATATGCTAGGATAAATGAATGGGAAATGAGTTTGAAGGGCTTAGGTTTTTCTTCCAGAAAAATCAAATTTACCAATGTATTTCTTAGTGGTTATGCTATGTCTATATTTCCCTGGCCACCCTAAAATAAAGGAGTAAAACATTTTTGTCTCTGCCGAAACCAGTTTGGATCAGTGGATAGAGCATCGGCCTGCGACTGAAAGGTCCCAGGTTCGATTCTGGTCAGGGGCATGTACCTTGGTTGTGGGCAAATCCCCAGTGGGGGGGGGTGGTGTGTGTGAAAGAGGCAGCTGGTCAATGTTTCTCTATCATCAGTGTTTCTGGCTCTCTATCCCTCTCCCTTCCTCTCTGTAAAAAAAACAAAACAATAAAATATATTTTTAAAAATATTTTTGTCTCCACATATGAAACAAGTAAACTAATGGGTCCATTTAAAATGCTAGTAGGATACTTTTGCCGAAGCCGGTGTGGTTCAGTGGTAGAGCGTCGGTCTGTGGACTGAAAAGTCCCAGGTTCGATTCCGGTCAAGGGCATGTACATTGGTTGCGGGCACATCCCCAGTGCGGGGTGTGCAAGAGGCAGCTGGTCGATGTTTCTCTCTTATCGATGTTTCTAGCTCTCTATCTCTCTCTCCCTTCCTCTCTGTAAAAAATCAATAAAATATATTAAAAATAAATAAATAAAAATAAATAAAATGCTAATAAGATACTTTTAAAAAATCGGAATTTATACATGAGAAACTCAATCATCCTTATTTGGATGGATAAATGCCATCTAATTTAAACTCCTCCAAAAGGCCTTCTCTATAACCCTGAATTAACATTTCTCTCATTTTTTGAAGTTAGTAGCATTACTGGCTCTCTCAAGTGTTTAAATCCCAGCTAAATGGATACCCTTTCTTTTTTTTCTGCTGTCACTCTGAAATATGTGGAAACAGTACTCTCTCCTCTTTATCTCTTTGAGTTCATTTCTTATCCCATTAAAATCTAGCTCCCATCTGACTGAAGTCACCAAAGTTCACTGATTTTTGAATCCAAGGATTTCTCACTGGACTTCAGCCTGATCTTTGTAACACCGCCATTCAGCCAGATTTTTCTCCTGGATTTCCTGATTGTACCTTTGGTTATTTCTTCTCTTCTCATTCACTCAAAAACCAGTATTTATTCCCTAACAACTCTATCAGTTATTGTACCGGAAACCAGAGAAAAAGAGTGAGAATAGTCCCAACTGGTGTAAGTGCTCAGAAGACATTTTAGTTGACAGATCTTTTTGTTGGTTGTGTTTTGCTCTTTTCTCTTGAATCCTATTATATTTTTGCTCGGTTAACTATGATTATATATTTTTTAAATTATAATTGCAATAAGTGTCCTCCTACACATTTTTTATTTACATGAGCTATACTAAATGCGTTCCACATCTTCTTCCCTGGCGCTCATCCAAACAGCTCCTTAGTACTTGCAGTTTGGATGACAGATAATTTTTTTATTCTTATCTTTCTGAGAGGTGGCATATGGAGGGCAGGGCTGTGAGACACCGATGATATGTTTCTAGAATTGTGGGGGCACACCCTAGACCGGGTCCCAGCAGGACAAGGGGGAAAAAGTGATCTGCATGCAGTACGTGACTATCTACTCAGGGTCCCTGACCTCTCTATCCTTAAATTGTCAAATTAAAAAATGACAATAGCCAACACAACAATAGCCATCTGGTATGAATGAATCAATATTATACCTCTTTTTTTTTTCTTTTTCTTTTTTTGTCAGATCAGCAACAAAATGATATTCTTTTTGGTGTGCTTCAGGATTTTGCTAATTCGTTTATTATGGGTTCCATGAGATGAAAAAGGCTGAAAAATCACTGCCATAGATAAATTGGAAAGGAAGACAGCTATTGCAGGATCTGACGCTCCACCACAAGACTTGATGCTGATTGGCTTTGCCAAAATGCAGCACTTTCTAGAGACAGCGTGAGAAGGTCTTCAATTCAGAGGGAAAGACGCACACCTCTGCCTGCAATGGCACCCGGATGCAACAACACACGCCCACTCAAATATCTGGTACCTCGGAGAGGCTGGAAATTAAATCAGGTGCCCTGCCAAAGCATTACACTTATCCATTACTCCCCTGATTCCCAGCCCATGGCCTCTTTCCGGATACACGTGCGCTCAGCATCATCTCCGCTGGGCACTTCCATGTGATATTCTTGTGGCTTAAATGACAAAAGCTCATTGGGGTAGAAAACACACAATGGCTTCTCTTATCATTCCAAACACGGGCCCCATTCGAGCGATGGAATAGGTTTCAGAGGCATTCCTGAGCACTGCCAGGTGTATTTCCATCACCACATCATACAATTTTTGTCTAGTTCTCTGCCTTCGCCTCTCCCATGGAGCTTTATTGATTCCATGACAAATCAGTCACTCAGCTTGTAACTACTGTGTTATTTGAAATTTCTATTCAAGGCTTCCTGGACCATTCTCCTTTACAAATAGAGTCACTTTCCAATTATTTATTCTACGGAATATCACAAAAGCGGATACAGAGGAAGTGATATTAGCTTCCCCAGGTGAGGAATAAAACTGACTTATGTTCTAGCCCTGGTTCAGTTAGAGGAGAAAATTTCCGCACACTCAAGATTTGTGTATCTTGCTCCCTTTTCCTATTAAAAACTTAAAATCGTATATCATGGATGTGCAAATGATCAAATCATAAAAAATTAAGTAATATGCATCTGTGCATAACTACATTTTTTTTTAAAGCTTGGTCACAAAGTAATTCAAGTGTAATTTTATTACATTAGCTGACATTTATAAAATGTTGATCTGTATTACTGGCCATGTTTGCAAACTATCCAAAAAATTCTTTTTAACCAATGAAAAGGGTTGGTTAGAAATTGAGCAAATGAGCCGAAACCAGTGTGGCTCAGTGGTAGAGCGTCGGTCTGGGGACTGAAAGGTCCCAGGTTCGATTCCGGTCAAGGGCATATACATAGGTTGCGGGAACATCCCCAGTAGGGGGTGTGCAAGAGGCAGCTGGTCGATGTTCTCTCATCGACATTTCTAGCTCTCTATCTCTCTCCCTTCCTCTCTGTAAAAAATCAATAAAATATATTCTTTTAAAAAAAGAAGAAGTTGAGCAAATGAAATTAAAAGGGTTCATGGGTAAATTAAAACACACACACACACACACACACACGGCCATGAATGGATGCGTATACAATAGAAGACACAGGAAGAGAAACCTGGGCATTGAGGGAGAGTCCTCTCTTTGTGAAACATTCACTCTGCACCTCAAGGAACCAGGCCCAGCAGTGGGTATGGGGTTGACTGAGGCACTACTATTGACCCCCAAGAGCTTGTTGCGTCATGCTTGTGTTTGCGGTCAAGTGTGGGGGCAGCTATAATTTCTTGACATGTTAGGATGCCGTGTGTTTAAGCTCTCCAGAGTTCAGAGGAGCGGATGGACCCTGAGTACTGGGGAATGCCTACATGTATGATGGAGACAGGCCCCAGAGGTCAGGAGCAACAGGCCAAGGTTTCCAGGCTGTGAAGACAGCTGGGCTAGGAGAGCCAGAACAAGTCACAGAGAATATAGTTTTTGAAGTCAGTTCAGAGGAGAAACTAGGCATTCACAAAACTGCCCCAATGTTGGGCCCACAGGGAGTGTGGTCAGGAAGGTAATCAAGACCAGTTTTTAATGGTGGCAGCAGTATGTAGAAAGTTCTGGTCCTGACTTGGGAAATGACATATTCTGGGAACAGACTTGACTGGGATGCAGCTGTAGCTCTGCTGGGCATGCTGGGAGGAGGGATGGGTCACAGATTGAAAACTGTTGCAGTAGAGCCTCAGTCTTAGGCCCTAAGACCATCAGAAAACACAGATATTTACATTACAATTCATTAACATTAGCATAATTACAGTTATGAAGTAGCAACAAAAATAATGTTATGATTGGGGGTCACCACAACATGAGGAACTGTATTAAAGGGCCGTGGCATTAGAGAGATTGAGAACCACTGGTCTAGCAGTGGTGGGTGGCCGAAATGACCTCACCTTGCCTCCTGCTTGCATAGGTCTCTCTGCGTCTCTGTAACCCCCTCCCCCTTGAGGCCCTGGTCTAGACTGCCCACATGCAGAATGACCAGCCTCTCAATGAAACAGGCATGTGGCAGAGCTGCCCACTCTCTGCTAAGCCACCTCCTCAGTCCCTCCTTAGAATACATGGTTCTGGGGATGCTGCACAGCAAGGTGGGAGGACTGAGGTGCTGAACGTCAGCTCTCTGTGCTACCACAGGGTGACACTGGACTCCCCTTCAGAGCCACCCTCCAGCTGTCACCAGGGACAGCCTTCTAGCACACCCTTTCAGCGTCCCAAACACAGCCAAGAACACCTATGGTTGGCATTTCCACATGGCCTGTCGCACACATGTGACTTGAGAAGGAGAGATAGGAACCCATGTGCCTGATCTTCTGCCGCACTCCCCCCCCCCCAACCCAATCCTGTCTCATTCTTTCCAAAATCTGCCAGCTCCATAAAGAGAGTTTCAAACTTGAACTACTAAATCCTTCTCATCCCAGCGACTCTATTCCAAGGCTCAGCCCTCACTGATGGGAGGGGAAAACATCTCTGCATTAAAGAAGAAAAGGCTTCATTGGAGACCTGTGGGTTTTAGCTCATAACATTCTTTTGTAAAATCTTTCATAGTTGACTCACTCCGAAATTCTTAGGAAATAACTCGTTCTCTTTGCAGTTATTTTATAAAAGTCTTAATTTCCTACGTGACCACCCTGCTGGAGAGATGAATGCCTTAGGCTAGCCAGGAAGAAAATGAGGGGCAACATGATGTAACAGACGCACATCCCTGCAGCGCACAGAGGAAATGAATGAACTAATACATAAATTCAAACTGAGAATCGCTACATTTCTGGGATTGCAATCGCAACCTGTGCTCTAATTTTAAATGCCACTGGAAACATGACAAATCTGTCATTTCATACAAGGAGAAGGATTACATTTTCCTAGAAACTTTATGTCCTAAGAAAATATAATGGCTGTCACCTTCAATAACATTCCTCCTGAGCTTCGTGGAAGGCTGCTCGGTGGGAAAAACAGGTAGATGTGTGATGGCCTGAAAATACAATTTATTTAAGGGGGGGGAGGGGGGAGATGAGAGGAGAGAGATGGAATAAAGGTAAAATATGACACCAAGAGAAATCTGGGTCAACATTAATAAGTGAAAGAGTATAGCAAAACATGAATGATTTTTAAGGAGCTTCAGAAAATTGGACATGCTAGGATAGATAGATATATATATATAAAAAATTGTAATAACTCCGGGGAACAACAAGAAAACAGCTAGAAATTATTTCTCTACAAAGTAATAATGCAATCCACATAGGAAGTTAGATTTCAGAAGCTCTGATTTTCATGGAAAGTCTATATTCATCTCTTAAGGGGAATCAATGATAGACCAGTCAGGGAATTATGCAAATCTATCAAAGTACTGGATCACTTTTATTAGGATGTGATTTGCAACACAGCACAGGTGGCTTATCTCCCAGACTTAGTAGAACATATTCTTTGGAGTTCAGAGTCATTGAAATGCAAATGGCATTTGTAATGCAAAGGAGAGGGGGCTGATATTATGGCTCTACCCTTTGAGATAATCTGCGTTCATTGTGTGATATCTTTACCTTGTTTATAATCCACTCAGCACAGCTCCTCCCTCCCCAAACTCCCTGTTATTTTAACTTCTTTCCTTTTTCCTGGTTTCCTCTTTCAGATAAATATTCACCCAAGTCCATCGAAAGAGGACATGTTAGCTTCATAGGTATGATTATGGGGTATGCAGTCATGTGGAGCAAAAGTACACCAGTGTGATACCAGAGTCAGCTCAGTGCAATGGAGAGTTATTGTTGACTTTAATTCTGCCTAAGCTAATAGAGGATACCTTGGTCAACCATTAGCCTATATGCACCTTAGAACAAATTTTATAAATATATGGGTCTGTTTTTTAAAAAAATTAATTTAAAATAAAGTGTCCTTTCCTGAGATGGCCCCAAATCAGATCACATGGGTGGGGCAAGGGTTTTGTACAGATCACACGGGGCTCTGGACACAGATTCATCAATAACAGAAGGAAACTGAGTAATGATTCCCCAAGGCACCCGGATGGTGAAATGCCAATTTGTATATCGCATTCTTAACCCACTGCGGACGGATCACGAAGATTTTCACTTCATATTACACAGTGATTTACAAAGAATCAGACTTTATAAATATATTAGCTTCTAAGAACATGTAATAAATAATTTCAAAATGCAATGGGTATTTAATTTTAAAGCGAGCCTTTAACATTTATTTAAAACGTTTTTTATATTTGTTCAATAGAAACTTATCTGGCCACTGGGTAAAGCTAGCAATGAAAATACTGGTGCACAATGTGTTAATATTTCAAAAGTCATTTTAAAATACCTTAAGTATATATTAAAAGGCAAAGATTTACTGTCAACAATAAAAGTACATTTTTTAAAAAATCACAATGTGCTGCCACCTAGTGGAGGTTTTAACTTTGAGAGCCTGTTACCTTCTATTCAGCCACATACCTCTTTGGCCTTGGACTATCCCAGTAGAAATGCGAAGTGATAACTAGGAAATAACTCTCGTTAACTAGGCAGCCCTTGCTGTGCTATTTCTGCAGATTCTATTCCCAACGGAGTCTCTTCCGACCTTGTTCCTAAATGTTCACTTTATTACCCCAAATGGCAAAACAAACAGACAAAAAAAAAAAAAAAAGAAAGAAAGAAAACCCTTCCATTTGAACCATAACATCTAACACAGGTATAAAATAATGCTCTGCCTGTGCCTGACACTGTGTTTGCTGGGTTTCAATACAGCTTCCGCTAGAATTCTGCTCTGTCAACCATGACTCAACAGCCTTTCTCTCCTATTGCACACCCTGCCTGTACCACAGAGTCAAGATCCTCATTCCTGGCCCCTGTCAATCTCCAAAGTCTTTTCCCTGTGAATGATTTTCTGAATGAGACAGCAAGGCATTCTGCACCTAGGTCTCTGACCCATCATTCTCACAGCCTTTAAAAAAAATACATAGACGTTGGTAGACCCTGATAGCATTTCACTGTCATTGTTTTCTTTTTTTAAAAAATATATTTTATTGATTTTTTTAATTTTTTTTTTTTAACAGAGAGAAAGGGAGAGGGATAGAGTTAGAAACATCAATGAGGGAGAAACATCAATCAGCTGCCTCCTGCACACCCCCTATTAGGGATGTGCCCATAACCAAGGTACATGCCCTTGACTGGAATCGAACCCGGGACCCTTCAGTCTGCAGGCTGACGCTCTATCCACTGAGCCACACCTGTTTGGCCACCATCATTTTTTTTTTCTATTGGATCTTGCCATCTCTCAGAATTTACGTATTCTCAAGTTCTGATATTCTAAACTTCCTCCTTCTGACCACAGCCTTTTATGCTTTGATTTTTGAAACTGCTGTTTTATCTAGTGATGGTCTTTTTACAAAGAGATGACTTTTTTCATGGATTTTTCATGGATGACTCAGGAAAAAAGAAAAAAAAAAGTCAGTGGTCATTTTTTAGGTGGCTAATTCTGTTCAGACAAGAATAGAACTTGCCACTGAGACCTGAAAGATATCACTAATCAATTCAGGACATGCTAAAGATAGAAATAGAGATCCTTTCTCCATTTGTTTCTCATCCCTGCATGTCTTTTATTCTCTTTGATGGTAGATCTTTCTCTTCTACTGCAAGCAGGCTAACTCCACAGTGACCAATAAAAAATACCACCAGCATCTTAGCTTAGCAACTCCCAGCAGGGGGTGGGGGGATGGGATAGTATTTCTTTTTTTTTTTTTTTTAAATATATTTTATTGATTTTGTACAGAGAGGAAGGGAGAGAGATAGAGAGTTAGAAACATCGATGAGAGAGAGTCATCGATCAGCCGCCTCTTGCACACCCCCTACTGGGGGTATGCCCGCAACCAAGGTACATGCCCTTGACAGGAATCGAACCCGGGACCTTTCAGTCCCCAAGCTGACACTCTATCCATTGAGCCAAACCGGTTTCGGCAGTATTTCTTCTTGTCAGTATCTAACTAAAGATCCTACAAGTAAAAGATCTGATTGGCCCTGCTAGGGTCACATGCCTGGTCCTTGAACCAATCATTGTTGCCAGGCAGATGGAGTGATGTAATTGGTTAGGCTTAGGTCATAGACTTCTATCGGTGGCCAGGGTTCAGCTATTATTAAAAGAAGAGTAAAGGAACAGAGAAGTTTAGCATAATGGTTGGACAACTCAACTCATTTCTCCAAAATAACCAATTTCTCTCTATCAGCCTTAGTAGTTGCTTGGTCTCTCCTCATGGAATTTCTGCTCCTAGACCCTTCTCTTCTCTGCGAGAAATTCCTTTCTTACTCACAAGTTATGCAATTCCATTACTTCTCTTTCAAATGGTGCTTTCGTTCCTATTCCTAGATAACTCAATAGCACGTGGTCCCAATCCTCAAGCAGCATTCCATTTGCCAGATCTTCTTCTTGAGGGCAGGAACTGGCCAACCTTTGAGTCACATGCCCCACACCCACCAAGGAGGGAGAATAACCTGATGGAGAACCCACAGTGGCTGCAGGTGGCATGGCCTTTGGATGAAATAGATGCCAGCAGTTTCATCAGGATGGCAGGCCCCTTTCTGGTCGTGATCAAACCGTGCCTTCTCCCCAACTTTGTTTGAGGAGGCATTTCCACGAGGCTATAGTGAGAACTGGAAATTTCTGAATCCTTAAGGGCTTCTTCATTTCCCCCACATTGGTTGGTTTTTGGAAAATTAAAATTGAAATGGTTTGAATGAACCAAAAACAGAAGAACCGTTTCATTTTATTAGCCTCTTCTGCAGCAGACTCATGCAAAAGATCAGCCCACAATACATCTATTAGGGAACAGTTAGGTTCACATGCATTTATTAAAATGAGATCACTAGGACAAATTGGAAAACAATATTGTCAACCTCCAGTATTCTCCTCTCCCGGACCTAAATTTATCACCTTTTAGGTTGAATTGGCTGCTTCATGTTGGACTCTTTCCAAAGCTCTCTTGCTATGTGGACATCTCATTTGCATACAAAAAGGCGCACAGCATGGCTGGATAAGCCCACCATCTGGCCCCTGCAATTTATCTGGATTATTACTGAACTGTACAAAACTCTGTAAATATATATTCCTAAAATTCCAACTGCTTCCTGCTCCATCTGCCTGGCCGCACTTCCCTCCAGTAACCCTGAACAGACCGGGACATTTGTTTTCCCAACCCCTGACACACAGGCGCACCGATACACACACATCTTCCTGCTCTGCTGACTATTGCTCGTGAGAGTCAAGTCAGAAAGCCAGGCCAGCTGGGCCCCTGCCAGAGAGGGCTATTCAGGCCCAGCCAGGCTCGGGAACTGATTAGCATGCCTTCACTGGTCCCCAGCTGAATCCCCACCTCGTGGTCTCATTTTTCATACAGCCCATTCCAAAACGTTGGCATTCTCTTTGTAGAGGTCTCATTCTTGAATGGGATCCATTTTTTTTTGGAGACTCAAGGCTAAGGATTCCAGTGAATAAATATCAGTATCATTACACCTGTGTTTTGAACAGTACAGATTGGTGTCGAAACTTTCCTACATGATAGGAGTCCAGCTTTTCCTATTAAACTACTGTTATGTCTCAAAGTGTGAATTAAAGAACTTCTTTAGTTCTTACTGACCAAAATTGAATCCAGAGACCTTAAATGATATTGTTAAATCAATACTCTATGTCCTTATTGGTTAATCCAAGAAACCATACAACAGAGCATATGAGGAGCACAAAAGAAGACATATTCTGAAGTCAGACTGCCCGGGTTCAAATCCTGGCCCTCTCTTCTACCCTCAGCAGTGTGACCTTGGATGATTTACTTAATTCTCTGTTTCTGTTTATTCATCTATAATAATACTTTTACCCCTTTAGATTGCATAAACACTTCACTCACATTTTTAAAGAACTTACACAGTATTTTGTTTCCTACATAAAATAAACATTCTTTAACCTGCCTGGACCTATTCTATTTTTAAAAATATATATTTTATTGATATTTTTACAGAGAGGAAGGGAGAGAGATAGAGAGCCAGAAACGTTGATGAGAGAGAAACACCGACCAGCTGCCCCCCGCACACCCCACACTGGGGATGTGCTCACAACCACATACATGCCCCTGACCCGAATGGAACCTGGGACCCTTCAGTCTGCAGACTGACGCTCTACCGCTGAGCCAAACCGGTTTCGGCTGGACCTATTCTATTGATGTGACTCTGTTCCACTTTGATTCGCTCTTTACCTGGCACCTCTGAAGTTAGTCTCCAACCCCAAGTCACTAAGCCAGCTGGCTTTACAAGCTTACAAGCACTGAATACACTGCCTCATTCACTGGAAGAATACACTAGAGTTTGTGGGGAAAGCTGAAGTCAATAATGATAAGTAACCGTTAGACTCCTTTTTTTTTTGCTTTGTGTATGTATTCACCAGCAACACTGGCCAAGGTCAATGGTAAGTTGAAGATCCAGAGAATTCGGTATCTAGGCTTTATTCTCTCAGACACACAAGTACCCACATCACCTCCACTTCTTTGACTCCCAACTCCACCCACGGCTCTGTCTCTGGAACTGGTGGTCTACCTGTCATCTTCCACCGACCCTGCTCTTCCAAAGTCCCTGATGGCCTCATAGTCAAGGCCATCTCTCTTATTCCCACCACATCACAAGGATTCTGTCAGGCACTTGGCACTTGAGTTTTTATGGCAAAACTCTCCTCCTTCTCCAAGTGTTTTTCCTTCACTGTCTCTTTGTTGTCTTTGTGGACTCCTTTCTGTGCCTCCTATGTCACCCTCATTTCTCTAGGTACTGAAATACCCCTGTTTATTATGCCTTGACTTCTAAGCTTCTGAAAGAGCAAGTTTATGCTCAACTGTCCCATTCCCTCTCAAGTTTTAGCCACAGCCAAGTAGTAACCACATCTTTATCATATCTTCCCCAGATGACAACAACGAAATCCTTACTGGGCTCTCTGAAAGCATCTAGTCTCATCCCTTTCAAATCCCCAAGGTTATCTATCCAATCGAGTTCCCATGACTTCATAATCTTAATAGTTGACCTCATTCTAGCATCTTCCTACCCCTTCAGTCTCACTCTACCATGCTCTGCTCCTTGCCTTGCACATTACTTACTAGAAATGCTACATATTCTCACGCATAACACAGCTCTGTCTGGTCTGGCTTTTGGCATTCATGTCATCTTCTCAGCCTGGAATAACTTATCATAGATTCTTACTTCCATCCTTTAAGTAACATGCAGTTTTAAGTAAGTTGAAGTTCAAATAAGACACACACCAATTCCTCCAGCCTATATATCCCAAGTCTGGGTTAAGTGCCTTCTCTCTCCTAGTTCCTGTAGCATCCATTTCATGAAGGCCTTCGTATATTAATTGCATTTCACTTAAACTCTCGCTTAATGCTTTGGGTGTTCTTTGCTGGCAGAAATAATGTAATGTGTATACACATCCCCCGTCTCTTCCAGTGCACTTGTTCTTTAAAAGGCACTCCATGATAGTTACTGACTGGATGAATAAATGATTCGATGAATGAGCATCGGGGCAGCAAAACTCTCAAGAAGTTGACCCTTGAAATATGCTCAAGTAACCTCTTTCATGAAATTCTGAAACCTCATTCATCCCAAAGACACCAAGCCGGTTATGCTGTGCTCCTCTTTCTTTCATAGGCAGACAATGAATCACTCCGAATTACAGCTCTTAAGACCTTACAGCAAATGCAAAATGCCCTGCAGGACATCCATCTTTCACGGGGCATTATATTTTTTAAATGATAATTGTTGTCCTAAATGTTCTTACCCACATTTCGCCTCGTTAAAGATGTCTGCCTGCCTCCATAAAATGAAAGATGCCAGATTGTTTACAGATGAATTAATCATGGCATTATCCCTGGAACTTTTAAATTACATCAATTACGCTGCATTTAGCATCACAAAATAACCTGCATCTTAAACAAATGGAATCCTTTCTCCTATTAATAATGATTAAATCATTAGCTACCACTATTGAATAGCAATGTGTCTGCAGTCAGTGGCTCCCGGGATACATAAGAAATCTTGACTCTTGCCGCAAAATGTACGCTCTCCTTTCAGGGGCATCGTCAATCTTTATGGAATTGGGGCACATTCGTTTTCTCTAGGCATTCATGTATGAATGCACGATAACGTTTCGATGTGGTAGACTGCCTAACACTGGGAGCTCAAGAGAGCCATCTGAAATAATTCCACATTAAAGAGCCCAGGGCCCCAGCATCTTTTTGAGACACAGGACAAGTCTGGCTTTTCAGCTTCCAACTGAACTTTCCAGATACTTAAACTGTTTGGTTTTGGTCAATGTCTTTCAAACAGTAGCATGGCGATGTCTGAGGCAAGCCAGACAGAGACATAAAGACATTATTTCTAGTGTCTTCTGTGAGTTATGCAGAAAAAGACAGCAATACGTAATCAAATAAAAAATCTATTTAAGTATACCAGGCTCAAAATATCTGCAAAAGAAGTAGCCTTTAATTCTTTATGCTAACTTAAACTTTCAGCCCTTTATACATGGTGTGGCTCAGTGGTTGAGCGTGGGCCCATGAACCAAGAGGTTGCCAGTTCAATTCCTGCTCAGGGCACATACCAGGGTTGTGGGTTCGATCCCCAGCAAAGGGTGTACAAGAGGCAGCTGATCAATGTTCCTCTCTCATCAGATGTTTGTATCTACCTTCTCCCTCCTTCTTTCTCAAAAATAATCAATAAATCATACTATAAAAAAAAAAATACAAAAACCCTTACAAACCCAAAATATCTCTTATCTATGATCCATAAACATAAGGCCAAACAACAAAAAAGACAATTACATTCTATAGCCAAGGCATCCCTCACCACACCTCTCCTTAAATGTCAGCTTTCCTTAATGTGTGATGGAAAACCTGAGATGTGACTGTAGGCCCTGGGAAGTCACTCACGCCCACTCTGGGATGCTCTATGCAGCATGCAGCTTCCCTCTGAGCAACTTAGCAGGAAGGGAGGAAATGCTACAGCCATTGGGAACTGGCAACACCAGGAAGTCACAATTAAGACTCTAGCAAAACCTGCACCAGGACTGCACTTGGTAATTTGTTTCTAAAATTACTCACAATAACGCCTGGATCTTTTCACAGCAATCCACACAGAGTACCTTTTGCATGAAAAAATGCTTAACCATCTACACTATCTTCTTTACAATTCTCTTCTTGTCTATACTTTCCCTTTTTATTTATTTTTTCCTGTTAGGTCGGATCAAATAATTGAATCGATATCCCCTCCCCTAGGAAACTGACCTTTTTTTTTTTTTTTAGATCATTTTGCAACAGACATTCCCTTTCATTTAGACCACATTCCATTTGCTAAGACCAGTAACTTTCCCCTCCAGACTTGCCCAGGATCTGGACCTGCCCAGAGAATTCCCTGATTTTTAAAAATAAATAAATAAATAAATACCCACCTAGAGTCCTTTAAAATATCTGACTTCCTATCCCTGGGTGCTGGCACCTATTTGGGGCTCAGCCCATCTGGTTTCCAGGTGATCTAATAAATTTAAAATCCTTTACCATTCTCGACCTCATGTGTTCCTCCCTCAGCGAGGCTAACAAGTTCACTTTTAAGAATGCTGGTCCGCTAAATCCACTTATCGTGAGGTGAGGGATGGTTTTGGGAGTGATCCTTAAAGTCTTTGGTTTCAAATTGGGGTGTACCACAAATGTCCAACCCTTATCAGTGTCAAAAACTGACTTGGGTCGGGTTCCACACTTCGTTGTACTAATATTTTCTCCCGCGTTCATAGATGAACTTTTTCTGAAATCTTTAAGAAGGGAGGCTACAAGCACTCAAGGAAATAAACCTAATCTGGGTGAGCAGAGAGCCCTGCTATCATAAGGCGATCATAGGTGCCAGTATGTTTAAGCAAGGTAGGAACTTGTCCCTATGTGGTTATTAACAGCATCTGCTCTGGCTCAGAGCTGCGCCATTTTAGATGACATAACATGAGGAATCCAAAGTTTTGATCTCCTCACCTTGTGGCCCTGGGGAGTGGGCTGTCCTTGGAGAAAGCAGCCACAGAGAGAACAGGGCAGGCTTGGGGTCCTCAACCAAGCACCATCTCAATTTCAACTTCAGGGTCATTTTCAAACACGTGAGACAGGACCATCAGCAATAAGTGAAGTGCAATTGAGTCATCCAGGGCCACACTGCCGGCTGTGTCAAAGATGGGAGAAATCCATCTTTTGAATGAAACGGAAAATAATAATAATAATTTAAAAAGATGGTTCTGAGAGGAAAACAATTATTTTCTCCTGTTTGGCTTTTCAACATCAAAGCCAGGGACTGGAAGCCCAGCTATGATGGGGAAATGCTGAGAAGCAAAACTGTGGGTCAATTAGAAAACAATCAGTTCCTCCCTAAGAAAAACAACCTCTTTTGACACCTCCGTTTGTTGTGACAAATTGTTTGCCTTGGTTCCAAGAGAAATGATGCTTACAGGGTAAAAAATTAATTACATTCAGGTGTGCTGGGTGAGTGGACCAAGGACACGTGTTTTGTTTTTTTTTTCCTGAACCACCGTCATATTTTGATGAGCAAACAGGAAGACATATAGAAATATAACTATTAGATATTTATTGAGGAAGTTCTGTTGTCTCTGATTTAGATTATATTTACATATATAATAATAAACTCTATTGCTATATATATATATATATATATATATATATATATAACTTAAAGACCCCAATGGACTGTTTGTGTTCATGAAAGCAGGGTCTAGAAATAGCTAAACCAACATTAATACTGTTGCCATGATTTATTAACTTAACGTACTAATTATTCATTAAAAGTC
Organism: Nyctalus aviator; assembly: GCA_036971965.1. NCBI lineage: Eukaryota > Metazoa > Chordata > Mammalia > Chiroptera > Vespertilionidae > Nyctalus > Nyctalus aviator. The sequence goes on along the minus strand of CM072940.1, from coordinate 8,221,405 downwards.
CTCTACCCAGCCTCTGTCATCAATCAACAAATATTTACAAAACAGCTCTTAGTATTGGGTAGGCTCCCACACTGTGGTAAAATGCTAGAACAAGGAAAAGAGAACAAACCCACTTCACCCCAGATAGGAAACTGCTTGTAAAATGTTGAGTTATTTGGCTCTGTATGTAGGTGTGTGTAGACACTCTTTAAAATTAGAAATAAAAAAATTAAAAGACCATGTGGCTTTACAGTGTATTTCAGTTACTTCAGAGAATCACAAACTAAGTTGCTGATTAATCCAATCTCGGTACAACAAATAGGAGGAATTGGACAGGGGGATAAAGATGGAATAAACAAGGATTCCTTAATTCTTAAGAAAACCCCACTTTCTCAAGAAATCTACCATTGTTCTCATTTTATCTTTGCTCTGACTAAAAAGATGGCATTTCCATCTCTTTATGTTTAGAGACTAATTCAAACTAACTTTTGCCACAAATAACCTGAGGTGTTTCAAGACATAAAAATACCCAAAACTGATTAAAATCCCCCCCTACAAAATGCTTTTTATAATTATTTTTCCTCCAAAACTGTCTTTAATTGGAATATGCCAGTAAGATGTTTATTTTCTTGATAGCTACACCATATCCTTCTATTCAAAAGTATTAAAGTAGTATTTTTGGTATACATTTTGCGTCTAAAGATGGAGCTTCTAGCTTAGCTTGAAAGTTTGAAACTGTTCAAGGAGAAAGAATAGCAGATGAAAAAAAAATAGTCTAGGTAATGTATAATAATTTTTCAATGTTATCTTGAGTACGGGGAAAAAGGGAACTTCTCTGAAAATTTTTTTCTAACTGATGTCTCTATAGAGTTCTGAACCTTGTACTCACTCATTTATAAAAAATATCACCTATTCATTTATGTGGGGCCTGGCAAGGAGAAAGGCAGTTCTCTTGAGCTTAGGTCAATAAATCCTTGAAAAAAAATCTTTCCATTTTATAAAACGTAGGTGACCTCACGCATTAAAAATTTATTTTCTATACAGATTGTTGGTACTCAATCATTAAATATCTTTTTTTTTTTCAATCAGTAAATGTCTTTGAATAAACTCTATTACAATCTTCACGTAGACTTGGATTGATTTTTCACGCACACATATATCTATATAAATATACATTGGTTATGCAATTTGGCAAATATGTATAGTTGAGAAATTAGGTGAGGGCTGAGGATTGTGTGTGTTTCATCATGATTGGGCGCTCTATAATAAAAGCCATGACCAAGGTATGGAAAATAAACTGATTTATACATATGAAAATATTCAAAATCTCATTGCACCTGTCTCATCATACCCCTTTCTCGGGACTAATGATGTAAAAATTCAGGATTAAAGATCAAAACCCATAAATCATAAACAAAATGACACCTGTTTTTCTTCTTATAAATCATTTTTCTGAAATCGCAATGTATAACAGGGATGATAGGTCAATCCATCATACCCGGAGCGAAATTCAACATTCGTTTCCAAGGATATGCACATTTAGGGAACTGCAAAAGCTCATTAATTTCTTCACAGATATTTGAGAACACAACCAGCAATGGGGTAAGAAGCAAAAGGAGTTTTCTTGAAGATGTTGATTTTTATTTTAATGAGGAGAAAGAGCAGATAAGCAGTTCACTGATCTGTGAAATATAAGTGGCCTCCATCCTAGGAATGTCGTTGGTATTGCTGTTATTTTTTAACTTTGTTCCTAAGTAACATTTCCCAAGGAAACTATGATGATTAGGGTTTGAAGTCCCTTGAGCTATATTTTCCTCTAACATTTTAAATCAATAATAAATTTATTTGGAGCCTGGCAAATAAAGATCTGTACATTCAGGAAGAAGGAAGAAAAAAGGGAGATGAGAGGAAAAAGGGAAAGGAGATGGAGGATGAAACCAAAGATAAATTTATTGCTGGCCCCTAAAAGTTGGCCGGACTTTTAAAAAAACATTTAAGTCTTTTAATTTCAATTCCCTTCCTCTTCTCTGCCCCCTTTGCTCATTTTCTAAGCATCCAGGACTCACTGGCTCCAATAAAAACTGTCCTATAGCCACTTCCATCCTGAGCTTCCTACAGCACACAGATCACACAACTTGAAAAGACCAGACCTGTCGAAATCTTAAATCAGTGATTTTAAAACAGGCATGAATTTTTTTTTTTTAATGTTAAGACAGAGAAAGACATCCCCCAAGGACACTGGTACAACCCATAAGCCATTTATATCTTCTTTTCATTTAATTTTTTTCAATACTTGTTTAAGTGTTTCTGTCCTTCAAAGGTACCATTATTGTCAGTTTTACCATCATTTCCCTTCTCCTTCCGGTGGTGTTTTGACTTCAATTGTAGAACCTTACAGGTGTCTAAAATCTCCCAATGGTTCTGATTGCTCATTTTTAAAATATATATATATTTTATTGATTTTTTTTACAGAGAGGAAGAGAGAGGGATAGAGAGTTAGAAACATCGATGAGAGAGAATCATCTATCAGCTGCCTCTTGCACACCCCCCACTGGGGATGTGCCCGCAACCAAGGTACATGCCCTTGACTGGAATGGAACCTGGGACCCCTCAGTCTGCAGATCGAGGCTCCATCCACTGAGCCAAACTGGTTTTGGCTGATTGCTCATTTTTTAAAAAAATTTGTTCCCACAATCTCTCTTAGGTTAGGAAAACAGCTCCTTCTAGGAGAAGCAGATGAGGGGCCTGATTTTACAGGGGGGTCAGGTCAGGAAGAGCCTCATCTGTTATCTCCATTAATGCACGCTCCTGCCAGAAGACTAACTAGGTCAGAAGACGTCCATAAAAACTTAATTAGCTGGTTAATTGGGTGGGCAAAAGATCAAGTTGGATATATATACAATTCTTGGAGGAAACGCTAATGAATTACCTCGGTGTGCTCCTTATCAAACAACAACCAATTCTTAGAACCGGACTGAGTTCATTGCACCCCAATATTCCTACCAACCATGATACAGAGACCCTCACATCCCAGGGGCTGTGTGTTTTTGGAGGAGAATTTTTCTGCAAAGCAAACTTCATTTATTAGTGAATGATGACTTTATCACTTTTATTCATTGACACATCTACAATTACTAATCAGCATTTCCTATGCAATCAGGTCTTATGTGGCCAACATTACAAGAAATTGCCTTAATCCCAGGTTCTTCTTACAAAAAAAAAAAAAAATAAGTAACCTCACTGATTGCAATGGTCTACCATGCTAGAAAATATGCATTTATTCAAGAAAGTCAAGTTACACACACTTTTGAGAAATTATTTGAGATTTAGAGTCTTACTTTACGATTATTATTTTATCTCAAGCACTACATTGAAAAATTCAACTTTAAAATATGTTGTTCAGCTGAAAGGAGAGAGAATAAGTGAGAAAAATATAAAAGACAAACAGATGTAGCTTTACAAAATCTCCTCCGGGCTTTCTGATCAGGTGTTCTTCCCTCCTCATTGTTGTGCAGAAAACCCAAAACAGCTTCATCAGGTGCCTGATTGGAAGGACTAATTTAGACAGAACACGAATGCGCTCTCAGAAAAGCAGAAAGGCCTTGCCCAGCATGACATGTACATACATACATACATACATACTCACTCATCGTTTCCTTTGAAGAGTTTCTAAGTCATTTTCAATCATAACACGCTCACTCTGGTACAAAATGCTATGTTTTTGTCTCATCCAATCACACTGATTCGCAGCACTTGCATTATGGAGGATGAGTACTTTTCCCACAAATTTTCCAAATGTGACAGAGCATTATACAAAATGTTTGACAACTTGAAAATCAGTAGTTTCATGGATTAGCATATGTTCATTCTACCAGTTCCTTTACATCTCTATCAGGTGGCATTCACTCTTTGGTCTGTACCTACTGTTTGAATTTCTACTACGCAAACAGACACAGGAAAAAGGAGAGCCAGGGATACACATGTGTCCCTGCCCTTGTAAGGTTTAAGAATTAGGTTAATTATACACACAGCAAGGCTACTTACTGAATGGCTCCAACTCTATGACAGTCTGGAGAAGGCAAAAGCATGCAGACAGTAAGAAGGTCAGTGGTTCTCAGGGAAGGGAGAGGGAGATGAGTGGGACACAGAATTTTTAGGGCAGTGCAAGTCCTCTGTATGACATCATAATGATGGGTGCATGTCATAGTGCATCTGGCCTCATGCACAGAATGTCCAACACCAAGAGTGAACTGGTTGTGAAAAATGAACCAATCTGCCGAAACCGGTTTGGCTCAGTGGATAGAGCGTCGGCCTGCGGACTGAAAGGTCCCGGGTTCGATTCCGGTCAAGGGCATGTACCTTGGTTGCGGGCACATCCCCAGTAGGGGGTGTGCAAGAGGCAGCTGGTCGATGTTTCTCCCTAATCAATGTTTCTAACTCTCTATCCCTCTCTCTCCCTCTCTGTAAAAAATCAATAAATTAAAAAAAAAAAAAAATGAACCAGTTATGGTGGGAGATGTTGATAATAGGGGAGGCCGCTCACATGAAGGGGAGTCTGAACCTTCCTTTTAATTTTGCTATGAAACTGCTCTAAAAAGAAAAAAGCCTTTAAAAAAAATCACGCTGTGTAACTTAAGTATATATAATTTGTTTTTAAGTTATACCTCAATAAAGCTGAAAACATTATCCCAAAAGATTAACATCAAAGAACTTCTTGACTATAATAACTTATGCTAAACATGGGCCTAAAAGGGACTATAAATGTTAATACTGACAGTATCATTTCTGGAGAATAAAAAAGAGTAATATTCATTTGTTGGGAATGGTACAGACATTATTATATAAACCTTCAACAGGCAAGAAATCCTCTGTGCATGTGCCTATGTGTACTCACATACAGACAACTATATTTAACGCACCCAAAAAGAAGCTGAGCACATTAAGTAATTAATGCTTGTCAGTTACTGTGAGTGAATACCTTTTTCATCAAATGCTCTATCTGTGGTAAGTAAGTAATAATAATAATCAAGGTAACCGGCTGGCCAATTAGGTGGGTTGTTTTGCTAGCTGTTCTCAAGCACAGCATATGTTTACCCAGAGCACAGACAGTTAAGTTTTTTCTGAAAAAGGGAGACAAGCACCCATTAATTTTAGAGAAAATGTTTCCAATGTGACAGACACACTGATTTCTATAATGTTTCTAAAAGCGGCCAATACCTACAGCACAGTCAAGATTGCTAGAAAGAGCTGAGCTCCCTTCCCTTCTCAATCGCTTCTCTCAGGTCTGAAATCCCTTGTACTTCACCCCCACCCAAGGAAGCCATTGGATTTCTCAGATTTCTTGGCTCTTCGTAATGTCTTCCCTGCCTCAGATCAGGCAGCTCTGGAGGTAGGAAGTTACCTGATCATATAAACTCATTTTATTTCATTAATAATCCTGAGTGGTTCTGAGACATTTGGGGGAGGGAGCAGGCGTGAGAACAATAGGCCGATGGTATGTTAATGAACAGGACTTTCTCAAGAAAGGACACTGATGGGCTTTGGAAGGAAAAAGACTGGTTATCTTTAAAATGCCCTCAGGAAGATGGCTCTGGTTAAGGATTACTTGGGGTACTTAAAACCTCAGGTCAGTGATTCAAAGCTCCCTGGCTTAAGGTAGTCTTGTTAAAATTCTCCCCAGCGTCAGAGGAACCCCACAAATCCTACCTACAGACCTCATGGACTTGGACACAAAGACCATGTCCAGTGTGGGGAAGCAAGTCCTGGCAAAATGCCCTTGGCCTCAACTCAGACCTCCCTCTACCTACCTGGTGCTACTTTACTGTCTGTGACCTTGGTCATGATGGACTGCTGGCCCCACAAACTAAACCCTTACCTCCCATCTCTTCCTCAGACAGACCAGCCAAGACCAGCACTTAGCCCTCCTCTCCCCTAGTACCTGATCACTGGCTGTAAGAGTGACGCACCCCAAGCCTGCTTTCCACCATGACACAACCCATCCCTGTCCAGAGAGACAACGGTATCAGCCTCCTCAGTTCTCTGCTCCTCATTAAAAAGATTATTGCCAGGCCATCATGGCTCAGTGGTTGATCCTCAACCTAGGAACCAGATCACAGTTCAATTCCCACCCGGGTTGTAGCTCAATCCCCAGTAGAGGGCATGCAGGAGGCAGCTAATCAGTGATCCTCTCTCATTGATGTTTCTCTCTCTCTCTCTCCCTCTCCCTGTCTGAAATCAATGAAAATGTGTTGTTGTTTTTTAAAGATTGTTAACTTGTCACTTGGAGGGATGGATGCTCCTCTGCCCTCCCCTCTGCCTGGACTCAGGCGATTCCACATGTTGGGGTCTTTCCCTTGAAAAACATACCCTCTCACTACCGAAGTTTCTGTTTATTTCAACACATTTTATTGGCAAGTGTCAGAAACCACCTCATGCTGGTTTTAGCAAACATAGCGAGTTCAGTAATTCCTGTAACTGGGAAGACAGGCAACAGGCTTCAGGCCCCAGGATCACGTGAACCAGGAGCCCAAGTGGCCTGCTCAGTCTCCCTCCAGCCATGGCCTTGTCTCCCTCCCATCTCTCCCTACTCTCAGCCCTGCCTCCTAGGTGCTGGCTCCACCGCCAGGCAGTTGCTCTGGTTACAGAAGAATGCAAACTTCGCATTGTATTTAGGTTTACAGATTGCCTGGAGCAGGTGATTAACAAGCCACTGCAGAAGGGAGAGAAGGCTGAATCGGATTATCAAAAACACTGTCTTTTTTTTTTTTTTCTTAACAGGATCTGGGACAATGGACCCACAGTGAGACAGAAAGGAAGAAAAATAACCTGTGGGCTCTTATACATCTTAAGTGGTAAACAACCAAAGCTTTCCAGGTTGTCAAGAATCATCACCTTATTTTATGACAGGACTTCAAATACATTAAAAACTACTTTAACCCAGTATACAGGAAGTACCTATTAAAGAAATAGGAAAATCTCTAGGGCATGACTGCTGGTTTGTCTTCTCTGGATTTTCAAGGCATTTATACAGAAACATCAGCAAAAAATCCACCCACAGGAAAAGGTGAGATTATGTAGTAAAATACCACTTGCGTCAAAGATTTGACATAGCAAAACCAAAGTGATACAAATTTAGTACCTTAGAATGGCCTTTTGTAGAGATAGATAGATATAGATAGATGGATATATTGACTTATATGTAACTTAAATCTATCGGTATATATACCTATCTATTACACCTATACATCTCTACATGTAGATATATATATCTATCTACACATATATCTATCTATATGCAAGAGCAAAGCTTTGGCCTGTGCCAGAGGGGAGCAGGAAGGTTGGGAATTACAGCGAACTGGAAATTTGATTTAAGGCAGTCCTTTCAAAGCGGGAGCTTGATTAGGAAATGGCTAAGACTCAAGATACACTAGTGGTGGGCTGGTGGGAGTCTTCAAAGAATCGAAGGGCTCAACCTCAAATTGCAATCTCAAATTAACCTGTCTTTTCTCTTCAGGGACAACATAATGAAAGCAATTTGGCAGAAACGTGACCTTTGATCCTTGAGGCCTATTAATACTTCCCTTTGAGGAGTAGATGAGTCTTTTGAGAAGCGACTATAATGAACAATCAAACCATTTGTCTAGGCAGAACCGCCCCTGAAAAGCAGAGGGATGCTAATGAACGAAGACAGGGGAATAGCAAAATGATGAAGAAGTCTGGGGATTGTGGCCAAAAGGCCTGGCTTGCCCTCTCAGTGCCCAGGTTAAGGGTGGAGGTAGTCTTCATTCTGGAACTCTGAGCTGCATCACGCCACCATGCAGACCAAGTAACTGTGCTGTTGACTAGGGCGAGGTCACATGACTTCCTAGCTCAGAAGGATGCTGCATGGCAGCCTGGTTAGGGTGATGCCCTGTGATAGGCTCGGAGTTGGGATCAGCAGCAGTCTGACCACACCCCGGAAGGTGACCACACCCCGGAAGTCCTGGTGGCCCAGGCCAGCAGGTGCCACCTCGGAGAACACTGTCTCAGAGAATGTCTGAGCCCAAGAGCACATGGGGATCTCGACAGACCGAACTACAGACTTTGCTGTAAATCATGCAGTGCATTTGTGATCTAAGCAAATCATTGAAACTCTGAGCTCCTGTTTCTATTCTTACAATGGAAACAACACACTCAAGGCGTCAGCACATAACAGACCTCACAAATATGTTTCTCCTTTTTCTGTAAATCTACCTACTGTGGGGAGAAAGTTATCTAAAACAAAATATTACCGAAGCATTTATTAAATGGCAAATTGTGGATTAAAATGTGAGGCGCAGTTCTACTGAGTAATCAGTAAGAAGAGTGTTACCACTGTAAACATAGCTGATTTCTGAATTTAAAAAAATAGACATTATGTTTCACGAAATTTATCTGCCCTCAATGGGAACTGTTTCTCAAAATGTATAAAGTTTCAGTTATGCAAGTCAAATATGTTCTAGATCGGCTGCACAACATGGTATCTGAAGTTAACAACATGGGATTGTGTGCTCTGAAACATGTTAATAGTATAGATCTCATGGTAAGTGTTCTTACCACCAAAAGCTAAAACCATAAAAAAAGAAACCAGGAAATTGTAGGAGGTGAGAAATATGTTTAGTAGCTTGCTTGTCATGATACATATGTCCAAACTCATCACAAAGCATGCATTCAATCTATACCATGTTTTATATTTCAAGTATATCTCCATAAAGCTTAACAAGTATCTCACTGAATTTCAAAGTTTCCATTAAAATCAGTTAAGAAATTCAGAGCACTCTCACAGGTACTATAACTTCATATAACCAAGTTCCAGCTGGATATTTACTTATAATAAAGACAGCCTTAATGACATTTAAGTTAATTTCACTTAAAGTTTTAACTAAAAAGAAAAAACAACGCCCTTGTTATTTTTAATCCAGATATATTTGGTATGAAGATGTAATTGCAATTTTAAATTAACTTGTCTTGTACCTTCAGGGACAACATAATGAAAGTAATTTTGCAGAAAACTGACCTTTTCTCTATAGTCTTCAGCAAGACATGCCCCACCAAAACTTATTCAATATTCTAGAATTCCTTTCTTCTGGGGGAAAAGGTTTATGTTCAACCCACTACAATTTCACAGCACTTGCCTTGCGCTGTTTTCTCATCTCAATTCAAATATATGAATCATTTACATTTAAAATCAAAACATCAGATTAAGCACCAAGTTTAAAGATACTTTTTCACAATCAGGGTTCATCTTTTCCCCAAGGCCTGACCACTGGTGCCAATGTGTGCTGTTGATTATTTTGGGTGACCTCTCTTGAGTCTGTATTTTCATTCCCCTCAGGTCAATGCTATGGCTGATTAGAATTTAGCGGGATAAAGCTTGGGATGTGAACCCCAAGGTTCTGATTTCAGGGTTTATGTTTCCTCAAGGCTTAGACCTAGGTTGCAGGTTTGATCCTTGGTCAGGTTTGATCCCTGGTCAGAAGGCAAAGGAGCCAATGGATGTTTCTCTTGCATTTCTTTCTTTCTCTCTCTCTCTCTCTCTCTCTCTCTCTCTCTCTCTCTCTCAGCAATAAAAAACATTCTCAAGTGAGGATTTTTTAAAAAGTGATTAAACGCAATGCATTCTTCTTTTTTGTATTATTATTATTATTATTATTATTTTGGTTAATCATCTCTAGAGGATATTTTTCCCATTGATTTTTTTAGAGAGGGTGGAAGAGAAGGGGCAGGGAGAGGGAAGAAGGAAAAGGGAGGGAGGGAGGGAAGAAGGAAGGGAGAGAGAGAGTAAGCATAATTGATTGCCTCCCCAATGTGCCCCAACAGGTGTGGGAAACAGGCAACCCAGATACATGACCTTGACCAGAACCGAGCCCTGGACCCTTCAGTTGTCAGGGCCACAACTCACTGTTCTTAGATGCTGCGTCTGAGTGACCTTAGTAATGAAGGAAAACAAAAGCATCCACTCAGCAATACCGTTAGGATTTGGCAACAGGAGCTCTGTGCTGAGAACCTAAACCGGGAAGCAGCGGATGCTGGAAGCACGCTGGCTGGCTCCCTTGATGCGTCACCTAAAGCGTCGCAGCGTCAGTGATAAACACTCAGTCACGTGGCTCTGCATCAGGGCAGCCTGTCACTCAAATTAAAAGCCTGCATCTCTCCCAGGGAAAGCACACACGGTCTGGGGAAAAGCTGGAGCAGAAATTCAGCTCACGTTTGAGCAGAAGATGGTGAAATGGGTTTTCTGCGTTCCTCTGCTCACGACAGAAATCGACATGTTTCTTTAACAAGATCCTCTCCCTGGTGGAGCACATGTTTTGTTGCTCGGTGCATGCTAATTACCAGGGGGCCGTCATTCCCAACACTGAACGGTCTTGCCAACACCATGTTTAATTAGTGCAGCGATGTGAAACCTTCCCCCCCCAAACCATATGTATGTGTGTGTCTTTGTCCGTGTCCATGCGTGTGTGTGTGTGTGTGTGTAAGAGCTCATGATAACTGTTATGTTAATGTTGCTTCTCCTAATAGAACATGCCCTCATCTGGTAATGGCATTTTGCAGCAGACTTGTCTGATAAGGAACCAGACATACATTTTTGACGAGCATTGATTTTTATCATTTGCATAATTGCTGGGAGACCAAATATTGGAACGGCAGTTGAAACCTAAAAGGGTGGCATTTTACATTCATCTGCATAGACAGTCATTTCGGAGCTGAGAGACAAATTGTCTTTCCTGAGAAGAGAGAGAACATCTTCTCGTAAATCTCTGCGGAAAGCATATTCTAAAACGTAGCCCTCCTTGTGGAAAAGGGAGATTCCTTCTGAGGCAGGTCCCTGGTGACAAGTTTGAATCTGGTAATAGTTCCATACAAAGGGATGTGTTCTCCATTCAATGGAACTGGTTTTGGACAAAATGCCCACTTTTTTCCCAAGTTTGTCTTTGAAATAAAATGAAACCCCTTAAGCGATTTAGGAGGATCCTGTTAACCAGGCAAGAAAAGGACTGGGAGGGCCGAAGCCGGTTTGGCTCAGTGGTAGAGCGTCGGTCTGCGGACTGAAAGGTCCCAGGTTTGATTCCGGTCAAGGGCATGTACCTGGGTTGCGGGCATCCCTGGTGGGGGTTGTGCAGGAGGCAGCTGGTTGATGTTTCTCTCTCATTGATGTTTCTGGCTCTCTATCCCTCTCCCTTCTCTGTAAAAAAATAAAATCAATGGAAAATATATTTAGAGAGAGAGAGAGAGAGAGAGAGAGAAGGAAAGAAGGAAGGAAAGAAAAGGACTGGGAGGCTTTGGGGAAAGTGCCCGCACCTGGAGGCGAAGTGAGCTGCCTTCCCTGCTCTCTGGTCCAGGTAGAAAGGATGCTGGCAGCTAAAAGGGCCTTTAGCACGTTTCTAAAATCAGCGTTAGGCCCGCAGGCCTGGCTCAACGGTTAAGCCTTGACCCATGAGCTAGGCGATCATGGTTCCATTCCCGGTCAGGGCACATGCCTGGTCTGCAGCTCCATCCCCAGTGGGGGGGTCATAGGAGGCAGCTGATCCATGATTCTCTCTCATCATTGATATTTTTCTCTCCCTCTCCCTTTCTCTCTATAATCAATAAAATGCATTACATTTTTTTAAATAAAATGAGCTCCAGGCCCTGCTTGCTCTGCAGTGATGCGTCCCGGACAGCATGATGTTGCTTTTCTAAGCTGGTTCTTTTTAAAGGAGCAGTGGAGGCCATTACAGAAAGAGGAAAAAAGGAAGAACACTAAAACATTGTAAAGGCAACGAAGGGCAGTCTTCCTCTGCCCATCACCGAGGAGGAAGGCCCCAGATCCTAACAGAGAATGCAAACTCTGAGTCCCAGGAAGCTCAGCTGACGGTGAGCAGATATAACTGGAACTTCCCTTCACTGCAAGTCAAAGAGATGGGGTTTGTGTCACTGCTGGTTTTGTTTGCTTTTTACAAACCAGAGGCAAGATGCTTCACCAGCAAAATGATTACAACACGCGCTATGGCAACCTGGTCTGGATGCGAACCCACAGTAACTGTTGGGGTGTTAGATTTTCTCCCTGAGAAAAATCTAAAGGATCCGTGTCTGTCGCCGGTACGACGTGTTCATCATTAATGAATGAACAAGGGTGCTGTTAAGAAAACATAGCTACAACTGCAAAGGACACGGTGGTTTATCTCCCTCAGTGTCACAGGATTGGCAAAAACACTTTTCAGCTAGAAAAGCACCCATGTTCCGGCGCGGGGAGAGGAAAACGCTCCAGGACTCGATGAAACACAGCTGCTTGGACACTAAAGACTCTGATGCGAGTCCTCCCTGCTCTCCTAAGGCGTGACCGCAGGCCGAGAGGCCCACCCCACAAGGGCATCTCCTACCTGCTGCGGGCTGAAGGTGTGACGGGGTCTCCCGGGCCTGATTCAGGTCGCCTGCTGGGCTGGTCTCGCTCTGGAGGGTCTCAGAGGATGTCCTGGGGGGCCTTTCCAGACTCTTCCAGGCCACCCACGTGCCTTGGTTTTTGACCCCCAGCCATTCTTCTAGCCTCAAAACCAGCAAAGCGCATCTGAGCATCCCGCGTTTCCCAGTCCTCTCTGATCAGAGCGTGGGAGGTGCTGGGCTTTTAAAGAGTCACATGACCAGACAGGAATCACCTGGATAGTTCAAGCCACGCCCCCCACCAGCACCACCACCTGAAAGCTTTTATCTCCAAAAGTATCTGCAAAGCCCCTTTTGCTGCTGGAGGAAATTTGTTCACAGGTCTAGATATTTAGGCAGCCTTCATCCTCTGTTTCAAAGAGGTGAATGTGTGTGTTTTCCCCCCCAGTGCATTTAAATTCTCTTCAACAGAATATTTTAAAAAGCCTTTTCAGTTTGCTGACTACCACAGACCAGCCTATAGAGACACCGATTTGCTGTTCACCATTAAAAACAAACATAATAGCCGAAACCGGTTTGGCTCAATGGATAGAGCCTCGGCTTGGGGACTGATGTTTCTAACTCTCTATCCCTCTCTCTTCCTCTCTGTACAAAATCAATAAAATATATTTAAAAAATTAAAAATTAAAAAAATAAAAATAATAAAAAATAAAAACAAACATAATAAAACCTAGGTTATTTTACATTACAGGTTAACAATAACTAAATTCCAACACATTTGCAATGCCTCGTCGTGACTAGTTTTATACACTTGAGATGGCGATGATCGTTTTCCTTCTGATACAATAACAAGCCAGGCTTTCTAAGAAATTGCTAAATAGGGAAGCACATTCGGTGACAATCGCCCTTGTTCCATCTGCTTTTGTGTGAAATTATTTTGAGAGACAAAGCCCGAAGCACAAAACTAATGTAATTGACCGATGTTAAAAATATAACAAAAAGATATCCTGATATAGCTAGTCCAACATCTTCAATAAACAAGACACTTACGCAGGGCCGATTCCTGGCAAAAGTCCTCAGAAGTCAAGGCCAAGTCCTGCCTGCACCATTGTTCTCATATAAGGTCTTTGAGGCTCAATGTACCATTTCAACGTAGCATCACTTCTGCCTCCTAGGACCTAGGCCATAAAAAGAGAGTGTCCATAAGTAATGTCAGATCATTGCATGGGGTTGGTTCTTACATTTGCTCTGTATTTACAGAAACCCTGAGCAGGAAGCTAGGATTTAACCCAGTTCCGTGATAGTCCAACTTGGCCCTCCAATGACTGTCAAATTCGTGCATTCCCAGTTGGATGTCCAGGCCCATCCACGTTATGACCTAACATTATAATAGTTAATAAACAGCAGAAGGGAAATAAGGTGCTAGAGAAAAAATCCAACTGCCTGGACATTTTTTCTTTTCTTTTTTTTATTTAATATATTTTATTGCTTTTTTACAGAGAGGAAGAGAGGGATAGAAAGTTAGAAACATCGATGAGAGAGAATCATCGATCAGCTGCCTTTTGCACACTCCCCACTGGGGATATGCCCGCAACCAAGGTACATGCCCTTGACCGGAATCGAACCTGGGACCTTTCAGTCGGCAGGCCAACGCTCTATTCACTGAGCCAAACCGGTTTCGGCTGGACATTGTTTCTTGAGCAAGGGCAGTCAAGCTTTTGGAAAGTGGAGAAAATGGAAAAACTCGGGTCTAGTCTTCGACACAGTTACTTTGTAAATCAAAGCAGGCCTTAAGAGTGCAGAAAGTTCCCGTTGTTTGACATTATCCCTAAACCATGGAATCGATAGGAGGTTTGTCAACAGGAATGCAACGTATTTGTCAGCTTGGCCTTTTAAACTGTGGTCCGACAGCACACTGATGTAAAAGCAATGCTTATTCTGGAAGCTACTGAAGGGGAAAAGGAGGTGGTGTTTGAAGAGCAGTGAGTAGAATTATCTTTATGTTGGGATACATTTTGTTAGAGTTGTTGACACTTCATTTGTTTTATCCCCTAAAGTTACGACATAGCCAAGATTCATACAACTCAGCTCATCAGTACAAAAGCAGAAAATCTAAACTTGTGGCGAAAGATTTGGAGATCTGAGGTAAGGTTTCTTAGGAATGGAGGGAGACCTGGGACTTTTAGTAATTTATTGACTTGTCAGAGAAATCTGTCTGAATTTCTTGATGGCTATCACCTAAATCACCACACCAAGGGAATTACCTAGGTCCTAACCATCTGCTATTTTATTTACAAGGTATTGATCCCAAGAATAAATGGTGTTATATTGCTTTCCATGTTCAAGGTAACCTTAAATAAGCCCTCAAAAATCAACAATGGGATACCAAACCTAAAGTTGGGAAATTATGATAAAATCTTTGTATGTGCCCATTTATACAACAGAAATTATTAGATGTTTCTAAGACTGAATCAGACCTTCCTGGTCAAGAATGGGTACTAAACAGATTTTGATAAACTTTGATATACTTTTCTTTATCCTTTTTAGTTTGTTTTTCAAGATGTCTGTATTAATAAGCATCCATTTTTACATCCCTTACATAGTAACTAAATAATACTGAAAGATCATATTATAAAATGTCCATATTTTAAGATCTACATAAAAAGCATGCTGATTAATGTCATTCTATCCCCTCACTCAATTAATTAAAAGAATGAGTTTAATTTAAGAAAGGAAAACTAATAAAACCACAAAAACAGACTTTTACATCTTAATGCAACCTACCTCATTCTTCAGAATAATGCTACTGAGATACAGGAAATAAAGTTATATGGGCAGGACTTGGTCATCCGTGCACACTGGGCTAACAACCAATCTAGGCACTAAACTTCTGTTTTATCTTCCTCTGAAGGGGAACACTTTTTCTCTGCAAGACCAGCTCACATATTAATGATCACAAGATACTTGTTTAAGCTCTCCCTGGTTCTCAAGACCCATGCCAGTCAATACATGACATCTGGCTTAGCTCACTGTACTCGGTGTAAACAACTGCATTTGTGTGGCAAGACATCTTAAACTTGCTTTGTTCTCTGAGACACATCTAGAATCACAGTGCAATCTTTTACTCTGAAAAGGTATCTATAATGTATTCATTACCTAAACAGCTAGATACAGTCAGACACCCAGATGTATTATGTCCCATTTCTCAAATCTGATTTTAAAAGGTTTAGGATATCTGTAATTTTTTAAAGCAACTGAATATAACTTTAAACACACACACACACACACACACACACATACACACACAAAAAAAAAACACACACACACACACACAAAAAAAACCCAACTATATAATAAAAGCCAAGCGACAAAACGGCAGCATGACCAGAATGACCAGTCACTATTATGCACACTGACCACCAGGGGGCAGACGCCCAATGCAGGAGTAGCCGTTTGGTGGTCAGTGTGCTTCCACAGTGGCAGTGCCACTTGGCTCCCACAGCTGGCCAATCCCTGCAGGCCATGCCCCCAACCAGTGCAACGAATCCCAAGCACTAGGCTTCTAGTAATAAAATGAAATAAAAGAAAGGCCATTGATTTCCCAGTCCTATGCCACTCAACTCCCACCAAATATTCCCATGAAAATAAATTAGAAGGTCAATGGAAAAGGAGTGTTTAGTATAACGTGACAGTTTATTAACTCATGGGAGCTGTGTGATGATAACCTTTGTAAGGATCTTGGTAACTCATGAGAATTCTCAGCTCGCCGGACTGACCAGTGTATTAAGGGATACCATAAATTAATGTAAATCCTGTAACCCCTTGCATATCAGAGAATATGTAATAAATAGCAGGGAGGGAAGGAGTGATGAATATTAATATAAATGTCTGATTGCACTTATAAAAGTATAAAAAGATCAAATTTTAAAATATTTTAATTCATGTCTGAGTTGTAATAAGATGTCAAAGAGCCCTGCTCGTGTGGCTCAGTGGTTGCTCATCAACTTAAGAATCAGGAAGTCACGGTTCGATTCCTGGTTGGGAAACATGCCCAGCTTGCAGGCTCGCTCCCCAGTAGGGGGTGTGCAGAAGGCAGCCAGTCAATGATTCTCTCTCATCATTGATGTTTCTATCTCTCTCTCCCTCTTCCTTACACTCTGAGATCAATTCTGTGTGTGTGTGTGTGTGTGTGTGTGTGTGTGTGTGTATGCCAGAAAGGAAAAATATATAATTTCCTTTTTTATTAGCCTACCAATATCAAACTTCCATTCAAATGTGTACTTCAAAAGACAAACTTAAACAGAACTGCATGTGACCTAGAATGGCCCTTTCTCATCAATCTGCATCACCCCATCCAAGGATATTTCAAGAAGTTTGTGGACCCTTGGCAGACACTGGGCACGTGTGTGGAGAATAAAATGTAACCCATCCTAGGACCCTTCCTACATCCAATTTACAAAAAGTGGACCAAACAAGGGATAAGTTTTCACTAGGATTTTAGGTTTCTTTGATGAGCTTTTAAATGTTTATTTATGAATCATTAACCGCTTAACGAAGAGGCTGAAGGATTGCAGGACTTAACACTGTGTACATTACCACTGAGGGATAATCAAAGATGAATGTAAAATGGCCCTGTAGCAGGGGTCAAAGGTAAAAATTGGGACACAAAAATTTCAGTACACAGTACTTTTTGATAAACACAAAGTAAGTTATACCAAAATTATGGGGGAATTATAAAATCTGATTTTGCTTCTTTAAAAACGTCTGTCCTCTCTTAATTGTAAAATAAAGTTCATATGTTTTTTAAAGGACTTAAAATGCAGTACTTTAGATATTGCCTATTAAGAAAGAAAAAAAGGGATAAAAAGAAATATAATTGCATTTAGTGATTCTATTTTGTTTGTATCTGTTCCTGGTTTTCTCTTCCAAGTGATTTCTACTCTTTTTTTTTTAATATATATTTTTTATTGATTTTATACAGAGAGGAAGGGAGAGAGATAGAGAGTTAGAAACATCGATGAGAGAGAGTTATCAATCAGCTGCCTCTTGCACACCCCCTACTGGGGATATGCCCGCAACCAAGGTACATGCCCCTGACCAGAATTGAACTCGGAACCTTTCAGTCCCCAAGCCGACGCTCTATCCATTGAGCCAAACCGGTCCCGGCTGATTTCTACTCTTGAATGGAGTATAGATCACTATTGGCAAAAGAAAGCCCCAAATGATGAAAGCATTCCACCATAATGCAATGACCAGACACTTCAGATTATAATGTATTTGCACCAGACTCCAACAGCTATCCTTTTCTTTCTTTGAGAAGATGTTGCAAGTAGGTTGCTTCCAAGAATTTATGAGTCAGGATGATAATAAAATAAGCAGATAAACTCTGACTTTATGACTCTTACAAACAAAACACAGAAACTCTATTTTCAACTCTGTATATCTAGTTCCCATTCCAGACATCAAAATTTCTCTCTTAAAAAAAAACAATAAAAGAAAAAGATGATGGATAAGAAAAGAAGGGAGGAAGAGAGGGAGAGAGGAAAGAAGAGAGGTGGCAGAGATAGGAAAGGTAATGCTGACAACCATTAGCCTCAGTACTGGGAAAGACCTTCTTAGGCAGAAGCATCTTATTTAATCGGAAGCAAAAAAACAAACAAACAAAAAAAAAAAAACACACACAAAACACAAAACAAAACACCAAGCCAGCACTTTCTGCAAATGGTTTGATCTAAGTCAAGTAAAACTCCAATTGTTATTTTGTAATTGTTTGTAATGTGTTCCTTAATAGCGCAATTACCATGCTGTAATCCCATCAAGCGTTTGCAGGAAATTCACCCTGCTGGCCCAGGTCCTTTACCTAAAAATGCTAATGCGAACCCCAGGCTGAGAATTGTGACATATTGATCTATGGGTAGGCAAACTGCGGGTTCGCAGAATTGCACATTCTGCAGGTCAAACAATTCTCGGCATTCCAAAGCAATACTCAGGTGTGCACAGTTTCTCTACACTCAGAGTGTCAGCCTGTGGTTCCGTCCACTCCATACCCAGCTCTGTGTGGCAAGGATTGCTGTGGGGACCTGGGACACTGTGATAAACAAGGCGTAGCTTCTGTAGGCAGAGCGTTTATTCAAGGAAATGTTTTGTCTTCTGAATTAAGGGGGTGATTTAAAAATATATATTTTCATTGTTTTAAATCTTTATTGTTGGAAGTATTACATATGTCCCCTTTTTCCTCCATGGACCCCCTCCAGCCCACTCCGTCCCCTGCCCCAGGCCCTCACCACCCACTGTGTCCGTGGGTTATGCATATATGCATACAAGGTCTTTGGTTGGTTACCTCACGCCCACTCACCCTCCCCTGCCTTGCCTCGAAGATTCCACACTCTGATCCATGTTTCCTTGTCTCTGGATCCACTCCATTTGTTTTGTTTTGTTCATTAGATTCCATATATGAGTGAGATCATGTGATACTTATCTTTCTCTGACGGGCTTATTTCACTTAGCACGATGCTCTCTAGGTCTAAGGGGGTGATTCTTTACATATATATATTTTTTTAATTGATTTTTTTACAGAGAGGAAGGGAGAGAAGTAGAAAGTTAGAAACATCGATGAGAGAGAACCATCGATCAGCTGCCTCCTGCACACCTTCCACTGGGGATGTGCCCGCAACCAAGGTACATGCCCTTGTCCGGAATCGAACCCGGGAGGGACCCTTCAGTCCGCAGGCCAACTCTCTATCCACTGAGCCAAACCGGTTTCGGTGGGGTGATTCTTTAATGGCACAAGTAAGTGCACGTTAGGTCAACAACCAAACTTTTCCTAATGGTTTCCTATAGCATGTTGTTCTTTTCAATTAAGGCTTGCAATAACTAATACTTTTGCCTAATAACCTTTTTCCCTGTAACTACCAACAGCTAATCTGAGGCAGAGAGGAAATAATTTAATTGAATGTTTCCTAATATCCTACTCAGAACTTGGGAAAGTACAGTGCATGACAGATAAATATTTCAGTTAGGAAGGAGGAGGAATGGCATTATCTAATTGAACTCTTCCTCTGAATGGTAGGGAACTTGAACTCTTTTATTGGGATGTGTTTCTTTAGCATTCCATTTCCCTTTTACTGCCCCCAAAGGAGTGAACACGAGGCTTCATGAGGCAAGCCAATGTAATTATCCGTTACCCAGAAAGAAATGTGCTTTATAGCAGATGGGTAAATATAGTTTAAGATATAAAGTTATATTTCTTGATTTGTCATTCTGAAGCTCCCAAGAATAAAATTCAGTAGAATGATGGCATCCTGGTCTTCGCACCCTGGGCTGCAGCCATCCAAATACAATGCATTAACTTTTTCCTGCTCCAGTTTTATTACTGTATTTGCTCTTAGTGTTCAGAGTGTTGAGTCAGCAGGCGGGTGGCTATCCTCTCTCTTGAAGGCCGGCAGCTTTTCCCCTGGAGTAAGTAAACAATCCAACTCATTCATCACTAAGTGTGCTCAGTGTTGTATTAAATGTGATAATTATTCTCACAAATTTTCCAAACCCCAACACACTTGCAACTACCAAGAGCTTCAGTAAACGCAAATTACTGTTCATCACTCGACATTAGTTGATTGGGCCATTGCTAATCATGGGTGGCTATAATTATTTTATTTCTTGATGCGTTGAACTTTAAAACAATTGCATGGCCTAGTGCTTAGATTTTTGGGTCTGTGTACCTAGGATCGGGGCCCTGGAGATTCTCTCCCGTTGACCTGGTTTTCTGTTTGCTGGTCCCACCGCTCATTCAAATCGTCCTTGGCATCTTCTGAATGTGGGCACTTGGAAATGAACAGTTCATCTTGGATAATGCATTGGGGCCATCGGGCTCTGGTGGCTACAAAGAAGCTTTTCGAAGTGCCTTATGCGTCTACCCCGAGCAATTCAGTCTGCAGATCACTGTAATATGGGAAAATATCAAAAGGGAATGTTTCACAGAAATAATACCCTGTTTTTGAACAAGTCAAATTGCCTGTACTTGCGGCTCTTTGTTCGGATGGCATGTCAAAACGCCTCCACAATACCCTGACCTTTCCAAGTTGGTGGTTCTGGCCCTTTTAGGAAGATTTAGAATTATGTAACGGTCTGTACCGCATTTTCCCTTTTGTGCCTGTAATTCATGTGACTCATGTCCTGTCCACTTTAATTTTCCTCTTATCTGTTTCCAAGCAATGGAGTGTGATGCTTCTAAATGTTAACCATTTGAGGAAAAAGTTAAGTTAGCTATTGAAAATGGGGGGGGCCGAAACCGGTTTGGCTCAGTGGTAGAGCGTCGGTCTGCGGACTGAAAAGTCCCGGGTTCGATTCCGGTCAGGGGCATGTACGTTGGCTGCGGGCACATCCCCAGTGGGGGGTGTGCAGGAGGCAGCTGGTCGATGTTTCTCTCTCATCGACATTTCTAGCTCTCTATCTCTCCCTCCCTTCCTCTCTGTAAAAAATCAATAAAATATATTTTTTTAAAAAAGAATAGGAATTAATAATTCTTTAAAAAAAAAAAAAAAAAGAAAGAAAGAAAGAAAAAAGAAAATGGGGGGGTAAAAAAAACACAACATGATGTTTGGTTCTCATTTTTACCTGTCATTTTCCTCCAACTTCTCGCTTTTCCGGCCAATGGAAAACTGGATCTATTGATGAGAAGGGTGTTAACTGGAACTTCTGGCAATACTGCCTGCAAAAATGTCTTATTGCCGTAGAGGAACTCAGGTGAAAGACATGCTGCTATGTTTAGGGTATGCAAATGAGTGCACACCAATTATTCCGTGATTTGGAGAAATCATTATTCGTTACAACACATTGCTGCCTCAATGAGAAGAATGTGTGTGTGACATTTGCTGTCTGCATATCTCAGAGAGGATATGCATCATCGGATATCTGGCAGCTATGGGAAATAACACTTCCTAACGGAGTTCTATAACGTGGGACTCATGAAAGTCTGCAGGTGTCTGCAAATACTACCTAGTTGCCAGGGCTCGTTTCTTTGCATAGAGCGCCCCCTGCCTTTGGTAAACAAGAGGCATGTGTGCACAAGAACTTCAAGGCAGCTTCCTGTCACACACTCCTGATTCTTAAAAGACTTCTTTCATGTCTTCTGTGTAAAACAGAAGCTAAAAGACAAACAGAGTTAAAAATAACGGAGCCCGTGACAAATAGAGAGAAAAGAAGAGACAAAACAAGAAGTGTGCTCGCTGAGTGCACTGCCCACATACTAAGCTGGTGGGTTCTAACTGGACAGCCAGGTCTGGTATCATATCTCATCTCTGGAAAAACCTGGCTGGACACAGAGTTCCGTTCACCTCTTTGAAGCTTTGCAAACCTCCAAATTCACTCCCTGACAGGAGGGCCTTTGTTCCACAGTCCACGCCAGCGTGACAGGCAGTTGCAATTAGTAGCCACGGGTGGAAGAATAAGGGATTTAAAAAAATCAATGATTCCAGAAGAAGAGATGGATGCTAACACTTGCTTTACTGTCAGGGGGCCTGCAACAGGGGAGGGATATGCGAGTATGCTAGGATCTTACAGCAATTTTCTTTAAAGGCATGTTTTATCATTTTCTAAAAGGGAGGGGGAAAATGTATGAGAGAGAGAGGAGTTGGATATATGGTAGGAACAGGAGGGAAGCAGAGGGGTGACTGTAAATTCACCTGAATGGTAAAAGCAAAATTCTATTTCTCTTCTCCTCTCCATCAACAATGTGTTATTAATTGTTGCCTTGGTGTCTTTCCCAAAAGTTAGGGGCGCTAGAGGGCGAGACAGTAGAGATGGAGAGAGATGGAGATCTAGTTCCAAGTAAGCAGAACACAGTATTTTTTAAAAAATATATATAGCTTATTGATTTTTATTTATTTATTTATTTTTACAGAGAGGAAGAGAGACAGAGACTTAGAAACATCCATCAACTGCCTCCTGCATACCCCCTACTGGGGATGTGCCCACAACCAAGGGACATGCCTGTTACTGGAATCGAACCTGGGACCCTTTAGTCTGCAGGCTGATGCTCTATCCACTGAGCCAAACCAGCCACGGTCACAGTATGTTTTTTGTTTTTGTTTTTTTTTTTAAATTCACTGACTCTCTTAGAGCCAAGAAACGGGTGGTATGCAATAGCAAGAGAGAGAATGGCAGCAAAGAAAGAAGAACATAGTGGGGGCAAACAGGACTAGAGACTTAGAAAGCAACAGAAAAGGGGAGCAGGCAGGCAGTGTTTGATGCGGGAGGAGAGGCAGACTTGGAGGAAACGCAGCGGGCATCTGCTCAGCATGGTCTTTTCTCTGTCCGCAATGACACCCAATCATCAGCTCTGTTCAGCAGCCCCAGATGAAACCACGAGTCCAAAGAGAAACTCCATGTCTGTGGGCATTACCTCCAGCAAGAAGCAGTCCAATGGAAATCAATAAAAGTGCAGGCACTCACCATCACTGCACTCTTTTCTGTAGGGTTGTTTGCTTCCTGGGTTCAAAGCAATTCAAACGGATAATCTTTTTTTTTTTTAATATACTTTATTGATATTTTACAGAAAGGAAGGGAGAGAGATAGAGAGCTAGAAAAGTCGATGAGACAGAAACATCGACCAGCTGCCTCCTGCACACCCCCCACCAGGGATGTGCCCGCAACCAATGTATATATGCCCCTGACCGGAATCGAACCCGGGACCTTTCAGTCCACAGAACCGATGCTCTACCACTGAGCCAAACCGGTTTCGGCAAACGGATAATCTTTTAAACAAGCATTTCACTGCCTCTTACGTTATTGACATCAGTTTTCCACCAGGTTCATGAGTTGCATTGCTTTCTTCAACGCTGCTTTCCACAGTCCTGAAGGAACCCTCCCTGTGCCCTTTCATTCCCGGAGCATCTGGAAATCACCTCAACTATTACACCTATTGTCCTGCACTGCCATCATGTGTTTCACTGAGAGGTGAGGTTCTGAGGATGACCTCTGAGTCTTACTCTGCTATATCTCACTTACCCATGAGCGAGATATAGCAAATATTCCATCTTTCTCAAGATTAGTCAATATGCTTAGTTGTTAAACTCCTAAAAAACGCATAAGGAAAAGTTGAATATAATATCCTATGGCGCCTACGTGGTCCTCTGACTTTTTTGCTTCCCATTTTATGGGTCTTTATGTTACATTATCACTGTGGTTGAGTAAGAAGTGGATTTTAACGGTGATGGACCGCTAGAGACAGAATGAAAGGTCATTTTAAAGTTAAATGCTAATATTATCGTTTCTCATTACTGGGCACATTCGGTTGTCTAAATTTTCGTATAGAGTGTTTATCATTTTTAGCCATAAAGAAACAATGCGCAGTGATCCACTCTACCACCGAGGAGACAGTGTATCCTTTAATGAAAAGGCATGGAGCCTGACCATTAAAAAGGTACTTACTCTGAGCTCTGTTAGCAGTAATGAATGTGTTCTCTGACACATGTAACTTTCCCAACTACACTCATATTTCATAGACTACATAATGCCCTCTCCCAATCCGGGACCCCTCAGGGCATGTTGGAGAGCCAATTTCAGTCCCATCTCCACAGGCCAGACCAAGGGACCCCACTGATGCACAAATCCATGCACCAGGCCTCTAATATGCATATAAGATCTTTGGTTAATCTCTTCTCACCCTCCTCCTTCCCTCTGAAATTCATCAGTCTGTTCCATGTTTCCATGCCTATGGTTTCTGCTCCTGCATTGAGCATCTGCCCCCTGGTGGTCAGTGCACATCATAGCTACCAGTTGGATGGTCAGGCGGTCACTTAGGCATATATATATATTTTTTTCCTATTGTTAATAGCATTCATAAATGTGAATATTAGCTACTATTCATTGGCCACCCATGTTTACTAGGCAAAGAGCTCCCTGTTTTACAAATATTCTTTCTAAATCTCGCAACCTCTGCAAAGGGAAGTATCATATCCTTTCACAGACTGAGAAACTGAAGTTTAGGAAAAGGAAGGGACTTGTTCAAGGGCATTCACTCATCAGGCTTCCTTTGTCTGGACAGAGTTACAACCTTGACTTAAAAGCCAGAAGTTCTCCCTTTGCCCGCTTTCTTCCTGTGGGTCCATCCCTGCAGGACCTGCCAGGGCTGAGGCAAAGGGCAAGAGAGGTGAATTTGCCTCGGGGTGATAGAAACTGTGAGTAAAGGAGGTTGCTCAGATTGTGTGGAGCATGATGAGGGGGGGCGGGACCCCGAGCTTTAGGGCATGAAGAGGAACAGCTGACTTTGACTAGAAACTGATGACTGGGCTGAGAAAATAGATTGTTAAAAACTAAAGTTGCAATTCTACCGGATTACGGTTCATACAGGCATGACCACAAGGTAGAGAGCATGGTCTTCATTCTCTTATTCCTACACAGGAAATAAAGAACTGTTTTACAAATGCCTCCCCAGGACACAACAGTTTCTTTTCTTAGGAAGAATGGGCAAAGTCGAGGAGAAATATGAAGTCTCCTGAGAGTAGTGAGTCTTGGCGGAGTGACCTGGCAGGAAGGAGGCACCTGCAGAGGCCACGGGGGAGTTTCCCTGCACTGCCCTGGCTCACATCACTGAGAAGGGCTGGAGCAAGGGACATGCACTTTGAAATTTTTTAAAAAAATGTCTGGGGGTCTTTTTTTTCTTCTGAGGAACAGGAAATGATGTTCTGTGCATTTCAGAGGCTTCAGAGCAAGGAAAGAGTGTGTGGAACCATATATAGGCAGTCCTCGAGTTATGTTGAACTCAACATATGTTATTTCGTGGTTATGTTGCCATATATATATATCTAAAGTTCATTTCGACGTATGTACAAATGTGCTTTATATTTTTTATTATTTACTTACCACAAGTAAAGGTCAAAAATTGTTATCTATCTTTTAAATACATATATATATATATTTTTTTTTTTTGCTGTTTCACTTCATTACTGCTGTGTGTGTGCTCCATGTGAGAACTGTAGGTGCTTATATAGGTGGGTTCTGACTTACGGCGAAAATCACGTTACATCCCTGTAGGAATGGATTTCTGATGTAACCAGAGGACCCTGTTGAGTTCACAATTCTGACCAGAGAGAAGCATCTTTTGAGAGTGAGCCCCAAGGAAACTCATTAGCTAGCATTTACCAGCACAGTTACTGATGGCTGTGGGACTTCCTGACTCTCTCTGTAACCAGGACCACTGTGCTGTTCCTCACTGCTCCCACCCAACCGCCACTGCCTCCTCTTCAGGATCCAGCTCTGCCCAGAAGGGGAGACATATTTTGCACAAGGATGCTCAACTTCCTTCTTATTTCATCTCTCTGGAGCTTGAGTGAGCAACAAGGGGAACCGTAACCATGGATACGATGACAAGCAAACGCAGAGAACTGGCTGGGTAAAGTGGAATTGACAGGAACCCTGGGGCCTGATACACAAGTTCTCCTGGGATCTCTGATCATCAGATGAGAGACCCAGGTCTCCCCAGAAATGTGCTCTCTGCTTAGGAAAGCAGGTTTCCGAAATCCTCAGAGAAAGGCCTTGCGAAGGCAGGTGGCAGATTGAATGGTGCATATGATCTGTTTCCTCCACAGACTGCTCGCCCCCCCCTCCCAAAGCTACAATAATGGGTTTTGTTTTTATTAGACACAAACCCACACGGATAGAGAGAACAAAGAGGAGACAACAGCAACAAATGTTTAGAAGCTGAAAGGGAGATGGTTAAGCTCTAACTGACCTGGCAGGAAAAACTAAACAAAGAAAATAAGACTAAAGAGCCAGACCCTACATCAGCAATGGGAAAGCCAAGAGTCAACCCCATCTGTACACAGAATTCCCAGAGGTCTCAGGAACTCGAAGCTCAGGTGCCCCAGGACACGGGAGAGGAAAAGCTGAACCAGGGAGGATCGATTTAAACCTTTGGGGAAACTAGGCCTAGAAGCCTTTCCACCACCTGACTGACTGACTGATTGACTGACTAACCAGCTGCGCAGACCTCAGCAGACAGGGAAGCCACACCTTTCAATCAGGTTAAAACTGGGATCCCATGGGATGTAACAGCCCCCCATGACTGAGGGTGGGAACAGCAGACCACAGCAGAACAATAAAATACACACATGCAGACTAGACGCTAGGTGCTCAAACCTCTTCGACTCCCACCCCCACTTGCCTGATCCCCTGTGGGCCCCCCAAACTTTGGTTGGCCATTACTCTGAAAGCTGTGAAGAAGAAATATTTCATCATCCTTACCTTAGCATTTTTGCTTTTTTCAACAAATAGCCCACCGAAGCTAACAAATGGCCTACTTAATGAAAAGCAATCAGAAGGTGCAGCAAGATGTGGATTATGTATTCATAAGCATAATAAACTTAACAGCAAATTAAACAAAGCCTGTATTCAACAACACTGAGAGGAAGGTGGGAAAAAAGCACAAGTCATGGCACTTTTAGGGAATTGAATTCCACTGTAATCAGAAGTCAATGGATCATATCTACAACAGGTAGATCAACATAGCTGTATAACCTCATTAATTAAAAAAAAAAAATACCTAGTGATTCCGAAATGCCAGGTGAAACCATTAAAAATGTCACTTCTGAAGAGAGGACTCAGGGGACTGGGTTGGGGTGGTAATGGGCATGAAACCACCGTTAGTAGAATCAGAGGAAATCTGGAGCCCCTCACACGAGATTTCCCAAGTCCCACTGTCCTCATCTTTCCTATCCCTGCTCTACAGCTGTAATGCTGTAGCTTGAAATTGGCCATGGGGATGGGGCTTACAGCAGAGACTTCAGAAAAGTCTACTCATCTTCACCCTCCCACACACACACACCCCTTTGGACAAATGGTTGTTAAACATTCACCAAAGCCCATTAACTATAAGCCCACTTGACTTTTATTCACAAAATCACAGAAAAGTGTTATGAAGCTAATAACAACTAATAAATAGATGCATAATAATAACCCATGAAAACATTCCAGGAAAATAAGTTTTATGACCTTCTGTTCTAAAAGTCTTAAGAATATTGATAACTCAAGAAGACCTGAGGACTATAAAAGTTATGCTAATATAATCACACATTATTCCAGTGAGAAAGAAAGAAAAAAAAAAAGAAGGCAGTTAAATGAATGCAAATGACGGGGAGCTTTACGACACATGCGGAATCTCTAATGATCTAGACGAAAGTTGGAAAGAGGGCCATAAGAACAAGGATGGTTATAGGGAGTCAAGAGAACAAAACAAGTTTAAAATAAAAAGCTACGGCTTCTTCAAAACTGGAACACCAACCTTTTTCAAGCTATTGGTGAACCAGGTACATGAGCAGCACAAGAGCAGGCGTCTGCTTTAAGAAGATCTAAGTGTTAACATGATGGAGAGGACACCACACCAGCACCCTGATCACTACAGAGCAGCTTCTTCGCAGGACAGGTCAGATGTCACTCTGGGACTGTTCCTGAGTCTCATAGAGGCAATGGAGATGAGAGTGACCCTGTGGTGTCATGCCTTGTAACCCGGGAATGAGCCATAGCTTCCTGCATCTCAACTCCACAAGGACCATACTAAGAGATATAATGTCAGAGAAAATCTTTTCCCCCCACTGACCTTTCCTTTACTCAGTTCCCTCCTTCTAAATCCCAAATTACCCGGATGTCATTAGATAGACTCTCCTGTGAGTCAACTCCCTGAGACAGCATCCATGTTTTAGAAAGCGCCCCCAAATTAAAGATGCTTTGCAAGAAAAAGGAGAAAAGAATGGAATAATCCAAGAGTAAATAAAGTGATTCTGTTCCTGTCTAATACATAAGCACTAAATATAGTAGTCTGTGACAGAGTAGAGATTGATTATTAAATACAACTCTTTTGCCTGGCCAGTGTTGTTCAGTGGTTGAATACCCATCTATGAACCAGGAGGTCACGGTTTGATTCCCATCAGGGCACATGCCTAGGTTGTGTGCTCAGTCCCAGTAAGGGATTTGCAGGAGGCAGAAATTAATGATTCTCTCTCATCATTGATATTTCTTTCCCCTTACCCCTTCTCCCTTCCTCTCTGAAATCAACACAAATATTTTTTATAAGAAAGATTATTATTAATAAGTAAATAAGCCTTGTCGGTTTTGCTCAGTGGATAGAACATTGGCCTGTGCACTGAAAGGTCTCAGGTTCAATTCCAACCAAGGGCACATGCCCGGTTGCAACTCAATTCTCAGGGTGAGGTGTGCAGAAAGCAGCCAGTCAATGATTCTCTCTCATCATTGATGTTTCTCTCTCACTCTCCTCCCTTCCTCTCTGAAATCAATAAAAGTATTTTTTAAAAGTAGATAAAACAACTCTTGATTCAAGGATTCCAATACTTAATGAATAAGCCTCCAATACATAAACAATTCTGACTCTTTGTGGATGAAGAATTTCTGTTCATAACTTTTAACAGCAGAACTTAGGCCTGTTGAGGACGACATACAAATACTACCAACTAAGATATTGGGCTCTTGCCTCCTTAACTCTTAACTCAAGGATAACAACTGTACTTTGGAGGACAGAAAGTAAAAACACAAAAAAACTAGCACTTACATCGGCCTAACTGTATTTCCCTATTATTTTTCTAGGCTGAAAACCCCGTAGAATAGCCCAGAAATGATTCTCAAAGGTCGCTTCATCCTGACACATTGACAAGCCATCAAACGCCTATACTGCCTTTTACCACCATTCAG
Organism: Nyctalus aviator; assembly: GCA_036971965.1. Taxonomy (NCBI): domain Eukaryota; kingdom Metazoa; phylum Chordata; class Mammalia; order Chiroptera; family Vespertilionidae; genus Nyctalus; species Nyctalus aviator. The sequence continues at coordinate 8,192,350 of CM072940.1, read as the reverse complement.
TGGAACACACTGCTACGTGCTAGAACTGAGAGCTTAGATGCCAATTGATGTCACAGACAGCACTGAAGTGGTTCATGAAATTCGAAATGACAACAGATGCTTTGAACACGGAGAGCCGGCTGGGTTTTGATTGAACGTGCTAATTTTCAAAAGAATCGTTTGCTTAGCTCCATTTTATGCCGTGTAACCTGTTGCGACGATTTGGAAATCACAGGGGCTGGCGATAAAATAATAGGGAGCTCAATTAGCCGTTTATTAGAGGAAAAGGCACCGGCTTCCTTTTTGTCCCTCCGCAGGTGCATGTGAGCACACGGTAAGAGGGGAAGGGCGAGGTAACTCGGGGGACAAGTGGCTGTGTGCTCAGAATTGGGGGACACGTTCCTGGGGGTATGGGTCTGCATCCAGATTCAAGCTTTAATTTCTGCCTCTTGAGAAAAGAGAGCTAAACAAACAGCCACTGTCCAGGAGGCACAATTAAATTGAGTCCTTTATCATGGGGATCCACAGAGGGCGAGATTAAGAATTCTCATCAGTCAGTTCACTTTGGAAAGTAGTTAAGTGTGGGCTTCTCTGCCAGGTTGCCGTGGGCGGCAGGAAATGAACTGGAGGCATGCCGGACCTTCTGGATGGATTAACACATGGATGGCAGTCCTTGGCCTCGCCCTCTGCCGAGGCATTTGAGAATTTCCCTGTTTAAATTCCCTCTGGCACCGACATTAGTGATGAGTGCGGGCCCCTAAATCGGGTCTGGGGTGTCCTGCTATCTCTTGCCTGTGGGCTTCATCTTCTTACTTTTTTAAAAAAATATATATTTTATTGATTTTTCACAGAGAGGAAGGGAGAGGGACAGAGAGCCAGAAACATCGACGAGAGAGAAACATCCCTCAGCTGCCTCCTGCACAGCCCCCTCTGGGGATGTGCCTGCAACCAAGGTACATGCCCTTGACCAGAATCGAACCTGGGACCCCCTCAGTCCGCAGGCCCATGCTCTATCCACTGAGCCAAACCAGTTTCGGCCTGTCTGGGCTTCTTTAAGGAGACTTAGGGGGTGCAAATTTGGCTTGAGATTTCGCCTGCCTCAAGGCTGATTCTGGGGGTAATGTGAATGCACCACTCACCTCAGGAATCCAATAAAGGGAGTTGCCAGAGCCTTCCTACTTAACACGACATGTCAAACAAAGCAAAATGAACGCAGAGATGTCCATGAGAAAGAAAAATGTCACAATTTTAAAGGTAGTCTGTTTCTGGAGCTTGGTTTGTCTTGGTTCCTGGCCATTACATCTTCCTTGCCCACCCCCTTTGTACCCTAACTCCCTGACCCCCACCAGGTGAGTTTAGGCGGGTTGACAATGACCTGCAAACAGATGGAGCAATCATACAGTTTATATACCATGGTTTTGTTATCGACTTTATTTATTTTCAACACTTGGTTCAAAATATGTTGTCTATTTGGATGCGAAAACAAGAGTGCACGTTCCCCTCCCCCCCATTTATCTGAGGTATGACACTGTATTTTAAACTATTGAATATGCAGCTCCTGTGAGCTATCTCATTAGCCCCATCTGAATGTGAGAATAAACACACTTGAAATTTCAATATACTTTTCCTTTTTATGCTTATTTAAAGCTATAGTCCTACCCGTGAATGGATTCTCCCTTGCTCCAGTGTCTCATTTGTTTTATGTTCTCTGAAATACAATTAACCGACCTTTTCACAAATCCAAAAATGTGGATTTTGTGCTTTATCCTTAGGAATGTTATATCCTGATTGACAAGCAGTCAGAAAGGTTAGAAATAACGAAAGAGTTTCATCCTTTCTCTGGGCCAAAAGATCCAGCTCAGAACGCTGCCTGGAGAGAAGCTTAAGAGAGATTTACTGGAAACATTTTTTTGGCTTTTAAAGCTCTTTTTAATGGCTAACCCAAATGCCATTTTATGTGGTCTGCAGACATCTCACAGCTAGAGAAGTGCCCTTTCTTTTAAAAAAAATATTTTATTTTATTTTTATTAACTTTATAGAAAGAGGAGAGAGAGAGAGACAGATTGACAGATACCCATCAGTTGCCTCCCCCAGCACCCCCACCAGGGATCTAACCTGCAATCCAGGAATATAGTGTTTTTTGGGGGGTATAATTTTGGTCAGAGCATGAGGGAGGAGGGGGAGTTCCAGACCCTTTTAATAAATTTGGCCTTTTTCAAAATAATAGTGCTTACCCAATACATAAATACTATAAACAACTGCACTTAGCAACGTAGTCTCAGATGATATTACATAGTTAATAAAAAAAAAAAAAAAAAAAAAAAAGAGCAGGCCTTAGCTGGTTTGGCTCCGTGGATAGAGCATGGGCCTGGGGACTGAAGGGTTCTAGGTTCGATACCGGTCAAGGGCACATGCCTGGGATGCAGGCTCAAATCGCCAGTAGAGGGCATGTAGGAGGCAGCCAATCAATGATTCTCTCTCATGATTGATGTTGCTATCTCTCCCTCTCCCTTCCTCTCTGAAATCAATATATATATATATATATGAAAGAACTATAAGGATAAATTTAACAGTATTCCCTCTGTAAAATCTGGACTTGGAAAATAGCTACAGAATGGACCTCCAATTCTATTGGCCTCTTCGTGAGATTGATGTGGGCCAAGGCCTCCTGTAAGTCCTGGCTTTCAGGATCCCCATTCTGACCTGTGCCCCTGGGACAGTGCTCCTGTCAGCCCAGAGCTGGTATTTAATAATGCCTGAAGTGAGGGGACATTTCCATGTCTCTCGTGCACAGTAACCCTGGCAAATGGTTCCAAGTCCCTCCAGTAACGTCTTGCAGGGAGATTTATTTGTGGCGATTTCCAGGGACCTTTCTTCACAGGACCTGGCCTCCCTGTCAATCATTGGGCTCTGGACCTAAGTATGAGGCAGCAAATCCAGACCCTAGTTACTCAGACCCCGCCTCTGCCTGGCTGACCTAGAATTTCACAGCGCCCGTCTGTAGGTCAAGCAGCAAGTTACTGTGCCTCCTGTGTTAGCCCTGAGGACACTGTGGTCAGCTTGCCCCCATCACAGCTGCTGGGGGTTCAGCCTCAGAAACTTCACAACTTAGGTTCTCTCATCTGTATGAAGTGTCCCCCAAATCTCCAAACACATACTAAGCATCGAAGTCATCTCCTGAAGTGAACCTGCCACCATTCTGTTTGGCACTCATTAGAGCAATTTTCATTCATCAGAGTTATAATTTCCCCCTGCTTATTTGTATTTTTGTTTTGTTTTGTTTTTTAATTGATTTTTTACAAAGAGGAAGAGAGAGGGACAGAGAGTTAGAAACATCAATGAGAGAGAAACATCGATCAGCTGCCTCTTGCACACCTCCCACTGGGGATGTACCTGCAACCAAGGTATGTGCCTTTGACCGGAATTGAATCTGAGACCTTTCAGTCTGCAGGCTGATGCTCTATCCACTGAGCCAAACTGGTTTTAGTCCCCTCTGCTTATTTGTAAAGCGCCCACCTTCCCTGGTTAGGATATGATACGTGAAATCCAAGACTTTTCGCTATTAGTGGCACCTCATTGTTTCCAATCTCTCTACTAATGTCTTGCAGGGAGATTTATTCGTGGCTATTTCCAGAGACCATTCTTAACAGGACTTGGCCCCCCTGTCAATCAAGGCCCTCTGGGACTTGGGTCAGAGACAGCAAAAAACTAGATCCAGTTTTACAACAGTGTTTTAACTAGTAAAGGGTATAATGAATATCTACACTAATAAAAGAGAAATATGCAAATTGACTGTACATCACAACACCCACCAGTCAATCAGGAGTGAAAATGCAAATTAACCCAACAAAGATGGCGGGTTAATTTGCATTTACAGGCACAGAGCAAAGACTGAAGACTGAAGACGACTGAAGAGGCTTGGCTTCTCCACTGTGGCTGGAATGGAGAAGCTAAGCCTTGTGGTGGTCAGACCAGAGAAGCCTCGAGGCTTGGCTTCTCTGCCGTGGCCAGAGCAAAGGCCTGGGTCCCAGGTGCCAGAGGAAAACCAGTGCTGGCAGCCAGGGGAAGGAAGGCCTATTGCATGAATCTTTGTGCAATGGGCCTCCAGTTTATGAAATAAAGAAGCAAATGAACAAAGAAGCAAGGCAGAGTTACGAGATGGTAATTCTTCAAGTAGGAGAACTGGTTAATGTCAGAAAGCAACCCAACCCCCCAATATGTTTAAAAGAAAAAGAAATTGAAAGCCCAATTATAGGGTTTGAATGAAATATCAGTCCTATTAATATAGCTTTCCAATGCTGCTTATCACTGACTGATTTCTTCTCTCTTAGTGTTTATAATAACACCACTATACATGCTGTTTGGAGTATTTATGTAGGAAAGGGATTCCTATAATTTTGATAAGTTATACAGCTTTGGTGACTAAATTTGGAGAGTATTAAACTCAAGATTAGTATTCCTTCCAGGCAAATAAACCCTGAAAGGATAATTAAAAACAGTCATTTCAATAAAGTATCTGAAAGTAGTCATTCAGAATATTTTTCGGGTGAACAGCTGAGAATCATCTAAACTTAGATCTGTTTGTGAAGACACATTAAAGAATGGCTCATTTGAACCAAGCTAACACATACAGATATTTATAGGGCTGTTTTTATAATGCAAAGAAGAATGCTGTGCCTCTATTAATATTAGTTGGACAAAAAGAGCAGGATATATTTTGTGTCAACTTGACCAGTTAAAAGGTCTCAGTGATGAATGATTATCAGTTTGCTAAGATAAAGTTTACTTAGGGGTGATAAAATAAGCTTCGATATTGATTTACTAGGCGGCTTTGAAAAGGGAAGTTCTCTGTAAACATGCATGCTCAATGGACCATCAATAACTGTGGCCTTCCTGCTTCGTTTATCCTGATTTTATCCTAAGTAAAGAGGCTAAAAATAAATACCAAATGCCTACAGGAAATTGCAAATAACATGTCATTCTAATAAAACTCTTTACAGGTCTCCTTTTTAAGACCAACACCACCTATTTGCCATTTACTTTTTGTCTCAAGTATGTCTATATTTGGAATGCATCTCTAAGCAATTTTCTCAGGAATGTATTATTAGATTGTTGACCAAAAAAAAAATCTCTATTTCCTATACTAAGTACAATTCAATATTCAAATGATAAAAAAAATGTACCTAAGATTTATTTTAATCAGTTGCATCCAAAATTGTTTGAAGAAAATTTAAATTAATATTGATTAGAATTATAATGCTAATTTTACCATGTAGTTTCCTCAGATTGACGTAAAATAGTTTGAAGTTTTGTTTAGTTTGAATAAAAATGTAGCATAGTCCTAACTGGTTTGGCTCAATGGATAGATTGTCGGCCTGCGGACTGAAAGGTCCCAGGTTTGATTCCAGTCAAGGGCATGTACCTTGGTTGCGGGCACATCCCCAGTGTGAGGTGTGTAAGAGGCAGCTGATCGATGTTTCTCTCTCAATTGATGTTTCTAGCTTTCTATCCCTCTCCCTTCCTCTCTGCAAAAAATCAATAAAATATATTTTAAAGAAATATAAGCATAAGTAATATAACTTTAAGTGATATTCTGCCCATAAATAATCACTTGAAATTTTAATTTACATGACATATTTATGAAAGAATATAAAAATGTTGAGAATTTTGCACATGATAATGTTATAATGTAAATTATTACACATATGGATGAACAAAATTAAGTGAAAATGTTTTTAGTAAGTATAGATGTTTTTTTTAAATAAATTATATTACAAAAAATCCATATATATTAACCAAAAATATTTTGAAACATTTTAGTGCATCAAGTTAGACAAAGGGAATCCTTTGAAATTGAAAATGAAAAATACAGAAGAACAAATCAACATATAATTAATGTAGATGTGGAAATGTCAGGGTGTACCTTAGATAGGAAACCTTGAAAATGAAGAGAAACACTGGCAGCGCATTAACTACAAAGTTGAGAAGTATACAAACACAGTTACCACATGTACAGAAAAATGGGAGGAGCATCTACACAAGACACACTCAAAGATGTGAAAGCATCTATTGTAATGTGTCTGAGCTAGGATGATTTATCCTTCTTCCTTTCCTTCTAGAACTTACAGACCTAATGACAAGAAGAACGGGAAGAAAAGTGGGGAATGAAAATGTGGGTCTCACAGCTTCGATAACTTGGTAGACGCTGGTACTGTCGCTCGCACATACAGGAAAATGAAGATGCTTGCGTGGCTGGGAGGATTTCATTTGGGACCCCAGACACTGAAAGACAGCTGATCTGAGAAGTCAGTTGGGAAGAGGGGTGGTACTGAGGAAACAGGCCCAGGGCACACATAAGCCCCTGGCTGGACATTGGATCCTGCCCAAAACACCATGAAGACATTTGGTTACCTTTCCTACGGAGCCCAGACAAGCTCTGGAATCATTCTCCACTCAGTGAGCGACGCAGGTCACGTGTCCATCCAAGGCAATTGGCCCACAAAATAAAACCTCATTGCCATCTGGGGCTTCGACTGGGAAGAAGGGTAAAATCACACACTAAAAAGAGGTCGGGCAGATTGTTAATCTGGATGCTGACATCAGGAGAGTTGCAGGGGGACAGGTGTTCAGAGACCCAAATTGAGATGCTGACATAATAAGGAAGGTAGGAGCCTAAGTCAGTTTGGCTCAGTGGTACAGCTTCGGTCTGCAGACTGAAAGGTCCCAGGTTCGATTCCGGTCAGGGACGTGTACATTGGTTGCGGGCACATCCCTGGTAGGGGGTGTGCAGGAGGCAGCTGGTCGATGTTTCTCTGTCATCGACGTTTCTAGCTCTCTATCCCTCTCCCTTCCTCTCTGTGAAAAATCAATAAAATATATTTTTAAAAAAATAAGGAAGGTAGGAAATTCATAGAGGTTGGAGGAAAGCAATATAGGTAAGATTTGATGCATATCCTTACCTCCCAAGTATTCATTAACTAGCATTGGCTTAAAAGAAAAGTGGTGTGCAGGGTTAGATCAGTAACAATTGCTAAATTTATTGAATTATGATGTTCCTTTTGTAATGTGACAGTATTATCTAAGCAAGTCCTTGGGTTTATGCTTACTGTCTGTTCTATATACAAACATTAGGAATTCTATCTTAACAACACTTCAAAATCTCAAGCTACTTGTAACTCCAAGGAGTGCTGACCTTTGCCACAAAAACATAAAGCTAAAATTGGCCACGGAAAAGGTACCACTCAAGGTCCCTTGGTGCAGGATCAGGAGGAAAATAAATGAAATATCCTAAATCTCCCTTTTTCAACCTAAGGGGTTTTGTGTATATATTTAAGCTTGTTAATTGCGTATCTAAGCCTTTCCCCCTGAAGTCCTTAATTATAATACAGGCTTTAGCTCAATTTCATCTCACAGGGATTTTTCTGAGACAATCGCCATACGATAATTTGGTTTTATTATTAAAATAATTACAGCAATATATCAAACACTATCAAACTGCATAAGGAAAGTGCAAGGACTACTTGCCGATGATTAAAAAGAGCTGGTTTCTAGAACAAAAAACGTGATTATAAATAACCTTGAGAAAATACAAATAAAATTAAAAAAAAAAACAATATCCTAGACACAGGGTGCCCAATCATGGTTTATCACTTACATGTGAGAACTAGAGAACAGGGGATGACATAGTTAATGAAGAAAAATATGTAAGTCAACTTCAACAATCTAAACATGAAAGCCCAATGTTTTACTCATGATAACATACCTGGAAGGTAACTCTAGATGCAATTTTATTCCTGTATAATTTTAGAAGAATAAAAAGAAAAGAAAATTGCCGAGACTGGTTTGGCTCAATAGAGCGTCGGCTTGGGGACTCAAGGGTCCCGGGTTCGATTCCGGTCAAGGGCATGTACCTTGGTTGCGGGCATATCCCCAGTAGGGGGTGTGCAAGAGGCAGCTGATCGATGACTCTCTCTCATCGATGTTTCTAACTCTCTATCTCTCTCCCTTCCTCTCTGTACAAAATCAATAAAATATATTAAAAAAAAGAAAAGAAAATTGACTGAATTTATTATTGCATTTAAACTAGACCCAAGCTGCACCTAGCAAATATATATATATATATATATATATATATATATATATATATATAGTATGTATGAATAAGACATAGAAAGCGGCTGGCCAAGGGGGAGGAGGGAAGACAGAAGTCATATTTCTCAGGTAAGTAAACTTTCCCGAACCCCAAACACAACATCCATCACTAGAGGCAATGGGGATACTGTTGGACAACATGACCCAAGACCCGTAAATTTTTCTAAAATTCCAATGAGAATTTCTTCTAAATCATTCTGCCTGAGAAAATCTCCATGTAATGTTATAGATTTATGGGCAGAAATCAGTTGCTAAGAAACAGAACAGGAAGAAACTAAGGGTAGAAAAACTAAGATACCTCTTCTTCAAGATTCCCTGTAAAATATGTAGTTTCTTACAGCTTTACCTACATATATATATTTGAACCCAGATACGACTTAGTGCAAAATATCCATAATATTTCATGATATAGTCAAAATTGGGGTTGTATTTCTTTCCAATTCACAGTTGAGCCTTGGACAACACGGGTTTGAACTGTGCAGGCAACTCATTCAACTATGACATGTCCCATTTTGCTCATCTATGGCATGAGGATATGAATGGTACCCATATCGTAGGCTTATTGGCAGCTAATCCAATTAGTCAGTGTAAAATGCAAAGGAAAGTTCTCAGCCTTCTAAAGAAATGTCAGTTGCTGTTGGAGTTATTAACCAAATTATGGTGCTTGCTCATGGCCTGTCTCTGCCCCACACTGGAGTCGACCCCCTGGTTCTTAAGAAGTTTTCTGGCTTAAACCGGTTTGGCTCAGTGGATAGAGCGTCAGCCTGCGGAATGAAAGGTCCCAGGTTCGATTCCGGTCAAGGGCATGTACCTTGGTTGCAGGCACATCCCCAGTAGGGGGTGTGCAAGAGGCAGCTGATAGATGTTTTTCTCGCATCGATGTTTCTAACTCTCTATCCCTCTCTCTTTCTCTCTGTTAAAAATCAATAAAATATATATATTAAAGAAGTCTTCTGCAGTTGCTTTTATACATGTCCTCTTGAAAGTGCACGTATAGAGAAATCCTCATCTGTGATACAAAACGGCATTGTGCAGGATTAGGTTTTATTCAGGCAGTTAAAATGCCATATGGTTTCAGGGCCCTCCCAAGCTCTTCCTCCCACGACCAGACATTCTGAGGGAGATAGACAGGGTAACTAGCCAAACACACCGACTCTGTCTTGACTTCATGCAGGACCTTTTTATATAAACACATGGAAACAGCCAAACTGATGATGAATCCAGCTGTACTGCAATCCAGAGAGTGTCAATTTATTCAACATTAATTCAATTGTATCCTAATTCTCAATTCTATAAAAATGTTGTGCAAGGGAGACAAAGCAAAACAAAACAAATGGGGGAGGGGGGGAGGTGAATCTGGATCAGTCCTTCTATCCCAAGTTGGAAATGAATTCCATAAATACAACAAGTATAATTAGAGTGTGGTGTCTTCACAAGGAATCCCACACATGATCAAAATAGAAAAAGAAGCTGAATTTAGAAAATGAAAACAAAAATAAAAGTTACATTGTAAAAAATCCAAGTGCAGCTTTTTGAAGAACTATATAGAATTTTGGGTCATGCAGGCCCCTTATACTTCTCTATGTGAATTTAGAGTACGTCATGTTAATAATATGAAAACGTCAGATTTCCAATAGGTTATGAACATAGTTTTTTAGTGTTGCAGCAATCTAGATTTGGTAAAGGAAAAATAGCAAAGAATTGTGTGATCCACTGATTCAGTATACTTTATTTCTCTTACAGGTATAAATTATCTGTGCATAAATTTGTGCCTTCTTAAAGACCATGCCTTTTCGCTATTCTAAATATGGCATGTATACATGATACACCAATATTCCAAACAGAACAAAATTGGTCTAAAAGCAAGTAGCAAAGATCCAAATGTATGTACATACGTTGGATGCTCTTCCTGTTTATTTCTTTAAAGAAATGGAAAAACACCTCAATGCCTTCAATAACCTATACTCAAGAGAAGGCATTATGGTTGATTTAAAAACTTCACTAATCTGGTATTCTGTTCACACACAAAACGATTGTTGCTTACACTGGAAGAGTTCTGTCAGCGAAGATTGTAAAATCAAGCTATGTTCTGTGAACAATACTTTTAGAGCCTTTTTTTTAAAAAAAAGAATGTTTGAGTCATAAAGTTGCACCAGCATTTGAAATGGATTTTCCCCACCATCCCTCAGTTAATCAATGTGTACGTAATTATCCACAAATGCAACACTGGAGCAATGGAGTGAATGTTTTAAAATCTGTCAGAGTTGTAATGAAAAACAACTCGCAGGAGTATGCTATATTTGCTTTAAAGTACCACATTGTACTTGTTTGTACAATCCAGTTTATTTCCCACTAAAAATCAACTCATTATGGAATCTTAGGGCATCTTCTCATATGAGTATGTGGCTTGAACACTGTAACATACATTTTCATAAAATGTGAAAATTTGCACTTCTGTTTTGAACATGGCAACAGGAAAGTAGAAGTCTAATGCATAGGACAGTATTGCTATAAATCTATGACACTCTAGCAATCTCTTAAAATACATGTAATTGAGTTAAGAGCTTGAAAAATCCACATTTTAATCAGACACATCCTCCTGGTATGGAACTGGCACCAAACCCTGAGCAGGATATTTCAACTACAAAAAAGTCTTCTATTCACATAGATGCCAACATCCAAAACAAAATATTAACAAATCGAATCTGATGATATTAATTTAAAAAGTGTATCAAAATCAAGTTGGGTTTATTCCAGGGATTTAATCTTAGTTATCATTCAAAAAGGAACCATTGTAATTCATCCTAGGAATTGGATATGGAAGGCAATTAGAGCAATCATCTTAACATAGACAGCTGATGCACTATACCACAACATCTTGAAGATAAACATGTTTAAGTGAAAAGAAGTAAACTTTTCTTTTTATCTGCTTAAGAGCTCACACTTTTTACTCTTGGTAGAGTGGTTGAGACCAGAAGCAACAGGTTCATGCGAAGAGGCTGATTTCTATGTCCTAATTAAAGGTCTATAGGTCTTGTAAATTGAGTTACTCCCAGAATGCCTTGTGTTCTCATCCCCACTATACTAGTATTGCAGGCTGAAGATCTGTCCATCCTCTGACATGCCAAACAGAAATACCATTCCTCTCTCTCCGTTTGGATGCACAGAGCATCCCACACCTGATTCACACCAATATACTTGCTCACCCCAGTAGTAAGTGGTCCAGAGAGTAAAGTGTGGTTGCCATGGTGAGTGAAATAGAAACCCCATCATTTTTCTCTCACCAAGTTTCACAAAGCAGAGCATCTCCTCCTAGTAGATTAGGAATAAAAGTTTCTTACACAACCACAACTTAAATAACTTTAAAACGAGAAATGCATTAGCATCTTTATTACAAATGTAATTGGTTTTCTTTTCTTTTCCTCTGTGGGGATAGGGTCACTAGTTAAAATACACCACTGTAAAATCTGCAATTTAAATTTCATTTCATGCTGCATTGTAGAAAGAGTTTACATAAATAGCATCCATTAATCATTTAAAACAAAGGTTAAATGTAAATTAGGATCCTGCTATTTACTTCTATGATTATTTATGGTTTTCTGGTAAAGTTATTTTTTTTTCAGGGTGAAGAAAATTGTTTTTGAAAGTAAAATATATTTAAACTAAAATTGTTAATTTCCAGAAATCAATTGACCTCGAGTATCATAGCTTCGTAAATAGCATTCAAAGTTAAAACGCATGTTAACCCACAGTTAAAATTCTAATTATGTCGTGATTTAATTATTAAATGTCTTTCTTCAGGAGTCCTATCTACTCATATTAAATAACTATATTAAACCCAATTTTGAGAAATAATATTTTCCTAGTGGCTGAAGATTTTTTGAAGATTAGAATATTGGTTTATCTTTTAGTTTTTTCAACACAGGAAAGTAGTAAAAGGAATAACCTTAGTATAAGTTGGTAAAGACTATCTAATTTAAGCTGCATTGTCAAGGGGGCAAAATATCTGGATAAACTCTCTGTTTCAGTGTTGTTGTTTTTTAATATATTTTATTGATTTTTACAGAGAGGAAGAGAGAGGGATAGAAAGTTAAAAACATCGATCAGCTGCCTCTAATCTTTATTAATCTTTATAGAATAAAGATTAACATATATATAAATATATATAGGTAAATATATATTCTATTTAATCTTTATTCTATTTTAATTTTTTTTTTACAGAGAGGAAGAGAGATGGATAGAGTTAGAAACATCAGTAAGAGAGAATCATCAACCAGCTGCCTCTTGTACACTCCCCACTGGGAATGTGCCCGCAACCAAGGTACATGCCCTTGACCGGAATCAAACCTGGGACCCTTCAGTCCGCAGGCCAACGCTCTATCCACTGAGCCAAACCAGTTTTGGCAAAATCTTTATTCTTGAAAGGATTACATATGTCCCCTTACTCCACTCCCCAACTGACCTCTACTTCTAAACACAACTCGTCTTGCATGTGATCCTTCACCATGGGACCCTTAAAATAAGCTAAGTCTGTGTTGTCATGTCTCTTGTGAGCATGAAGCAATATGGACAGCAAGTGCACCAGGGACCACTTTATAAATGAATTTACACTGAGAGCAACTGTCACGCCAAGTGCAGCCTGATGCTCTCCCGTAAGGATGGCACCAGCCCGGGAACACCCTATGGGGGCTGCATCATGGCTCCCTAGCCCCACTCCATGGTCTCTTTCCAGCAGCCACCCTTTCAAAAATGTATGAGGACCTGCAAAACACAGCCAGGCTGGAGAAGCCACTTGAGTTCTGCTTATGAGGATGCTCATTAAGCCGAATCAATAATTGATGAACCATTTGTGAAAAACCATATGGGTTAAATTACATCCTGGCCTAGACCCGTGGTCTGCAAACTGCAGCTCGCAAGCCACATGCGGCTCTTTGGCCCCTTGAGTGTGGCTCTTCCACAAAATACCACGGCCTGGGCGAGTCTATGTCGAAGAAGTGGTGTTAGAAGAAGTTTGAGTTTTAAAAAATATGGCTCTCCAAAGAAATGTCAATCGTTGTACTGTTGGCATTTGGCTCTGTGGACTGATGAGTTTGCCGACCACGGGCCTAGACTGTTCAGAAAAGGGGCCTATCGCTTCTCAGCCTTTTGGCTAAGATCAAGTGCAGAAAAGGGGCCTAAGTGTTTGCCCCACTGTTTGCTACGTAAACACCAGGTGGAAATGATTATATAGCAAATAACAGGGGAAATGTGGGTTTTCTTTTCTCAGCAGACCTAAGTTATAAAGTACTACGCCACCTTTTGTTAAATGTTTAAGAGAGTTTACTATGGAAACTATTGGGATGTATGATTAGTGGAATAAAATAAAAATGTTTAATTTTTTTTTTCCAAATAGTCCCTAAGAAGTGCTAGAGAGAGAAAAAATTAAATGGCACCAATGAGAAAAGCGTTGAAAAGACTTAAAAACACTATGTTATGTCTTCGCACATTAGGTATATTCTTATGCTACTGGTGTAGGCGTAGTTTTAGCTAATAAAACTCCATGGTTTGTGACTATAAAATCAAAGTACAATGAAAACATTTAAATGTAGAAGTTTTAAGTTTTCAGAGACATTGCTAAGATAATAGAGTTTCCACATGCCTTCCACCCCCTTCCCCATAGTACACTTTGTCATAAACAATGAACCATTATTGATACATTAATAACTGAAGTCCGTATTGTGTTCTGGTTCCTTTAACGTTTCCCTAATGTCCTACTATTCTCCGGGACCCCATCCGGGACACCACATCACATTTAGCTGCCCATCTCCTTAGTCTGTGCTGGGGTGTGACCGTTTCTCAGTCTTCCCTTGCTTGGGACCACCACTGATCGTTTAGAGGAGTGCTCGTCTTGTGCATAATGTCTCTCCTTTGGGATTTGTCTGGTATGTTTCTCCTGAGTGGGTCAGGTTTGGAGTATGTCAAGTACATGTCTCATCACACTGTATCTGAGATGCATACCATCACTGTGACTTGTTGGTGTTGGTATTAACTGTGATCACCTGGCAGAGGTAGTGTTTGTCAGGTTCTCTATTCCAAAGTTCTTCTCCCCACCCTGACTCCCCCTTAACAAATGTTCTCTTAGGAAGGAAGTCATCAAGAGGAGTCAACACTTGTGCCGGGACCGGTTTGGCTCAGTGGATAGAGCATCGGCCTGGGGACTGAAAGGTCCCGGGTTCGATTCCGGTCAAGGGCATGTACCTTGGTTGCGGGCGCATCCCCAGTAGGGGGTGTGCAAGAGGCAGCTGATCGATGATTCTCTCTCATCGATGTTTCTAACTCTCTATCTCTCTCTTCCTCTCTGTGAAAAATCAATAAAATATATTTTTTTTTTTTAAAAAAAGAGTCAACACTTGAACTGTGCAGAGTACACTGCCCCTCGTTGGGCATGGACTCTCTGTGTAAATTATTTGGAATTTCTATGCATGAGAGATTTATCTATTCTGTCCCCTTTAATCATGTCTTCACTCATTTGTTTCTATCAGTACAGACTTGGGGATATTTGCTTCAGACTTTCAGCTATAATCCAATACAATTTTATTTTTTTTATCGCTCAAATTGTTATAGTTTTGGCCAATTGGGAGATCTTTAAAAAAAGAAAAAGGAATCTTATTAAGTGTGAGTGTGTGTGTATATTTGTGCACACACGTACTACCACTTTCATCCAGTGTATGTGTGTTTGTATATGTAAGAACTTTTTACTTTGTGGCATTATGATGCTCAATGTTCACTCATTTTGTATTTTCTCCATCACAGAGATTATGATTCTAAAAAAAAAAAAAAATACATGTAAATAGACCTTGAAAGACATTTTTTCCTTTGAATTTGTCTGTTTATGTATTATGATGAGCCTTGGAGTGAATTGCAAATTATCCTTAAAAATTGGGCCATTAATATGTTATAAAGTATAATAGTGAAAAGACAAAGGCTAAAATGAGATTAAATGCTCCTAAAAGGATGAGAATATCCTTCATTTCTTTTCTTGTTCATGGTGACCCATCCACTCCTTTTCCCTTTACAAACAAAAAAATGGTTCTTTAACAGTTCCTACCTTCAACTGAAGCTCACATTATACATTGCGAATGGCCTTTTGCTACTTAATCACAATACTGCAAATGACTTTGAAAGAAAAGCAGATTTCAAATGCAGAATCAAATTGTCATACATAAGATGAAGGATCATAAAGAAAATTATATAATAGGATCTGACTGTTATTCTGAGAATTCATTTGCACTGAATTATTAGCACCAAGGAATGAAATGTTTCTGAGAGATGATTTAATTTCGCCAAGAATTATTGGCCCATATCTGAAAAGGAATAGTTGGTTTCTTCCACGGTGATTAATTAGAATGTGATGCACAGCGTCGGATAAAGAAGTAGCACTGGCACATATTAACGATATTGGAATTTGGGTTTCTGCTCTCAGTACCAAGGCCTCTGGCAACTAAACAAAGAGAACAGAATGTAAATGCACACTATCCACCCTATTTATGATACAATCAGGTAAGTATATTCTGTCTTAGTAGGGCTACTAAATATTTTAATTATGTACGTATGCTTATTTGTAATTATTTTCTGCAATTTCTTGCTTTGTTTTTCTCTGACTCTGCCCATGTCCTTTTGCTTTTGTTCCTTTAAGTTATAATTAGACATCCAAATTCATGCACCAGAATGTTTAATCTTAAAATCAAAATAACTCTCAAATATCAAATATTGGGGGGGGGGGGAACATTTGTAAACTATTTTTTTAAAAAAATATATTTTATTGATTTTGTACAGAGAGGAAGTGAGAGAGATAGAGAGTTAGAAACATCGATGAGAGAGAGTCATCGATCAGCTGCCTCTTGCACACCCCCCACTGGGGACATGCCCGCAACCAAGGTACATGCCCTTGCCCGGAATCGAACCCGGGTCCTTCAGTCCCCAAGCCGACGCTCCATCCATCGAGCCAAACCGGTTTCGGCTGTAAACTATTTTTAAAACATCAAAACCTGTACAAGGACAAGTAAAAGGTCTTTAGAGATATTCCTATATATTTACATATATTAGTAGCTATAACTTTTGGTCATCTTCTGCCACAAACAGAATTAGAACAGCTTCCTCTAAACTTTATCACCATGCAGATAAATTACACAGATGAGTATTTGGTACTTTTTATATACTTTGAGGGGTGGGGTGAGGAAATGGTAGTAGAATATTTATTTTTAAAAATCAAGTCTGTTATTCTTCTGACTTAAAACCATATAGTATTAGTCTCAAGAACTTTACAGTCTAGTTAAGTGGGGAAAAATAGGAAGTATAAATTGAGGAAAATTTAAAAGGATGGTAAGTATAGCTCTCAGGATTCTCTAAATGTATGTGATTTATGACAAAGTGGGAACATCACATAGAAGCTGACTATATGAAGGATATGAGAATCCTTTTTTCAAAACTTACTGGTGGATAGTTTAAGCCATTGTGATTTGCAGTTTAGCATTTTAAGTACCATTAATTATAGAATAGAGTCATGCTTCATTTTTGACAATTAAATACAATTTTACCAGAAGGGATCAGAACTCTGAATGGGGCTCAAAGGAGAAATCTCCCTTAAAGGTCACCCGTACTAAATGGCATGACAATTTCATTATGCCATTCACATGCAGTACCCCAGTCTATTCCCAACACAATGGATAAAGTGGTGCTTTTAAAAATGAAAGTCAGATCCTATTACTCCTATCCTCGACACCCCACTATTCCAACACACGTCCCTCTGAATCAAAGCCCCAGTCATCACAGTAGCCTGTCATATAGATCATAAAGGACCTGTGCCCCATCCCAATGAGAATCAGCTCCCAGATACTAACGATATTGTTTTACTTACTTCTCTCTCCCTAGTAGTATCTTCCGCATTGTGCTAATAGTGCTCAGTAAACATTTGTTGGATGAACAAATGCTTATTAAATCTTATCCTTAAGCACAGGTTTCAAAACTGTTTCATGAATAAATATTCAGAAGGGAACTGATATACTACGGACTTCAACATGGGCAGTAGAAAGTTGGAAAGAGTACTGATGTTAGACTTACTAGAAAACACCAGAAAAATATGAAAATTCACAACTTTTTAATGCAGCAGAAGTCAACAAAGTAACCCTGAATCTAAGGGGAAACAGGCATGTGTAAAGAGAGACACATTTCTTGAAAAATAAAACTACCAAATCACACTCAAGAACAGATAGATAACCTGTACCAACCACCATTTTCAAAAGAAACTGAATTCATAGTGAAACACCTCCCCCACATGTTTGACCCTGTGAAAAAAATACTTTACTTCACTCTATAATTTATCGTTTTAATTAGCCTAAGTCCATATAAAAACAGTAATTTAACAGGTTAAGTTTGAGAAGAAACCACCAATTAAACTTAGGTCATGCTCAATATATACTGATAACCCATGTAATACTTCCTATTACCATCCCAGCATAACATGCTGTGATTTCTAAGTGTTTAATCTGTTTTGAATTCTTGCAGTTTTATTTTTTTTAAAGGTTTACATTTTATATGTTTTAAAATTTTTCACTAGAAACCACTAATATATTCTTTGCATTGGCACTGTATTCATATAGCAATTTTGAGTAGTATTGTTTTTAAAAGTTTGTCTAAATCAAGACTACACGTAAAATTAGATAGTATGTTTGAATTAGTTAATAGAACATCTAAAATTAGACTTTAATGGAGAACTTTGCAATTTTAGGGTAAATCTATGCAAATAGTATATAATGTTATCAGTTTTCCCTTCCAACTTCTATTTCCTCTTACCTGAGAATCTCTTATCTTATTTAGAAGCTGTGGGATAATATGGTGAGAAAAGTGGATTCTGAGACATCAAAAACACAACAGATTTATGAAGAAAGTCAAGGAAACTTGAATATTTAACTTTTAATGGAACCTCAAAGCGTCAATTATATGAAATAGCTACCAGTTCTAACTCTAGGCAAAATGAATAATCATTTTCAAAACAACTTTACCTACATAGACAAATGAACTGCATAGCACTCATTGAAACGTTTATAGAGACAGAAGGTACCTGGGCTACACTGCCAACTCCTAAAAAAAGCAAATGTCCCTCTCATTTCTGAGAAAAACACCTGGACCTCAGCTCGCACTAAAAAGAAATGACAGCGTAGTTTGTCATTACAAGAACATCGCTGTCTCCTGTTCATTACGCTTTACTCTCCATTATTGGGTAGAGCTGGATGATCCTTATTTCATTTACTTTCATCAGAAAGCTCTTCTGAAATGCTGCTGGTTCATATTTGGTTTGAATGAAGCACTTTATTAAAAATGCTGGCTTGCTTTCCACTTAACATAGCTTGAATAGCTGAAAGGGAAATAATGGTACCGCATAAAATGGCCTAATAAATCAAAGGACACTCTCTTCCTTCTAAACATTTCCAAGGTTAGTTTTCATCTTAATAGAACTGCTGATCTGTCAACTGATCAACGGTAGATACGCCTGTGACTTGTGCCAGGGGAGAGCGGGACGTCAGAAATAATGAGAAATAACCCTCGCAACCTCGTCTAAAAGCATTTTTGTTTTACTGCACATGCTTTGTGGGCAATGGAAAACCTTCTCCCTTCCTCAAAGTAAAACTTCAGTTGATTAAAAATATAAAGGATTTAGCTGGTTCCTGTTTCTGAGTGGCCTGGAACAACAGATCACTCTGGTAAACATCATTTTAGGGCTTGGCTTTATAATAAAACGGTGGTAGCAGCATTAGACGTCTCCAGGACCATCTGGGACAATAAAGTGCCAACTATCCTTCGAAAGACTAGAAAGTTATATCATCTGAAGGAAGAACAATCTGCAAGTTGCATCAGTAATAACTAGGGGCTTCAAGGTCACCTCTGCAAAGGAGAGAGAATGAGAGAAAAGGAAGAGAAGGGAGAGAGGGAGGGAAGGAGAGAGAGAAAGAGAGAGATTTTTTGGATATATCCAGCACATATATTCCAGACTATGAATTATGTACACATCCACAGATAACAAGAATAATGAAATCCCTTCAGACACACAGTGACAGTTACATGACAATTCTCACTTAATTCCCGGACAGATAAAGGTTCTCTGAGGAGGATAAGAAACCCAGGTTGTACCATAAACAAGCGATCCAGAAAAAAAAAAAAAAAAAAGAAAGAAAAGAAAAAAAAAAAACCGTTATCAGGAAGCGGTCACAAAGGAAAGGTGTTTCAATCAATTTTGAAATGAGGTCTACACAAAGCAAGCGGAGAAAATAGCTACACTGCTCACCCTTTCAGGGAAGCCGCCCCAGCGCCCCCTGCTGGCTTTCTGTAGAAGTGTGTGGTTGGTCTCCATGGCTCTCTAGCAGGTAGGGAGCTCTCTGTGCAGGCTCGCTGAATATGCTCATGAATTATCTGCTTAAACTTCTCCAAGTGGAAACAAAGTTCTGTTCATGATACAACCCCTGTGTCTGTCACATAGTGAGCATTCAATAAATCCTTGGCGAACCCCTATGAAAGCTTACAGTCCACCTCATCAGCCATCACTTTCAAGTTCCTCTCAGGAGAGTCAAAGTGAGAATTTTCCTCCCTCCCTCCCCCTTCTAATCAAGGATTATAGGAGAGGAGCTAAGCATCCCATGCTTCCAAGGTCAATGGGAAGAGCGTTAATTTATCAGCAAATCCTTACAGATTAATCCCCTCATATGCCCTAATGGTGAACCATGGAGAAGTCTTAGCCAGTATTTCGTTGGATTATGTATCCCAAATGCTCTTCAAGCTCCATAGGACCTCTTGGAGTTTTAACTTAGCACACAAGAGCAACTTTTAGGTGTCCATATATACGTATTTTTAAAATATATTTTATTGATTTTTTACAGAGAGGAAGGGAGAGGGATAGAGTTAGAAACATTGATGAGAGAGAATCATCGATCAGCTGCTTCTTGCACACCCCCCACTGGGAATGCGCCCGCAACCAAAGTACATGCTCTTGACTGGAATTGAACCTGGGACCTTTCAGTCCGCAGGCTGATGCTCTATCCACTGAGCCAAACCAGTTTCAGCATGATTCCCATATTTTAAGTCTCTAGTCTGACTGTATCTGAGCTTTATCAAAAGCATTATCTTAAAAGAAAATAATGCATTTAATATACAAGTCACATATCAAGGAAACACATACACATGTGCATATAAATCACCCTGTAAAACATTCCAAATACCTACTACAATCTATTCCTAGCAACTTAAAAAAAAAATTGCTATCCAGCCCTCTTGTGGGTGACTCCGGGAGCACATAATAAAATGAATGCAACGGGACAACTGAAATAGTCTTAGCTTTTCATTTACTTTTATTATCAATGCCATTCTCAGACTTTCAAACTAATCACTTGGTGGCACGATTTGTACCTGGATTGCCAACGTTCAGCTTCTCAGATTCATCAATGCCTTTTACAAAATACAAACACAGAGTGTTGTCTGTCACATGGGGAATGTGGGAAACAGAAATGAGAAACTAGAGAGAAATTGTCACATTCTACAAATTAAGAAACATAATCAATCTCTTTTTATTAAAAACAGTGGAAGCGTGATATAATACTGTATTGATATAATTTTATTCTCTTTTATACTTAGCTAATTTCCCCTTATAGAATAGCAAAGTTATTTTTTAAAATATATTTTATTGATTTTTTACAGAGAGAAAGGGAGAGGAAGAGAGAATCAGAAACATTAATGAGAGAGAAACATCAATAAGCTGCCTCCTGCACACCCCCCACTGGGGATGTGCCCGCAATCAAGGTATATGCGCTTGACCGGTATCGACCTTGAGTCCACAGGCCGATGCTCCATCCACTGAGTCAAACCGGCTAGTGCAATAAAATGATTTTTAATATTTATTTAAGCCCAATGAATCTTTTCAGGAATAAAGCAGGTTCATATTTGTTAATTAAGTTGTATCTCTACTAAAAAAATAAAATTCACCAAATTTTTTTTTAAAGAACAGTTAGGAAAATATTATCATTTACTTAATGGAATTTTACATTAACATTTTGTGCATTTTCTCTGTTTACTAGTAATATAACCCTACCTGTGTTATAGTATTAGCAGTTTTTTAATCCTTATAATTTTGCCAGATAAAATAGCATTGTTTGAAACTACAATATTAATATTATAATAAACTATATAAAATAAACTAATATTATAAACTATAGTATTAATATTATAGTCACATTCCTTTACATCATACTCAGTGTGTTATTAAAAATACAGTTCAGAAAACTTATATGAACACAAACATCGTATGCACTTAAGAGAATCAAAACTGTTAATGATAAGAATATGTTGTGTGTCGATAAGGTCAGTGAAGAGACAAAATAAAAATGATTCAAAAAGTAGACACAAATCATAAAAGTAATATTTTAAGCATTTGTTTTCAATACATGTAAGTTTGAAGTTTACAGCATTTATTTTATTTTTATTTATTTATTTAAAATATATTTTATTGATTTTTTACAGAGAGGGAGAGGAATAGAGAGTTAGAAATATCAATAAGAGAGAATCATTGATCAGTTGCCTTTTGCACACCCCCTACTGGGGATGTGCCCGCAACCAAGATACATGCCCTTGACAGAATCGAACCCAGGACCTTTCAGTCCGCAGGCTGACACTCTATCCACTGAGCCAAACCGGTTTTGGCTACAGCATTTATTGTAAAAGTTAGGCTGCAGTAGCAGATATACTAGTAGGTCAACACATCTGTAGTTAACCACTGTATACAGTTTGGTAGATTCAATAGAATAAACAAAAAGGAGAAAAACTACTGAAAAATCAAAATGGTAAGGAATGGCGAGTCCTCTAAAGAAGACATTTTATTCCATGAAGTATCTCTCTTGAAGTTATTTTCAAAACTGGAAGTGCACAAGGAGGGCGGAAACGAAACATCTACTTCTGAAAAATGCAGCACAAGCTGCTGAAAATAATTACACAGCGACCAAAATAAATGCATTTGCGAGCACGTGAGTGCAACTGAGTGCCACAGGTGGTAAATGCCTCGTTACGTTTCGGTGATTTTATGGCTATCAGACTCATCGGTGTGCTCTTTCCAACAGCAATTTTATGACGAAAACTAATAAAGATGGGACACTTGTGATTTTTTTTCACAACGCGAGCTTTCTCGTGACACTAGCTTAATTTGGGCCGATACCACGTGACACATCAGAAGGCTAAGGTGAAAGCCTGCCTTGATTAGAACTTCAAATAGGAAATGCACTTCTTGTCCTAGAGCGTCCTGAAGTCATTACCGCGTTTTTTCTGCAAGTAGGCTTCAGGGACTTCTTTTCCACTTCAAAGTTAAACCCATTAAACGTACTGTTCCATGCCATAAATTAATAAACAAGAATAGATTAACCACATGACACGGGGCATTACTTCCCTCCAGAGTCTCTGGTTCTCATCTAAGTCCATGGTTGTGTCTCTCCTGGGAAGGGGTGGAAAGTTCTATTTAAATTGAGATGGAAGAAAGTGCTTGGTAAGATCTTTCCAACTCCTGCAAGTGTGGGATGTGCTGGAGAGAGAGAAATAAGAGGTGGGGTTTTTTTTGTTTTGTTTTTCCCCATGAAGCTTTTCTGTATGTTGACGCAGGAGCAGCTCTGTCGCGTTGGCTGCCAAAACAACTCTGGCAGGATTTCAACTCCCTCCGGAGCTAAGAAAGCAACCCAGAAACAGGTTCCCTATGTACCAACCATCTCGAGTGGCTGCTGAACTTGAATATTGACCTTCCCCAGGAACATGCAACATGTAACATGCAAAAGTCCTGCAGACTTTACTAGAACCCAAGGGGAATAAGACCAATACCAGCAACCACCAAGCAGCTGCCTTTGGGGTTGAAACTCTTCCTGAGGCCGAAACCGGTGTGGCTCGCTGGATAGAATGTCGGCCTGCGGACTGAGAGGTCCCAGGTTCGATTCCGGTCAAGGGCATGTACCTTGGTTGCGGTCACATCCCCAGTTGGAGGAGTGCAAGAGGCAAGCTGATTGATGTTTCTCTATCATCGATGTTTCTAACTCTCTATCCCTCTCTCTTCCTCTCCGTAAAACATCAATAAAATATTTTTTTTTAAAGAAAAGAAAAAGAAACTCTTTCTGGGAAGGTTGCTACCATGACTGCCACAAACAGGGGCTTTCCCACAACTAGAAAGGCAGTCCATGCTGCCTTCTGTTGGGGAGAGATGTAACTTACCAAGCTGGAGCAGCTTTGAGAAGGAAAGAGGGTCTGATGAACAATCATATTCAGATCATGCATCAAATCTAGACTATCCCAGGAACACCTTACACGCAGATAGCAGCCAGGGAGCTCTGTAACTTATTCGCATAACATTTCCATTAATCTTGGAGGGAAAAAATCCAATCGTGCCACTTCCTTCCCTATAAGCAGATGTGGGCGCTGAGCTAGTGAACTTTGGACAACCTGTTAACATTAGGAACATTTGGTTTATTTGTTAAATCCTTTCATTTGGGATAAAGTGTCAACATTGCCCTTTAACTGATGAGTAATGACCTTGATCTACAATTCGAACTGCCAACTCTATGCTATGCATCTTCAACCTGATTCTTCTTTCCTGCCTCTTCTTTCCACGGGCGCTCAAACTCTCCTAAATTAGGTTTCCTGTCCTTTTTTGAGAGCCATCTAGTTATGTCATAACTAAGGAGCAAGTTCACTCTAGTTTCCAGAGGGGAACAGAGTATAACTATCCATTGAACACTGATGTGGGCATTGTCAAGAAATAAGTCTTTGGTTTTCAGCAAATAAGAATGTTAAGTCTTCTTACAATTTAGAAATACATTCTGACAAGAAAGGTTAATTATGTAATAAGGTCTCATGTAGGTCAAAGACCTAATCTTGACTTACTTTAAATATATATTTTATTGACTTTTTACAGAGAAGAAGGGAGAGGGATAGAAAGTTAGAATCATCAATGAGAGAAAAACCTAGATTAGCTGCCTCCTGCACACCCTTTACTGGGGATGTGCCAGCAACCCAGGTACATGCTCTTGATCGGCATCGAACAGGGGACTCTTCAGTCTGCAGGTAGATGCTATATACACTGAGTCAAACCGGTTAGGGTAATCTTGACTTACTTTTAAAAAATGTCCCATTGTAAGTACTGTTGAAAAAGCTTGAAATGGGCACTGTTTTGAAAGCTCAAAAAGTTGTCCCGGCTGATGTCAGCCTAGAAGATGGTTTGAAGATTTGGAGAAAGATCTCTGAGCAGCCACTGCGATGTGAGAGATATGTAAATACACTGCTTCTAGCTGGGTCTTTTAGGATGAGATTCCAACCTTAAAAAGATCTAAGGCATTACATTATCAAAAGTGTCACACTGCCCAGTCCGTGTAGTTTAGGGATTGAGCGTGGACCCATGATGTTTCAATCTCTCTCTCCCCCTCCCTTCTCTGAAATCAATAAAAATGTATTTTTTTTTAAAAGTGTCATGCTGACAATGGCACCGCCACTCATTTAAAAGCATCCTATGCCCCTGGGATAGATGGCTTCCCTCTCATGCTGATAAACATTGCTTTACCATCTCTTCAAGGTTAAAAATCAATGGTTTGCCTGTGAAAACATCTGTTTGTGAGCTTGTCTTTGCTTTTCTCAGGGGCCACATTTACATGCTAGGCTTTAAGCATGCCAAAAAATGAGATGCTTAAGATTCATTGGGCCTATTTTCTTTTCAAATATGTCAGGATGCCTCTCTATGAGAGAAAGAAAGAAAATAGAAAAAAAAAAAAAAAAAACAGCAATGTAGGCCTACACTCATCCATTTGTAATAAGAACAAGTTAGATTTCACCTGTTAAAACTTAATGAATAGCATCTCGGAACAGGTGACTAGAGGAGTGAGCATCGATTTTAGACCAAATGATGGATGTAGAATAAATGCCAGCCAAAGGGATTCAAATAAGGGCAACTCTGTTGAGCTGCTGTTGGTGTTAGACAAGACTATGGAAAAATAAATTAGATTATCTCATAGAGAGACTAGAGAGATTTTTTAAAATTTTATTTAATTCATCTTCACATGCCAAAAAACAACAACAAAAAAAAACCAACCACCCTTTAGACAATAGTCTATTGGACAGCTTAGCATTTCTCATTCAAAAATCTTTGACACAAGATAAGAGAACAGGGGTTTTGCTTTAAAAGCAACATTGCCAACAGGGTCAAGATGTCTGCAGCAGCCAGTTGATGGATGTAGTTTAGGAAAACGTTCTAGAATTTCTTATGATTCTATAGAAAGCACCTCAAATCCAACATAGCTAAAAACCCATGCTCCTCTATTTTGCCCCCAAATCAACTCTTTCCCGGAGCATTTATTTGGTCCCTGGCAGCTTTCAGTCTCCTCAAGCCCCAGACCTTGGTATCATCCTTGACTCCTCTTTGTCCCGATCCTATGTCTGCAAATCCTATGAGATCCAACCACAGAATATGTCCAGGTATCAGCTTCCTCTCACTACCTTTACACTGTGAGCCTAGTCCAAGCCACCTTAACTCTCCTGTGGACTCTTCCTCAGTCTCCCAGCTCTGTCTTACACCATCTGGTGCAGTGGTCGGCAAACTCATTAGTCAACAGATCAAATATCAACAGTACAACGATTGAAATTTCTTTAGAGAGCCACATTTTTTAAACTTAAACTTCTTCTAACGCCACTTCTTTGAAACAGACTCGCCCAGACCGTGGTATTTTGTGAAAGAGCCACCCTCAAGAGGCCAAAGAGCCGCATATGGTTTGTGACCCGCGGTTTGCCAATCACGGTTCTAGTCTATTCCCTAACTAGCCCCAAGAAGCATTCTGTTAAAAAGCAATTGGAGGCGATTCATATTTTTGCTCATATTCATCCAGCAGCTCCCCATTTCCCTCAGAGAAAAGATCTTACCGTGACCCTTAAGACTATAATCTTTGACTCCTTTGCAATATTTCTGAGTAAAAACTTATGGGAGCTCTTTGATTTTTTGTTTTGTTTGTTTTTCAGGGGTGCTTGTTTGTTTATTCTAATCAAGCAAAACCTCATGGATCCTACCTTCCATTTCAATATGTTTTGTTGTTTATGGTTTTATTGTTTTAAAATATATTTTTATTGATTTCAGAGAGGAAGGGAGAGGGAGAGAGAGATAGAAACATCCATGATGAGAGAGAATCGCTGATCAGCTGCCTCCTGCACACCCCCTACTGGGGATAGAGCCCACAACTCCAGCATGTTCCCTGGCTGGGAATTGAACCATGACTTCTTGGTTCATAGATTGACGCTAATCAGCCAGGCTCTTGTTTGTGGTTTTATACAACATCTGCAGGCAGCCTCAATTCTACTTTGTCGGGTCTCCTCTTAGCTGTAGGGTCTACGTGTGTTATAGCTAGCAGACTATACTTAATGAATTACCCATCTTAATAACAATAATTTTCTCATAAATAAGGCTGTACTACATGGGAGAATTACATATCCATAAAATGTTTACCAGATAGAGCTTAGGTGAATGTGTATGTTTGCTTTGAAAGGACGTGATCTTGAAGTTTAAATGGCATCACTAAATAAGACTTCAACATCCAAAAGCCCCCAAAGATCACTACACAGAGTTCTATTATCGATGGTCTTGGACTGTGGGTGGTAGCCATGAATGCCTGAGGATCATTTCCATTTGGTATAGAAGTAGAGGGCAAATGTTATAGAAACATTCTTTATATGATTAAAGAACCCTGGCTATTCTGATTGATCAGATCAAATCAATGGCATGCAGAGAATATTTCTAAGACTAGCTGTTATAGTCTCAAGGAAAAATAAAAACAACAGCTTTACTTCCATCATGCAAAGCATGGGGTTTAGGACTGCAGCCTCTGGGTGGGTCTGCGTAGATATTAGCCCATCTCTAACTTCATAGGCTTGAAACTTAGGTTATTTTAACCATTCCTTTCCCCCTGTCTCTTTATTGAACGTGCTGATAATATCAGCTCCCATCTAATAGGGATGGTGTGAGGTATTTTACAAATGAAATATACATTTTGTAACAGTTTCATAGCATTATCTGTTATCTTTTTACTAATAGCTGTTACTCCCACCCTAAGAGAGCAAATTTAAATAACTTATACAAGCATCTAGTAAACTTATTTTCTGTTAGGTTTTCTTAGAAAATATGTGAGTTGGAATATTTATGAACTCTCCAAGGATTCAGGAAAGCTGAAGGTAAAGTCTGAATTACATCATCTTGCTTCAGTTAACCAGTGCCTTCCCCAAATTTATCTAGGTTTTATTTTATTTTTTAAATATATTTTATTGATTTTTTTAAAAGAGAGGAAGAGAGAGGGATAGAGAGTTAGAAACATCAATGAGAGAGAAACATTGATCAGCTGCCTCCTGCACACCCCCCACTGGGGATGTGCCCGCAACCATGGTACATGCCCTTGACCGGAAGGAATCGAACCTGGGACCTTTCAGTCTGCAGGCTGACACTCTATCCACTGAGCCAAACCGGTTTTGGCCTTATGTAGGTTTTAAGGGAGGAGCAAGGGGTGGGTCTTTATTTAGGTTCCCCAAGTTGGCTGACCCTTTTTTAAGGACTTAGGTACAGGTAGTTTATTTGGAGGAGATCCTGCGAGATTTCAGGAGAGAAGGAGAAACGTGAGAAAGAGAAGGGAAGGAAGACAAAAAAGAGTCTGTTACCCAAGCAAGTTACCACCACAGTGAATGAGAGCTGGAAGCCAGTGTAGAACACCAACCTCAGTTATGCTGCATACAGAGTAAGAGGGCAGGAACATTTATCTACTGATGTCCAGTATTTTTTTAAAAAATATATTTTGTTGAGTTTTTTTACAGAGGGAAAGAGAGGGATAGAGAGTTAGAAACACCGATGGGAGAGAATCATTGATCAGCTGCCTCTTGTACACCTCCTACTGGGGATATGCCCGCAACCAAGGTACATGCCCTTGACTGGAATAGAACCTGGGACCTTTCAGTTCGCAGGCCGACGCTCTATCCACTGAGCCAAACTGGTTTCGGCTGATGGCCACTCTTGATTTAGTGCTAATTCTGAGTGCTAGAAATGCCTGGACATTTGCAGTCTGGTTCAAGAAAGAGTGAGCTCACAGCGCCAGTGAGCATCTTCAGACAGAGTCTCAGATGCTAGCAGTTGGAAGTAGCACCAGTGTGCCTGGAAATGGACTGGCCAAGAGGCTGCAGGCAGGGCGCGGGCAGGCAGCACGTGATACAGCATCCACAGAGAAAAACGGAAAATCCAAACCAGGAAAGCCGCTGAGCACTTCTGCACAATGTCAAAACCAAGTTCAATGTGTGGGCGTCCCTCTGGGAAGAAGGAAAATAACCTCAAAATGTAATCCTGGAGTCATTTTAGAGAAAAAGGGGGTTTGGGGGCAGTTGAGATTTTAAAATCCCCCAAAGAAACATATCTAAAGAATTCATTGTAATGGTGGAACGGAATGGAAACAGAAAGAGCAAAAGAATAATATGAGTTTCCAAAGACATTTAGTGTTATCCCAATTCCTCACGTAATGATGAATTTTACTGCCCCATAATTCTTATTTATTAAAATTTTCTTGTGTTTCAACAGCTCCAATGAGATGCAACTTCTTGTTTTTATGTTGGTCCAGGGAGTTTTAGAGGACACCGTGCTCATATAACATATTAAGCACACCATCGCTTGCCCATCAAACTCTAATAAATTTTCGCATCTTGTGATTTAAAAGGAATGTGAGGTCCTGAAAGGTGAGGACACATTACAGTCTTCAATTTTCAAGTGTGCAACCCCGTTTCTATAGGACTTGTGAAGAGCGGGAACATTAAGCTTTAACTAGGCTTGCTAGAAAAAGCATTATACATGCTTACTTTTTTTGCAAACTCTAGTTTTGAATTGACCCATATAAGAAGAACTTGTAGCCGAAACCGGTTTGGCTCAGTGGATAGAGCGTTGGCCTGCGGACTGAAAGGTCCCGGGTTCTATTCCAGCCAAGGGCATGTACCTTGGTTGCGGGCACATCCCCAGTAGGGGGTGGACAAGAGGCAGCTGATCGATGATTCTCTCTCATCGATGTTTCTAACTCTCTATCCCTCTCTCTTCCTCTCTGTAAAAAATCAATAAAATATTTTTTAAAAAAGAAGAACATGTAGATTTATGAATAAAAAAAATACTGAATGGCTCTGGTGGGTGGGATGTGGCATGACAGCAGAATAATAAGGTAGTCATGGTATCCTAGTGGCAGGTCAGTTATGAGTCCTGGCCTGGGTGTTAGGTAAGACAGGTGTTTTTTTTTCTGGAATGAAGAAAACAAAGACTATACTAGGTAATTATATACTAGATAATTATATAAAAGATAGAGAAGAGCTGAAAAGATCATGGAAAGTTCTGAGGAATAAAACCTAAATCCAGAGCAGGAAATGCTATGTCAGAGTACCGACGTATTTTTCTCCTGAGTGTATCAGTCAGTCCATTTGGCCAAATCAGGCTCTGGTCTGTGGCCTCCTCGGGCCAGTACAGTGAAGAAGCCACAGAGAAATACATCTCACAGTAAATGAGGGTCTCCCAAGTTCTACACCAATCAGCAGAAAAGTAAATCAGACTTGGTTTTCCCACCACGACCACCATTCTGGCGCATGGCAGGTAGAGACATTTGACTAGGTTTGAAAACAGTTATTTTATAAAAAGCAAAACTGCAGATCGAGGGAATATAGTTTAAACTATACAGAGAAAAATATATCCAAATGTTAGTGGCTGTTATCAATGGTGATTATCATAACCTGTAATTGGAATTTCCTCCCCAATATTTATATTCCTATTTAACTTTAAGATGTTCTCAAAAGAATATGCATTGCTTCTGTATTAGAAAAATAAGAAACTATGCAAACAGAGGTATGATCTCACCCACACACTTTCTACAATACCTGCTATGTCTCATCACTAAACCCAACATCATATTTGGCACTGATATATGCATATATCTCAGTTTCATGTCAAGATAAATCCATTTGGGTTAGCTACACACCAATTCAGACAAGTGCAAATGGGATTCTTTTGTTCACAGAACTTTTTGTGGGTCAAAACTGTCCCATAGTCTTTATGTCTTTTGTCTATGACACTAGTGGACAATAAATTGTGCACAGAGTGAATAGTGATGACTTACTTGATCAGCAGCTTAAAGAAAATGAAGCCTGGCTGGGGTGTCTCAGTGGTTGAGTGTCAACCTATGAACCAAAAGGTCATGGTTTGATTCCAGGTTAGGGCACATGCCTGGGTTTTAGGCTCGATCCCCAATAGGCAACATGTAAGAGGCAGCCATTCAATGATTTCTCTCATCATTGGTGTTTCTCTCTCTCTCTCCCTCCCCCTTCTTCTCTGAAATCAATAAAAATATATTTTTTTAAAAAATTAAACATAACATTTAGATTTTGGAGATGAAAAATAAGGCATTTCTCCAGGAAGAGGGTGGTATTTTCAACCACATGGATGTGGTAATAAGCACAGACTATGTGAAACGTAGTTGGTATTGAAGGCGGCACATTTCTTCCTGAACATTCTTTGGGGGCCACTCCCATTTGTTCCATTTGTTTTATGACGCTACTGGGTGAGAGGGAGCAACCTTCAAAAGTTATTTTGCAATGCTGTTTAGCATCCCCTCAATTAGCTACCCAGTCACGAGACAAAGGAAGAGGATTACCTGTGCTGATAATTATAACCTTAATTATTTCACTTTATGAGATCCTATTTTTAGAAAGAGGGCATTATATCCTAATTCTGGCATTGAATACAAGTCCATCCATCGGACGCTGATTGGAGGTGACATCCAGTTCCAACCGTGCTCTAACATTTGTGGGAAGATGTTTTACTCAGAGCGTTCTGTGTGATTATGCCGCCCACACAGGGCTGAACAGAAAGGCCCCGGGATTCGCATGGCAGGTTATTTACACAAAGAGAAAAACAAATCACCCCAAAACACTCATGGGTTTGCAAAACCTATCTGTGTTTGAAATCCCATTTACGTTCCCAAACGGCCAACGTTGGTTCCCTACACACAGGATATTTTTAAATTCCTTTGAGATTCACTAGGCATCTTAATATGTAAAACTTACTTGGGAAAAACACACATACCCATAATTAACTAGTTCAAACCCCCCTAGTGAGGTCAAGTAATCTTCATCACGTCTGGGGTTTCTCTAGTGACCTTATTGTGTCATTGCTATCTCTCAGAGACACACAGCAATAAATGGTGCCATCGCTTGGTGCCAAAAACAGCGGGGGGTGGGAGGGCAATAGAAATGTCATTTCCTATGACAGAAACTGGGACACCCATGCATTCTACAGAAATTCTGTGATCTGTGGTATAAAAATATTAAATTCCTTTACTCTAATTTGTAAATAAAAAAAACAAGAACTAAATCTCAAATCTTGCATTTGCTAATGATTTTAGCATTTTTATGCTGACTGATGTTGTGAAATTTTTCTTGGAATTTAGTCCACTCAATTCTGGAGGTACTTTTTTACCTTCTGCAGAAGAAATGTAGCTTATGGACAATATTAGCAAGAGTATTTTGTAATGATAATAACCAAGCTGCATATTAGAAAGAAGTAGTTAAATCTGGCCAGTGTGGCTCAGTGATTGAGCATCCATCTATGAACCAGGAGGCCATGGTTCAATTCCTGGTCAGGTCACATGTCTGGGTTGTGGGCTCGATTCCCAGTAGGGGGAGTGCAGGAGGCAGCCAATCAAGGATTCTCTTTCATCATGGATCTCTCTCTCTCTTTCTCTCTCTCTTTCTCTCCCCCACCCCCTGCCCTTCCTCTCTGAAATCAATAGAAATAAATATTTTTAAAAAGAAATAGGTAGGTAAAAGCAGGAAGGGCTCTTTATAAGATATTCTCTCTCAACATTAAGCAATTAATTTTTAAACTTTTTTCTTAGTGTTTTCTGAGAAAGTTTCTTTACTGCAATTTAAAATATTGAGAGTGCAGCACATTATATTTAGATACGTTTGCTCGTGATTCACCAAGTACCCTCTGAGTCTGACAGAGGAGGGATTAGGATTGCTGTTTTGCCTTTTTTAACAGATGAGACTATCAAAAAGGAATTCTGAGATTTTTTAGCGAAGTGTCGTGTGTTATTAAAATAATGTTTTAAGCCATTAAGTTCAGGAGAACAAACTGCACCGTTCATGCCTCCATAGAAATCTCTAACAAGATTAGAGAAAATCCCTTATGTCTTTTGAAGATTAGTTTATGGCTGAGATAATAATAAGGCATTAGTTTTGCGTCAAGGTTGAAAAGTAGACACAAGTAAGAATGAACTCTGTCTAAAAGCCAACTCCCAGGTGAAGCATTAAATATGACAAGAATGTTAACAGCCAATAATAAAAG
Source organism: Nyctalus aviator (assembly GCA_036971965.1). Taxonomy (NCBI): domain Eukaryota; kingdom Metazoa; phylum Chordata; class Mammalia; order Chiroptera; family Vespertilionidae; genus Nyctalus; species Nyctalus aviator. Next base: position 8,159,790 of record CM072940.1, on the reverse strand, counting down.
AGAAAGCTCCAGTCATGCCTCAGCTCAATAAAGTGTTTATGATGTGGTTACTGGGTCCCCTCAAATATTGCAAGAACAAGAAATATAGTTATGATTTCAAGTGGATATTGACATTGAATCCTCCTTCTGAAGAAAGAAAGAAAGAAAGAAAGAAAGAAAGAAAGAAAGAAAGAAAGAAAGAAAGAAAGAAGGAAGGAAGGAAGGAAGGAAGGAAGGAAGGAAGGAAGGAAGGAAGGAAGAAAGAAAGAAAGAAAGAAAGAAAGAAAGAAAGAAAGAAAGAAAGAAAGAAAGAAAGAAAGAAAGAAAGAAAGAAAGTAAGAAAGAAAGAAAGAAAGTAAGTAAGAAAGAAAGAAGAAAAAAGAGCCTGACCCGGGAGGCTCGGTGGTTGAGCATTGACCTATAGTCCAGAAGGTCACTGGTTCAATTCCTGGTAAAGGCATATGTGCAGATTGCTGGCTTGATTCCCGCAGGGGGTGTGCAGGAGGAAGCCAATCAATGTTTATCTCTCTTCATTGATGTTTGATTTCTCTCTCCCTCTCTCAAATCAATTAAAAAAAAAAAAACCTGAAAAGTTTCAAAGAATATCAAACCAAGAAACCAAACTATTTCATTATATTAACATAGTAGTTATCTAAGAAATTTCCCATTTGTAAGTTAGATAAAACTAAGAGCAATTGTGTATTAAAAGAGAAAATCCCAGTGTAGTTTCCGGTGCAGATGAGCCTTTCAAAATTAATCATTGCATTCAAAACGAAGACTCTACCAGAAAGTGACCATCATAGAAACATGTAGTCTTCTTAAAGTCTCAGGATAAAATGTGACCCTTCCTATCACCACTCCTAACATATTTCACTATTTCTTTGCTTTGAATTTGTGTGTGTGTGTGTGTGTGTGTGTGTGTGTGTAGAGAAAAAGGACTTGCATCATAATTCAAATAAGTACTCCCATCCTAGGAACCCACAAGTTAAACTGACCTTGGTCTTCATCCAATCAAATCCCCAGGTGATCATATCACTGGAAATGTCGGGAAGAGAGGTGGAAATAGAAAAAGATGAAGTTACAAAGTTCACTCTTACATGTATATACTTTTCAACCAAGAGTCATTGCCTTGGTTTGCCAGGGTTTGGGGGCAGAGCAGTTGAGATTATTTTCCCATGGGAGAAGAAACCTGATTACCCGTACCTATTAGACTTCATTCTCAAGAAAGTTACTGAACTAACAGACCTTTCAGTCTTTAACGTGATCAAATTAATTCACAGATCTGTCGTGAGAACCACAGAATGAATGAATGAATGAATGAGAGGTAGACAGGGAGACAAAATCCTGGTAGATAAACACAGATAGGTATATAGTAACTTAAAGGGGTAAATCAATAGATATAGGTTTGGCCTAGGTATGGGCCATGGAAGAATGGAAACCACCAAAGATGACTGGACGTTTGGAGCCAGGAAAGGAGAGAATGGTGGCGCAATGATGGTGGCTTTTTTGAGATCAACTGGACCCATTCATGTACATTTTGCCCTGTTCTGCTGCTATGGCATATGCCATACCACACAGTGGGAGGTTGGTTTTCTGTGAGTCATAATTGAAGTCATTTTCTGCCCTGACTGCATTTCATAACCCACAACAAAGAAGCTTGCTGCTGTTTTGTTCAAGCTGAAATCAGTCCAATCACTATACCTGCACATCTCTTCAGCGAGGGTGAACGGGCTGCGTGCTAGGACCTTCCTGAAGCGCTTTTCGCCTTTGCTCTCCTGATTCGCAGAAGAGCTCCCAGAGGTGTGGGTATCAGGAATCCAGACATTCTCCATCACAGGTCCACCGCCATGGCTTAGGAAGCCGGGGTGTTTCACAGGGAGCTGAATTCGGCTCAAAGCTACCCATCTCGGTGACACAGTACTCTCAGCCTGCTAAAGGACACACCGGACACACGTAGATTTGTGCCCTACTCCTTTCTGACTATCCTTAATAAAGAATGGCTCTAATTGAGCTCTGTGATTTCATGGAGCATACTGCTTTGAAAGAGTTGATAGGAGCTGTTAAAAAGAAGCTATAAAGATACAGATCCCAATAAAACATCCCATTTTATTCAAAATCGGGGCAGGAGTTGCTCGATAGCTATTAATACTTTCTTTGCACATCAGGTTATTTTGGGGTCTCAGATCTCACAGGATGTAGCCAGTTTGACTAAAAGACAGACAGTGGTTAGTGAGGTGTTTGGCACCATCCTTAGAATTGGGATAAGCAATGAGAAAGATACCCCAGCTGCCATAGTTGATGATAAATGTTCACATATAGTGCCCCTGAACCATGGCCAATTTTAATTTCATTCCAGCAAATAGTTGAAAATGAGGCAGAACAAGCGCAATATCAAAGTGTGGTCATGGGCAAACAGAACCTACATCCAAGGGGTTCACAATGGGTGCCAGTAGACAGGTGAGCATTTGGAGACACAGGTGCTGGCGGCAGATATCTGCTATTGGATTGGATTTTAAGGAAAGGACTATAGCCCTTAGGAAAGGGATGGAAAAATCAATGTCTTTAGGGACTTGCGGTACTGGATGGCTTGCTTAAAAATTAAGAGATGGAATTTTTGAAGTTCGGAAGCATATGAATGAGCATCCTGGATGAGAACAAAATCAGGTCATGGACTCCGGAAAGAAACAGGGCCCATGGGAATGGCTGTATCCTCTCCCTGGAGATATCTTCTCTCACCTCCTCGGCAACTATCTCTGGGTTGGGAACAAAAAGGCATGAATGCTGCCCAGTCCACCTCTCAGTACAACAGATAGTACTCATCAGCGTTCTTTCCTATTGGTACTGGATCCTCTCGCAATTCTTCCCTACAAGTTACTCCAAAATGCCACAACCAATAACTTTTCAAGGTGAAGCCTTTTTTTCTACTTCTGATACTTACACATACATCTAGATTGATGGATGGGCAGTTCGGACAATAGATATACATATGCCTATATCTGCAGTTATACTGAAATATATATATATATATATATATATATATGCGCAATTTTAAGTTAATTTTATTGATTTCTAGAGAGAGAGCAAGGGAGAAAGAGAGAGAGAAAATATCGATGGGAGTGCAAAACATTTATCAGCTACCTGCTGCATGCCACCTGTTGGGGATTAAACCTGCAACCTAGGCATATGCCCCAACCAGGAATCGAACTGGCAACACTTCAGTACATGGGGTGACACCCAACCAACTGAGACACACTGGCCAGGAAAAAACATATATGTTTTTTTTATGTATTACAAATAGAGTTTTAAAAAAGGCTTTTTGAAAATAACAGAAACAAGCAGCTCTTTTTATATTCCATTTCTGTTAGTTATTATTTTCCATATAACCAGACCCTAAAATAACTACAGAGACACAATGATACATTTTTCTCCTTATCCCACAATCCTGTTACTAACCAAGGTCTACTAACTGCCCTTTGGAGGTCTCTTACCACTGCATCTGCCTTATTATAAAAGCCCTTGAACTCGTCTGTACCCTTTCTACCAGGTTCAATGCCCAGTTTCCTAATTTATATTCGAGCCAAAGTTACTTTCAAGTCAATTTTAAGCAATTTCCTCCTATCTTTAAAAAGTCTTCATTGATTCTCATTATCAATGGATTAAAATTTAAACTCAGCATCATTAAACTTTCATCAGATAATTTGACCTCCATTTCTGCTGAAACAAAATCTCTATCTCTATATGTATATATTCACATGTATCCATATATAGTATATAATATAACAACATATAATACATAACGTATGTGGGTATGTAATACTATAGATTTATATTCATCGTTAAACGCAGTAATTGATGCTTAGTTATAAATTATGTATTGATAACTCAATCCACTTGGGAAATGATATAGAACTAATATTCACATGGCTCCAATGAGCTCTAGACTGTGACTGCCTTAGACCAGTGGTCGGCAAGCCACATGTGGCTCTTTGGCTCCTTGAGTGTGGCTCTTCCACAAAATACCACAGCCTGGGAAGGTCTACTTTGAAGAAGTGGCATTAGAAGAAGTTTAAGTTGAAAAAGTTTGGCTCTCAAAAGAAATTTCAATCATTGTACTGTTGATATTTGGCTCTGGTGACTAATGAGTTTGCCGACCACTGCCTTAGGTGATTCTCACTATTCTTTGTGTCACCGCGCCCGAGAGACCACCTGGCCCATAAATAATGACCCGCAGAAGTGACTGTACAAACACAAAGGAAGGCTTTATGAGAGGTACCTGCTATTGAGCGGTGTGTGTGAGACAAAAGGAGAGTAACTGGACGATGTGTTTCCAAATGCAGAACAGAAATTGCTTAATTCTTCCATTCTTCAAACCAGTGATTATTCTAGAGACTTGGAGCAGAGAATCCCATGGGGAAGAGCACAGATGGCCCATTCTCACTCATTTTACATTATTCAGGAAATTAGCATTATTTCCCTCCATTCTCTACCTACTACCTAAAAAAGCCAATCACCTCAACTTCAAAGCAAGAGCATGTCTTAAACCTTCCTTTGGCTATATTGTCAGTTTGCTCCAATCAGTTTATTTAAACAAAACTAGGCTATTTTTTTTTTCTGTCGTTCTTTACTTCACAGATATTGATTGATGGCCACAAGTGGGCTAGGTGCTGGGGACAGAATGGTGAACACAACAGGACAGGCACGGTCCTTGCTCTCTGGAACCTTCCATTTCACTGGTCATATCAGATGATGTATTTTACAGCCAGAGAGACTGAGAGTCAAATGCTTAATCTACGTCCCCTTTGCTAGTTCTGGGATGATGGGGAAGCCATTCACCTCTACTAACTGCTTTTATGAAAAACTATTTAAATGTTGTACTTGTATTCCAATAACTATTTTATTATCTTGAAACCTATATTAAGTTACTTTCAGACAAATAAAGAAAAGATATATCTTAACACAGGTATTATTTTCCCCTGTGGCACTCATAATTTTTCCAGAGAGCAAGATACAGAGCAGAACAGAGAGGATCCAGTTCTCTATTTTTGTAAGAAAACATACATATGTATGGAATAAAGTTAAAACATTTTAATAATTAATGTGTAATGCTAGAGCTTAGCATGATTTTTCAAAACTCTTCTAATATTGATTTGTGATAGCTTATGAAATTTACTATCAATTCCAAGAAATGTGTCCATGTACCTCCCTTATACTTCAAAAAATAAATGTGACTGTACCACTTATTTATCAAGATAGCTATTATATTTGGAAGCATCCCCCAAGTAAATCCAAGTAGGAGAATGGTTATCATTGCAGCTAAGATGTGCAACTACTCTTGTCATCTTCACTTTCAGGACAAAAAAGACAAAACAAAACCACCAACAACAACCAAAAATTTCACTTTGCAGACAAGATAAAATTACCTGCCGCATGATACAATGAATCAACCCATAAATCCGTGGGTTTTTTTAATTTGCGTGACCATAGGTCATTCTATTTTCCACAAAATAGCTAAAATATCTGTTCTTACTATACCCAATTCCCACCTAACTTCCAACCGATATCATTGTCTCACTCCCATTTCACTGAAGAGATAGAATATGAACTAATAAAAGTCCCTTCTAATTTTTTCCTTCCGTACTGTCTTCTGTTTACACTGTCCTTTGCAAATATTTGTGGAGGTTACTATGTTTAATGTACTCTCCATTCCAGTGGCCAAAGCATGCGGTATAAGAAATAGGTCATGGAAATGATGTTTGAACATACCACACTGAAAAGTTTCAACGTTCTTGGGAAACTCTTGTCATCAAAAATTTAATTCCACCAACACCTCAGTCAACATCTACCAAGGAAATTCCATCCATCCACAGGGACCCACAGCCCATAGCTTGACTCATATGCTTAAGCACCTACTGTCTTAATAGACCACGCAGCTTGAAAAGTTCAAGGCACTGTTGATACAGATAAATTATCACCGCTCTGTGACAGGTAAGGTGTTATGCCCTCGACAGATTTTCCCCAGATGTACTGCATGAAATTGACATTTTGAAGTTTCTTCAGCAGGATATAAAGATTTTATATAAATGCAAATTTTTTCATTTCGTAAGTGACATTCTAAATGCTAGAACTGGCTGATGCAGGTACCAGACAAGAAGGTTTTCATTGTGAAATATGCAAGGAATTATGTGGGGATTAAATCTCCAGTTTTAGTGGTTTCTTCTCTATTCTTTAAAAGTAATCTTCCCTTGGTAGAATATAAACAAACCTAAATTTGTAAATAATTTCCTCTTTGTTTACCGTTCCTCATTCCAAACCAACACTGAATTGTGAAACAGGTCATTTTCTTTAGATCAGTGGTCTGCAAACTCATTAGTCAACAGAGCTAGATATCAAAAATACAACAATTGAAATTTCTTTTGAGAGCCCAAAACCAACTTCTGCGCATGGGCCACAAAGTTTCAATCGCACTGTACATGCATGCCCGCACGTGGTATTTTGTGGAAGAGCCACACTCAGGGGGCCAAAGAGCCGCATGTGGCTCCCGAGTCGAAGTTTGCCGACCACTGCTCTAGGTGAATCACAGCTTTTTGGTTTCAATTTCCGAAAATATTAGCATTTCTTCATGAGCCCTATTTCAAGTTTTAAATACTAAGACATTTACTAAAATATGCAAGTTAGCCGAAACCGGTTTGGCTCAGTGGATAGAGTGTCAGCCTGCGGATTGGAAGGTCCTGGGTTCGATTCCGGTCAAGGGCATGTACCTTGGTTGCGGGCACATCCCCAGTAAGGGGTGTGCAAGAGGCAGCTGATCGATGACTCTCTCTCATCGATGTTTCTGACTCTCTATCCCTCTGTCTTCCTCTCTGTAAAAAAAAAAAAAAATCAATAAAATATATTTTTATAAAAATAAAATATTCAAGTTAGAAGGCAAATGAGTACACCTTTCCTGTTATTCGAGTTTCAAAGTATTCAGCCTGGGGCTGGGCGGAAGAATTTAGGATTTGGCATGTATGACTGTACCTTTCGAGTCTGGGGTGTCTCACCTGATTGTAAGTTCTGGTTTTCTATAGAACAAGGTAACCTGTCAAGCATCACACTGAAATAAGCAGGAAAATGCACTCTGCGGCTGCAGCATTTCCCGAGTAACCTTCTGTTTCCTTTTTATGGGCAGCACTGGCAGCACTGACCTCCGGAAAAATCGCGGTTGCCAGCTGAGTTTGTTTTGGACGCCTGGGCGACCTCTCTCCCTGCCCTGTTCTTAGTATTTCCCCTTTAGCCTTGGGCCTTCACAGCCTGCGCTGTCTGTCTGTAAAGCCAGCTCTCCAGAAGCGATCAGAAGCACACTCTCGCTAAAGCACAGCAGACAAATAGCCGTCTGGCATGGGTGGTATTGCATGTTGCTCTGAATGTGAATGCTCCCACATTAAAGACTCTGAGTGTGCACTGAAACCCCTACAGTAGAATTTTAGTTTCCAGCAAATCTCAGCTGTGTCTCTTCCAAGTCCACTGTCCCCTGCTCCTCCTCTTATGCTGGGAGCATTGTGTGTCTGTGTTTGGAGCGTGTGAGGATGTGGTGTCTCTGGATAGGCATGTTTGTGTGTATGAAGTGTGTTCGGAGGTGTGGTAGGTGAGAGTCGTGTGTGTGTGTGTGTGTGTGTGTGTGTGTGATGTTCCTATGATTGTGAAGGAAGCGGGCTTCTTGAACACCTATGATCATGCAATGTAGAGTGACGACCTTTATATTATAAAGTCCTTTCCTTTTCCATAAACACTCTAAAATATATATATATATATTTTAATATATTTTATTGATTTTTTACAGAGAGGAAGAAAGAGGAGTAGAGAGTTAGAAACATCGATAAGAGAGAATCATCGATAAGCTGCCTCTTGCACACTCCCTACTGGGGATGTGCCCGCAACCAAGGTACATGGCCTTGACCAGAATCGAACCCGGGACCCTTCAATCCGCAGGCCGACGCTCTATCCACTGAGCCAAACTGGTTTCGGCCCTCTGTTTTTTTGTTGTTGTTGTTTTTGTTTTTTTAATATCATGTCAGCAGGCCTATATCTTGCTTTAGACACACAGAAACAAGGCCATTTTCTTACCTAATGTTCCCATTTGCCATTTAAAATTCACTTCTTTCCATCACAGATTCTTGGGAATGCTAGCTTGCTTGCTGCACACATTTTGGGGGGAGTCACCCCTAAGCCTCGAGAGGCATCTATCTCTGAGTTTCCCTCTTGACCTGCTGGGAAGTGGGGGAGCCCTTCACATGAGGGGAACATCCTCCACACATGTCACCACGTGCTCTCTATCTGATGTGTGGGTCCAGAGGCGGCGGTGGCAGGAGCAGTGGCAGGTGCACCTGCCAGAGGGGAGGGGACCATCACAGAAAGGGCAAGAAGCTAAGTGAGGGGCTAGCAGCTCTGTGGGCTCTGCATCCAACGCGGGGTCGCAGCAGCTCGGTCTGCAGACATGTTTATGATTTTCTTATTAGCTGTCACAGGAAACCTAACTCCTTCCAGAATAGAAGAAATAATATTGAGGAGGTGATATTAAATTTTTAACCGGTAACAGCTGAGACGGAAAATACGGGCAGATGGCAGAGCAGAAAGCGGGCGCCCAGGAGAAAGAGCTCTGGAATGAAACCAGCCTGAGCTGAAATCCCTGTCCTCCCACTGACAAGACGGAGGGCCTCAAGCAGATTATCTCACGGCTGCCAGCATCGATTTCCTTACCTGGAAAATGGGCATGAAATATGCATTTCATGTAGCAGCTGTGAAAGCCATGTTCAGTAGCCGAAATCGGTTTGGCTCAGTGGATAGAGCGTCAGCCTGTGGACTGAAGGGTCCCGGGTTCGATTCCTGTCAAAGGGCATGTACCTTGGTTGCAGGCACATCCCTGGTGGGGGGTGTGCAAGAGGCAGCTGATCCATGATTCTCTCTCATCGTTGTTTCTAACTCTCTATCCCTCTCTCTTCCTCTCTGGAAAAAACCAATAAGGTGACCTATTGATGCTTTGGTGACCTGTTGATGCTTTGGAGGTGCCCAAATTCAAAGTCAGAGAGTAAGTTCAGGGGCTGTCAGCAAGGGAACCTCCCAAGTAATCCTTCAGTGTGGAACCCGAGGCTGATGAGCTGGAAATAAACTCAGACATGACTCAGAAGTGCTCCTGGTGACGCATCTCATCCTATCAGGGGTATTGGTGTTTGGTAGTGTTTCGCTGTGGGGCCCAAAATTGATCAGTTTCTTAAAGGATCCCTTACCCCCACCCCTCTTTTGATGATTCAAAAAAAAAATCAATAAAATATATATTTTTAAAAAGGTATGTTCAGTTACAGGCATGGCCCAGTAACTGAGAGTCCACCTATGAACCAGGAGGACGTGGTTCAATTCCCAGTCAGAGCACATGCCCGGGTTGTGGGCTCGATCCCCAGAGTGGAGTGTGCAGGAGGCAGCTGATCAGTGATTTTCTCACATCTCTCATCATTGATATTGTGTCCTCTCCCCCCCCCCTTCCTTTCCCAAATCAATATATATATATATATATATATACACATATATATATATATATATATATTTTTTTTTTTTTAAATCAAACCCAGACACAGTCCGCTACATTCTACTTAAAGTCTTCATGGCACCGATCCTTACCTGTGCCATCATAGCAGTCTCTATCCAGCCTTGTTTGCTTGTGTTGCCTGGTTTTTGACTATTCCTTAAATTCCGAGACACACTCATTTTTGTACTCCCAGTTTATGCTCTAACTACCCTGAATAAGTAATAAAGTAGCAGATACGTTTTATTGGATATTCTTTGCCAGGTTCTTTTCTAAATACTTGGACTTTTGAAGATCTCACAGAGCTCCTATATAAGAGAGTTACTAATGTTATCTTCGTTTTAATGAAAAGCTGTTATCTAGGCTGTCCTTGGTCACGGAGCCTAATACATTTCAAAGCCGGGATCCCCCAACCTGGGCATGTGGGTCCAGCCCCCACTTTGAACATCCTGCATTCACACTGGAGAGAAAGGAAGGAAATTCAAATAAGGTGGCAGGGCGCCACCTAGCGATGAAGCCTTGGAATAGCAGCGAATGAACCAGAAATCATACTAACCATCCAAGGAAGAACATTCCGGAGAGAGATCCATGTCAGAGGTGAAATGTACTTGATGTCACTGAGAAACAGAACCCTCGATAGAGGTTGCATGTTTTCCAAAAAGGTCTGATTTCTTTCACTTTGTCACTTGGAATCTACATCTAGACCACTGGTTTATAAAGAAAATAAACATCTGAAACAATACTTCCAATATTAACAAAAATACATTTCAAAGCGCTGACAATTGGGTATCCATGAAGGACCATGCCACTGAGCTTCATTTATTTCCACGGCTGCAGGAGGCGCGTTCAGGAAGAGGAGAGAGCTCATTTCCTGATCGAAAGATTCCAGAATGCCCTTTGGCATTAAACTCTGGGAGACTTTAATATATATTGATTAATAATTAATGGGTGGAAGCGCGGGTGGATCAATGAGGCCGAGGCCCAGCTGACAGTGCGGGGAAGTGATTAAACACAGGAATCCCCAGCTTCTGCGCTCAGAGGCAGTGAACCATCCTAGGGTGAGCAGGCGATTCCCTGCTCAGGAAGTTATTCCTGCAGGGCTTTGGCAGAAATTTCCCAAAGTGCACCTGGAGTGCAGGCAACAGAGAGCATCAAAACATCAAAACAAACCCCCGAGGAGCCCTTCCCAAACGTGATATAATGAAGGGCAGGCATTAAGGACAATGCAGTGCCTTTGAGAAGTACAGGAAACTGGAAACGTTCAGAGAGCTTATTGCATAGAAACATCCATTTAAGTACAATGGGCCAACGACCAAGACATCATGAAACACCCTGGAGAGGACAGGCAGACCCTAAACACCCCAAACCTATCCCCTTCTAAAACCAGGTGAAACCGTTAATACTGATCACTACCGACAACAAATCATCAATTGGAACCACGATTTGATCGTAAAACGATCAGAATGAGTCAGAAGACATAGAAAAGTGATTTTGCTTCATGATGACACACCATCACCCACTTCAAAACCAGTGAAAGACACGTTCAAAGATCCTTCCTGGAAGTATGAACCGCCATATTTACCAGACCTTGGTCCTTCAGATGACCACTTGTTCCGATCGATGGCGCATACACTTTCTGAGCAGCACTTCAAAACATACGAAGAAGTGGAAAATTGGGTCTCTGAATGGTTTGCCTCAAAACAAGAAAATTTATATTGGGACGGTATCACAAATTAGCTGAAAGATGGGGAAATGTGTAGCTAGCTATAGACATTATTCGGAATAAATCACTTTTGATGTTTCTCTTGAAATTATCCCGTTTTCTTTGATTACAAAATCCCATCATTAACTGGCACACCTAGTATATCCCACCTTTTATAGGTCCTTACAAACTAGTGGGTGAAATTTTTTTTTTTTGAAATAATAATCGCTGGTATTTTAATAGCAATAGCATAGACGTATTAAGTGCTTACCATGTGACAAACAATTTTCTAAGTGCTTTCCGTGTATCAGCTCAGGTCTACATCAAGAGGGTGATAAAAATGCAAAATGGGAGAGAGCATTCTAAAGCAATTAGCTTGGAACAAAGAAAGCCATTATGAAAACGTAGATACGGTGCCTTGGGGAAAGAATGCCAAGTCCTCGGTTCGGAGAGAGAAATGAGGCAAGTGGGGGATTTTGGGTTCCAGGCTGCACTTCGGTTTCATGCTAGGTTTCAGGAAGATCAAGGTTTGGCTTCTAACGTGAACATGACGGATCTTAGACAATGAAAATAAACAGATATTTCCCTGCCTCCACTGTCTTTAGAACAGAGCTCCAAGGACTAAAATTTGCCCCCGACTACATTTAAAAGTGTTGTTCAAAGGCAGTGTGCCCCGCCAAAACTGGTGCGGCTCAGTGGATAGAGCATCGGCCTGCGGACTGAAAGGTGCCAGGTTTGATAGTGGTCAAGGGCATATACCTTAGTTGCGGGCACATCCCCAGTAGGGGGTGTGCAAGAGGCAGTTGATGGATGATTCTCTCTCATCAATGTTTCTAACTCTCTATCCCTCTCTCTTCCTCTCTTAAAAAAAAAAAAATCAATATATTTAAAAAAAAAAACAAAAAAACACACACACAGTGTACCCCACACTGATGGGGACCGGAGGTTGGACCAAAGCTCTCTCCACTAGAAATTGAGATACTTCTCCAGGACCCTAAAATGCTCACTTTATTATTAAATTTTTTAAAAAAATATTCTTATTGAGGAAAGGAAAGGGAGAGAAACATCAATGATTCGAGAGAATCATTGATTGGCTGCCTCTTGCACACCCCCTACTGGGGATCAAGTCCAAAATGGGGGCATGTGCCCTAACTAGAAATCAAAATGTGGCCTCCTGGTTCATAGGTTGATGCTGAGCCACTGAGCCACACCGGCTGGGCAGAAATGCTCACTTTAAATATTACACTCCCTCACCTGCATGAGAGGAAGGTGTAACATGTACTAGGCTACCCCTGAGGATACCTGACCATACTACTAACACACTAAAAATGATTATAGCGCTACGAATGTGCAAACACTATGATGAAATAAGGGATTACCTTACCTGTGACAAATTGTTAAGGGATATAAAGTTTATATGACTCCAGTAACTTGGGTTATCCTATAATCTTCTTTGCTTTACATAGCCATTAGGGAACGCCCAGGTTTTACTAACACAACCGCCTTTTCTTTCTCCATGAGAACCTCAGAAACGACTGAGGTTCTGGTCAGATAAGTTTTACTCTGAAACATAACTGCTTTTATTGGTCTGGTGCTGGCAAAGAGATATAAAAAGTGAAGTCAGCATTAGGTATTGATCTCACAGTTAATTAACTTCTATCCTGAAGTTAGTGGCTCCCTAATTAATGATGTGCATACTAATAAAAAAAATGTTCTCTGTAATAGATGTGTATCTGATTCTTCTTCCACACAGGAAAGAAACTGGTAAATGTGAATTTCCTTTTCCCTTGCTTTCCAAAAATCAACCCTAATCTCATTCCTTATTTCACTGCTAAAGGCAAACAACTTCTTTCTTCACTTAAGTCTGTGTATATTCAGTGGGTGACACATCACAGTATGTAGAGATTCAGTTCTTTCAGCCTTTATGTGACAAATCCTTTATTCTTCTCTGGGGAACCTGGATGTCTACCTTATTTTTCTGAAACTTAATCATCATTCGTGAAAACACATTATAATGGACTTTTCTCTATAATCTCAAGAGCTTAAGTTATCAATGTTTCAAATATGTTACACATAGATTTAATTTAAATTTTAATGAGAAAAGAAATCAGTCGTTTTTCTGAATAAATATATTATTTATGAAAGCCCCCAAACTATTTGCATTTCTGACACTTGCAACAAGACATAAGCTGAAGCCCTAACCGGTCTGGCTCAGTGGATAGAGCATCAGCCTGCGGACTCAAGGATCCCAGGTTTGATTCCAGTCAAGGGTATATACCTTGGTTGTGGGCACTTCCCTAGTAGGAGGTGTGCAGTGGGCAGCTGATTGATGATTCTCTCTCATCGATGTTTCTAACTCTATCCCTCTCCCTTTCTCTCTCTAAAAAAAAAAAATCAATAAAATATTTTTTAAAAAGACATAAGCTGAATATTCCAACAATTTTTACTGGTAACATAAATGTTATTCATTGCTTTTAACCGACAAACAATAGGTCAAGACTGTTCAAATATACTTGTTCTTGTCTTGCTCAGACAACTTTTGGAGTTCAGCAGGCAATGAAATCCTCAAATCAGTTCCAAGCTAAGAAATCTTGTCACCTAGGTTTCTCTAATAACGAAGATCTTTGTTGTGGACAATAGGTGTGTTCACCGGAAGTGTTGAGAAACAATATAAAAAAGCATTTTACAGATGTCTCCATCTGTATAACGAATGCCAAGAACATTCCTAATTTTCAAAAGTTAATGTGTTGACTTTCTGGAATAAGTTGACTTGTATACATAACTTAAAGCACACACAGATAAGAAATGATTTCTAGTCAAACCCAAATATTTAGGGATTTTACTCACCATGTTTTGATTACTTGGAAAGGAAAATCTCGATAATCTTATAGGCTACATCACTTTACAAAACAATCCCTAAATGGGTTCTGCACCAGCACAAGGAAAATTAGTCGGAGAGCATGTGGCCTGAGAGTTTAAATGGCTCGGTTTCAGAACTATGGATGCCACACAGGAGATGACAATCTGGCTTTTTATACTGCCATTTGGTGGTTTGGTGGAAACTCTTGGCCAAAAGGGACTATGAGAATGTCTTTATCTTAGCCCATAGCAGATTTCTCTGGCCTTACAGTCCGGGTTGGACCACGTTCCTTGTTTGATGCTGAAAAGAGTCCCTGCCCTTCCTGGTGATTGAGAAATTCCATTGTATCAGGTACCCGAGTCACTTTTCTCTATTCTCAAAGTTTGGTTTTTAAATAGAACTGGTCTTTAGATAGAGGCATTACATTACATTTTAAAGAGAGGCAATATATTGAGGTGCACGCATTCTCTCAGACAGCTAAATTGATAAGTAGCTACTTCCCCAATGCTGTGGTCGATGCCAGATGGCAGCCATTGATCCGCTTGCCTTCATCTTTCATTTGCAAATCCCTATGTCTGCCCCTTCTCTAGGACATACGACACTGTCCAGGTTCCCGGATGATGGCCTTGATTATTATACAGTCAACTGACTCACCACACACGACTAAGCACTTTATATTTATGTTCTTTCTTTTTTAATCATTGCAACAAGCCCAGAAAATACCTGTGATAGTTCACTCTTTTTTAAAAATACATTTTGTTGATATTTTTACAGAGAGGAAGGGAGAGGGATAGAGATCTAGAAACACCGATGAGAGAAAAACATCAACCAGCTGCCTCCTGCACACCCTCCACTGGGGATGTGCCCGCAAGCAATGTACATGCCCTTGATGGAATCGAACTTGGGACCTTTCAATCTGCAGACCTATGCTCTATCCACTGAGCCAAATCAGTTTCAGCTAATTCACTCTTTATAGATCCGGAAACTCAGGCTCTGGATAGTCACTGAACTTGTCCAAGCGTTCCGAGACTGGAGACACAGCAGATATGAAATAAAATCACAGGCAACAGCGATGCCAGGAGACTGGTTTCTGCAGCGTCGATAGAAAAGGGGAATGAGTCCATAGATTCTGGTGCCAAATTCTTGGCACTGAAAGTCCCGGCTTCGCTCATTTGCTAAATTTGCGAACTATTATAAATTATGCAATCCCTCTAGGCTCCAGTGTTTTCGCCAATTATAAGAGACACAAGGGTCACCCTTGATTTCTGAGATGATGGTGAGGATCTGATGAGATAATGCACATAAAAGAGCTCGGCAGAGCATCTGGCAGGTGATACATTCCCCACAACTCCAGTCGCTGGTCAGGAAGAGGGGTCATCCCCCCACCACTGTGAGGGGAGAGGGGTACTTGCTCCTGAGCATTTGGAACATTCCAGAATGACTCTGAGTGCAAACACTTCCTCTTTCAGAAACAGGAGCAGAACCACTCAAAGTTCCTCCAGAAGTCAGAACCCACCTACGTTAGCACCCCATCACTCACAGGGAGCACACACACAGCAGTAATGAAGTGAAACAGTAAAAAAAAAAATAAATAAATAAATAAAAAATTAAAAAAAAATATATATATGAAAGATAACAATCCCTGACATTTACTTGTGATAAATAAATAATAAAAAACATAAAGCACATATGCACGTACGATGAAATGACGGAACTTGTTTTTTTCTTTTATAAATAAGTGGGAGATGATAACCATGAAACAACGTAACCCCAAGACTGCCTGTATTTGTGGCACCTGATGAACAAAACGAATTGACCAACAAGACGGGAAGTGGGGAGGCATGGGGCAGACTGACATACCTCGAGGTGGGGTGTGGGGTTAAGGGGACGAGAAGAAATAAACCAAAGAACTTATATATTTATGTGCAGAGCCCGTGGGCAAGGGACATAGGGTAGTGAAGACCTGGGAGGTGTGGGGGGGAGGAAGGCTGATGCTCTATCCACTGAGCCAAACTGATTTGGGCCTGATTCTTTTCTTAATTTGTTTTAAAATTGCTAATTATTGTGATGCATAAGCATTGATAAGCAGAGTAAGATGCAGCCAAATCTGGATTTGAGTTTCCCATTGCATCCAATATTTCTTCAAAATCTACTCGTTTTAAGATAGTGCTTGCCCTGTAAGAGATTTTCCTACATAGAGGAATTTCCAATATGAAGAGAAGATACACGCAGATAAACTCAGTTAGGACAGAGAATGTTACCAGAGTACTGTATACACAGAAAGAACATTATAACCAAGAGTAGAAATGATATGCAAAAAAAAAAAATGATCTGGCATAAAGTATGGATCCTATTGTCTATGGACATCTTGCCGTGCCAAGTAAGAGTTGGCTGCAGTTGGAAAGACAACAAAGAATGATTCTGAATAAGGGATGGGCCCATATGCTAGAGCCACCTGTAAGGAAGCACGTTAGTGCTCTGGCTAACGTGGAGGAGGCAACAGCTCCCCCAAAACCTAATGCATGGCCCAGAGCAGACGCTACCTCCCCCAATTCAATCTATAAAAGAAACCCCTGCCAAAACCGGTTTGGCTCAGTGGATAGAGCGTCGGCCTGCAGACTGAAAGGTCCCAGGTTTGATTCCAGTCAAGGGCAAGTACCTTGGTTGCGGGCACATCCCCAGTGGGAGGTGTGCAGGAGGCAGCTGATCAATGATTCTCTCTCATCGATGTTCCTAACTCTCTATCCCTCTCTCTTCCTCTCTGTAAAAAATCAATAAAATATGTTTTAAAAATAAAAATAAAAAGATCCACCCTGTTCAATATGTACCTATGTGTTTTCTCTTTAAGATTTAGGAGGGGGAAGAAGGAGGAGGAGGAAAGCTTACGGTGATCATTTTCCGGCAATGGAACGAGTAATTTGTAGCCACACAATTATTGGAACCAATGGACAAGAAGTATTAAATGTCTCTATTAACATTAAACGTGTAGAAATATGAAGAAGATGTCATCCTGGAGCAGATCAATCATTGAAGCCTTCCAGTAAGTGGTTTTTTAAGATGTAACACGGAAGGGCCTCTAACTCCCTTTGACAGCATTCCCCACATGCATTCCCCCTCCCACCCTACCCTCACCCCCATCAATTAAAGTATCTGAACTATTCTTCAATCTCTCTCTATAAGATCACCTATCTGGGGAAAAACACTTTCATATGTTTATAATCCCTTTCAAGTGTAAAAGGTGACCCTTCTTCCGGTAATTAGAGATCAGATCAAGGGATCTGAAGTTACTGTGCACACAGCCTTCAAAATGTTTTCAGAGTTCAATCCTCTCTCCCTCAGCTTTTATATTTTAAGGCTGGATTTCTCCTTCTCTCGTCCTTTTTTTTTTTTTTTTTTTTTTTTTTTTTTTTTTACAGTGGAAACCAGCCAATCTCATTTCATCTGCAACACTATTAAAATGTTCAATAATTTCAAAAATGTGAACATTTACTGGAAAACTACTAGAAATCTATGATAATTCCTTTGGGGGCAAAAGCACCTACAAATCCCCAGGTAAAAACATGTTCAGAAAGATCCAAAGTACTTTTCATGTTTTCCAGGGGGGGGTTGCTCGATTCTTTTTTAATACCGGATAGGCAGCTGACAAATTGGAGTAGATTAAGTCATGCTAAAGTAGGGTCATCTGCCTTAACTGGTCTGGCCCAGTGTATAGAGCATCGGCCTGCGGACTGAAAGTTCCTGGGTTTGATTCCGGTCAAGGGCATGTACCTTGGTTGCCGGGCACATTCCCGGTAGCGGGTGTGCAGGAGGCAGCTGATCAATGTTTCTCTCTCATCGATGTTTCTAAGTCTCTATCCCTCTCTCTTCCTCTCTGTAAAAAAATCAATAAAATATATATTTTTTTAAATAAAGAAAATAAAGAAAAAATGAGTTTATATTCCACTAGAAAAGTCTGGCAAGTGGATCCAAAGATCCACTAACCAACTTATATATTCAACAAATGGCTTATAATGAGTCCTTTAATTCTGCAGGAAAACTAAAACTTGTTTTAAAATAAGAGATAGAGAAGATTTCTTAATGATTACAGTGAGCTGAATTCCTTTCTCAGCTCTGCACAGGGACTTCCTTCTGTCACATTAAATGAATCACTTAATCTTCCCAAACTGCCATCTATCAAAATATCTTGACAGAAATTATATGTTAAGTCCCAGAGGAAATTCATGAGAATGAACTTAAATTCCTTCCTTTGCCAAAATGAGCAGAAGGAACCACAAAATGTCTGTAATTATTATTTAATGTGAGTAAACAAGAAATGGAAATGTTCTTTTCCAAGAACACTGTCGCTCAAAAGTAAAATTCAATGTTTTAGCATTTCCAAAGTTCACATAAGCTGCCAGGTACCTGAATCTTTTACTGATTAGTCTTTGTGTTAAGAATATGACATGCTTTTCTGATATACGTTATGGTCAATCTTTAAGAGTTTTCTAAGGTCAAATCAAAGAAGAGCTTTAATTTTTGTCCTTTTAATGTTAATTTGACATTTCAAAAATACTGACTTTTTTTTTTTTTAATGGGGAAATATTGTGAGTAGGTAATTCCTCCGAGTGCCAAGGTTAAACTAATATTTTAGAAGTTCACTTAAGCTACTATTATAATAAATGTTAAAATGAAGATCATTAAAAAGAAAGAAACCATCACTGACTAGTGTGCTTTAGGCTTATATAAATCAACTAGAGGCCTGGTGCACGAAATTCATCCACAGGTAGGTTCCCTAGGCCTGGCTGGCAATCAGGGCTGATCAAGTTCCCCGCTTTCCCACCTCCTCCTCCCCTCACTCCCTCAGAGGTGCACCATGTTCCACGCCACCCCCTGGTGGTCAGTGCATGTCATAGTGAGCAATCAAACTCCTGGTCTCTGGTCAAACTCCCAAGGGGACACTTTGCATATTAGCCTTTTATATAGAGAGATTGGAATTATAATATGAAATGTGCATATATGAATGCTCTTAAACAGACTCTTAAACTTTTTGGACAGGGTGGTGCATTATTTTATAGGTACTTATATTTACTTCATTTTATTAGAGAAGAACCTGAAGTCTCTAGAGCATAAATGTCTTGCCAAAGATTTGTGGGATCTTATAAGAGATCCCTTAAGACAGGTGTCATATACGATACCCAATTTAGATGGATAAAATGCCCAGGACTCTTGAGAGACCCCTCTGGGTACATGATTGTCTTCTCCTGAGAATGTCTCTGGCATCCTACTCATTGGCATCTTTGGGAGGAAGGCAAATAGGTTAAGGTAATATTCTGCCTGCTCGATAAATATGGTATATGTGAATTCAAAGGCATAGGCAATTGTCATAACAGGGTCTATATATTTAGGTACAACACTGTCTTCTATGCTAAGTACTTTTCTATATTAAACCCCGATTAAATGGAAAATAAAACCCTACACCCATCTTCAAATCAATGTTTCATTTCTGAACTCCCGAGACACTATTCATTTATGAAGGTCATCATCTCAGAGAGGAAATGAGAGATTTAGATGGTGGAGAAATCCCAAGACAGAGAGGAAAAATGGTAACTTATGCATGTGTGCCATTATGGCATGCCTGTGAATACAAGAAGTACTTCAATATACCTGGAAGATCCATTACTCTATGTTAAAATGTGTCTTTAAATTTAGGAATTCCTGAACTTAGAAAGAAATCAAGGGGGATATTTCCCTTTAAGAAGTTTATTCTGGCCTGAACGGTTTGGCTCAGTGGATAGAGCATCAGCCTGCGGGCTGAAGGGTCCCAGGTTCAATTCCAGTCAAGGGCATGTACCTGGGTTGGAAGCACATCCCCACTGGGAAGTGTGCAAAAGACAGCTGAATCAATGTTTCTCTCTCATGGATGTTTTTAACTATCCCTCTCCTTTCCTCTCTGTAAAAAAAAAAAAAAAAAAATATATATATATATATATTTATATTTATATTTAAAGGAGTTTGTTCTGCCTGGCCCATAATTCCTTCTCCATTTCAGGCTTTAAGCCTCCCCTATTCAGGCTCTGTTTACATACAATCGCTCACAGCTCTACACACACCTTGGTTTCCTTTTCTGTCAATGCTCTTCCTTCTCTTTAACTAGCATCCCTTTCTCCTTCCTTACCTCCTCCTTCTTTCTCTTACATATTTTTATATCAACTCATAAAGATAACAGTACAACTGAAACTTGGATAACTTAGATATTAGGCCACTCAGGAGTTCTTTCTCAATTTTCAACTGATGCCTTACCTACTGTCTCCTGTGTTAAGTACCTTTTTTAAAGCCCCTGAAATTCTTGTGCTTATCTCTGCTACTTTATTTTGATAGCCTTTTAAATGTTGTCCATCTCCCCTATTGGCCTTGACCTCCTTGAGTGCAGGGACTGTCTATTTATTTGTGCTACTCTGATGCCAAGCTTAATACCTGCCATCTAGTAGGTAGAGAATGCATATCTGCTAAATGAATGCTTCGTGTCTATAGATTTGTCTCCAGAGTCCTAGATTTGAGTAACGGAGGCAGGGGTTCCTTTTAGAGAAGAGACTTGAACAAACACGAGCAGAATGATATGGTTTGGGGGGATGGGGGGGGGGAAGAGAATGTTCTTTAACAACCTCTTTCCTTGTAATGTCAGGGTTATAAGTTCCTTCCATGGAGCCAGCCATTCAAAAGGCGCCAGTTAAAATGCAAATGGATTGCCCATAAGGCATAATATATCATTGCAGTAACCTCCACTCTCAAATAAAAGAGAGCTTCCGTTTAAGGAAATGGGGACTCAAAAATAGCTTCAATGGTATCATTTACCCAAGCATAGGCCATTGCCCCTGGGGTTGGGGGGGGGGGGGGGAACAGCAGCAGGGGGAACCACAGTGAAAACGAAATATGAAAAAGTTGAGCGAGCCATGACAATGTCATCAATTTCAAGAGAGCGTCTAACGGTGGCTGTAGAGAAAGCCACGGGAATCTTGTCATCATGAACAGAGGGGCGAGGAATACGAACACCTAGAGGGACAAAGGTGGCATCAGGAAAAATAACGTTTTTTAAAGACTGTGATAAAAAGGCTAACATCATCATGGCCCTAAAGCTCCAGGTAGCTAAGAGAAGCTTTTGATTTTCCCTCCCGTCCTTCCTTGTCGTCATTTCACATGGCTGACCCTGCGAGGTATTAAGAGATCGCAGGACCACAATGGGCCGCTGTCACTGAGCAGTCCGCGCCCTCTGCTTACCTGCCCGAGGCCTCACGTTCGCGTCAGCATTTTCAGCTCGCTATGAAATAAGGCGACAGTGTCAGCCTCCGCTGCCTGGGCTTCCTGCCAGCGACTCACTTGTCTCTCTCGGCAACAGCAACAAAGACACATCTGCTGACCCTGACCTTGTTATTTTTACTTTCCTTCGTTTTCTTCTTCTGGCTTGCGACGTATCCCCAGACCACCCACCCAAAATATATATATATATTCATTCTAATCAGTGGGTATATGGTGTCTTCTACAACAGAAATGACATCTAAATTCTTTGGATTATGACTTCCCTTTACCCTAGTAACCATTTCCATGGACACTGTTGAATATCAATAGAACACCTTTGCCTGGTCAGTGTGGCTCAGTGGTTGAGTGTCAACCTATGAACCAGGAAGTCACGATTCGATTCCGTTCAGGGCACATGCTTGGGTTGTGGGTTCGATCCCCAGTAGGGGGTGTGCAGGAGGCAGCCAATTAATGATTCTCATCATTGATGTTTCTATCTCTCTCTCTTTCTCTCCCTCTCCCTTCTCTCTGAAATATATTTATATATATAAAAGAGACTTCATTCCACTCTAGGAGATCATGTCCAATATTAAAGGCTTCTTTTAAAGACAGACAAGCACAGGTAGCATAGCCAGAGAGCAGCATGGCCCTTGGACCCTACCTGAAATGCAGGAGGTCAAATCCCAGCTTCACCATTTACGAGCTCTGTGACCTTGAAAACATCCCTAGACATCTCTCCGCCTCTGTTTTTCCATCTATGAAATGGGCATAATGAAAACATACCACTCAATGGGTTATAACTTATATAAAAGGTTAAATAAGTTGATATTTTTGAAAGTCTTAGAAGAATGAATGCAGATAATAAGTCTTATAAAAGCCATTAAATAAATTCTGACGTGAATAAAAGCCAGCATCTGAAAAGTACTGTGGCAGGAATAATGGAAAAGGAAAAAATGAGGACAAAGATGAGAATATGTTATTATGAAAGAAAACACAGGAAAGAAGGATAGGATGGATCCTTTGAGGCCTCAAAATTGAAACAAGTTTTTATATCAAGTATATTATTAATATTTAAATAGTGCAAAGGGAAGTATAATTTTAAAAGTACTGGCACCTTGTATTTTATTTAGGATGAATTCTGAAATTCAATAACACGAGTCTGGAGCTAAACCACTTTCCACTTTCAACTTGTGTGACTTTGACCAAGTTACTAAAACTCTGTTTTTCTGTTTCCTTGGTTGAAGAAAAGAAAAAGGAATATAATACCTGTCTACAAGGGAAATTGAAAGGATTAGGTGCATTACTTGATGTCAAGTGCTCAGAAGAAGACCTGGTGCATGGAAAATATTCAGTGGATGTAATGGAAGGCTATGTTTTCTTTTAAAAAAAATATTTATATTGATTCCAAAGAGGAAGGGAAAGGGGGGGAGAGAGAGAGAAGCATCAATGATGAGAAAGAATCATTGATCGGCTGCCTCCTGCACTCCCCCTACTGGGGATCAAGCCTGAAAACCAGGCATGTGCCCTTGACCTGAATGGAACCCGGGACCTTTCAGTCCACAGGCCCATACTCTATCCACTGAGCCAAACCAGTGAGGGCTGGGAGGATATGTTGTCATGTGCTGTTACAGAATTGTGTATGAATCACTGTAGCTACAGCTTTCGTTTCAATTATTTAGCATCTGTCAACCCATAGCCTGATCTAATTAGTATTAACTCGCTTAATACTAATCATTGATCTAACTAGTATTAACTCACTATCTTGCCATTACTTATCCTCTTGCCAGAGAAAACCTGACAAGGTAAGCTTCAATTTGCAAGTGGAGGAAATCCAGAGAA
Source organism: Nyctalus aviator (assembly GCA_036971965.1). NCBI lineage: Eukaryota > Metazoa > Chordata > Mammalia > Chiroptera > Vespertilionidae > Nyctalus > Nyctalus aviator. The sequence continues at coordinate 8,136,582 of CM072940.1, read as the reverse complement.
GTTTTACTGCAAAAACTAAAGTGTATACTGGAAAGAAATCATACTAGAACCTTCCTTGATCTGCCCTTCAGCAAGAGAGTGAAGGCCTCCATATTTTCTCGTTAAATTAGCTCTAGCTGGGATTGAAGAAGCAGTGGGATCATTTTTAAATACTGAAGAAATAACAAGATGCAGTGTGCCTTCTGACAGAATTCGAATGTGCTTATCCCACAAATATTTTTCAGCACTGGAAAGGTTTCAAAAGGTTCCACACCAAACCCAGCTCCATTATACATCTTCCCAACGTACAGGGAAAAAATAAAAGCATCTGGATAATGACCATCCCAAATTTTCGTTCCTCTTTTTTTTTTTTCCCCTCACACTTTCCTAAATTAGTATCTCAGTAACTTAAAAGAACAACAATCATATTTTTCAGGTAGACCATGTGCTAATATTCCATAGTTATATCATTCTTTCATTGTTTAAGTGTATTTTTATTAATTTCAGAGAGGAAGGGAGAGGGAGGAAGAGATAGAAACATCAATAATGACAGAGAATCATTGATCAGCTGCCTCCTGCACTGATCACAACTGGGGAGCGAGCGAGCCCATAACCCAGGCATGTGCCCCCACCGGGAATCAAAATGTTACCTCCTGGTTCATGGTTCATAGGTTGACAATCAACCACTGAGCAATACTGGCCGGGTGTCAGACACTGAGTAAACTCCCATCAAGTATCGGAGGGGTGTAGCCTGGTCTAAATTTCCCAGTGGAGGTAATAGCTGAGATGATGGAAACATTAAGGTCATCTTGGTCGATGTTTGGATCAAGTCTTTATTGAATAAAGATGGGAAACACTGAGATCAGGGTTGAGGATGGAGCTGGTGAAAGCAAAAAGCACAAAATGCATCCCCACCCCACCCCCCCTCACCTGAACCAGGAGAATTTGAGGTAAGGCTGGATAGATAGAAGTCTTTCATGGCGGGGCAAGGTGGGAGAGAGGATTCGGCCTGGAGTTCTGTACTTTCTCAACAAACAGGTCAGAGAAATAGAGAATAAACGGTGAGCAAGTGGGGCGCAGGGCTGGGAAACGGGGGGAACAAAGTTCAGGAAGGTTTACTAGGGGCATAGAGGATGGAGCTAATCAAACCAAACCCCTTGATGTATAGAAAAACGTTCTAGCCCAGCCGGTATGGGGGTGGCTTGGTGGTTGAGTGTCAACCTATGAACCAGGAGGCCAAGGTCTGATTCCCAGCAAGCTTGATCCCTGGTGTGGGGCATGCAGGAGGCAGCCAATCAATGATTCTCTGTCATCATTGATGTTTCTATCTCTTTCTCTCTCTCTCCCCTTCCTCTTTGAAATCAATAAAAAAAAAATTTTTTTAAGAGGAAAACATTCCTTAAAACATATGTTTCCAAAAAAAAAGGCATTACTCCCCCCTGCCCCAGCATGAAGGTCCATGCTATGTTTCCAAGCTTTCATTTTATCCGTCTCCCATTTAGAAAGATGAGTCTTCTCGGTGATGCATTATATTTTCTTTCCTTTGGCTGCTAATGATGTTTTCCAGTTCATCTGATTGTTAAAGGCGTCTGTGTCAAGCCTCCTATAACGATTTCTGGGCAGATTGCGTCCTCTGTGTATAGAAGAGGAGAAAGAGGCAGTGAATTCTCTTAGCCACTTTTCTGAACTTTGGTTGATACAGCGGAGCTGGGTCTGTTGATCTCCCCGCTCCTTTCCACAGCGCATTAACTTTACAATAACATCTAAGGCCCTCTCTAGCTGTTTGCACATTTTATTTTCTTCTATCGCCAGCCAATGAATTGTTCAACTTTGCGGCCTCTCTTCTGGGATTCTGCTCGCATCGACAAGAAGCGTTATTAAGATCTGTGTAGCTGATGTTTATCCTCGCTTAGATCAGTTCCTATCTCCTGGGTAACTTTCTCTGTGCACAGCTCCAATTACTTTACTGTACTGTCCTCTCTTTGTACCCAAATTTGATTGATCTCATTCTCATCTAATGGATGCTCAGACTCCTTGTTATTTTCTCGTCACGGTTGCTCACTGACTTTTTTATAAGGTTTTGAAGACCTGAGATTAAAATCTATTTGCAAGCTTTGAATATATATAGTCCATTTCTGGAGAAATTTTTATTTTTTTCTTTTACCTTGGAAATTACCATGGCAGCTTCTCTTTGAAGAATACTGTTACCCATCTGTAAGACTGTCTGCCACAAATATATTTAGAATTCCATTGTCTTATTTAGGTAAATTCTAGAGACCTGATGCACAAATATTCATGCAAGAATAGGCCTTCCTTCCACTGGCTGCTGACACTGCCTTCGTTCTGGCCCAGAGCCGCCTTCCGCCTCTTGCCTTGTCACATCCATTTGCATATTCCCTCCTTGTTGGCTGTGGGTGCCACCATCTTTGTTGTGGAGTTATGGTCAATTGGCATATTCCATCCTTATTAGATAGGATTACAATGATAATTTCTTTGTATTTATTCGTGTAATAATGTAACGAATGTCTGTCACCACGCAAGATTGCATAAGGGCATAGACTACAGTTTTACTCACCGTTGTATTCATAGCGCCTAGCATAGAGCGCATACAAATGAAGCACTCAATAAAGTTTTGAAAACAAATCCCCAAAAAATGTCTGTGTGACACTCACTGTGTGGGACCTTGGTGTGCCCTTACCGCTGTGAGCTCCAAGATGAGACATTTCCAAAATTAGCTTCAGTCAAGGAGCTTCTTGTTCTCATGGGTGATACCCTATCTCAGCTCAGAGGAGAGTGACCCACCGGCCAGTGACCTGCTGGGTGTTTGCTCAGCTCCTGTGCTGCGTGCAGAAGCTCTGGGGGTTGCACTGCAATGGCATTTCCTCCCCTCATCTTGCCCCTCTCGCTCTTACACTTGTCAGGCATCAGCCACGACAATGCCTGCTGTCATCCCAGAGAACTCAGGGTTGGCAGGAACCAGACAGCTTGCCAACAGTGAGCCAAACACTCTCCAGGCTCCATATCTGGGCACTCACAGGGGGAACTAATCTGCTTTGCAAAAAACGGTTCTGTCTTGAGCTCCTTGCAGGTCATGGCAATATACGCTTAAATCATGCATCCCCGCCCATCACCCCCGCACTGGACACACAGAGAAAGAATGCATTTAAGTGGCATTGCTCCTGAGAAGATCAAAACGCAAGGCTTTTAAATTGGCAGTGTGAGCAAAGGACAGAGCGGAGTCTAAGTCATTTTGTACTTCAATTTCACTTTTTCATTTCTCTGAAAGGCACGATTCCCTAGCTGTCCCAGTATTAGCGCCGGTACTGGTATAGTGAGCAGCAACTGGACTCGACTCACGTAGATTGCCAATTCCAGGCTAGTTAATATCATCCTTAACCTGGACCCAAAACAACTGGTGATTCCAGAGAATGAAATTTTCTTTGTTATGAGAGCTGCTTGATATTGCTCTTGGGGGAATTCTAAGCCGGCATCTGTTCCCCTTAACGCATCAAAGTTTCTATGGATATTCTTTCTCCCTCCTGGCAGAAAAAGACAGCTCAGCACACAAGGGGCAGACACTGGTGTTTGCTTAAAGAAAATGTCTGATCAGGAGGGTTCCATTCAAAATGCAAAATTGGGATACGCAAAACATCTGTAAAAGGTACTCATTTACATAGCTGGTTTCTCCTTGCTTTCTCATCTCTGAAATATTGCACTCATCTTAAGAAGAAAGTGTGCTGTATGGAATAGCCTGACACAGTGGTCAGCAAACTCATTAGTCAACAGAGCCAAATATCAACAGCACGATTGAAATTTCTTTGGAGAGCCGAAAACCGACTTCTGCGCATGAGCCACGAAGTTTCGATTGCACTGTACATGCGCACCCACACGTGGTATTTTGTGGAAGAGCCACACTCAAGGGGCCAAAGAGCCGCATGTGGCTCACGAGCTGCAGTTTGCCGACCACTGGCCTGACATATCACTAACTACTTTAAGATCACAAGGTTACACAGCGCTGAAGTTGTAGGAAGCACACACATTTTTGTTTTCATTTAATGCCATGTTTGAAATTTCCTCTCATGTAGGTTTGGCTCCTCCATCCTCACAAAATACATTCTGTACTGGTTATATTAAAATGTCATGTCATTATCTATCAACAAGTGAATCTAAAAGCCAACTGAATTAAAACTCTGAGGAACAGAATAAACTGGTGAATATAATATAATCAGGGGCATAGAATGGGAGGGGATTGATAATTCTCGGGGGAAAGGGGTGTCTGTGCGGGGTGTATGGGAAGAGACTGAACAAAATCATATACCTACGGATGAGGACAGCCAGGGGTGGGAGGTAAGGGCAGAGAGTAGAGTGGGGACCAGGTGGAGGGGAACTATTGCTGGGGGGAAAGGGAGAAACAATTGTAATTAATATGAACAATAAAGATTTATTTAAATAAATAAATAAATAAGTAAATAAATAAATAAATTAAATTAAATGTCATGCTAGTCAGCAGTCTATACCATACAATTCAGTATGGGGGTGTAATATAGGGAAATGTGCATAAACCAATGTAATAGAGTGATTGGACAATTTTACCCATAATTCTAATACAAAAACTCCAGAATGGTGGGACCCCACTAGCCATCCATTTGTATAACTTTTCCTCTTCCAAAGGGGGATATTACAAAGTCAACTGATCTGATGAGGCTGCTTTTGTTGCAAAACCTAACCAAACAAACAACCAAACAGAACCCTATCTGGTTTGGCTCAGTGGATAGAGTGTCAGCCTGCAGACTAAAGGGCCCCGGGTCCTATTCCAGTCAAGGGCATGTACCTCAGTTGCAGGTTCTATCCTAGACCTTGGTGGGGGTGTGCCGAAGGCAACCAATCAATGTGTCTCTTTCACATTGATGTTTTTCTGGCTCTGTCTCTCCCCTACTCTTCCACTCTCTCTAAAAAATGGAAAAATATCCTCCAGTGAGGATTAACAACAATAACAAAAAAAAGGAAGTAAATTACTAGTTTAGGTAGTGGTATTTGTACTAAGCTTAAACATAGGGCAATAAGGGAACTGAGACCTCCTCTGTCATATCAAGGCCAGGAGTCCTAACACAGCCAGTTTTAGGAAATGGCAGTTAGAGGGAGAATATTGGTGCAGGGTCATGTAATATTCTTAGCAAAGAAGAAAGCAGGGTCATGAATTTTATTCTGACACCTCACTGTTAAGTTTATCAAACTATATTCTGATTTTTTTCGTTATTCCCATGACTAGTAACTTTCTCCAGTTAGCCCCTGCTCCACAGTAACTTCCATTTATGCATGGTATGCTATAGGTTTTGTAGGACTCAACTAGTTATTCTGACCTTTCCATTGCCACTCCCAAAATTTACTGTCAAGTTATACTCCCAATGGGGAATATCTGATTACCCTACATCATGGGCTTAATTAAGTCATTGGTTTTCGAGCAACCTATATATAACTGTCTTAGACAATACTTGTATGACTATAAAGAATCCAACACTTCCCTTTTAATAAAACAGTCTTATTGCCAAGGGAGAGAAATAACTTTTCCCCTTTATGACTTTTGGAAAAACAAATGTTCTACTTCACAATAACATATACATCATTTTCTTACAGGCGTGACATGCATACATTCTTCTTAGAAAATATATGGGAGAGATAGTTGAGTGGGAACTAAAAGAGTCCATTTATGCTTTGAAAGTGATTGATGAAAATGATAATTCAAAGGAAAAAAATGGGTAACCAATGTTTCTGCTCCTCACCGTTTCATATCCCTAAATTGAAGGATTTCGAACATGAACATTTATCATTTGAACACATCACTCTTCTACTTAAGTGCAATTTTCTCTTCCACAGGGCTAATGTGAATTAGTAGGCCCACCGCTGGGATAAACTAGCTAAAGTCAGCTAGCAAAATCTTCTAAATTGGAGAGGCAGTGTAAAATTTGCTGATGCCGCCATAATTAAAGTTAGATCAGAATAAGGTGTATTCTAACAATGTGGACTAATGCATCTCCTAACAGATATATAAAGAACTTATACATGCCTTCAGTTTATCACTTAAACCCATAGTGAATATTGTCAGAAATGCCCCCTCACCTTCTGACACGGTCCACACACTTCACCTGTACAATCATCAATGGGGTATCTATGACAGACACTGAGTCACCCTCTTTAAGGCCCAATACTTTCCCATCTTTAGTGTAAATAACATGCAATTTTTAAAAAATATATTTTATTGATTTTTTACAGAGAGGAAGGGAGATAGAGAGTTAGAAACATCGATGAGAGAGAGTCATCGATCAGCTGCCTCTTGCACACCCCCTACTGGGGACGTGCCCGCAATCAAGGTACATGCCCTTGACCGGAATGGAACCCCAGATCCTTCAGTCCACAGGCTGACACTCTATCCACTGAGCCAAACCGGTTTCGACAATAACATGCAATTTTATATTTTTATCTTTCAAAGCTATTTCACTATAGTGTTCTAACAATTCACACTCTGAGGCTGGATATACAAATCTACAAGACTATACAGGGTAAGGAAACTCTGACCCCAAACCTCTGCCGCACGGAGTCCAAAAAGCCAAACCACCACCTCTACGGTGACTGGCCCCAAAGGCTCAGGACCTGGCCCATGGCCACCAGCTTCCTCCATGTGTGCCCCTGCTCTGTCTTAAGACCAATCTCAGAAAGCCAAGTAGGTTCCCCAAAGCAATCCAAGATGATGCCATGCTTTCTAGTCAGCCTGCCTTCAGCATCCCCATGGCAACCACCTCCCTCAGGGCACACCTGGAGCCCTCGCTTCACACACCATAAAGCTTCCCCACTTCACTGCTTGCGTTTCAGTCATCGCCAATGGACCGCTAGTGACTGTGGCTGACTCTGAGTAAACAGCCTTTCTCGGTTCGCATCCTGGCAGTCTTTATTTCTGCAGAACCACAAAAGGTTATTGGCCAGCAGACATTATTTATGCTGCAATATATCGGATCCACTAAGACATCTGCTTCCTTTGAAATGCTATTTGAAAGGGGCTAGAAGAGCAAGATGTAAAGACCTTACTGAGATGTATACTATGCACTGCTCTCAATAATTCAAGTTGTGTTTATCACCAATTAACGGTCAGGCATCTATGAGATGTGTCTGGAATATTCCAACAACGATGAGTTAATTGGTCCCTGTTCTAGAGATTAGTTGCAAGTGAGGAAATATAATGAAGTAGACACATAATCAAACACAGTCTTATATATGCACATCCTATATAATAGAAGTATGCAAATTGGTTCCTTGACCGGAAGGTCATCTGGGAGTTCGACCAGGGGGCAGGATGAACTGGGGGAAGGGAGGGAGGCCTGGCTTCTTAGATCACATGATCTCACACATCTAGAGGAAATAATGAACAACATAAACTGATGAACAAAAACAGACCAGAGAAAGAGAAGCAGCGATCAGACTCTCAAACATTAGGGAAAGTAGGGGAGGGTGGGGGTAAGGGGAAGAGATCAACCAAAGGACTTGTGTGCATGCATATGGGCCTAGCCAGTGGCCATGGACAACAGGGGGGTGGGGGCATATTTGGGTAGGGGTTTGGGATGGGAATGGGGGATGAGGACAATTATGTGATATCATAATCAATAAAATTAAATAGTAATAATAATAATAATAATAAAAAGAAAGAAAGAAAGAAAGAAAGAAAGAAAGAAAGAAAAAATATGAGGAGAGAGCATGACTCTTTACCTAGTAGGGACCCTATGGATTTGAAGGAATGATTAAGCTATATAATAATCTTTTGAGCCTGGCCAGAGTATCTCAGTGGTTGAGCATGGACCTATGAACCAGAAGGTCACCCATGAACCAATAAATACATATATAAGTGGAACAACAAATTGATGTCTCTCTCTCTCTGTCTCAAAATCAATAAATATGAAAATATTGAAATACTGAATATCTTAAATGAATACATATATGAATTAGTTATCTCAAATCTACTATTTTTTTAGGGCATGGGCTCTTAATAACTTGTATCTAATGTAGGATTGAATGAGTTTTTAAAATGCAAAGACTAAGTAGTTCTGACAGAGTAATTGTTGGAGATGATAAATATATAGAAATAAATAGATGAATAATTTTCTGAGCCTGAAGAAATATTGTGTTGCCTTGACGTGCATTAAAATATCATCCCGAATATCAATAGTGTTTAGAAGCTGTTTAAGTTGATATTAAGCTTAAACATGTAAATTTATGCAGCAATTAAGAGAATTGTTTGTGTAAAAATACAGCAAACGGGAGATAATATAAAACCGCTACAAGCTTTTCAACAGGGTGAGAACTTGATGGGATGCATTCTAAGCTGTCAGATGAAGTGTCGTGTTGTTATGGACACTCTCTATTATGCTGATGGGATCAGAAGCTATTTATTATCCTTGCTAAGTACATCAAGATCATCCTTTCTTAATCAGAATCCCCTCCTGGTTATAATTAAAAGTTGGTCTCCCCAAACTGTAAGCCACAATGTACTATCATCATACAAATTAGTTCGTAAGCGTAAGCTATAAAAGAAGGTATTTAATTGTTCTTTGTCACGTAACACAGTTACCTGAATAGCAAGGCACTCCTAACAAGGTCAGATCATACTATTTGGGTATGCCAACACAGTGATAAAAAATGCATACCTTCACATAAAGTGAATAATTAGGTGCTCTAAGATGTTGGAAACTTTCTTTAGCATTCACCCTGTTTTTATACAAGTAAAGCTCCAACCCAGGAAAACGATTAGCCCCCAAAATAATTTCTATGGCGGTGCTTCTTAAAATCTGGTCTGCAGGTCAGTGCAAGACTGCAAATGAATACAATTCACGAGGAGAGCAATATGAGTTCGAAAGAACATGTTTAGAAACTTTGACCGCTCTATGGCATTGCCAAGACATCCAAGAACATCATTTTCCCCCTGAGGATTCATTTTTATTTTGCTTTTTAAAAAGTCTTGGTCCCTTGGGTGGGGGGAGGAGGATGGGGAGAGGAAATACAGATCGTTTGAGAAGTATAAGGGTGCTCCTTGCCCTTGCTCAGGCAAATGATTTAATGGCAAAAATAAATAAATAAATAAATAAAAACTTAAGATGTTCAAGGCATTATGTCGTGATGAATACCAGATAGTTTTCCAGCTATAGAAAAACCTAAGGACATACACATTCATTTTTATGTGACCTTGGAAGACACTGATCACATGATGTCATTGACCCAATTCTACATTAGTGAACCCATATTAACAGTTCCCATCTTTGTTTTTTTTGTTGTTTACTTTTCTCAAATCTTCTCTTTTTCTCTCTCTCTCTTTTTTTTCTTTCTTCCTTTGTTTTTGTTTTCTTGGAATATCCTAAAAGTAATTGAATTAACCTCTGACCTTTTGTTCCCATGGGAAGCCACAGTTCATACTTATTAGTAACTAGAGGCTCTGGTGAGACCCTACTTCCTCAGAGAAAGCCATTTTCTCCCTGTAACTTCACATGGCTATTGGGTTGAAGGAGCTTTCTTAGGCCTCTATACCCTTGACCTAATCACCTCCCAAAGACCCCACCCCTCGTAATACCATCACCGGGAGGGTTAGGATTTCAACACGTGAATTCCGGGAGGGCACAAATATTCAGAGGGCACCAATAAACGCCTCTCTCATTAAAGTAACTCATGCTTGGGATTGCAGTTTTGTTTGCAGCATTCCCACGAAGAGGATCATGGACCAATATGGCCTAGAGGGGCGCTAAGTCACTTCAGCACCAAAGTCTTTGAGGTGTTGCAAGTGGTAAGGAAGAGGCTGAAACAGAAATCCCCAACAAGGGCCATAAATGGATATCGCAAGTCACTATACTGCTTTACAAAAATATAGATAGGAGCCGAAACCAGTTTGGCTCAGTGGATAGAGCATCGGCCTGGGAACTGAAAGGTCCAGGTTCGATTCCGGTCAAGGACATGTACCTTGGTTGTGGGCACTAAGAGGGTGTGCAAGAGGCAGCTGATAGCTGTTTCTCTCTCATCGATATTTCTAACTCTCTATCCCTCTCTCTTCCTCTCTATAAAAAAATCAATAAAATATATATCTTTAAAAAATACAGACTGGAATAGAGTGGACCTATTCATGTCTCTAATCCTACAGAGAGGTTGCCTGGGTGTAACAATTGAAAATGATAATGCTATAAGAGACTAGAGGAGGGATGCATAAACTCAAATAAAGAAAGCCATCCAAGGGAAATCTTCCAGAGAGGAAATGCTTGGATGGAATTTTAAAGAAATCAGGCCAAGAGAAGAGGAGGAGTACTGGAGCCAGGGTGAGAGCTTGAATGATAAGGACCATCTGGGAGGCATGGCAGGTAGTTTGGCATTCTGACATTCATTTCTGGAACAGAGACTGAGTCTGGAGGATCTGTGTTTGGGGAGACTGGCTGGGTCCAAATCCCAAGAAATCTTCAGTGCCAAGATAAGAAGTTTGACATTATCTTTTTATAACTGGGAGACGTGATTATATTTGCATTGATTTTTTTACAGAGAAGAAGGGAGAGAGATAGAGAGCTAGAAACGTCGATGAGAGAGAAACATCGACCAGCTGCCTCTTGCACACCCCCTACCGGGGATGTGCCCACAACCAATGTACAGGCCCTTGACCAGAATCGAACCTGGGACCTTTCAGTCCGCAGACTGACGCTCTACCACTGAGCCAAACCGGTTTCGGCAGATTTGCATTCTTGAAGACAATTTTAGGAATGCCTTTGACAATAATTTGTAGGAAGATTATGATCTAAGGCAAGAGCAATTGGATATGGATTTTTGAGAGATGATGAAAGTCTGAAGAATGAAGTCAGCAAAAAGGGAAAATAAAGAGGAGACTTAGTTATTAATTGAATAAGAAATGTAAGGAAAGAACCAGATATGTTCGACTCCCTTGGGAACTTGAATAGATAGTAATGCCTGTTATCAGTAATGAAAATATAAGAGGAAGACAGGGATAAAGTGGGAGAGAGAGAAATAATAGTTTAGTTTGGGACACACTGCATTTGAAGAAAAGATTCAAGTTTGAGTAAAGATTTGAGTCATCATGCCATTCTCCTACTTAAGTTCAAGGCTGAAAACTCTGCTGAATCTTTAATTAGATGCCAATTTAGCCTCTCTAGATGTGTGTCTCATATGATCCTCATATAATGACTTCCTGTTTGCATTTTAAGCATTTTCTTAAAATTGGATTTTAACGCCTGTACTTTTATCCCCTTACAATCATTACTTTGTTGTCACTCTTATATATTAGGCTTCAAAAATTTCACTTGAAATATAATAAAATTAATGAAAACACCTTAAAAATATATTTAAATATAAAGTTGTTCACCCTAGGGACGTAAATCTTTTAGTATTTACCTTTTAATCTTTAAGAAATGTAATACCATCGGAAGCAGAAAGAGTATTAGGTTGCTTTGTGGCTAAGAAGATTAAAATAATAAGAATGGACTATAACTTTAAAAATCCAATGATGGCATTCTTTTCTTTGTTGTTAACTCCATTGATCTACCCATTATGCTGTTCTTCTTCCAAGAAGCTGGGATAAAAAGAACATTTGTGTCGCTATTTGGAAGATAAATAAAGTAAAGCTTGTTATTTGTAATCAGGGCCCTTGTTGGCTTTCAGATCTACTTCAATAGCTTGTACAATTCAGGAACTGTGAGGGATGCTAGTAGAATGTTTAATAGAGATGGGCATAGTCAGAATGCTCTATAGTCTCTTTCTTCCTGAAGCATAAATCGGATTATCCTGAGCAATTAGATGTTTGCACAAAAGGAAGGCACGGATCCCTTTGACAAGAAAGTTAAAGATTATGATAGTTAAAACCTGCAATGGTGACACGAGTTATTATTCTCTTTGGCTGTCATTTGTTGAGGTGCTTTTATCAGGCCAGGGCATCTAAAATACACTGCACATTGAAGAATTAGCAAAGTGTGCAAACAATAGCATTGTTGAACTCCATGAAGATGAAAACTAAAAATGCATATTACTGTGGGGCCCATGTGACTCAGTGGTTGAGCATCGGCCTATGAACCAGAAGGTCATGGTTCGATTTCCGGTCAAGGTATATGCCTGGGCTGCAGATTCAATCTCCAATATAGGGGGCATGCAGGAAGCAGGCAATTAGTGATTCTCTCTCATCATTGATGTTTCTCTCTCTCTCCCTCACCCTCCTCTCTGAAATCAATAAAACATATTTTTAAATGCATTTTACTAGGATATAATAAGAGCTAAATGAAATACATTTTATTTATTGATATTCACATTATATGATCATGTTCTATAAGATTTTAAATGAATATAATCACTGAATTAAGATGTTGTTTTTTTGAGACAAATATAACAAATGACCACACTGACTCAATCTTTCTGAAAACTTGATCATTTTTGGTCTCCAGAATATGCAAAGTCTGTAGATCTTAATGAAAGAATTCCTACGAAAGACAGTGCCTTCACAGCTCACACCAAAGTAAGATTTGGTTTGCTGAGAAATGCGGTAGTCGGGGTAATTAGATTGTTTTATACTCCAGCATACATTTCATCTCGAAATCTTCTCTCTGAATTAGTATTTGCACTTCTGCTGAATATAAATGATCCTGCCAGGGCTTTGTACAGTGTATCAATTTATTTTCATCACGGCTCACTCTATCTGAACCCACACCTGCAAGGATTGGCGGTGATTTCAAAGAATTTTTTTTCAGAAATGCTTTGTTAAATGCTTCTTCAGAGCACTTCAATCTTCTCAGGGATGAAAATCAACAGAAACGAGTGTGTTTTCTCAGCTCACTTCTCTAATCGGTGAAAAATATAAATACTATATGAGCACAGCCTTCTCTTCTTTTCTTTTTTTTTCCCTTAATTTTGTCATCTAATCAATCTTGCTTAGCTCTTTTTCTGCTCTTAGAATAACCCGTTAAGACATCAAAAGAGGTCAACATGAAGAATTCATCGTGAAACACTAAGAAAATGAACAAGTGCCGCTCCATGTAAGCAGCCAATACTGAACTAGATTTTTGCATTACAGACACACAAGTATTTGTCACCCTGAGAATTAATATTTAATATAATTAAAATTTGTTCCCGAGAATGTAGGTTATGTTCCTGTCAGACAAGAAAGTCGGTTATGTGGAGTGGTGGATTCATTTATTTAAAGTCATTTCTAATCAATGCAAAATTTCTGTCGCCTTGCCACTGAAGAGGACAATGCCAACTCCTCTCAAGGGTTCCACACCAGTGAAAAGGCTGGTGACACTCACTGACTAAGCCAACCACTCAACTGGCCCGTCTCCCTCACAATGCTCATTGGTAAGGCGTATTTTCCTGGTTGTTCATGGTACTGCTCTGTAGCTGCTCATCTAGACTCTGCCCAGTCCAGGCACAAACACTGAGAAATTATAGAAAGTTACACAAACATCCAGCCTCAAGAAGGAAGTGGTTGAGTGCCTATCAGTGGTCGGCAAACTCATTAGTCAACAGAGCCAAATGTCAACAATACAATGATAGAAATTCCTTTTGAGAACTAAAATTTTAAACTTAACTTCTTCTAATGCCACTTCTTCAAAATAGACTCGCCCAGGCTGTGGTATTTTGTGGAAGAGCCATACTCAAGAGACCAAAGAGCCGCATGTGGCTCTCGAGCCGTGGTTTGCCAACTACTGGCCTAGATCAACAAACATACTGCCATGATTTCGACTTCACCCTTAACAAACTGTATGCTCTCTTTAAGCTTTAGCTTCCGTGCCTGCCAAATGGAGGTAATACTAACAGACACTTCCTATGTCATCCTCTGAGGATTAACTAAGACAACGGGTCTTTCCCAGAGGAAGCACTCCATGAATGCCATTGTTCGGGGTTGAAATTGTTAGTTTCCCCTCAAAGGTCTCAGAGTGTTAATAAAATGTCCTTGTTCACTTTATAATATATGGTGTTCATTAAGTATATTCTGACTAGAGGCCCAGTGCACGAATTCATGCATGGGTGGGGTCTAGCTGTCCTGCCTCAATTGAAGCCAGTTGGGCCAGGCCAGTTGCGGGGAGGGGACACGGGAGGTTGGCCAGCAGGCCCCGCCCAGATCGGGGGCAGGGCTGGCCAGGGGGAGCACCTGTAGGCGGTTTGCTGGCCACCAGCTCCCTGGTTGAACTCCCAGTCAAGGGGACAATTTTCATATTAGCCTTTTATTGTATAGGATAAAGTTTTTGAGTCTTTCCTTCATTGCTTATCTAGGAGGTCAGAAATGAAAGCAGAAACATTAGCACTGATTTTACAGAAAGAGAGAGGAATTTTTCTTTAGTGAATGCCGAGGTCCCGTTTTGAAAGGTGAAGAGTTCTAGAGGCCGGTGATGGTGATGGTTGCACAACAATGGGAATGTATTTAACACCCATTTTTTAAAAATTGGTAAATTTTGTGTTATTAATATTTGACCACAATGGAAAAGACACATAGAATTAGTTATTACAGCATGAAAAACCAGGGGTGAATCTTAAATTCATATTGCTAAGTGAAAGAAGCATATACTCTGTAACTCGTTACATGATATTCTGTAAAAAAAAAAAAAAAAAAGATCTATAGTGATGATAAAAGATAAATTAAAAAAAGCAGTGGTTGCCAGGAAATTGGGTGGAGGGGAAGGTGGTTGAGAAGGTGAAGTATAGCAGATACGTTAGGACCATCGTCGGCAAACCGAGGCTCGCGGGAGCCACATGCGGCTCTTTGGCCCCTTGAGTGTGGCTCTTCCACAAAATACCACAGTCTAGGAGAGTCTATTTTGAAGAAGTGGCGTTAGAAGAAGTTTAAGTTTAAAAAAATGTGGCTCTCCAAAGAAATGTCATTGTACTGTAGATATTTGGCTCTGTGGACTAAAGAGTTTGCCGACCACTTCGTTAGGACAATGAACTATTCTGTATGCCACTGGATATACCACAGAAAGTCCTGTCCACTGGGAGGAGGTCCCCTCACCACTATTTTTAGGGCTTCTCCTGAGTGGGGTTGAATGGAATAGCCCTCCACAATATTTTTCAACAATAGTTGATTTTCCATATTAGTTTATATTAGCTTCAAGTGTACAGCCTAGTGGTTAGACACTTGTATAATTACAAAGTGAGCCGCCCAATGATTCCAGTACCCACCTGGCACCATACATAGTTATTACAATATCATTTACACCATCCCTTGTGCTGTAGTCTATGTCCCCATGACTGTTTCGTAACTGCCAATCTGTACTTCTTTATCCACCCCTTCGCTTTTTTTCCTCAGCCTCCCTCCCCCGCCCCCCCTCCCCCTCTGGCAACCATCATCAGTCTGTTCTCTGTGTCCGTGAGTCTATTTATGTTTCACTCGCTTGTTTATTTTGTGCTTTAGATTCCACATAGAAGTGAAGTCATGTGGCATCTGTCTTTCTCGGTCTCACTTATTTCAGAGGGCAGAATACCCTCTGGGTCCATCCATGCTGTTGCCAATGGTGAGGTTTCATTCGTTTTGTAGGAATGGCCAACCACGTATAGCTCATGCCAGCATATCATGCAGACGCCTCCATGAATTGGGCCTGGGTTTTCTTCTCCTTCTCCTTCTTCTCCTTCTTCTTCTCCTTCTTCTCCTTCTTCTCCTTCTTCTCCTTCTTCTTCTTCTCCTTCTTCTTCTCCTTCTCCTCCTCCTCCTCCTCCTCCTCCTCCTCCTCCTCCTCCTCCTCCTCCTCCTTCTTCTTCTGTTAATTAGTCACAGGTAACTCCCCATGTGATCAAAACTATGACTTCAAGAAGAATCTACAACACAGAGGCAGTAGATACGATGAAGTCAGAGCTACCCCCGGGGCTGTGCGCTCATTCCTCTGGTCCCGCTTAGTCCCGGGCTCTTGCATACCATTTCCATTTTACAGGCGAATGCCGCTGTGCACATCCAATTTTATGGTTGGGTGGACGGGATAATATTCAGTTCATAATTGGCAATCGGGGGGTGCGTAGTCACTTTGTGTTCCAATAGCACACCCAGAGCTGATTTTCCGTGAACACCATTTGTTATTGGAAGAGGGTACGTCCTCCCTGAAAATCTGCAGGAGTAACCTTGGCAGCACAATGCGTGGCACCTGAGTGTTTACCCAGAGACTAGGGGGATGGGGAACAAAGCTTAGCGGACTCTCCTGAGATGCTCTGGGCTCCAGACGTGAACGGCACCTGGAGGGTCTGCAGTGGGACATGGTGATGAGGGGACATGCTGGCTGGGCAGCTGACTCCAGCAGGGTCACTACCATGAGGGGAACCCAAGCTCAGAGGGTCCAGAGAGCCAGCGAGGGTCAAGAAAGGGCAGCCAGGAAACAACCGGCAGGGGCTTTACCTTTCTGAGAGAGAACAGGTCACAAGGTACCTTCAAACATACAGGGGACATCGGTACCGGAGGGGACCCAGGGAATTCACTGATCATAGGCATACTGAATCCTGAATGCTGACACTCCAGCCCTCTTCCCTCATTGCATCACCAGAATCCTGGAGGTAGAGGCATCCAGGCAGGAATAGAAGAACACTTTCTAGCCCGGCTGGTGTGGCTCAATGGTTGAACATCCACCAATGAACCAGGAGGTTGTGGTTTGATTCTCTGTCAGGGTACATGCCCAGGATGCGGGCTCCATCCCCAGTAGGGGGCATGCAGGAGGCAGCCATAGCTGATCAATGATTCTCTCTCTCATTGTTGATGTTTCTATCTCTCTCTCCCTCTCCCTTCCTGACATCAATAAAAATGTTTTTAAAATATGAAAAGTGCTTTTGTAGAGATTATAACCAGAGAAAGATTTAAGACCTAAATACATTGGTATTGGTTGTTACCACAAACAAAAACCAGCCTATTCAGAATACTGTGTAAGATGGCCACACTGAAAACACCCCCTCTGCACCCACACATACATACATACATACATAAATACATATACACATATAATTTCCAGGCTGCTTTCCCCACTCTCAAACATAAGAAGACAACAGAGCAGGATAAAACATCTTAAGAAAGCCTGTATCATGTAAAATATAGACAATTCCTATCAAACAAGTAAACAAACAAAATAAAGAGATGTATCTTAGAGGAAAAATGCTTTATCTTCAAAAAGAAGGGTACTATTATTATTATTAGCACTGTCCGTGAGATAAGGGGTGATAAGGACTGGGGGTATAAAGAAAGAAGCCTTAAGAGAACAAGAAAAAGCTCTTGCAATTTAAAATCATCAGAGTAGAATGACAAATTCTGATAGGATACTGGAGAGATAACATTGAGGCAACCTCCCAGAGAGAAGTGCAGAACATCAAAGACACAGGGGGAAAAAAAAAAAAAAAAAAGGAGGGAGGAGGGGAGGGAACACCACATAGAACCGTATAAAAAATTCTGGAAAGACAGGAAGGGGAATCCAAAGGGAAGACCTTGTCAGAGAGATAGTTTGAGAAAGTTTGGCAAACACCAGTTGCCAGATTGAATGAATGCTTAGCACAATGGGTGGAAGTAGACCTCTATATTGTGAGCTTTCTGGATCCTGGGGTAAAAAGAGGGCTACCAGGCCAGCGGGGGAGGGCAGTTGGGGGCGACCAGGCCAGCAGTGGGGGGGGAGGGGGGGTGCTGTGAGGAGTAACCAGACTGGCAGGAGTGGGGGAAAGTGAGGGATGAGTTATGGAGAAAGAAGAAAAAAAACACACAGGTCATCATTTATAGGGAGAGAGGGAGGGAGAGAGGGAAGAAATGTGAGAAGGAGGGAGAGAGGAAGGGAAAAGGGGAGGAAAGATGAAAAGAGCTAGAGAAAGAGGGAGGCAGACCAGGAAGCAGGCAGGGGATGTGATTATTACCACTCCTTCTTTCCTGTTTAGTAATATATATCCATTCCCTATGTACTATTTGCAAATAGATTTTTTAAAACTTTATCTTTATTATCGAAACGTATTACAGATGTCTCCCTCTTTTCCTCCATAATCACCCTCTGTATTTCTTTCTATATAAACCCAATATTCTAATGGCCCGACACTCCTCCAGCCCCCTGGAAATGCTACCCCGCTGTATTTTAGTTCTGCTACTGAGATTTATCGAAGCTGATGGGAGGCAGAGTGAAAGCATCTGTTAACATTGTGGTGGAGAGCAGACTACACAATCTCGCCGCACGGTTTTACGTTTTCCAGGATGGGAATATATATGGAGAGAGTTTATCAACTAGAGTTTCCATTTACATAAATTTAGTGTATCTACCATATTTAATTTTAAAATATCTCTCAGTGGAGTCTTTTACACTTGTTTCTGAGAGAGAGAGAGAACTCTAACCAGAGCCAGATTTACCGTTAAATATTTTAGATGCTTAGAATGTATCTACATTAAAAGTAGTTGGAACCCACATAGCATCACTTTGCTTTCGTCCAGATGTTAAAACACTCCTGCATGTTCTTAAAAACACATGGAATTAATCTTTTTCATTCTTTAAGTACAACATCCCCTTTGGAAATAAATCATTAAGAGTTCAGTATCAATTTACACAACTGGCTTATGGTCCTTCTAAAATGGAATCAGTCAAATTGTGGGCAAATCTTATCATCATCGTTGTCTGATATTAACCGACACCCTAATATGTTTCCACATATTGTGCTAAGCTTTTTATCTATATTCTAATTAACTCTCAAAATAAACTTCAAAGGTAGGAACCATTATTTTATCTCTCAGAGAAAAAATGAAAGCCCGAGACATTCATTATGTTACTTGCTCAAATCATAAGTATAGGCCGATAGGCGAGCATGTGTTTCTAACCAGATCTGGTTGATTTGATTGATTTTTGAAGCAGTGAAAAAATTGGCATCAGTGGAGTCATATTAAAATAGTCAGGGCAGTCCCTGGCCAGGTAGCTTAGTTGGTTAGAGCATCATCCTGATATGCCAAGGTTGCAAGTTCAATTCTTGGTCAGGGCACATACAAGAATCAAACAATGGCCCGAACCAGTTTGGCTCAGTTGATAGAGCATTGGCCTCAGACTCAAGGGTCCCAGGTTCGATTCCAGTCTGGGCATGCACCTTGGTTGCGGGCACATTCCCAGTGGGAGGTGTGCAGGAGGCAACTGATGAATATTTCTCTCTCCCTCTCCCTTCCTTTCTGAAAAAAAAAATCAATAAAATACATTTTTAAAAAAAGAATCAAACAATGAATGCATAAGTAAGTAGAACAAGAAACACCTCTCGCTGAAACCGGTTTGGCTCAGTGGATAGAGCGATGGTCTGCAGACTGAAAGGTCCCAGGTTCGATTCCGGTCAAGGGCATGTACCTTGGTTGCAGGCACAACCCCAGGAGGCAGCTGATTGATGTTTCGTTCTCATCGGTGTTTCTAGTTCTCTATCCCTCTCATTTCCTCTCTGTAAAAAAATCAATAAAATGTATTAAAGAAAGAAAGAAACACCTCTCTCTCTTTCTCTCTCTCAAATCAATTTTAAAAAAAGTTAAATATTGGGCACATATTTTAGAGGAACCACATTGAATATCTTACTCCTGGAACCTTTGGAATATTTGAACTTGGAAAAATAACCTGTGTACTGGGCCAGAGCAACAGTCTTCCCAACCCTTGTCTGCTAAGCTCATAGGAAAGTAGATCTCAAGACGAGGAGGCCCCATCATTCTGGCACTCTTCAGAATCAACAACAGGCATGCGTAGCTAAGAAAGACTTAGCTTCCTACCACCAATAGAAATCCCTTTCTTTTATTCACATATCACTCCCCTCCTTTTCTCATAAAAGTCCCTGCCTTCACCCCATAATCAGAGCACTCTGGGTTTCTGCCCGAATCCTTGCTTCCCAAATAGCTATTTTTGGTCTCAAACACTTGTTGCCTTTCACACAAAGCCCAATCTCTCCCAGGGGAGGCAGAGAAATCTGGAAGAAATCATTCCAGAAGGGTATGGGCGGGGACAAGAAGCCAGAATAAAAACCTCAGATACCATTAGAGCCTGGGAAATTGGAATGGGGATGTGGGTATGGAGGGTAAAGGGGAGCCTTGAGAAGTAAGGAGGGTAGAAAAGAATTTAAAAAAAAAAAAATATATATATATATATATATATATATTACTGATTTATTTTTTACAGAGAGGAAGAGAGGGATAGAGAGTTAGAAACATCGATGAGAGAGAATCATCGACCAGCTGCCTCTTGCACACCCCCTACTGGGAATGTGCCCGCACCCAAGGTACATGCCCTTGACTGGAATTGAACCTGGGACCTTTCAGTCCGCAGGCTGATGCTCTATCCACTGAGCCAAACCGTTTTTGGCTAGAAAAGCAATTTCAAAATTACACAGCTTTGCCTACAACCACCCCTAACTATGAAAATGGCAAGGTGCTTCCATCATATTTCCCCCTCCCCCCAAATACTAATGGGTTCTGAACTATTACCCATTTAACCCAGGCTTTTGCTAGCATGGCCCTGTTTTGATAAGGCAATTTTCACAAAAGTCTCTCATTTGACACCCACAGGTACCCTTTCAACTGCCCTCCCCATCCCCCAATCTTCATCAGAGCTTCAATAAAATGGAAAAAAAACTTAATCATGTGAATAAAGGAAGCTATTTTGAAAAATCACCGCCTCCCCTTGCTCATTGTATGGGTCTAGGATAGTCAGGGACACGTGTCCTAGCAGTGAATGACCTACTTTTTTTATATATATATTTTTTTAATTGGTATATTATTATTTTTTTTTTACACAGAGGAAGAGAGAGGGATAGAGAGTTAGAAACATCGATAGGAGAGAAACATCGATCAGCTGCCTCCTGCACACCCCCTACTGGGGATGTGCCCACAACCAAGGTACATGCCCCTGACCGGAATTGAACCTGGGACCTTTCAGTCCGCAGGCCCACGCTCTATCCACTGAGCCAACCCGGTTTTGGCAGTGAATGACCTACTTGAGCAGACCTTGGACACTCTCTGTGTTTCCCCTCAGTTGCAGTCGAATGACAGGCTTTTGATTTCAGACTTGACTGCTAGCTTTGTGCTAACGAAGTGGCTCCACTTTTGTATGTCTCGCTGCTGCCGGTTCAAAGCTCCGTGAAGGTTTCAGCGGAGTCATTTGGGGGCTGGTGTGGTTTCCCCTCCTCGGGGAGCTGAGTGCTGCCAGATCCCCCGAGAGGGCCTTTCTAATCCTCGCGTCTATCTGATATTGCTGCCAATTGACCAGTCCCCGTGTCAAGCTACAGATGTGGGGGGCCTGTTAGCCGCGGGCCCGGCTCTGCGTGATGCGATGCCTCTTCTGCTATTGGGAGTGAGACACAATGTCTGAAAAATAAGGCCGGTAACAAAAGGGACCTGTGCTTTCATGTCGCACTGTCCCCGAGTCCCTGAGAGCTGTTGTCTGCAATCTCACACAATCCCCTCCACTCGGGGTGGGACAGACTGCAGAGGGGGGTCATGCAGGCGCTCTCTGAAGAAGGCTTTGTGTTGGGGACAAGGGGATCGCTTTGAGCTTAATCTCTCCTTCATAGACATCAGTCACAGGGCATGAGCCCACAACGATCATTTGCAAAACACAGAGAGAGCCCTCTCCCCGGGAGGGTTGGAGCATGTTACCGAGCCTCTCTCTACACCTGAGATTGTCAATAAAATGGTAACAGTAACCGACCTGAATGAAAACCGTTGTCCTAGAATGAATCGAGATACATTCATCTGGATTAGTTTAAGTTATAAAGATTGTGCTTTTTTAAAATATATATATTTTTTATTGTTTTTTTACAGAAAGGAAGGGAGAGAGATAGCCAGAAACATCGATGAGAGAGAAACATCGACCAGCTGCCTCCTGCACACCCCCCACCAGGGATGTGCCCACAACCAAGGTACATGCCTTTGCTGGAATCAAACCTGGGACCCTTGAGTCCACAGGCCGACGCTCCATCCACTGAGCCAAACCAGTCAGGGTGATTGTGCGTTTTTATAGTTTTAAAAAGGAATGGTCATAGGGACTAACCTAACAAAATATTGGTTAAGTGCTATCCTATATAATAAAATCCTAATATGCTAAGTGTCTGACCCTTCCTTCAACCATTCGACCAATAGCTATGACACACAATGACCACCAGGAGACAGATGCTCAGAAAGGTAGGTTGGCTTGCTGCTGGGGTCCAGTTGGTCTGGACTGGACAAGACAGGCCAGACATACCCTGGACCCCTCTCGGGGCCCCTCCCAGGCCCCAGTTGTGCACTGTTGGGGTCCCTCAGCCTGGCCTGTGCCCACTTGCAATCCAGCACCCCTTAGGGGATCTTGGAAGGCCAGTTTCAGCCTGATCCCTTCAGGCCAAGCCAAGGGACCCCACCGGTGCATGAGTTCATGCACCAGGCCTCTGGTATTTTTAATAAAACTGCAAAGTTTTTTTTTATAGCAATGTAGTAATGCAGTGATTCTTTTTGTTTTGTTTTTTGGCTGTAGAAACTATCATTTATTGAACACCAATTATTTCATATACTGTGCTAAGTGTTTTACCTTCATTTTCTCATTTAGTCCTCACAATCACCTTATGACGTAGACATGATTACCATTTCCAAATAAGAAAACAGGCTCAGAAAAATCAGGTCACTTGCCCAGGGTCACACAGCTAGTCAGTGGCAAAGCTGGGATTTGTCTGTTGCTGAAAGCCCATGTCCTTTTACTGTAGCCATCTAGGCCCGTTTGGGCAAAAGGCAATTTTACTGCCCAGCTCTACAAAGAGCACCAGGGAGCAGAGGTCACTGGCCACACTCCCCGCTGGTAGGGATGCACTGAATCTGACTTGATGTTGGTTTTTATTCCACTTGGCATTTCCTCTAGTTGACCTGCCTAGGCCATTTGTACCCCACTGGGAATTGACAGCTGCTGGCTGGAGCACCTGTTCTCTGTGCCTGCTGTGATCCTGAGGATCCTACAAGGATTGTTCCAGTTCCTGGCAGGCCTGGCTGGCCAGCTCCACTGCTGCCTGAAGGTCTCCAATTAGACAGATCTTTTCCAAAGGCAATGGCTGCCAACAAGGCATGGGTGTCTGATGTCTGCAGGGTTAAAGGTCTGCTTGCTGGCCGGAGACCTCCACTCTGATTCTCGTTCCTCTTTGCGGGTTTTCTCCAAAAGGGTGGAGCACATTTCATTTAAGCTCTGGATCTGCTTCTGAGCTACATCAGCACCGATGCGGGCAGCATCTGTTGTCGGATGCTTCTCTCGCTCTTCAACCTCAGGGTCAGGCGTGGTTCTCAGATGGCTGGGGCCTGCCACATGGCTGAAAACGGGTACTCGTCCTTCAGTCTGCCGCGTGAGATCTTCATCACGGGCTGGGGACAACACCAGCGGGATGATGACCTGGTTCTGGAACAGTGGTGTCTTTTCATGCTTCAAGACCTTGTTCAGAGTGTTCAACTGTCCCAAGAGCGAGGCAAAGCTGTCCAGGACAGAAGGCCAAGTCAACTGGTCATAGTCATTCTTTAATTTGTAAATGAAACTCCCCAGTGAATTCTTGAGATCAGTCACTTGACTCAGCAGTGCATCTAATGATGCGGTAAGCTGCTTCTCTTCCCTCTGCATAGCGTCGGCATTCTCTGCACAAAGACCTCCTCTTACCCACACAGTGATTCTTTTTTTTAAAAAATATATTTTATTGATTTTTTTACAGAGAGGAAGAGAGAGGGATAGAGAGCTAGAAACATCCATGAGAGAAAAACATCGATCAGCTGCCTCTTGCACACCCCTTACTGGGGATGTGCCCGTAACCAAGTACATTCTAACCTTGACTAGAATCGAACCTGGGACCCTTGAGTCTGCAAGCCAACGCTCTATCCACTGAGCCAAACTGGTTTCAGCCCCACACAGTGTCTTAACTTCTTTTTACATATGAACTTCCTTTGAGAAGGTGATGCAAGCTACCCACCTTTCCCCCAGAAAATGCATATAAGCAAATCTGCAAAAAAAAAAAAAATGTATTACAGCTTCAAAAGGTCAACACTAATAGCTATATGGCACTGAGCAATTTACTTTTCTCTGAGACTCAGTCTGTTGTTGTTGTTGTTGTTTTTACGTGTACATCAGTGTTGATCATCATACTTCCCTCAAAAGAAATGGTTTCAGTAAGAACATGTATCTACCATGCTCTAAATACTGAGAGCAAAGTAATTACAATAATTACTGACATTACGATGGCCTATCAGTTGCTATGTACTTCCACGTTCTGATAATTTATTGCTTCCTTCTGGTTTTATTTACTGATATTTCTGAGTCTCTGTTTCCTCTTCTCTAAAATGGTGGCAATGATACTAGTCATTCAGGAAAATTGTGAGAATCAGAGATCACATATCATAAGTAAATGATAGATAATAAATATGTTCAAAAGTGCTAATAACCATTGACATTTCTGCATTATACCAACACTTTCTTATCTCTTCAGATCTGTTTATTCTTTTTCTTATGCCTTGAATACTTTCCTTGAGCGATCTGGTCATTTAAGTATCACCGATCCTTTGACATCCAGATCCTCAATGCTCCTCTGGTCAATCCATGTGAATTTTATTCTTTATAGTTTCCCCATGTGCCTTTCTCCAACACCAGTGGTTGGCAAACTGCGGCTCTCGAGCCACAGTTTGCCGCTTTGTTGACTAATGAGTTTGCCAACCACTGACCTAGACTCTAGATTCCAATAATTACAGGCTGTTGTTGTTCCTTGTGATTAAGCTCCTGTCCCAGTGGTCGGCAAACTCATTAGTCAACAGAATGGCAAACCGTGGCTGGAGAGCCGCACTTTGCAGACCACTGTCCTACACTAACCCCTCCGGCAGATGTTTCTTGACTCAGTAATTTAATTTCACGGCATTTATAAGGGTGAGATATAAGAATCATCCATTTCGATTGTCACATAATAGTTTTTACAAAAGCTGAGCCACAGGCATTGTCCACTTTTATATCCGTCACAACGTACACAAAGATCAATAAGATAAATCTCCTGGTAAATTTAGTTCCCCAAAAGACTTTATCTCTGGTAATGAAGTTACAAGGATGTTGTCTTTATATTGGAGGTGATGTGGATAGAACCATTGTAGGCTTTGGCAAGCAGATTCAAGTCCTGGCTTTGTCACGGCCTAACCCAGTGAGTTTAGATGATACATTTCATCTCACTGCGGCTCATGCTTGCTATTTTGTAAACAGGATGCTACACTTACTTTAAAATATTTTATCAAAGATTAAATCAAAATGTACATATGAAGAATAAAATATTTTATCAAAGATTAAATCAAAATGTACATATGAAGAACTTGACAAATACAAGACAATAAGATATGTTAGTTTCCTGCCTCTGCCCTTTATTTTTTCTTCAAATTCCTTCAATTTTTCTTCTTCTTAACTATTTTAATCTTGAAAGCAATGGTTGATCTTTTTTCTTTTTTTTTTGTAACTGATAATATCCAATCTACATGGTTTCATTCTTTCTCTCTCTTCCTCCCCCCACCCCCGCCCTCAAAATATGTCTTTTTGGGATCTAACTTTTAAAATTAAAAGAATTTCTAAATAAGTAAAAGTAAAATATAACTTTGTTTACTTAAATGGCTCACTTTTAATTTTTTTGAATGGTGACAGCCAAATGATACGTTTAATGTTAACTTTTCTGCCTATAAACAAAAATCTAAGAATAAATTGAGGCCAAAACCCGTTTGGCTCAGTTGATAGGCCTGCAAACTGAAAGGCCCCAGGTTCGATTCTGGTCAGGGGCATGTACCTTGGTTGCGGGTACATCCCCAGTGGGAGGTGTGCAGGAGGCAGCTGATTGGTGTTTCTAGCTCTCTGTCCTTCTCCCTTCCTCTCTGTAAAAAATCAGTAAAATATATTTTATTAAAAATTTGTAAGTGTAAACTACAGTGTCATTAACAATATGTACCATATTGTATAAAAGAATTCCAGAACTTATTCATCTTGTGTAACAAACTTTACATCCTTTGAAGAGACTCAGTTTCCTTTTCCCCACACCCATGATAAGCACCATTCTATGCTCTGATTCATGCATTGGACTATTTTAGAAACCTACTTACTTTAAAATATTTTATCAAAGATTAAATCAAAATGTACATATGAAGAACTTGACAAATACAAGACAATAAGATATGTTTGTTTCCTGCCTATTTTGTATACAAGACAATAAGATATGTTAGTTTCCTGCCTATCCTGTCATCCAAGTTCTTAAAACAGCATTATTGCATGAATATGGCCATCAGCTAAAATCTCAATTTCAAATCAAAAGTCAGTTCAGTCAAACCTATGACGTTGGGTATAAGAAGCAAAATCATCTACATTCACTGTGTGGCCGATGGGCACCCCTTCTGACGGATCCCTCTCATCTTTGCAATCGACCGCCTTTGCATTCTGTCTCGGCTTCGGCATAAACACTTAGCAAGTGAATATAGTACTTATCTACCTCACCATTCAGACTGAAGACTGTAGTTTGACAACCTGAGGTGAAAGATGTATTCTGAAGGCAAACAGTCATTACTACGGGATATGAACATTTTCAAAGATGAACACAATTGCAGGGCCTTAAACTAGTTTCAATTGCTACTCTGATCATGTGAGTGTTTATGTTTCATAAGCATCTTGATCACAGAATATATATATATATAAAATATATATATATATAAAATCAAGGCCATTGGTGTTCCTTTGCATTACTTCCGAAGCTTCAGATGCAGTGTTTATCCAAATTGTTCGTCTTGTAAAGGTGAGAGTGACATTGCTGGACTCCCAGCTATATATTTAGAAATGGGCTATCGGATACTCAAGACTATTAATGAGCCCTGGAAGCAGCCAGAACAGAATAAATTCCTCCGGCTAATTGGCGTATGTATGTCACCCAGGGCGGGAGAGACACTATCTGAAATAATGTTGACGTGTCTTCCCACACAGATTACAAATATCCACAGGGGAAAAACAAATGCATTGTCCAGAGACATTTCACATTTCATGAGAATGGCCTACTGGCATGGCACAGTGGTTGTGTGCCCTGACCGGGAGGACATGCCCTGACCGGGAATTGAACCTGTGGGCTGGATCCCCAGTGTGGGTTCGATCCCCAGGATGCAGCCAATCGGTGATTCTCTCTCATCATGGATGTTTCTATTTATCTCTCCCTCTCCCTTCTTCTCTGAAATCACTCTATAATAATAAGAGCATAATATGCTAACTAGACCAGACAGCCAAACAACTTTCTGGACGAAGCCAGGGCTGCACGGGCTGAGCCCTTTGCACGAATTTTGTGCACTGGGCCTCTAGAAAAAACATATTTAAAAAAAATTTTCATGAGAATCTATTTTAACATCAAATGGACCCCTTTCTGGAAAGAAAGGAGGAAAGAAGTTAAGCTTTTTTGGTAACGCATGCCATGGTTCACGTTTAGGATACTGCATGATGCAGGAAGTACGGCAGAATAGAAAAATAAAGCATTCAAGTAGAAAGGGCTCTGTTTAGCACATTGATAAAATGTCTGCCTGTGAGCTAATTACACAGCGCTGCTCAGATGTGGCCGTGGGAAAACACCCTGCTGCTTTCCATGGGATGTCTTTTCACATCAAGGGAAATAATGAGCATATTAAGAAAGTGCTTTGCAAAGTAGTAGAGAATGTGACAGTTCATCAGAATTTTCTATAAAGCAGCCTTCTTTGACATCCATCTTTATAAAAGCCGACCGTAAAGTTAAATATCACCATGAAATCAATGTTTGGTGCTCCTAGGTTAGGGACTCCATCACTTTCTCTCATACATACAGGAAAAGATAAAATGTTATAACGGAAAATAATCCCCTCATTGAGGGAATTTACTCTGTCTGAGAAAATCTGTTTGCTGTATTTTAAAATTATGCCTTTCGCTCTCCGAATTATAAGCAACCACAACTAATTTAGCATTTCTTGTGGTTAGTCTGAGATGCTAACTTATAAGCCAAGCTGATTTAAAAGAGTAAGTGGAATTAGTAAAGCTACAACATGGCACTAAGAAAAATAAAATACCAAGAACAGAAATTTGGGGACATAAAGTTTTAAATTATGATTTTTTTTTACTAAGAAATGCTGCAGTTAGCAATTTTTTTTTTTTTTTTACCAATTCCATGTGAAATGTGGAGCTTAACATACAATCTGAATTGCTTTCATTCATTTATTTATTCAGAAAATAATTATTGAACACCTACATTTTTAAATATGTTTTTATTGATCTCAGTGAGGAAGGGGGAGGGAAAGTGGGATAATAAACATCAATAATGAGAGATAATTATTGATTGGCTGCTTCCTGCACACCCCCTACTGGGGATCAAGCCTGCAACCCAGGCATGTGCCCTGACCTGGAATTGAACCATGACCTCTTGGTTCAGAGGTCAATGCTCAACCACTGAGCCACACTGGCTGGGCTTGAGCACTTATATTATTCATTGCATATACACTTTCATGAGGGGAATTTTCCTCTTATTTCATCTGTCCTCTGAATCACGTTGTATCCTATTAACCTTTCAACGTTCAATCTGATGATCATCTGAGAGACCCAGCCTTATAATGACTATTTCTCCAGATTTAAAAATATATTCATTTCTAAAACTCTAACAAAACAGTTTCTTGTGATTAGAACGAAAACAAACAAACAAAAAAACAAAAACAAAAAAAAAGGAAAACCTAAAATCATTCTGAACTTATTTAATTCTGGTAGAGCTTTATTCTACATGACAGGCGAACCACCTCCTACCCTTTATTTTTGACCAAATGAAAACAAAGGGCAGGTATTACCCATCTGAGTGATAGTCATTTCACATCGCATTTTCACTCAGAGTAACCCCTGATGAATTCTCCTTACTGAATTGACTGATGGCCAATTCTTGAGTCAGAGAAGCAGTTCAAAGCAAGTTCTTTTACTTGCAAATCGTTCCCTCAATCTCCATCATGATCATCTAGCCTTCCTCTCTCCTTCCCCCTTCTCCTGGAGAGAAATGAGTTTGGGGGGCACATGAAAAAGAACGGCGTGCTTTAGCCTGATAAGAAGTTTGCATGTTGGAGACACAGGTATGATCATGATGGGGACCTGATGGAATAACTCCTACCTGGGTTGATGGCTAGCATGTCCTCTATAGTCTCCTAATGCCACCAGCTGAGCATCCACCAAGACTGGATGTCTCATGACGCTGACTGTGATCGTGAGCTGTAGAAACTGGGGCAGCTCAAACAGCAGAGGTGCTTTACACACTGCCAGTACGTTAAGATTAAAAAATGTAGCTTTATCTCCGTGTGAGGCCAGCGCTAATAACTAGTCCTGCGCGAGGAAGGCTCCGAGATTTCTATAATTGAAAGTTGCCCAATTGTGCATGGAAGGACCTAACTTCGGAGGAGCACAATTCATCTTAGTCGGCACTGCACTTCAATGACAAAGTTTCAGTAAAGAAGCGAGTGCCTTTGCTTGCTCCGTTATCAACACTGATGTGTTAGTGCTTCATGCTAATGACGGCGCATGCAGATAGCTTTCTGGCAGATTCTGATTACAAAACCAGGCAGGCAGAAAAAGTCATTTATGGAGAAAAGAACAGCAAATGTTACAATACTCCGTCTTCGGAAAAACAATAATCATTTCACCTAACAGTGAACGTATCCATGGTCATGGCACACGTTTTCTACAAGTTCATTTTTTATGCTCTCTTTGATTGATTTTTTTTTTTTCCCCCACCATGGCAATGCTTTCTCAGCTGTCTTCGTTTACGTTCTATTTTCTGGTTATTGAAATCTTGCCTGTTCAAGTAATTACACTGGAACAGTGAATTCACTTTAAACATGAGAAATACAACTTACATAATTTTTTTTGGACTTGGGATAGATACCCCAGAGGAAAAGCAATAATAGATTAGCAACCTCCTTCGTTGTTTCTCACAGTGGGATCCAGCTTTGTATCTGCTTCTCTTTGATTTACTCAGGGGCAAAATCTGAATTTGAAGCCAATTTAGACTCAACTTGCAAATCTCCATCAAGAAGTTAAGAGCCTGACCGGTGTGGTTCGGTATTTGAACGTCAACCTATGAACCAGGAGTCTTGATTCTATTCCAGGTCTGAGCACATGCTCAGGTTGTAGGCTCGATCACCAGTGTGGGGTGTGCAGGAAGCAGCTGATCAATGATTCTCTCTCATCACTGATGTTTCTAGTTCTCTTTCCCTCTCTCTTCCGCTCTGAAATCTTTATATATATATATAAAGTTGGAGCTTAATTTGCATATGAAGGCCTGGAGCCGAGTGAAGCCAGCCTGCTATAAGGGGAAGGGGGTGGTAGAGGGAGCTATATCTAAATCTATATATATATAGATTTCAGAGCGGAAGAGAAGGATATATATATATATATGTTTAAAAACGTCTGTGTTTGTGGCATTACTGAATGTCTCTCCTTCAATTATTGAGATTATCCTGAAGCTATTATTTGTCTGACAAATTTACATTTATTATACTTGCATGTCCAGAGTTTGCCAATATAATAAATATAGTTTAAGTTCACTGGGATAGGTCTACTCAAACATACGGGCTAGTGTCCAGCATTGTCACATGCATTTCTTGAGCAAAAATAAATGCCTTATTAGCTATTCAAGTGCAGGGTGCGGGCTGGAATCCTGGCACGACTGTCCTCCTGCCCATCTGTCATCATTATTTTGCCCATTCACATTGGGGTCTGCCAGGATAAACTAGAGGCAGGAGCCAAACGAAGATCTGAATGAGGGACATAGCCTTCAGGACATACATCCAAACTCACTTTCCCCCAGGAAAATGTTTTTAACCAAAAGAAAAATCAGTGAGAATCATTACTTTGTTGTTGTTTTATTTCTTTAAAGGATTCTCCTAATGGTTGTGTTCCCAGAGGAAAAAAAAAAAAAAAGAAAAGAAAAAGAAAACAAGACAAATTTGCTTGAATTTTTACTTCAGTGGGGTTCATCTCACATAACCAGGTTTATAACTCCTCTTTTCGAGTTCCGGATTGCAGACTACAAAATAATTTTTTTTTTGTTTCCTGATGTTCATTGGAAATTGTGTCCAAGGACAGTTTGGGTTAGCACTTAGGGATACCCAGTTTAAAAAGAGAATAAGTACACTCTGGAACAACTTTGTTAGTACCAGGAGTTCATGTAACAAAGGCCAAAGACCCATGAGAAAATGAAAAGGTGGTGGGAAGAGTAAAAAAAAAATCTAACGTCTATGGTTGGAGCCAAAGTAGGAGCGAGATGTGAATCCAGATTCCTTGTTTCAGAGCAGGAAGATAACCTAGGAGTAACCCAGGTGCATTTTTCCTAAATGCACTTCTAGTTTGGTGCTTTCAAATGCACAATCTCACCTGATAAAAGAGAAACATGCAAATTAACCATCACTCTGCTATGCCCACAGCCAATCAGAGTGAGTATGCAAATTAACCAACAAAGATGGAGGTTAATTTGTGTACGCAGGCCTGGAGCAGAGGGATGCCTGCTATGAGGGGAAGGGGGGCAATGGAGGGAGGTACTGAAGCAGTTCTCCAGGCAGAAGCGAGGAGGTACTGGCACCCGGGCAGCCAGGGAGTGGGGACTTGCCGGCTCCCGGGCAACTGGGAGTGAAGCCAGGGGAAGGAAGGCCTATTCTTGTATGAATCTCATGCAACAGGCCCCTAGTGTGAAATAATCTGGCATTAGCACTCCCAGTTAATAGGGTGGTTATTAATCAAATCTACCAAATACTTATAAAATTCCAGAAGCAATGCTGCTTTGGGCACTGATTGTGATGTTGACTCAACAGCTGGATAATCTGGAGAAAAGTTCTTTCAAGGCACTGCTTCCATTGGCTTGATGTAATCTACGTGACAAACTCATGGCAGAGTACATGCAAAATAGAATGAGGAAACATCCATTCCTTTCCCCCTGTTTTTGTACTTTTAAGGCCTATTAAATCTCATTAAACTGTGAGAAAAGCTCTCCAGGAGATGGATAAAATAACAAGGATTCGAGAAGAATGTGCTCCACCTTCAAGAGTCAAGATGATGCCCTAACTGGTTTGGCTCAGTGGATAGAGCATTGGCCTGCGGACTGAAAGGCCCCAGGTTTGATTCCCATCAAGGGCATGCACCTTGGTTGCGGACACATCTCCAGTGGGAGATGTGCAGGAGGCAGCTGATCGATGTTTCTCTCCCATCAATATTTCTAACTATCCCACTCCCTTCCTCTCTGTAAAAACAAACAAACAAATAAATAAAAATAAAATAAATAAATAAAAAATATATTTAAAAACTAAAAATAAGAAAATGAGTCAAAAAGATGATTCCACGGAGAAAAGTGATGTCTTTATGGTCATCGTCCATCAGGTCCCATCCCTAGGTGTATACTGGAACATTCATTTCTCCCCTTGAGCTTATAGAAAATGTATACCAGGATTGGTTAGTGTCAGGGAGAGAAACCGGAGACAGAAAGAAAGGTGTTTTCTCTGGTCACCTCTTCCCTTCTGATTTAATGGCTGGCTGGCACTAACTTCTTCTCCACCATGTGCTAGAGAAGGTGTTAGGGACTAAATGCTGTGTCCCCCCAAGATTCATACATTAAAATCTTTCCCTCTTCAGTGTGATGCTATCAGGAGGTGAGGTTTTTGAAAGATGATTAGGTCTTGAGGGTGGGGCCCTCCTGTGTGAATTAGTGCCCTTTCGGGAGGCTGAATCGATGAAGAAGGAAGCAAGTTCCCCACAGACACCCAATCTGCTGGCACCTTTATATTGGTTTTTGCAACCTCCGGAACTGTGAGAAATAAACTCCTGTTGTCTATGAATCATTCCGTCTATAGTATTCTGTTATAGCAGCCTGAACAGACTAAGCCAGCAGATGATTTCCATGTGGGGTCCCAAAGGGTCTGTTTTTGTATATTTCATCCTATACATTATGAAAACATTATTCTGAAAAGGAGTCCATAGCCTTCTTGAGACAGCCAAAGGGCTCTAAGAGACATCAAAGGCTAAGAAGACAAGTTCTAGGGGCTAGAGAGAACACAGGCTGGATTGGCGAATGCCAGAGACAGCTCTGAGGATGTTTTGTTTTGTTTTTTTAAATATATTTTATTGATTTTTTTACAGAGAGTAAGGGAGAGGGATAGAGAGCTAGAAACATCGATGAGAGAGAATCATTGACCAGTTGCCTCTTGCACACACTCCTACTGAGGATGTGCCCCCAACCAAGATACATGCCCTTGACCGGAATCGAACCTGGGACCTTTCAGTCCGCAGGCCGATGCTCTATCCACTAAGCCAAACCGGTTTCGGCAGCTCTGAGGATGTTTACTTGATGTGGAAATAATAAGACAGATCAACAGAAACAAGCAGTCTGTTGTGTTGGCATCGAGAGACACCTGTCACTCAAAACTAACATGGAGTGAGGCCCATAACTGATTTCAGTTTGTAACACACTGATAAACAAAACAAAACAAAACAAAACAAAAACAAAAACAAAACAATAAACTATCATATAGTTTCTAGGGTTACAATTTAATCAAATCATAAATAATCTCACTGAGGATCTGAACTGTCTGCTTGTAAAGACCCTGAACAAGATTAACTAATAATTTTCACACTCTTATACTCATCAAACATGTTAAGTAGGGAAAATTAAAAATATATATATATATATATACATATATATACATTTACACAACAATTGAAATTCATGTGTTAGAAACAAATTATAAGAAAGTTTCCTTTGCATAAGTTATGTTGATGGGGTTCATCCACCATTCTGTGCTCTGTGTTTCAAAGTTTATAGGCCTTTCATTTTTTATTTTATTTTATTGCTATTTAAAATTCCATCCCGAGAAACAGTTGGTCACTATTTTAAGAAAGAATCTGTTTATGGTTTGGTTTCTCTTGGGCTACAATACAGGCTTTCACATCTTTGAAAATGCATCCTTCTACTTCACTTACTCAAGAGCCGGAATTCATCTTTATCTTCCATTCAGTTTACAAGATGTCTGATGGAAATTCTTTTTCATTTTCAGAACACAAAAGATTCCGCCCTGCCGGGTAAGTTTTAACTCCCTGGAAAACTTTACCAAGGTCAACAGTCTTATATAAAAGTGGTATGTCTCATCTCCTAAGAGTTAAAACAAATCTAAAAAAGCTGGACTAAAAGAATGATGAACTAGTTTTATAACCAAAAGTTCTATTGGACCTTACTCAATTAATTATCTTTCTGATGGCTAGAACCTCTTCAGTGTCATGGCCTTAATCCAATATAGTATTTTATGTGGATAATAATGAGGAGGGAATAAAACTACACATCTAATCTCTCCTTGGAGGCAATTATGTTGTCAAATTTATAGACAATGAGGATTTTTTCTGAACTCTGAACACATTATGACATGGATTATAGAGGTCTCTGTTCTTTGGTCTTTTTTAATTTATTTTTTATTTTTTTTACTTTTGGCCAACTTTCTCAACAAACATTATTTTTACAATCAAAGTTCCACACCATCAACAAATCACAAAGCCGATCCGGGGATGTGTTCGGAAACATAAAATTAAAGAGCTGGGGCACAATGATTGATTGTGGAACTCAGAAGGATAAAATATTCTGTCTGCCTGGCTTAAGAGAAATATATGTCTGATATTACAGGCCACAATGTGCCACTGAAGTTAGCAGTCAGCAAAGTTTCCGAGTGTGTGAAGTGAGAAACCTGTGGAAATGTGTCCTTTTCTATAAATTAGCCTCAAAACATATGGTTGCTTCTGTGAATTCTTGGGGACTCTACTGACATGACCCCTGTACCCCAAGAAACTGGAAATGAGGATGGATATAGTTTAGCATCCTCTAAATGATGCCTTAGCTCCAGTTTAGTTTCTGTCTGGGTCTTTTTCTAGGATGTCTGCCCATGAGAATAGCTTATCAATTGAAACAAACAAATTTTCCCATTGAATATGTACCTCTCTAGCCCTAACTGGTGTGGCTCAGTGGATAGAGCATCGGCCTGCAGACTGAAAGGTCCCAGGTTTGATTCCGCTCAAGGGCATGTACCTTGGTTGCGGGCTTATCCCCCAGTACGGGCTGTGCAAGAGACAGCTGATCGTTGTTTCTCTCTCATCCATGTTTCTAACTCTCTATCTCTCTCTCTTGCACTCTGTAAAAAAATTAAAAAATTTTAAAAAATCAAAGAATATGGACCTCTCACCCTTCCTGCCTTTGGGAAGGTAGATGAAATCAGCCCTATTCTGTTTTCCTGAGTCTCCAACCAAAGGGTCTAATTTCTTTAACTTAAGACGCTATCACAGACTTCTGGCTGCGACCATTTGTTTCCGAGAGAAAAAAGAAATTATTATTTTTTTTGTTTTTTTCTCCATTTTTTTTTATTAAGGTATTATATGCGTACATATTTTACCTTTGCCTTCCCCCCACATCTATACATGTCCCCGCCCCCCAGTGTCTGTGTCCATTGGTTATGCTTATATGCATGCACACAAGTCCTTCAGTTGATCTCTTATCTCCCCCACAAGAGGAAATGATTTTTACTGCACACGTGGGAGAGGTGAGCCACCCACAGAGCGACCACCCATGCAGCCCAGCCCCAGCCAGACACCAGAAGGGCTGCCTCTTTGCCTGGGTGGGTATCTGGGGCCTCGGCTGCGGGCCATTTTAGATGCCCTATGGCTGTCCTGAGTTCTGACTCGCCTTGAAAAGCATCTTTGTTCAGCTGCATTACTTTCCCATTATTCTTCGGTGAGGCATAAGAGTCGAGGTCCAAGCAAAACAGGGAAACAATCCCATGTCCTTATGTAGCCCAGAATTTATTTGTTTGTTTGTTTGTATGTTTTAAATATATTTTATTGGTTTTTTATAGAGACGAAGAGAGAGGGATAGAGAGTTGGAAATGTCGACGAGAGAGAATCATTGATCAGCTGCCTCTTGCACAGTTCCTACTGGGGATGTGCCTGTAACCAAGGTACGTGCCCTTGACTGGAATCGAATCGTGCCCTTGACTGGAATCGAATCCGGGACCCTTCAGTCCACAGGCTGATGCTCTATCCACTGAGCCAAACCGGTTTCGGCTAGCCCAGCTTTTAAAGACCTGAAACGGTCTCCCTGGGCAACAGCCCTTCACCAGCTGGCTCCAGGTGGGAGCCGGGCTTCTCCTTAGATCTAGAGACAGATGCTAACGTTGACTTGTGGTAGGCATTCTTCATCCTACACATCATTAGCGGCAACGGTCTTTAAAGCTGGTACACTAGTCACTGTCCTGCAGTCATGACCTCCACATCTCTTTCAGTTGCCTCTTCAAATACAGCCTCCCCCAGTTGTGACCATCACGGATGCCAAGCCTGGGACAAGACTGCAGGCAGCAAATTAGGGGGCTTGTCACCATGGTGATGCTAGTACGTTACACAGCTTACTTTACAGCTCCAGTTGGAAATGGTATAGAGCAGTGGTCGGCAAACCGAGGCTCTCAAGCCCCTTGAGTGTGGCTCTTCCTCAAAACACCACGGCCCTGGGCGAGCCTATTTTGAAGAAGTGGCCTTAGAAGAAGTTTAAGTTTAAAAAATGTGGCTCTCCAAAGAAATGTCAATCGTTGTACTGTTGATATTTGGCTCTGTTGACTAATGAGTTTGCCGGCCACTAGTATAGAGAGATAGCAAGAGAGAAAGCACTTTGAGAAGAATGAAGGAATTTTGATAACATTTATGTTCAGATGAGCCTCCCCAGACACACACAACTGTCCCGAGGGGGAGTTTCATCATTGCTCCTCTGAATAAGTTTTATGTATTAAAGGTATGTGTTTATTTTAGTACTTTTTTTGTTGTTGTTAATCCTCACCTGAGGATTTCCAGAGAGACAGAGAGAAACACACATGTGAGAGAGACACATCAACTGGTTGCATCCTGAGCCTGCAACTGAGGTAGGTGCCTTTGACCAAAATCGAACCCGGGACCCTTCAGTTCACGGGCAGACACTCTAGGGCTGATTGAACTTTAAAAGAATGTCTCCTTCTGGATATCCCAACATTCATCAAGGTCAACATACTGCAAACACTGCTCATCTTTCCGCCCCTCAATAGCCTGATGCTTTTCCTGCATCCCCCACATCATCCTATCTTGGGGAGCCACAGGTCACCTGGACTAGGGGCTGGGAGTTATCGCCAATCCTATAATCCTCATCACTTCCATGCGATTACGTACTCACCAGTGAGCTCAGCCAGCCAATCCACAACGATTGGGGAGACTGTCCGCTCAGGAGCTTAAACTTACTTTCATTTCACTTTATTAAACAAGCAATGAACAGTGCAAAGGTTACACACAATTCAATACAGGTGTCTTTTCCTTATCCGCAGAGTCGCCCGGCACACAAACCAGAGTGTGGAAAGGGGGTAGATGATGTCAGCAGGTCTACTTGCTCCTCCATACATTTAAAAAATATATATTTTTTTTTATTGATTTCAGAAACGAAGGGGGAGAGAGAGAGAGAGAGAGTTAGATAATCACTGATAATGATGATAGATAATCACTGATCAGCTGGGGATCAAGCCCACAACCCAGGCATGTGCCCTGACCGGGAATCAAATCATGACCTCCTGGTTCATAGGTCAGCGTTCAACCACTGAGCCACATTGGCCAGGTTCATCTGTTCATTAGTAATGAGCTCACACACTGGCCAGACCAACTAAAATATAATAGCTCTGTAGAAACCAACTCTATGAACCCAAATCCCTTCTTTACTTGAAACCCATTTATTCTTCTTTTAATCTCAAGAGAAAAAAAGGAAATATCTGATAATCTCCTTTCTTTTTAATAAAACAGCCACACTTTTGAAAAATTATAATTCATTGAGTGTCTCAGACAATAGCAAAGAGAGAGAGAGAGAGAGAGAGAGAGAGAGATATCTCATTATGCCTGGTATTGGCCAGCCTCTTATTATTTATGTATTCTTTCTTTATTGGATTTCAGGGTTCTATGCGACAACTTTTAAGCAGCAAATATTACTTCAGCATAATGAGGCCGCCTTGTCTCCTACAGAAAGAAGGCAGAAGAATATCATGTGCTTAGCCAGAAGATGCTTAATCAGTCATCCTCAGCAAGCCACGCCCACTTGATAAATACAAAACACCCAAACGGTCATTGCAGCCAGAAACAGGGGCAGAACCAGGAGCTGAGCCAGAGTGGAGGATCCCCCCCTCCCCCCCACACCCCGAAAGGCATCCATTTGTTGCTCCACTCATTCATGCATTCATTGATTGATTCTTGTAAGTGCCCTCACTAGGGATCGAACCCGCAACCTTGGGGTATTGGGACAATGCTCTAACGGACTGAACTACCTGGCCAGGGACCCTTATTGCTCATCTTGAATCACCACCACAGCCGGGAACATTGCAGATACCAGCACAGGGCCGCTGAATGAGAGGAACGGGCTTGGCACCGAGCACATGCTCCATCAATCTTTAATGAGGTAGATAGGAATGTAAACAAATGTGGGGGCCCATGGGTAATTGGAAAGAACTCCACTGAATGTGTTCCTGGAGTTCTTCTGTAGGGACTGTTGCTTATGCAGCAGAGAGCAGTGAGTGGCAGTGGGTTTATTAATGATTGAAAACTGGTTAATGAATTATGACTGCTTAGCATAACAGAGAGGTGAGGAAATTGGAAGAGGGCCTGGTTGATCAGCAGAGTGGTTTAAACGCTAGCAAACAGAACTTAGGAGGAGAAGCTAAGTGATTCAGACTAGAGAAGAGTAGGGAAGGATATTATAGCAGGCGAAGGCCAGCTGTGCTTCATTTTTAAAAAATATATGTATATATTTTTTAATTTGTATTGATTCAGAGAGGAAGGGAAAGAAATAGAGAAACAGAAGCATCAGTGATGGGAGAGAATCATGGACCAGCTGCCTCCTATACACCCCACCCTGAAGATCGAGCCTACAACCAGGGCATGTCCCCTGAGCGGGAGTCGAACCGTGACCTCCTGGTTCCTGGGTCAATGTTCAACCACTGAGCCACACTGGCTGGGTTGTTCTTCATTTTTAAAGACTAACCCATGTAGTGAAATACAGCAGGTGACGTGTTAAATTCACCGAGGGACTGAGCATTTGTCAACATTTGTGTTATGGGACACTCTCAAATTTAAATGATACTGGCAAATGACAGTTGAAAACAAATCACAGTGCAAATACCTCAGCTGCCTCCTGCACACCTCCCACCAGGGATGTGCCCACAATCAAGGTACATGCCCTTGACCAGAATCGAACCTGGAACCTTTCAGTCTGCAGGTCAACGCTCTTTCCACTGAGCCAAACCGGTTTCGGCAAGACTGAGCTTTGAAGTCAGATGGCTTGGATTCAAATACTGATTCCAAAGGTTTGCCCTGCATGAATTAGCTTCACCTTCCTCCTCTGTAAGATAAATTTGATGACTAATATCTACATATGAAAGCTGTTTTCAGGACAAAGTGAAATCCTCAATGCAAATTACTAATCGCAGTGCCCGGTATACAGTAGGTGCTCAATCACTATCACTGGGGATGCTAAGTGACATATCTGATGCAGGTACAGAAAGCCCAACCTTCCTCCTTACGCAGCAAAACAATAAGATTCTGAGTCTCAAACTGGGACACATGCTTTTAATATATTCTTTCAGTATTTCCTTTTTCTTGTCATTCTCAAGCTTTCATTCCGACGTTGTGGTTGGAAGGGAAGACAGTAAAATGTTTGCAGAATCCTGCATCTTTCCCAAGTATTTTAATTTGGGATGTTAGCTCTCTGTGGGAGGCCGCTCTTTAAAAACAGGTTTTTCAGGAAAGCATATCTTTTAAATCAAGTTGTTTACATTTCAAATGCAATATGGTAAACATCAAATGTCTTCTCATTATTCCACAGCCTTAGGTTTCATAACTTCAGGTTCTTTGAAAGAATGCTGTTTTTCTCTGCATAGCTGCCAAGATGGTCTTAACAGACACATGAGCACCATCTTTTGGCGAAAATGAGTTATGGATTTAATTTTGTTTTCATAATGGCTATCTCTCAATTCCTGTTATGGATGTGGCCCCTCTAAAAATGACATTGAAAATGGAGACGAAGCCTGGCTCACGTACGTCAGTGGTTGAGCGTCAAAGCATGAATTCCCAGTCAGGGCACATGCTCAGGCTACAGGCTACATCCCCAGTAGTAGGCGTGCAGGAGGCAGCCTGATCAATGATTCTCTCTCATCATGGATGTTTCTATCTCTCTCTTTCCCTCTCCCTTCTTCTCAGAAATAAATAAGAATATATATATATATATTAAAAGAAAATGGAAAAGAAAAACAGAAACTTAAAAAGATATCAATAAAAGAGCAAATTTCAAGAGGAAGTTTTCACCATATAACCAAATGCTGCTGCTGATCCCTTGTTGAGTAGTAAAAAGTAATGTAGCCGAAACCGGTTTGGCTCAGTGGACAGAACATCAGCCTGCGGACTGAAAGGACCCAGGTTCGATTCCGATCAAGGGCATGTACCTTGATTGTGGGCACCTCCCCAGTAGGGGGTGTGCAGGAGGCAGCTGATCGATGTTTCTCTCTCATCGATGTTTCTATCTCTCTCTCTCTCTCTCCATCCTCTCTGTAAAAAATCAATAAAATATATATTTTTAAAAATAATAATAAAATCAAATAAAAATAAAAAGTTATCCAGCCTTGGGTTGGGGTTGGAGTGCTTTGGGTATCTAAGAAGAGGAAGGTTACCAGAAATGGGGAGGAAACCCAGAAGAGGAGGGTGAGGGCAAATGAAAAGCAACCTCCCATGGAAACCTGGCCAACATCCACAATGGATTTCGTAACGATCCTAAGAACAGGTGAGCTTCATTTTCCCTCCAGCTTTTTCAGACATAACTGACATACAGCAGTTGTAAGTTTAAGACCTATAACACAATGATTTTATATATATATATAGTGAAATTATAACCACAGTAAGGTTAACAAGTCTACCATCTCACATAGTTACAATGTGTGTGTGTGTGTGTGTGTGTGTGTGTGTGTGTGTGTGTGTTGAGAAAATTTAAGATCTGCTCTCTTAGCAACTTTCAAACATGCGTACAATATACCGTTAACTACAGTCGCCGTGCTGTACATCACCTCCCCAGAACGTATTCATCTCATAACTGGACGTTTGTACCCTTTTACCACCTTCACCCAAGAAGGCATCACTTCAGTTCATTTTGTTGTTGTTGTTCTTGTATCTTTTTACATCATCCTTCTCACTGAAAACAAATGGGATTTCATATGCTGGTGACTGTTAGTGTCTAAATGTCTTCGAATCACTTTTGTTTGCTCTCTCTTCAGACCTATGAATTGTTCCATCTACACCATAAAAGAAAAACTGTGATGCTTGGGGCCCTGACTGGGTAGTCCAGTTGGTTAGAGCATTATCCTGAGACACCAAGGTTGTGAATTTGATCCCTGGTCAGGGCGCACACAAGACTCAACCAATGAATGCATAGATCAGTGGAACAACAAATTGATCTCTCTCTCAAATCAATCAATCAATCAAAACACACACACACACACACACACCAAAGCTCTGATGTTTGGCATCCCCTCCTCTCTTTA
The DNA here is from genome assembly GCA_036971965.1 of Nyctalus aviator. Lineage (NCBI taxonomy): Eukaryota > Metazoa > Chordata > Mammalia > Chiroptera > Vespertilionidae > Nyctalus > Nyctalus aviator. The sequence continues at coordinate 8,095,007 of CM072940.1, read as the reverse complement.
AACTACCCCGAACTTGCCTAAGTTTTGCTCAAATTCTTTCTCCTCCTAAATTCTGTCCTGGCTGGTCCACTCCATCTTCTCCCAACAATCCTTATCGGTCCCTCTCAGACCTTGGCATATTGCTCTGTGAGCAAGTGTTCTGCAAGTATCCATCGAGTAAATTATATTTTTCAATCACTCAGGCAATTTAGTGCTGAAGGAGTAGGAAAACCATATACTCTGAATCTCTCAAAAAAACCAATATGTTTCAAGCATTTGAAAGAGGGAAATACAGAGCCCGTAAATAATTGAGGAATGCAAAGGATGACACTTGTCAGAAACTAAACTCGAAGCAAAGTAAAAGGATGCAGGGTCCGAAGAGAAGATTGGGTGCGCCATCACTTCCAACAAGGCATTTAAACATAAGAGGGCTTCCTGTCATCTCTGTGAAAGGAAAAGTGGATCATTTGTTGAAGGCAAAGATGATTCAACAACATGCGGAGGATTAAAGAACAGCGTAGCGCTCCCCAGACACCAAGGTGACAAGAGACACTGAATAAAAGGAAAAATCAAGATGTGAAACGCAAGCGAGTTCGCAACACAGACAAAGAGTAAATGAAAAAAGAAAACAGGAAACCAAGCAGAGGTGAAAAGAAATCATTTACGGAAGGGTGAGATAGAAAATAAGGACAATTGTGTGAAGAAGGAAAACGCCTGTTTGTCTCCAGAGGGTAAAGAATGAAAGCAGACTCTCCTGGTGGCAGACTCAAAGGAACTGTCTGAGAGCCAGTGAACTTTCTGGGACAAAAGAACAAGAATATTATTGACAGGTGCGGGGTTGTGGTGGAGAGAAAGGAAAGTAGCTGAGACACAGGAAGAGGATTAAAGATGACCTTGGAGTTAGACTCAAAGGAAAAAGCTCCCATCTGTAGGGAGAGAAACACAGTGTGTGTGTGTGTGTGTGTGTGTGTGTGTGTGTGTGTGTGTGTGTTGCCCCAAATGAGAAAGCTTAGTTCCTATGAAGCTCACCCCTAAGCACATCTTTTGCATATGGAGCCAGGAAAGATAGGAACTTGTAAAGTACATGAGCCAGGAACTTGAACCTACAGGGAAGTCACAGAGACCTCACAATGCACTGGATTCAAAGACGGTGAGAAGATACATGCCAGAGGCACAGAAACGGCAATCAAGGCCCTAGCTCAGTGGTCAGCAAACCGTGGCTTGCGAGCCGCATGCGGCTCTTTGGCCCCTTGAGTGTGGCTCTTCCACAAAACACCCTGGCCTGGGTGAGTCTATTTTGAAGAAGTGGCATTAGAAGAAGTTTAAGTTTAAAAAATGTGGCTCTCCAAAGAAATGTCAATCATTGCACTGTTGCTATTTGGCTCTCTGTTGACTAATGAGTTTGCCGACTACTGCCATAGCTGGTTTGGTTCAATGGATAGAGCATGGGCCTGCAGACTGAAAGGTCCCGGGTTCGATTCCGGTCAAGGGCACATATCTGGGTTACGGGCTCCATCCCTTGCCCTGTTCGGGCATGTGGGGGAGGCAACCAATCAACGTGTCTCTCTCACACTCCCACAGTGATGTTTCTCTCTCTCTTTACTCGCTTCCACTCTCTTTAAAAATCAATGGAAAAAAATAAGTATCCTCCGGTGAGGATCAACAATAGCAACAACAAAAAAGCATTGAAAAGGCAAACAAATACCTCAGACCCTATATCAAAAGAAAGGTACCATATCACATAGGCCTACTGGGATGGTGGAGAGTGGGAGAAATACTTGCTGGGCCCAAGAGTCAAATCCACAGCCTGTGCATTGGACCAGTAAAGCCACATCTACCTGAACTGGGGGAGACAGACATGCCCCTTGCTCTCCCAGAGCAATGAATGCAACAGACACTTGCAGTGAGAGAAGCTAACACAGCGTGGCGCTGTGGGAGGTGAAAGGTGTCCAGGGGCCCATTGGACAGCAGTGATAAGAGGACAGAAGACACAGGCATCTGCTGAAACCGGTTTGGCTCAGTGGATAGAGTGTCAGCCTGCAGACTGAAGGGTCCTGGGTTTGATTCTGGTCCAGGGCATGTACCTTAGTTGAGGGCACATCCCCGGTAGGTGGCGTGCAAGAGGTAGCTGATAGATGACTCTCTCTCATGGGTGTTTCTAATTCTCTATCTCTCTCCCTTCCTCTCTGTAAAAAAATCAATTATCTATGGCACCTTGGGGACATATACAATAGACTTGGCCACAGAGGCAGAGAGATGACTCACAGGGGATGGCTCATGGAGATCCCACAGCTCCTTGCAAGGAAATAGAAGGCATCTGGGTCACACTGGGAACAGAGAAAACATATGGGGGAGGGGGTGCACCTGGAGTCCACAGGGGTGTTTATGGTGGGAGGCGTGAAGGATGAGTTGGAGGAAATGATGCAGCTGATGTGCCAGGAGCAAGAATGAGATGCTCCTTGGAACACAGGAGGGAAACTATACATTCCTGAGCTCCTCCTCCCCCTCCCCCGAGGGGGGGGAGGGGTAAGGGAGGTATGTGGTGCTTACTGACAGAGGTAAACACTGTGAGGGAGGCATGGTTACAGAGGAAGCCTTGAGGAATGTGTCAGGACTGGAAATCATCATTAGAAAGCAAGGGGAAGCTGGCATGCGTGGCGCATTGGTGGGGAGTGTGTGATAGGGATGCCGTCCAGCTGAGTGTTTCCAGGACACGGAAGGAAAGATGAAAGTGAGAGCTGCGGGAAACGTAGTTTTAAAACAAAAATCTGCCCAGAAGAAGCTCTGAAAATAAAACTGTGGGATGCACAAGAAGAATGTTTAAAATACCTGCACAGCTGGGGCACAAAAGTAGGTGTATTTTCAGGATTTAGGTTTAAGGATTAGCCTTCCCTCTTTAAAAACAACAACAACAACAACATATTTTTATTGATTTCAGAGAAGAAGAGAGAGGGAGAGAGAGAAAAACATCAATGATGAGATGGCTCCATTGATCGGCTGCCTCTTGCATGCCCCCTATTGGGGATTGAGCCAGCAACCTAGGCATGTGTCTGACCAGGAATTGAACCCTGGCCTCCTGGGTCATAGGTCAATGCTCAATCACTGAGCCATGCCAACTGGGCAGCATAAGCTTTTTGTGAAATGCTATGTGACCTTTTTGTGAAATGCGATGTATTGCCAGATTATAGCATTTGTTGTTGATACAGCACGGATTAATTGAATAAAATAATCTGGAGTGACGGGTATACACTAAAAATGCAAAGGAATAAAAATACAGAGAACAGATATTAAAAGAAAAATAAAATGATAGAAGCTAATGTAGCCTGAGATTTAAAAGAAAATAGCAAAGTCCAATAATTACCTAGTAAATCTATTGGGCCAAAAATGGTAATCCATTTATATTTTGATGATGAGTCAAAAAAGTATCTAAAAATTAGGCCCCAAAAGCAGGAACACTGCGTGTGAGAAAATGATAGCTAAATACATCGAGGTTCAATGAAATATAATCTCTCTGTGTTATGGGAGAAAAAAACAGTGATATATTGCCAAGATAATAGAGAATAGCAAAGTGATTACTGACATCTGGAATGAGAGAATATAATGCATTCTGCCTACTGTTCCAAATGAAAAAGAATTTTTCTGAGGCAGCAGAAGAAATGAAATGCTTAGAAATTCTGAACCCACAAGGGCAAGCACAGATTCATATTTTATATGATGTCTATGGTTTGGGACTCTTACATATATTATTATTATTATATCTGAGGGATGATAAACTTTAGTTGGCACAAAAAAAAGAGAAATGGCAAGTCATCCGCTGTGCGAGGGGCAAAAGACCATACATCTCGGGACGAGAAGAAGCCAAAGTGACGGTTTCAAATACTGAGAACAGAAAATAGTTTTTCTGGACTTGAATGGGCTTACTGGAGAATCCTCTGCTGAGAGATAAAGGGAATAATTTGCCTGTGGGGCCCTAACACTAACACAAGCATTGCTATGGCCTCCTAGAGAGAAGGGTGAGCTACTGGGGAGTCAGAGTCCGCAAAGGATGGCCAGGAAAAAAGAATGGACAATCTCCCATGAAACAGACCCGAGAGAGGGAAACAGAGAGAGTAGGGAAGTTCTGCCCTCGTTCAAACATCAAGCTCAAGGGGTGTTGGTGAAAATGTCTGAAAGAAGGCAAGGCATACAGTACACAGAACAATGAAAACACTCGCAGGATAAAGGGAGACACTTTGATCTCAAGACACTGAGTGAGAAATCCAATGATCAGGGCATGAGAAAGGGGAGAAGAAAGGAAATATCCTTCTTCTTGGATCTCCATTGGGAAGGAGGAGAGAGAACTTTGTAGGCGTGGGAAACTCAATGCTTCTCGTGGAAGAAGGAGTACAACTTTCAACAGTGTGTTCTGAGAGCATGTTGGGGAGATGGAAATATAAGTCAATGAAGGAATAAAAGAGTATAAAGGAATGTTTAGTATGAAATATAATAGAGTGAAATAGGAAAATAAGTAATGAGTATAGGAAGAGACCTATAGAGTCTTGCCTAAATGCAAGAATTGTCAAGACCAGGTTTCCTTGCGGGGGGGGGGGGGGGGGGGGGGAAGGGGGATGGGAAATGAGAGCGAATGATGCTGGGCCAAGTCATGATAGGAAGGTAAATAGACAGAAAGCCAGCCAGCCCCAGATTAGTAGCCAGGCTACTGTAAGTGCTAACTGGGGAACCAGGAATACCTATCATACTTAATGGAGATTAAGGAAGATGAATATATTGGGATAGGCTCTAGCTGGTTTGGCTCAGTGGATAGAGAGCCCACCTGAGGACTGAAGGATCCCAGGTTCGATTCCGATCAAGGGCACATGCCAAGGTTGCAGGCTCGATCCCCAGTAGGGGACATGCAGGAGGCAACCAATCAATGATTCTCTCTCATTATTGATATTTTTATCTCTCTCTCCCTCTCCCTTACTCTCTAAAATCAATAAAAATATATTTTTAAATGGGTGCAATTATTATTTCACACCTATGTAAGGAGTAATAGCAGCTAAAGATTCTACAACAAACGCCAGGTACCAGTGGACCAAAAGTTAAAACAAAACCGTTCCATTTTGCTTAGTTTGAACTCCACAGCCAACACCCTGTGCAACCGAAGATGGTCCCATCTTACAAATAAGGAAACTGGGTTACAGAGAGGTGAAGAGGAGTCCTCAAGGTCATTCAACTGGTGATGGTGAAGCTGGGAAACTCATGTCACATCTCAACGTCAGAGTCCTCGCTCTTATCTATTAATAGTACACTACACTGAGGACCAATTATATGATCATTCCCATATGAAAGCACATATTAGCATGTTTATTACCAATGAGGCATTAAACAAATCTTTCCTTCTCATAATAGGCTTAAACAAATTGTAATAGGACCTAAACAACTTACACACACTCACACACACACACACACACACACACACACTTTTTATTTCCCCTTTCTGTCACTGGATTATTTATTGTAAAGAGTAGTTTTCCAGAGAAAAAATATTGAGGCAGAGATTGGAAAGACAATGCAGGGAAATGCTTTTGGAATGGGTAGGCACCTAAAATCTCTAACTAGCCCTAGCTGGCTTGGCTCAGTGGATAGAGCATCAGCCTGTGGACTGGCCAAGCGCACATGCCTGGGTTGTGGACTCGATCCCAAGTTTGGGGGTGTGCAGGAGGTGGCCCATCAATGATTTTCTCTCATCAGTGATGTTTCTCTCTCTCTCTCTTCCTCTCTGAAATCAATAATATATATATATATATATATATATATATATGTGTGTGTGTATATATATATATATATTTTAAAAAAGAAATACATAAAATCTCTACCTAATGTGAAAAGAGGATATCCCAGTTTCCCCCACCAATCTCCATCAGCTCCCCAAAATATGAAGCCTACATTTGGATCCACCGTCATGATACAAAATTCAGCATGTAGACGTGAAGTTAAAATTTCATCGGTGATACTCAGAACAGCAAGAGAACACACACACTTTCGTGCGGGTACACAAAAGTTAAAAACAATATTCACAACAAAAGTACTCAGTCCTAGGAACAGAATTTAAATGCGGGTGCCCCCAAGGACCTGAAAATGTCACAAATGGAATGCATGCCGACAAGAGATGTCCCTCCCAAACACATTAAAGGGAAAGACTGTCACCTACCAGACACCTAGACAGGATAAGACATTCTGGCGGGGGAGAGAGGAGAGGACACCCCTGGATCTTATGATAATAAGAGATGAGAAGCTTGAACATGAAGGAGGGGTCTGACTGACTCACATGTCATAAGAGATGACACACGAGAGAGGTCTGACTGACCCACATGTCATAAGAGATGACACACGAGAGAGGCCGGGGGGGAAGAAGATGATTCCTCAGACAAGTTAGGAGGTAAAACATGGAATGTTTTACTATCAAGGAGACAGATTTTTGCCTTGTGAAGAGCTCTTTGGAGTCTGTTTAATGATGCTTCTTTGGTTCCTGTCGAGTTGCGGGGTGGGGCAGAGGAACTATGAGGATGCCTCCTGAGACCTTCCAATCTTACCAGTGTTCCCCCTGTTCTTACGGAATGCATTCATTAACTCAAAGCAATGCGTTTTTCAAATCTGTTAAGAGCAGCAGTATCATTGTTCTTCCAAGAAGCAATAAGCAAAGCCAGAAGTCAGAGAGTTTGCCAGTAGGCTCAGGAAACACAAACAAAGGAATTTTCCAACAACTGGGACTGAGAAAACCCAACCATTGTGGCTTTGAGATGTGGTTGAGCTGCCTCCTCCTTCATCCATGTATCCCATGTTCACTGCAAATAAAGTCATCTTTATAGCTCTACTAGAGGCCCAGTGCATGAAAATTCATGTACTGGAGATGGGGAGGGCCCTCAGCCCGGCCTACCCCTTCTCAAAGTCCAGGAACCCTTGGCGTGGGAGGTCATCTGGCAATCAGGGGAAGGTGATGCCCCCATCACACCTCTGCTGCTGACACTGCCAGCAGCGCAAACCTTGGCCGACCCTGGTTACCTATGCCGCAGGCTGGCCTTGGGCAGCTAGGGGGCTGAGGAGACTGGGGGACTCTGGAGGCAGGCACACAGAGCAGCTGGACCCACCTGGGGGCAGTCCTGGCTAGGGGCTAAGGGGACTGGGCACCGCCATCTTGTGGCTGTGGGTGCCGCCATCTTTGAGGGTGTGACAGTCAATTAGCATATTCCCTCCTTATTGGCTGTGGGGGCCACCATCTTTGTGAAGGTGTGATGGTCAATTAGCATATTCCCTCTTTATTAGATAGGATCCCTAGAAGGTATTTGACTCAGATAGACTATGAAGTTAGGACAAAACAAAAGTCCATGAAAGGCCACCCTAATAATGGTTCCCAGGTAGCATGAACCCTTCAAAATTCTAAGCCCAGATGACTTTCAAAATTGATGTTATTAATCTGCAAAACAATAAAGGGCTGTCTCACAAAATGCTTCCGAGGAAATTTTAAATAAACTCAACTTCTTTGGAAAGCTGGTGAGGAACTGCCACAGAACTGAGGGGTTTTTTTTAAGTCCTGCCTGTGCCCAAAATGTGACAAGAAATCATTGCTTGAGAAGATCATATTCATAAAATAACACAGATTTTCTTTTCTTTTCTTTTAAATATATTTTATTGATTTTGTAATCAATAAAATGGAGTGGAAGGGAGAGAGATAGAGAGTTAGAAACATCGATGAGAGAGAGTCATCGATCAGCTGCCTCTTGCACACCCCCTACTGGGGATATGTCCGCAACCAAGATACATGCCCTTGACTGGAATCGAACCCGGGACTTTTCAGTCCCCAAGCCGATGCTCTATCCATTGAGCCAAACCGGTTTCGGCAATAACACAGATTTTCAAAGGTGCTCATTAGCATTGAAAGAGGGGAGGGTTTTAATTATCTGTGCCTCTTCTTAGTCTGTGATTGGGGGCAAGTTGACTAACAATTTGTCATCCCAGTTTCATCTTATATAACATCAGGGTCATAATAATACATACATCACAGAGTCTTTATAAGGATTAAATGAATGGGCCCAGCTGTGGTAGCTCAGTGGTTCAATGTTGACCTATGAACCAGGAAGTCGAAGTTTGATTCCCAGATTGTGGGCTTGATAGGGTGAGTGTAGGAGGCAGCCAATTGATAATTACCTCTAATCATTGGTGTTTCTATCTCTCACTCCCTCTCCCTTGCTCTCTGAAATCCATAAAATTATATATGTATTTTTAAAATCTATAAAGTACTTAGGCTAACACTTGGCATGCACATATTTGATATTGCTATTACTATCATATGACCTAGACAACTATGCCCTTAGCCTATTGCTAGGAGGAGCCAAAACCTAATTAAATATGACATTTATTCTTTTTGAAAAATTCAAAATATAAAGATACCATATCTTTCCTATCAAATTATCCAGAATTAAACAACGATGAAAATACTTAATGATGTTAAAGGAATAGTTGAATCAACATCTGTCAGTCTGCAGATGCACAGCTAAATTATTGATACAGCCTCTTTAGATCCTAATAGATTATTTTGCCATATTTTCATGGGGAAGAATGGAAGAAAATACACCAAATGAAAGCAGTGCCTACTGCTATGCAGCTTGCATTCTGGACACATCACAGTATTCGTACAACAAAGGTTAGAATATGATCCTAAAGCTCGTATGCACATACTTATGACACAAGGTACACATTTAGACGCAGAAGAGAGACAAACAACATGCTCTAAGGATGTAGCGTTGGAAACGTCCCTAACTCCGTGGTCGGCAAACTGCGGCTCTCGAGCCACATGCGGCTCTTTGGCCCTTGAGTGTGGCTCTTCCACAAAATACCACTGATCAATTGTAGTTTGTGATTGGGGGCAAGGTACCTAACAATTTGGCATCTCAGTTTCGTTTTCTATAACATCAGGATCATAATAATACATATATCAGAGGGCAAGTCTATTTTGAAGAAGTGGCATTAGAAGAAGTTTAAATTTAGAAAATGTGGCTCTCAAAAGAAATGTCAATTGTTGTACTGTTGATATTTGGCTCTGCTGACTGATGAGTTTGCCGACCACTGCTCTAACTGAACGTTTCAGGGGATGGTGGCAGGTGTGCAGGCTGCAGGGTAACTGCCGGGGAATGAAAGCAGGAAGGCATGTGGTCACAGGAGAAAAGCACCAGATACAGGACTGGATCCTGCATGATGACACCACCAGCAAGGCCTACAGGTGCCCACCATGTATGCAAACCCGCATTCTTGGTCATGTCCCCAGTCAAACAGGAAAAATCACATGCACCAAGTCAGGTCTCCTGGGGGCCAGTTGTAGAAGAAAAAAAATAACATTCAGGCCACATGGTGTTTCACTATTTTTCCCCCTCTGATAAAAAAAAGCTTTAAAATCATAAAATTCCAAATAAAAATCCCACCTACCTACAGGCACCTCAGATTCCTGCTCTCTGGTCTACCAGGAAGACATGGGCAGCCTGGTGAGCGCTTGGCCGATTTATATTCCATTTATTTCTTGAACAACACGGGTATGAACTGTGCAGGTCGCGTCTAAACCGATTTTCCCACCAATAACTCCAGCCTGCCCTTCCTCTATCCGTGGTTTTGCATCAGCAGATTCAACCAACTGCAGATTTAAAAAAAAAACAAAAAACAAAAAAACCCACACAATATATATATATTTGCATCGCCAGGGGCACATTCCCAGCCCCAAATTCCCAACAGCAAAGCCAAAGAATATTTTGTTTGCCTTTCCAAGCGTAGATTCGGCCTCAGGACGGGCACCGAAAAGTACCACTGCCCTGCAGGTTGCAATGGCTTGAATCTGCCGATGCGAATCGCCGGCTTGTCTGATCCTGAGGTCACGCCGGGTCGCCTGGATCAGTCAAGGGTCAGCTGTGTGGTCGCTGTAAGTTGAAAAAATAAATGTGATTTATTCGTTGGGCAGTTTCTGCCCATGCCAAGGGGGCGACAGGGGTCGAAGTGGGGGCGCGTGTGGCACGAGGGAGCCATGTGGCCGATCGTTTTGTTTGCAGGATTTTTCCTTTTCCAATCGGACCCCTTCAGGCACACTCAGAGGTCTCATTTCTCCTCTCTTCTCCAGACCGACACCTTTTCCTCTTGTTTTCTTTCTTTCTTTCTTTCTTTTTTTTTTAATATATTTTATTGATTTTTCACAGAGAGGAATTGAGAGGGATAGAGAGCTAGAAACATCGATGAGAGAGAATCATCGACCAGCTGCCTCCTGCACACCGCCCACTGGGGATGTGCCCGCAACCGATGTACATGCCCTTGACCGGAATCGAACCTGGGACCTTTGAGTCCGCAGACCGACGCCCTATCCACTGAGCCACACCGGTTTCGGCGCCTCTTGTTTTCTTTTTCTAAACAACATGAGTCCAAAACAAGGGCCCTTGTGCCTTGTGGACACGGCCTGGGAGTGTCTTTCGTTCTCACGCCCTTGGCTTGGCCCTCTCCCTGGGCCTTGATCCTGAGACCTTCGTGCATGCATGGGATTCGCGTGTTTCCCTGTGTTCTGTCGTGTCTTTCATTTCTTTATGGTCTCCAGCTCATTTGGAATCCCATCTCCCGTTTCCCTTGGTAACCCCATATTGCTCTCTGAGTCTTTTTTGTTGAAGGAGCTGATCTAGGAGATAGGCCCCCAAGACATTACAGTTTCCTTCGAGAACCTGGTTTCTTTTAACACGGAAAAAGGGTTTCTCAGTGACTGGACGGTGAAACATGTCACCTTGGAGGAAGGTACCGCCTTGAGGACAGGGGTCTGTGTCCCATGGGATGATGGTGTGAATGCCGGGCCTTGCCTTCCTGTGAAATGTGTATGGACACGTTCGCCCTCCTGGACAGTGGACACTTCCCAGTTTAAAAGGCAGCCACTGTGGCCCAGCCTTGACCTATGAACCAGGAGGCCATGGTTAGATTCCCGATCAAGGGCACATGCCTGGATTGTGGGCTCTATCCCCAGTAGGGGGTGTGCAGGAGGCAGCCAGTCAATGACTCTCTCACTGATGTTTCTCTCTCTCTCTCTCTCTCTCTCTCTCTCTCTCTCTCCCTTCCTTCCTCTCTGAAATCAGTAAAAATATATGTATTGCCCAAGTTGGTTGGGTCAGTGGACAGAGCATCGCCCTGTGGACTGAAGGATCCCAGTTTGATTCCAGCCAAGGGCAAATGCCAAGGTGGTGGGCATAGTCCCCAGTAGGGGGCGTGCAGGAGGCAGCCAGTCAATGATTCTCTCTCATCATTGATGCTTCTATCTCTCTTTTTTTTTTTATTAATATATTTCATTGATTTTTAACAGATAGAAAGGGAGAGAGGTAGAGAGCTAGAAACATCGATGAGAGAGAAACATTGACCAGCTGCCTCTTGCACACCCCATACCAGGGATGTGCCCGCAACCAAGGTACATGCCCTTGACCGGAATCGAACCTGGGACCTTTCAGTCCGCAGACCGATGCTCTACCGCTGAGCCAAACCGGCTTTGGCGATGCTTCTATCTCTTTCTCCATCTGAAATTAATAAAAAATATAAGATATCTATAATAATAGAAGCATAATATGCTAATTAGACTGGATGTCCTTCCAGACATCCTTCTGGATGACCTTCCCAATGAAGCCAGGCTGCAAGTGAACCCAGGTCCTGGGTGCCTGCTGGCGGCCAGAGGGAAGCCTGAGTCCCGGGTGCCAGAGGGAAGCCAGTGCTGGCAGCTGGGGGAAGGAAGGCCTACTCTTGTGAGAATTTCGTGCATCAGGCCTTTAATATATATATAGTATGTATTTTTAAAAAAGAAAGGTAGCCAAAATCGGTTTGGCTCAGTGGATAGAGCGTCAGCCTGCTGACTGAAAAGTCCCGAGTTCGATTCCTGTCAAAGGTGTGTATGTACCTTGATTGCGGGGACAACCCCAGTTGGGAGTGTGCAGGAGGCAGCTGGTCAATGTTTCTCTCTCATCGATGTTTCTAACTATCTCTCTAACTCTCCCTTTCTCTCTGTAAAAAATCAAGAAAAAGTATATTTAAATATATATATATATATATATATATATATATAAAAGGTACTATTCTATTTATGTATTTTTTAAAAAGAAAAGGTAGCTTCTCTCTCTCTCTCTCTCTCTCTCTCTCTATATATATATATATATATATGTGTGTGTGTGTGTGTGTGTGTGTGTGTGTATGTGTGTATATATGTATGTGTGCATATATATATATATATATATATTTATTTTTTTAAAAGAAAAGGTAGCTCCTCTATTTCCCTCCACATTGTACAGATGAGGAGCACGAGGTCACGTAGCATCACACACCGCTTCGTGGGGGCAGAGCCCGGCTTCCGGGGTCAGGCAGGTGGGCTCCATCTGTACCCACCGGGCCATGGGCTCTCACCCGTCCCAGCTCCAGCGGCCAGGCCTGGCCCAGCCTGCAGGGCCACGTGCCCCTGAGCACTCACTGGCTCCAGTTCAATTCCATCTTAAAGTGCTGAGACGAGGTAAAGGTCAGATGGGGAAATGGGAGCTGTGACTGCTTAGCGATCGTTAACACGGCCAAATACATGAGAAAACGTTCTATTATGTCCTCCTCTATGGCTTTTTTTTTTTTTTTGCACAGCCTGTCATTTTTTTTTACATTCCCACGTGACCCTTCAAAGTGTAGGTGTGCAATGTGCGATTCTTCTATCACAAGTCTCTCTTTTCATCAGCTTCACGTTCTGTTTTTTTAAAAGTTGCAAAGAGAGACACGTGCAGAATGTAATATCACGAATGTCCATTTTTTCCCATCATGCTAGATTGGCTATGATTCACGGGTTTTTCTTTCATGGTAGAATTAATAAAACAATGAAGATAAAGTTGCAGTGCCCTTTAGGGAACACACCATTTTTTTTTTTTTCTTGGCAAGATCTAGTTTTCATTGATCTAAGAGCTGGTGCATTGCCAAGAGAACATCCCCCCTCCAGCCAAGATGAATCTTCCCTCGTAACTCACCGCCCACCCTCAGTCACGCGTAGAAAGAGGCATGGTGTCTCTGAACCTCTTTTCCCACTGACCTTGCTAAGGTCAGCTTGAAAGGCTGAGTCGCCTTCCAGCATATTCGTTTATAACGGTTTCAGTTTTCCCCATTATCCATTAGGATAACTCAATAGTAATCTCTTTTCAACCCGGCAAATACTTCCATCTGAAATATTATGTATAAGCCAGTATCTCCAGAGCCACATTGCCAAAGCCCTTGAAATGTCCCCTTGTTTTTGTTACAAAAATGTGTTTAGATTTCGAGATTGTTTCCAAAGAAATTCTCCGCACAAAACCCAAGAGCCAATGAGTGTGCTTTAAGCCTCAGACCAGTCAACAAAATCCTTCACTCCTATCCGCTGAATGAGCACATCTGTGAGGAGACGAGGCTTAATCTTTTCATCCCCCTTTATATTGTCTGCTTCTGCGAAAAGTTGTTTAAAGTGTATATAATCCTCATGCTTCCATCCACTCCTTTTTGTTCCCCCCAAAAGAATGCATCAAATATCCCATCCCCTGCATTTTTCTCTGGCTATTTAGCCTCGGAAAACTTTCTCCTGAGTGTGTAACGACTTCTTCACTCACAAAAATAATAGCAGGTCCTCAAACAGTGTAGTTTTGTTCAACCTCACCTTATTATAAGGTTGGTGAGAAGGGAAAAAAATGATTTGTGGTGGGACCACTGTCTGTGTGGAGTTCGCACAAAGGAGCTCTTCGTTGTTGTTTTGTTTGTTTGTGTAATTTTTATTGACTTCAGAGAGGAGAGGAGAGGAGAGGAGAGGAGAGGAGAGGAGAGGAGAGAGAGAGAGAGAGAGAGAGAGAGAGAGAGAGAGAGAGAGAGAGAAACATCAATGATGAGAGAGACTCATTGATTAGCTGCCTCCTGCACACCCCACACTGGGGATGAAGCTCACAGCCCAGGCGTGTGCCCTGACCAGGAATCGAACCTTGACCTCCTGGCTCACAGATCAGTGCTCAACCACTGAGCCAAGCTGTCCTGGGCCAAAGAAGCTCTTTGAATTAGAGGAGCCACCAGTCCCTGGGTTTGAATACCAGGTGCTTCAGTGACGCTGGAAGCCACAGCAAGAAAAAGGGAAGGTGTTTTCACGGTCCTTCCTCTTCTGGTCTCTGGTTTCCTCCATGCTGGTCAGCGATCATGTGCCCACCAGGTGTGTGGCTCTCCTGCTGCCATGCCTGCCCTCTGCTCTCCTCCCTGGAAAATCTCTTCTACCCTCGGCATGGTCCCCAACAGGAATTACTGCTTAGCTGAAAGGCGAGATTTCGTTTCCGAGTCAGTGATTTGCAGGACACGGTTAAAAAGCAGCTTTCAGGTTTGCAAATTCCCAAAGTTGGGGATCAGGACACTCTTGGGGAGATTTCTTTGCTGCCCCAAGTCCAGGTCAATCACCTCATGCAGTCTGACCTTTGTCAGGAATCCCCTCCAACTACGTGTCTGGATTCTTCCAGAAAGTGTCTCTTCTCCAGGAATCGAACCTTCAAGCCTCGGGTCATCTTCAACAGAAGCCCAAGGGCATGGAGCTGTCGCCTTGGGACTTTCCTGTCCTTTAGCAAAAAAAACCCTGTTCACCCCACAGTGCTGCTCACACACTGCCATTAAGCTCCGTGGCCCAGGGTTACTCACACACATCCCATTCTTAAAGGCTAACGCCTACCATTAGTGGCGAGTCAAGCCCCATTTTTCACTCCATTATGCTTCCTAATGGGTAAACTCCACGGGCCCCTATCCGACTCTGCTCACGAGCCCTTTCTAATTTATCTCCATTTTTCTGGAACTGAAAACTCGGCCCTAAGTTTTATGCCAAATATCTGCGCAGCCCTATGAAAGGAAACTCGCTACGTGCAAGTATAAAATACCATTGCAGGTTGGGTTTGTTTTCTGTAATTCTGATACACATTTAGTTTTGTGCATCCCTTAGGATTTTCTTTTATTTTTTTAAAAAAAATATATATATTTTATTGATTTTTTACAGAGAGAAGGGAGATGGATAGAGTTAAAACATTGATGAGACAGAAACATCGATCAGCTGCCTCTTACACACCCCCACTGGGGATGTGCCCACAATCAAGGTACGTGCCCTTGACAGGAATCAACCCAGGACCTTTCAGTCCGCAGGCTGACACTCTATCCACTGAGCTAAACCGGTTTTGACTGTTTGTTTGTTTGTTTTTTTGTACTGACTAGAGAATATGCCTGTTGAGGTCCGTGATGAAAAGGTCTGACACGTATGTATGTATGTATGTATGTGAGTAATGAATGACTCCTGTATGAAGAAATCATCCTTGTAAATCTCAATGACTCAAAATGAAAGGAAGTTACCCATTATGGCTAATAAAAATACATTGACTATTTATTGCAATTCGCAACCCTAGGCTGGGCAAAGTGTAAAGAAGATAACATTCACAGCATTTATTCTCTTTTAAGTTAACTTCTCTCCAGCTTTTTTCCTAAGGAGACCCTGTGCTTTCCCAGCTGCCAAGAATCCTCTAAATTTATCCAGCCTCCCAGAAGAGTCTCATTTTCTGGACTCAGCTCTTCCCTGGAACTCAGCAAACCAAAACAATTACCTCAGACCTCACGCCTACGGGAGTGAGTGTCAGAAAGCCTGTTTTCTGGGGCCCTGGGGGACAGTGGGAGACCTGGCTCCTCGGGGGTGACTCTGGCCAAAGGTACTTGGGGGGTCCTTTATAATGAGGAGAACCCCACTGTCCATCGCCTGCCTCCTACAGAGACCATGAGCAAAGCAAAAAAGACAAGCATCCCCTCTATGTTCAACATGTCTTTTTAGGTTAGTTATTTTGTCCTTTTAAAATATACCGGAGTTGTGTTTTATTTCGATGGCATTCGAATAAAAATGTTCCAATTATAGGAACATACACACTGATGTTCTGGCCACTACCACTTCCTAGCAATGAATATACAGGAAGATATTTCCTTCCCTGCGAGATGAACAGGCTAGAGGCCCATATTTCATTTTGAGCAAAACTCGATTTATCTCAGAGGACATGACAGGTTTCTCCACACTTCTTACCCTGTAGAAAGTAAGTGCGGGACTCTTCTGTAAATTCTCCTTCAGATTCTCAGTAGATCAATGAAGATCAAAGTAGAGAGAATTTAGAAAATCCTTGCCTGGCATTGAAGTCATGTTTCAGGAAAGGCTAAAAATAGACAATGTGAGGTTTTACCAAAAGAGTAACTTTAAAAAAAAAAAAATGCAGAGTGGTGAATACAGACTCTGTGTAATATGTTAAGAACATGGAACCAGCTCGGTTGGCGAAGCTTACTGCTTGAGCATCGATCTATGAACCAGGAGGTCACAGTTTGATTCCCGATCAGGGCACATGCCGAGGTTGTGGATTCAAATCTCCAGTAGGGGGCGTGCAGGAGGCAGCTGATCTATTAATGGTTCTCATCATGGATGCTTCTATCTCCCTCTCCCTTCCTGAAATCAATATATATATTGATTCCTTGCAATTCTGGACTCTGGTTCTGGACTCTGGACTCTGAAATCAATATATATATTGATATATATATTGCAAGGAAGACAGGAAAGAAGAGAGGGAGGGAAGAAGAACAAGGAATCAGAAAAGAACTAAATTGCAGACACAGATTTGACAGTTCTACGCTGCAGGACCCTGCAGCTCCATCTCATCCTTTATATTACAGGGACAGTGGAAGCTCCGAGCGCATTAGCCTTCTGGATCAGAAAGCAAGGGCAAGTCGGATGCACTAAAACATCACTCTTCTTAAAAGTCATTCAAGAATAGCTGAGGCTACAAAGAATCCAAAGTCCACTACTGGCACATTCTAGCCTCCCTGGGCAGACGTCTCGCCGTGTTTAATAACTTCCTGCAGGCTACCTGGTCAGGTGACGATGACCAGGGTCTCCAGGCACAGAAGGCTCCGCCCACCTGCCATGCCTTTCGTGTAGACGCCAAGTGTAAGGGGCAGTGTGCCAGAGGCTGAGCGAGGCCACGGGAGATGTTTCCTGCTCAGGAATGGAGGCCTTGTTGGACTGCACGGCCAAACTCTGCTGGCAAACACGGACACCGGTCATACCAAGAAATGAAGTCCTAGTTGAATAGCCCTCGTGAGCATGGACCCAGATACCTCTAAGGAAATCAGCAAATTCAATCCAGCAATTTGCAAACAGGATAACCTCCGGGTATTGGTTATCTCAGAAATGCAGGAGCTGTTTTAAGATATGGGAAGCCAGTGTATGTCATGTATGTTAACGCATGCCATGCCATATTAACACATAACAATAATATGCCGACAAAATAAAGGAGGTAAGTCATACGGATATTTCAAGATATGTGTTAAAATTACTGACAGTATCCATTCCAGGTTGTTTTTAAAATCAGATATACAAGAAGAGAATGGAAATTCAGTCTATTATGCCAAAGGCATCTATGAAAAGCCTATAGGTAACTTTACACTTAGCAGCCAATATTGATGTACGTAGTATTTAATACATAATCTATGTTAGCAATATAGAAAATAATCATGTTTCAATATGCTAGCAATAAATAATAGGGGAATTAAATCTAATAATGTATATAATTCACCATAACATTAAAAAAGTCACTAAAATCTTGAAAAAACACTGAGAGAAATCGAATAAGACAAATAAATACACATATTCAATGCTTATGTATTGGAGAATGTTTATACATTAAGATATTCATTCTTGCCGAAACCGGTTTGGCTCAGTGGATAGAGCGTCAGCCTGGGGACTGAAAGATCCCGGTTTCGATTCTGGTCAAGGGCATGTACCTTGGTTGCGGGCACATCCCCAGTAGGGGGTGTGCAAGAGGCAGCTGATTGATGATTCTCTCTCATCGATATTTCTAACTCCCTATCCCTCTCTCTTCCTCTCTGTAAAAAATCAATAAAATATATATATTTTTTAAAAAGACTAATATATAGACCATGAGCCAGAAAAAACAAAACAAAACAAAACAAAAAACTTACATAGATGGTCAAATGCTTTAAAAAAAAAAAAAAAGATATTCATTCTTTGCCAAAGTTGTCTATAGAATTCTTAGTAACACAATCAAAATGTCATCATGATTTCTATAGAACATGACAAGTTGTTTCTACAATTTATATGGAAACCCAAAGGATCTAGAATCACAGAAGCAATTTGGTAAAACAAGAACAGAGTCAAGTCCTAACAGAAACGTTTGGGATCAAGATTCGCAACCCCAAAAGGGACATCCCTTGCGATTCGGTTTCTTCCTACACCAGCAGTAAGAGTCCTGACGACGTGGGAGTTACAACGGTGCCTTCCCAAAGAGACCTCTGAGCTGGCCGTCAGGCCTGGCTCCCTGTATCTGGGCCCGGACACCTTCACTTTGCTCCTTGGATCCACGCAGGTCAAGTCCACGCAGGACAGCTCACAGCCAGCCTGGGAAATTGGGTCTGGACCAGAAAGAGGAGCTGGGAAAGTAAAAAGGCCCCATCTAGATTGCTGATGGTTCAGGGCTTGGTCTCTCCACTGAGCACAGCTGGGGAAATTGTGCCTTTTATTTGTTTGTTGTTTGTTTTGGTGAACATTTGTATGGCAGTCCTCCTCCCTAGTGAGCATTATTCAGCTTTTCTATTTGGGACCTGGGTGACTTGTACAAATTCATAGTGTAAATCCAATCCCCTCGTTTATTTCCTTTAATAAATCAAGAAAAGTGAACATTTGTAGATGTTCATCCTGAAAACACTTGATCCAAATCGACCTGGAGGTTTTATTTATTTAAATGTCCTGTGATTGGCTGCTATTCTGAAATGCATCCAGCTGAGATGACTTGTTAGAAAGAACGACGCAAAGAAAAAGTATTGGAGAAATCACAGCGCTCCTTCTCTCACACAGCGTTGCATGCGGAATTATCTACGTAGGAAGCAAAAAAACAAAAAAACAAACAAAAACCAAACAGCTCCGAAATGAAGTTCTGTGGGAAAAGAAGTTACAGAAATAGAAACGATCCACCCCTTAATCTCTGATCATAATCGAGGAGCGTACACACGTGAGATGCTAGCGCAGGTCCCTTCACAAAGGCCTAAGGCTAAATGGAACATGGAGCTTTTAAAAAAAATAAAATAAAATACTCATTAATATCGCACTTGGGGACGTGCTTAATTATCACCTCACGCAGATTTGGGAGACTCTGTGTAGCTCCGTGAATAATGATCCTAAGCTGCTATTTGAAGAAGGGACTTGCAAGTCGGGCCCAAAGTCCCATCACGGACTGCACTATTCATTTCGCAGAAACAACTAATTCATCACTTGATTCTTCTACCTTCCCCTGGAGCTCGCTTCTCAGGGCAGGAGGAAGAAAAGACAGAGCAGGAATAGATGCAGCAGGGAACACAATGCCAGCTCCAACAGTCAGCAAGGAAGAGGTTATACTGAGAGGCAGGCGGTAGCTGCCCGCATTTGAACACTCCTTAGCCTGGCACAGAGGAAATGGGAGTTTTCTCCGAGTTCCCTGTGACCTTGAGCAACAAGTTGTACTTTCTATTTTTTTTTTAACCTGGATTCCCATGTGCAAAAATAAGCAAATGGATAATAACTGCCCTCGCTATCTAGGCCTGAGGCGGGGGAAACGCCCAAGGCAAAGGATGCATCGAAAAGTGTTTTTGAGAAACTCGAAGCGCTGTCAGGTGTGAGGTGTGATTAAGGCATGCATTCCCAAGGCAGAGTTGCTGAGTATGTTGCAGAGAGGGTCAGAGGCCAGCAATGCCTGCCCACGTTCCCGGTGAGGATGTAATTGCTGCTGCTCCTAGGAGGGGCTTTCTCTTAACCTTTGGGAGCGGGGGCGGAGAGATTCGGTTTGAAGGCTGCAACATGGCCACTAGCTGAGAAGTTCTCTATCTTACTTCCTTTCAGGCTTAAAACAATCAGGGAAGGAAGTGCCTCTGACCTCCCTCGGTTGCCAAGAAACTCAATACAGAGAAAGGTAAGTGACTCACAAAAGAAACTCAAAGAATGAGAATCCTAGAGAATGAAAGGCTTTGATTAGGAAACCTTACCATTCGTAAGACACTCTGGTTATTTCTAATAAGTGCGTGTTATATTTCCGCATGGATGTAACTTGGATAGCAGCTCTCTGGCTGTATCTCGAATCTTTCGGCATAATGAAGGATAAGCTTTTCAGTAATATTTAAATCCAAATGGCTCATAAAACTACCTTAAACATAGTGAGGCCTGGGAGCTTATATTTTCCTCTTCCTTTCATACTCAGATTCCCTCTTTGTCAAAATCCTCTAGCTCTGTTCTGTGCCTTGCTCTGTCCCCTACTGGTTTGGTCCCTTCAATCCCCAAAATAGTCCTACCTCCACACAATTTGGGTCTCAACTGGAAAAAAATAAAACTGAGTGACTTTACAGCAGATAGATTCAAATGTTATACAGTACCCCCCCCCCCCATCTGCAGGGAATATGTCCCAAGGTCCCCCCATGGATGCCTGAAACCACAGGTAGTACTGAAAGTGTATATGTTCTATGCTTTTCTTATACATACATACCTATGATAAAGTTTCATTTATGATTGGGATACAGTAAGAGATTGGCAATAACTAACTATGAGCTAGAACAAGTATAACAGTGCACTGTAATAAAAGTTATGTGAGTGTGGTCTCTCCCTCCCAGTATCTATTGTCCTGTATGCACCCTTGTTGGGATGATGTGAGATGATAACAGGGCCTTATTAAATTGAGAACTTACGCCTTTTCATTAAAGGGAGTTCTTTATGGCTTCACTTTGGCACTTTCTGAACTGCCAGCTTCACTACTCCTGAGCCTGGGACCTTTATTAGGTAAACTAGGAGCCCGTTGCAGGAAGATTCCTGCAAGTGGCCACCAATGCCTTGGGCCACGGCCGCTGCCGCCCACCCTGCCCACCTCACCCCACCCTGCCCTGCCTGTGCTTTCCCTTTGGCAGCTGCCTTGCTTTCCGCTTTCCCTCCCTCTTCCTTCTAAGCTGTCCTCAGTCTTCACTCCTCCCTCCTTCAGCATATGCAAATTAACCACCATCTTTGATGGGTTAATTTGCATATTCGCTCTGATTGGCTGTGGGTGTAGCGAAGGTACGGTCAATTAGCATTTTTCTCTTTTATTGGTGTAGACAAGGGTGGTGACCACAAGCACTGCTCTACTCAGAGGCCACAGTTGATCTGATAACAGAGAGGAGGCAGCTAGTGAATGAGTCACTGGGGAAGAGAATGTGTGGAGGCGCTGGGCCAGGGGGTGGTCCCCGTCCCAAACTTCGGGGTTCTAGCCACAGAACAGACTTGACCAGGAGTACCTGCGCCATCTCCCTACATTGCTTTGGGGGTAAAATGTCAGTAAAACGTAAAAGTAACTGAAGAAGTACTACTGTTCCTTGGCTTGGCAGGGAAAGTTATTACTTCCTGCCTAAATTGGGTTACATTGTAGATCTCCTTTTTTTTTTTTTTTTTTTTTTCTTCCTTTCTTCCTTTCTTCCTTTCTTTCTTTTTTTGTGACATTTCCCCCCTTCTATTTTTGGAATTAAGTCAGGATGAACACTCTTTCAGGCCTGAAGCAAGTTACATTTCTCTGGTCAACAGTGCCATCTGGTGGGCACCCAAGAAAAAATCTCTGCAGTTAATGCAAAGGTCTAGGATTCCTAAAACCTTCAAAAAAGCATCACACAGCAAGTGCAGGTAAAACATTAGAGAGGGAATTCGCCATGGTGTGGGAGATCAAGGACACAGAAAGGGGATTATTAAATAACTTTTGGCCGTGATCAAGACACTTCCTTGTAGCTAGGAACCAGCCAAGGAAGTCATTACCTAATACATCCTCACCACCTTTCTGGTAGCTCCCTCATTCCTAAGACAATATGTGTAATTTGCGGAATAAATTAATGAAAAGCACATCTTCTCCCTTTCTGTCCCTTTACTCTTGCCACTATTGAAAGCAGACAGCCAAAGAAGGGACAGCTCTGGGGAAGAAACACACACACACACACACACACACACAAACACACAAAACAAAACAAACAAACAAAAAAACAGCAACAATAATCACACGAAGAAATCCCTGTCGGATCTAGTTTTGAGTTTCAAAAATTCTAAACTCTTGCCCTAACTGGTTTGGCTCAGTGGATAGAGCGTCAGCCTGCGAACTGAAGGATCCCAGGTTCGATTCCGGTGAGGGGCATGAGCCTTGGTTGCAGGCACGTCCCCAGTAGGGGGATGTGCAGGAGGCAGTTGATCAATGTTTCTCTTTCATCGATGTTTCTAACTCTCTGTCCTTCTCCCTTCCTCTCTGTAAAAAAAAAAAAAAAAAAAAATCAATAAAATATATTTTCAAAGAATAGGAACTCAGTCATCCTGCAAAAATAATTGAATGCTTTCGGTGCATTTAGGTTTATGCTCTGAGGTGCAAATCGGCTGTGGGGTGAGAAGAGTCCGGGGGTCACATGACCATCTGCTGGGACACGTGGGTCCAGGCAGAATGGGCGGGTGCTGGGACGTCCCCTTGCTCCTCTGATGGAGAAGCACTGACTTTTCGGATTCCTCCGCAGCGTGGTTTTCCAACACCAAGTTCAGGTGTGACTTCCCATTAGAGGAGAGACCCAGTGCAACGCTGGTCCACGCATTTCTCATGCTTGAACTAGAAATTATCTTTAGCCGCACGTCACCGTCACTACGAACATCCTAATTTGTCTCAACACATGCCCCTTTAGGTTGTGTTGTCACCAGACGTAGGAGTTCTGCGTTTTTAATGAGGGGCTAAGCTAGTTTATTACTTTGATGTGAAAATTCTCATTTGACAAGTTGCTTTATTTTTCTCACATGGCTGTTGTCTAGTGAGGAAAAAAAAAAACCCAATATTTTTACTTTTTTTTTTTTTTTTTGCTTATTTTTAGACTGTTATAAAATCTTCTCGCTGGCTTTACTTTGATTTGTTACTGTGGGGTTCCCCCCCCCCCCCAATTAATTTTTGACACAACTGAGGATATTTTTTTCTAAGTAAAACGTTTTAAACTTATTTTTTAAAATATCCTTGGTAGGGGCTAGATGAAGGGAGGATGCGAGGAGGGGTGGAAATGGGAGACATCTGTAATACTGTCAACAATATATATATATATATATATATATATATATATATATATATAAAATATAAATCTCCTTTCTCTAACTCAGAGACATTCGTCCTAAAAGCATATTTCATTTATACATTTATGGCCAGGCATTTATCAGAGAACAGCTTATACTAGCTTTTTAAAAATATATTTTTTTTTATTGATTTCAGAGAGGAAGGGAGAGAGAGAGAGAGAAACATCAATGATGAGAGAGAATCATTGATCGGCTGCCTCCTGCATGTCCACCACTGGGGATCAAGCCCACAACCTGGGCACGCGCCCTTGACCGGAATCAAACCTGGGACCCTTCAGTCCGCAGGCTGACACTCTATCCACTGAGCCAAGCCAGCTAGGGCTATATTAGCTTTTAAAAGAGAAAATATTAGTATCAGCAAGATACAGCCCATGAGAGATATACGATCATTTTGATATACTGTGCCTGGTTACTGCATCTATCTGGGAATAAACCGAGTAAAGAGATCTGGCCTGCGGAGCTTTTGAGGAGTGAGTTACCTAAAAAAAACCAGGTCAGTAGCAATACTTGAGCTCCTTGGACAAAACGAAAATTAGGAGCTGGCCTGAGAGATCTAGTAGATGGAGGGTCTCAGGTTGCTCTCTGTGCGGGGTATTGTAAGATATCTTAACCACGGCAGAAATGTTGGATGAGATCCTTTTGAAATATTTTACTAGTGAAAACTTTAGGCATTTTTCTTTGTATCTCCTGAGAAAGGTGACTAGATACTACATCACCTTGGGGGATGAATATCAGTAAAGCTTTCGCCCTGGATGGTGTGGCTCAGTGGGTTGGGTGTTGTCCCATGCACCAAGGGGTTGCTGGTTGGATTTCTGGTGGGGGCACATGCCCAGGTTGTGGGCTCCATTCCCGGAGGGGGAGTGAGGGAGAGAGTGGAGTGTGTAGGAGGCAACCAATCAATGTTCCATTCTCTTATTGATGTTTCTCCCTCTCATTTCCTCTCTCTCTCTAAAAATCAATTTAAAAATATTTTTTAAATAAATAAAATATAAAAATGATAATAGATTAATAAGAATAGCATGGTGCCCAGCTGAGTGAAGTTGGCACTAAATGAGTAGTCGGCAAACTGCAGCTCGAGAGCCACATGCAGCTGGCTCTTTGGCCCCTTGAGTTTTTCGCAAAGGCCAGCTTAGGAGTACCCTAACTAAGTTAATAACAAGTTATTACCTACCTAGATAGTTTAAGTTTTAAAAATGTGGCTTTCAAAAGAAATTTCAATCGTTGTCCTGTTGAGATTTGGCTCTGCTGACTAATGAGTTTGCCGACCACTGGGCTAGATTTACACTTTCTTTTCCCCTTCAGCCATAGAAGTTCGGTTTGCAGATATATCCAAAGTTTAGTTTTTGTCAGATCCAGGGTTTTGTTTAATGTGGAAAAATAAATAATCAGATGTTGACAGAAGTGAGCAATGCTGGATTCAAAAATTTAACCTCTTGGCCTTCGTTAAAGAAACATCAGGGGAAACTGATGACCATAAAGATTTATATTTATTAATTGAGGGCGGTTTCTTTCTAACTCGGAAACGATAATAGTTATTTGAGTTATGGCCGGATAATGGAGACTGTTGAAGCAGGGAGTCCCCTTATGGTTAACCCTCATTCATCATTTTTATAATTAAAAATATATTTCTCAACTCAGTCTGTTTTTCATATTTAAAGAACTTCCATCAGAATAAAACTTTCCAGATACCCAATATGGGAAGTTCTTTGTAAAACGTGATGGAGATAAGGATAAGATCAGTCAACTGAGCATCAATAAGAAAGACCAGTACGAGACCACATTTGCCAATGTTATCACTGATAAGGACTTAATCTCCAACATCTACAGGGAACTCATACAACTCAACAAACAATCCAATCAAGAAATGGACAATGGACCTAAATAGAAACTTTTCGAAAGAAAATAGAAGGAAGGCCAAGAAACACATTAAAACATGCTCTAAGTCACTAATTATCCGAGAGATGCAAATTAAAATGACAATGGGGTACCATCTCACACCTGTCAGAATGGCTATCATCAACAAATCAATAAAGGACAAATGTTGGCAAGATTGCGGAGAAAAGGGAACCCTCATGTACTGCTGGTGGGAATGCAGATTGGTGCAGCCACTGTGGAGAACAGTAGGGAATTTCCTCAAAAAACTAAAAATGGAACTCTCATTTGACTCAGTAATATCACTTCTAGGACTATATCCCAAGAAACTAGAAACATCAATCAGAAAGGGTATATGCACCCCTATGTTCATAGCAGCACAATTGGCCATAGCTAAGATTTGGAAACAGCCTAAGTGCCCATCAGCAGAAGAGTGGATTAAAAAGCTGTGGTACGTCCACACAACGGAATCCTATGCTGCGCTAAAAAAGAAGGAATTCCTACCATTTGCAACAACATGGATGGAACTGGAGAGCATTATGCTAAGTGAAATAAGCCAGTCAGAGAAAGATAAATATCACATGATCTTACTCATCTATAGGAAATAATGAACAACATAAACTAGTGATCAAAAACAGATCCAGAGACAGGGAAACATCGATCAGACTGTCAAACCTCGGAGGGAAGGTAGAAGCGGGTAGGGGTAGGGGGAAGAGATCAACCAAAGGACTTGTATGCATGCATATAAACTTAAAACAGTGAACACAGACAACAGAGGGGTTGGGGCATGAGTTGGGAGTGATTGGGGAAGGTAATAGGGGGCGGTGGATTGAGGACAAATATGTAATACCTTAACCAATAAAGAAATTAAATTTTTTTTAAAAAGAAACAAAAAAAACTTGTTAATTCTACAGTTGGCAAACTTGTATTTATTTATGAGATTGAACATCTCATGTATTTATTGTATATTTTTCTTTTCTCAATCGCCAGCTCATGTTATTTGCCCATATCTTTGTTGGTAGAATCTACTTTCCTTTTGATTTATGAGCTCATTATGTCTACGCTGTGAAATTCTTCCAACTCATTAGCTGTTTTGCTTTTTCATTTTAAGTGGTGTGGCGCTTTGGAAAGTTGCTAAACTGTTTTGGCTCTGGCCAGATGGTGCTGCTGTCTTAAGACAGCAAGGACCATCAGATAGGAAAAAGCTGAGCCATACCTTTGTTGTTGTGATTAGAAAACAAACTCACACAAACAAGAAGAATATTTTCTAAATTACTCCCTAAGAGCAGAACAAATATTCCATTTTTATTTTAGTAATAAGTATCTCAATACACAGCAATGCTCCGTCACCTACCCACACAAGTTATATATTCTTTTATACATTGTATTTCTGGTATTTCCTCAGCTTAATTTACGATCCTTAACGTATGATTAGGGAAGCCTGGTGAACACTAACCACTGGGGCTTGCTTTGCTACTCTTGCTGAGAGGATCTTAATTAGGTATTGGACTTATCCGGGTACCATTGGGGAGCTGAACTGCCTTCCGTTAATGAGCTCGGACTGACCGGGACAGTGGGGAGGTCCCATCAGCTTCTGTGTGTCCTTATTCTCTATCCACAAAAGACACTCCGCCTCTCTACAATCCGGTTACCACTCCCCACAAGCGTCTCAGCAGTTTTCAGGATTGGCTATAAATGATTCATGGAGTGTGTAAAGATCTTCCTGATCTCCATATTCCATTACCAGAAATTCCGATTTAATGGATCGAAAGTGGGTCCCCAGCAGCAGTGTGTTTAAAAAAGCTCTCCAGGATGGACATGCAAATGTTCAGAGTGAAGAACCATATTTTAATGTTAACTCATTTCCCCCTGACCCCTGACCCCTGACCTGTTATCCATGGGCCATATACAGGAGTGGGCAACAGTAGGTTTACAGTTGCCTTGTGACATTCTTTTGAGTAAATAAAGTTATTATAATAATCATAACCTGCATGTCTTTTTCCGTACAAACAACTGTAAGCCTGTTTTTTGCTCACTCCTATATATTTTCCTCTACAACCGACCTGTCCATTAAAAAAAAGATTTTAGCCTGGCCAGTGTGGCTCAGTGGTTGAAAGTTAACCCCGGAACCAAAAGGTCACTGGATGGATTCCTGGTCTGGGCACACAGCTGGGTTATAGGCTTCATCCCCAGTAGTGGGTGTGTGGGAGGCAGCCGATCAATGTTTCTCTCTCATTCACATTTCTCTCTACCTCTCTTCCTTTCTCTTTCTCTAAAATCAATAAAAAACATTTTTAAAAAAGAAAATCATGAGTTAGCTTGCTCAGTCTACTTTAAAAATTTTTCAATTGTTTTTGCATTGGTTTAAACATAAAATGGAAAAAAAAAAAAAAAAGCTTATAATGACTACACAAACAGTTTCCCCTCAGTATCCAAGTCAGATCACTGGGCTTGATTAATGCAGCATCTTTTATTCACTGTGGGAGAAGACTACCAACAAGGAGAATACATGGGAGGCCATCTCAGAGCCTGAAAACCACAGGTATTGTGGCTCAGCATCCTTCAATATTTATCTCATAAGTAAATCCTAAATGTCAGGTCTTTGCCAGCCCCTTGCCTTTCACTTAACATGACAGTTCATGTCTGGTTATCACTGGCTATATCATTATTTGACAATGCGTCATGTCGTAACGAGTTGAATAAAAATAGAGCTTAAAAATATAGTTTCCCTAGTTTGTGATGCTTAAATGAAATCTGCCTGAATCTCACTTGACATTTTTGGCACTTGGCTTAAGTGATCATTTTTTTCAGTGTCCTGAGAATTCTAAATTAAGAAATTATAGTTTTCTGTTCTAAAAGCATAAAAAGCATTGCCTCCTCTGAAGAGATAGGCAGTCTTATCTATCTATAATAAGTAAGATTATTTTTCTCAATGATCATGATAGGTGACCTATATCAATCAGCACATTATTGATTCTAACATTTGAGCTTGCCGTAATCTTTCACAATGAAGCAAGATGTGAATTAACAGAGGTTTTCATTTATGTTTAAGAGAATGTTAGCATTTTAAAGAGTTTTTTGTCTAGAAAAACAATATCACTGTTAAAATTACTTTTAAAGAAAAAAAAAAGATGAGTTCAAATCAGCTCTTAAGTAATATATAACTTTAAGAAATGTGACATTTAGCCGAAACCGGTGTGGCTAAGTTGTAGAGTGTCGGTCTGCTGACTGAAAGATCCCGGGTTCGATTCTAGTTAAGGGCATGTACCTTGGTTGCGGCACATCCCCAGTAGGGGGTGTGCAAGAGGCAGCTGGTCGATGTTTCTCTCTCATTGACGTTTCTAGCTCTCTATCCCTCTCTCCTCCTCTCTGTAAAAAATCAATAAAATATATTTTTAAAAAGAGAAAGAAATGTGACATTTATAATTATTGATAAAATGATTCATTTCTCGTATCCCCTATCACTAAAAATATTTGTTGTATCAAGGTGCTCAAAAATAAATTCATCGTGTGGATGCCTTATTGCTTATACAACCACTAATAGCCTATTGAAACAGGACCTTAATAACTACACTTGCAATTTTAGGTTGTATTAAACTACTTGTGTAATTGTGAGTTAATGGCAATAGACATTATCTTATTACTAAACATAAGCCAAAAGTAAGGGCTCTTCAGTTCTTGAGCCAAAATCTACCCTCCAGTGAATTTAATGCAGTTTATTGGACAAGTTCCAAGAGCCAATATTTTCACACAAGACTTTTAAAAAGCTTAATTTTAGATGGATTTCAGTGGTGGAAATTCTTTCTTATAAGGATGGGTTGGCCATGTCCTTATAGGAAAGAGCGGTGCCGGCGTGTCTATGAGATGTGTCTCCATGAATTTTAGTCCAAGTTTCTGAGACCCTCTCGGCCTTGACATGTCTCTCTCTTTGTGGATTACGTGTGCATTTGTTAATGAACTAGAGACCCGTTGCAGGAAGATTCCTGCAAGAACAGAGCTTCCCTCCTGCCACCGCCACCTCTCCCGCCACATCGCACTTTCCCTGCATACACCTCTGGCCCCCCACACCCCACCTCACGCTTTTCCTCCCGCCAGCCACCTCTGCCCCTCCAGCCCTCAGCACTTTCCTGCCACCCTCACGACTGCCGCCCTGGGGCGCCAACCACCACCAGCCACCGCTGCCTTGCTTTCCGCTTTCCCTGCCTCTTCTTTCTATGCCGTCTTCAGTCTTCACTCCACCCTCCCTCAGCGTATGCAAATCAACCGCCATCTTTGTTGGGTTAATTTGCATACTCACTCTGATTGGCTGTGGGCGTAGCGAAGGTATGGTCAATTAGCATCTTTTCTCTTTTGTGAGTGTAGATAGCCCACTTCAATTCTAAAACTGCCTAAAGTGAGTCCTTCTGCATTCGTGCATATGGTCTGTATGGCTGAGTGTATGGGGGTTTGGGGCATCTATACGTTTAACCTGTCTCAAATAAGACATATCTCTGTTCGTCTTTAGTCCACATTTCTCTAGGTCTATCTGTGTCTTTCTAAGCTAAACAACTTATTTTTAATCATCATAAATGTATGCTTCATCCTATTCCAAAGAGCGGTTGAGGGAGCTAGCTGCATTACCCAGTATGCACAACTATGTGTACCATGCGTGCCTCTACCTCTGTTTCTCCGCCCTAGTCTTTCCCCCCTTTTCCTGCTTCATTCCAGGACACCAATAACCCTCTATTTAACCATCTGTTCTTCTTTTTATAACCATCATTAAAAACCATCTAATTGCTCATCATGTGAACTTCCATGTCATCTTATCATGGGTTCTGCCATCTGTTTCCAAAACTTGGACTATCCTTTCAGGAACTGTGGGGTGTTTAGCACCCCCACTGAGTCTCAAATACACACAACTAAGCTCTGCAGAAGAATGCTGCTGAAACTTCAGACCACGCCTCTGTCCAGCCAGGGCACATGCAGCCTTTTAAAAAATCAATATTCATAATGCTCAGCCTCCCAATTCTATTTGCACTATAACAATTTGTGCGTATTTTTCTTTGTTGAATCTTTAAAACCGACAGCCCCTCCTCAGCCTACCAATGGTCCCATTGGCCCCAATCAGGCCGGTTGGCCAGCCCCAACCCGTGCACAGATTTGTGCACCAGGCCTCTAGTATTATTACAATTGTTCCATTTTATAATTAGTCATTATTAATCTCTTACAGTGCCCAATGAACAAATGAAGGCTTATCATAGGCATGTACGTATGTGAAAAAAACATAGCATGTATAAGGTTCAGCACTACCTTCTGTTTCAGGCACACATTGGGCATCATGGAACATATCCTTTGTGGGTAAGGAGGGACTCCTCTAACCCATTTTTTAGGAGCTTTAAATATATGTAGTTATCCCTGATACAGTTCCAGAGTCTAAGAATTATTTCATGCTTCATTATTGTACTCTTTTAAATGCCCTATTCCAGTGGTCGGCAAACTCATTAGTCAACAGAGCCAGATATCAACAGTACAGTGATTGAAATTTCTTTTGAGAGCCACATTTTTTAAACTTAAACTTTTTCTATCGCCACTTCTTCAGCACAGACTCGCCCAGGCCGTGGTGTTTTATGGAAGAGCCACACTCAAGGGGCCAGAGAGCCGCATGTGGTTTGCGAGCCGCAGCTTGCTAACCATGGCCCTATTCAACACCTTCTCTCCTGCCTTAGTATTCCTAGCTTCCAAATAATTATAGATCACTGTGCTCTCAGAACTCACCGAAAGGAACTGCTTAGCTCTGAGCTAATGTCCTCCAGTGGTTATAGGTAAATCACCTTCTTTGTTCATTCACTTTGAGTGAATTTAGAAAATGATGAATTCTGCCGAAACCGGTTTGGCTCAGTGGATAGAGAGTCAGCCTGAAGACTGAAAGATCCCAAGTTCAATTCCGGTCAAGGGCATGTACAGTACGGGGTGTGCAGGAGGCAGCTGATGGATGTTTCTCTCTCATCGATGTTTCTAACTATCTTTCTCCCTTCCTCTCTGTAAAAAATCAATAAAATATATTTTGAAAGAACAAAAAGAAAGGAAGGAAGAAAGGAAGGAAGGAAGGAAGGAAGGAAGGAAGGAAGGAAGGAAGGAAGGAAGGAAGGAAGGAAAGAAGGAAGGAAAGAAGGAAGGAAGGAAGGAAGGAAGGAAGGAAGGAAGGAAGGAAGGAAGGAAGGAAAGGAAGGAAGGAAGGAAGGAAGGAAGGAAGGAAGGAAAGGAAGGAAGGAAAGGAAGGAAGGAAGAAAGAAAGAAAACGATGAATTCACTTAAGACATGAAAACGAAGGAAAGAATCTGACACACCCAATGGGCCAAACATCTGTCTTTCCATCTCCGTCTCTTTGCTTTGGTAAAACTGAGGAAGGATTCACACCACCCGTGACCATGGGCCTCCCACGCAATGAAGGAGGACTTCCATTTCATCAGTCAACTCTCGAAAGACGGGTCGGTACTGACATGGCAGTGACGTGGTCCCTCTTTGACATGTAATCTCTTTGGTCTCCTAAGGATCACGCAGAAATCTCCTTGCCAACAGGACAGCTGCAGGTTCAAAGTGACACCGTCCCGCTTCCCGTGGACACAGCGGGGGCTCTCACAGGGGCTGTCAGAGTGGCCAGATGTCAGGGCAGTTGTAGGAGTTCCTGCTGCCCTGCGCTCTTCTGCTCTAGTTTCTAAGCACAACGGATGCGTCAGCAACTCTCATCACTCCTGAGATAATCAGCTTGAGGTTCTCCTTTGCTCTTTTTGATTTCCTACCCATCAGTATGACGAAGATCCGCCCCAGCAGGTTTGGCTCAGTGGGTGGAACATCGTCCTGCGGACTGAAGGGTCCCAGGTTTGATTCTGGTCAAGGGCACGTGCCCGAGTTGTAGGCTCAATCCTCAGTGGGGGGCATGCAGGAGGCAGCCGACCAATAATTCTCTCTCATCATTGATATTTCTGCCTCTCCCTTCCTTCCTCTCTGAAATCAATAAAGAATGTATTAAAAAATAATCAGCCCTAACCGGTTTGGCTCAGTGGATTGAGCTTGGGCCTGTGGACTAAAAGGTCCCAGGTTCAATTCAGGTCAAGGGCATGTGCCTTGGTTGTGGGCACATCCCCAGTAGGAGGTGTGCAGGAGGCAGCTGATCGATGTTTCTAACTCTATCCCTCTCCCTTCCTCTCTGTAAAAAGGCAATAAAATATATTAAAAAATAATAATAAAAAGTAAAAAATAAAAAGACTGTCCCTCATAAAATGTATCAACAAAACCCCAAATGATAAAATCGTAGGTAACTGGATCACTACTCTGATATTTTGATAGCTTGAACCTAAACATCATTGAGTACTTTTAATGTTTCACATGGATATAATTTCCCTAAAAAAAAAAAATTTAAAAAAAATGAACTTTTGAGTTTAAAAGTATGGGAAATAATTGTCTGGTGAGGACCTCACTTCAATATCTATAAAACTTATCTCCTTGTAAACATTTGCATTGCTAATAAATTCCCTACTTAAAACGCAAATTTAATATATAAAGGTAAGATGTTCCTGCTGAAAAATAATTTCCTAATGAGCGACGAAGTCATACAAGCCATTTAGCAGAGCCATTATGGTTATTACTAATAAAATTGGCCTCTCATTTAAATATGGAGACGCCGCAATGCTTCCAATACCAATTATCCATTATCCCCAAATTACATATTGAAACTTGGGGGAATTATGCCAGGATGTAATCAGGAGGAATCAGGAGGTGAGCAATTTTCAAAAGCTCCATTTAATTCAACATCTTTTTAACTGTTATCTTCCAAGATTATAATTACATTCAGCGATTGGTTTGATTGAAGGGGAGAAAAATCATGTTGCTCCATTAGCCACCATTTCCCGTACTTGTTGAATGGCGCTGCGAATGACCCATTTGTAGCAAGTCCAGATGGGTGGGGAGGAGCCTCCGGGATATGTCTCCATTTCTCCTGGAAGGACTATAGAGTCTTTCCTGAGCTCGGGGTCATGGGGTGCATATGGTTTCCCCCTCTGTTTCATAGCGTATTGGTTGATCAGAAAGATGGTGGGAAAAAGAATGGCATTTCTAACATGGTCCCTTCCAATCTCAGTGACATTGGGCGACATTCGTAGCTGATGTTGCTTCATTACGTCTCCAACAAGAAGGATGAACTGTCTTTGTGGAATTGCTGGGAGAACTAAGTAGATATTCCCACAGAGGGAGGAGAAAGATAGGTTTACAGCGGTTCATATGGAAAATTATGCAATCAATAATTCAAAAATGAACTCTGGATTTCACCTACTCACAACTGTAAACCTATGTTTGCCACAACCTATATTTATGTGTGTGTGTGTGTGTGTGTGTGTGTGTGACACACACACAGATATATACACATGCCCCATATAAAAAATACACGAGTGTGATACATAGTGCTGGGAGATAGCCCTCCATGGGCCTGTCACCTTTTTATGCACCCTGTGACAAATTCGATCCCAGATTATCTTTTCAAGAGTGTTTGGAGAGCAAGAAACCTTGAACAAGAGACAGTTTCCCTTGGGGCGGAGGGCACATTTGTCTTCTGATGAGCATCATAAAGATGCTGCCTCCCTTTGGGGGAGGGACAGATGGTTTGCTAACAGCCCCCTTTCAATGTGGGGAGTCTCCAGGCTCAGTGTGACACACACAGAGAATACAGCATCCACCAGCTCCGTTCAATGTCACCTCTTCCATGGACCTGGGGCGGGGAGGGAGGCGGGGAGCCCCGGGGAGCATGCCACTCAGCTCGATGGCCGTGCCATGAGGAATGACGGCCTCGGGCTCTCCCCCAGCGGTCTTGTGTGTTCTGTCTGCATCTCTGCAACACTGACAGGCTCACTGGTTTGCCTGTAAGGAGGGTGACATGTAGCCCCCTTTGCAGTTCTTGGCACCTAACATGAACTTGGGAGTTCACACAGGAAGGTCTTATTTCAAGGCCATCTAAAACATAATTTTTAAAATATATATATTTTTTATTGATTTCAGAGAGGAAGAGAGAGAGGGAGAGACGGAGAGATGGGGATCGAGCCCACAGCCCAGCATGAGCCCTGACAGGGAATGGATCCGGGACCTCCTGGTTCATAGGTCGAGACTCAACCACCGAGCTACACCAGCCGGTGATTTTTAAAATACTGGCTTGGGTTTGGAGCAATAGTAACACTGCATGGCAGATTCTAGACAGAAGTTACAAGAATTCAAACCTAGAAAGTTTCATTATTTCTCCTTAATATCGGTGGCATTAGGCTAGGGTGTGGGCATCTGATGTAATGGTTTTTATTCTGACAGGAATATCCCTGTCTCACCACACAACCCATTGGTTTTTTCCACTTGTTTTCCATCCTGGGACTGGAGCGGAGGAGCTAGCACACACGTACTGATCTCTGCTGTTCAAGGGAAGAAATGTATCCTCTCCCCAACAATCATTGCACAGTTACTGCTATTTCTGGGGGGAAAGGACTAGCAGCCAGATCCCCCCCCTCCCCTTCGTCCAGCCTACACCCAGGCCACAAAATAGATAAGTAAAGCTTCCAATACAAAGTAAAACCGGAGTGGGGAGTTAGAGCATAAGAGAAAAAACGTTAGAGTCAATCAAATATGGCCTCCCGTGCTGACTTTTATAGTTACTCCCCTACTGGGGAGGATGAAATCTAAATATCAGTTAGTTCAATGAGGATTTCTGTCAAATGGAGTTTCCACATATTATACGATGTGGTAACTTCTCTATGGAGCTACAAAAAGAAAAGGATAGTGCTAGTTATTCAGAGTTAGAAGGGGGAAAGACATAGGTATTAAGAACTGCAGTTAGCACTTGTGTTACAAGCTTTCCCACATGCTCAGGTGCCTCTTTATAGGTTATGATTATTTTATTTGTAAAAAGCATTTCAAAGGAAGTGCTTATATAAAGGGACATATAACTCAACTGTGTTAAGCTGCTATAAGGCTCTGTTTCCATTTTTAAGGGGTATTAAATACAGTACAAGGTCCCCTTTTCTCTAATAAACTCAACTATTAACTATTAACAACTCCAAACAAAAGATTCATTTGGTCTTTATAAATTTTGGAAACTCTTAAGCTCCAATTCCATGTACTTTTATGAAAGGCTGCCACCTGGTGGACACTTTTGCAAAGGCAGCTTCTAGCTCAATCCCTGATGGATGAGAGGTTTAAAATAGTTGTTGCTGATCCACCTTAACAATTATATTTTAAACTAGTGGCCCAGTGCATGAAATTTGTGCACTTGCGGGGGATGGGGAATCCTTCAGCCTGGCCTGTGCCTTGTCACAGTGTGGGAGCCCCACGATCCATCGCCCCAAAGATATAGGCCCTGCCCACCCATCTGGGGCTACCCAAAGAGGTAGGCCAGAGCCAGGGATCCCACCTCTGTGCCATACGGAGCCCCTTACCATGTGGTGGCCTTTGCCGGGCCCCAGGCCACCTGGTGATGGATTGTGATGGTGTGACACAAGTCCCCAATGCTGCAAGTCCCACCCACCCACACCTGCTTTGCATAGAGCGTGCTGATAGGTTGTTATACATGAGGGCAGCCCGACCATTTGCATATTATCCTTTTATTCCTACAGATGGCAACCTAGTAACCCAACAGCCAGTGAAGGACAAAGTGGTAGAAATTTTAGTCTTAAAATTCAAATGGAAAAGAACTCTGTGATCCTAAATGTTTATGTAGTTTACAATCTGCTAAGCTGTTCAGCCTTAACAATTCTATTGTAAGGAAAATGTCTAATTAAATGCAATCTGTGTGTCATTTTCCTTATTCATAAAATCCACATGTTATCAATAACATCCTGTGAGCCAATATAAACAGCTCTCAGAACAGCAGTCAGCACAGAATTCAGTTGTCACTGGTCCTGTTATTAGTTTGATGACTTTTAACTGGCTGAGATAGTCCCTCCTAGGTCGTTAACAAAATTGCTTGTTACTTAGTTATAAAATAAGTCAGGGGATGGGCACGTACAGCATGGAGAATATAGTCATTAATATCCCAGTAACTGTGTCTGGTGAGAGGTTATTAGGAGGTTTAATCTGGCAGATAAATGCTGAGTCACCATCCTGTTGACACTCATATCCTATTGTATGTCAACTCTAATAAATGGATATATAAATAAGAATTACATCTTGCCGAAACCGGTTTGACTCAGTGGATAGAGCGTCAGCCTGCAGACTGAAAGGTCTCATTCCCCTCAAGGGCATGTGCCTTGATTGCGGGCACATCTCCACTGGGGGGTGTGTGCAGGAGGCAGCTGATCGATGTTTCTCTCTCATTGGTGTTTTTAAATCTCTATCCCTCTCTCTTCCTCTCTGTGAAAAAATCAATAAAATATACATATATCTAAAAAAAGAATTACATCTTGGCAAGATCTTCTCTTACTAAGACTATCAATTCATCTGTAGGGTACACAGAGCTGATTTCCAAGGGGAAAGTTAGCGTGAAATGGAAGGTAATACAACCTCAGAAAGTGTCTGAAATCGCTTTGTCTATCATGAGCAGCCGAGAGAGTGTGAGTCACATAAATCCACTGCCTGCCTAGTCCACTTTCCAGTAGAATTTATTTTTTCAAACCATTAAAAATTTTTGCAGGCAGAAGCCCCAAAGGCAGGACATATGTCCCTCCAAATACCTCCCCACCCACTTGCTGAAATCGGAAATCCCTTCAGCAGAAAAACAAAAACAAAACCTTATGTTCCTATAAATTGGAAGTATCCTGAAAAAGGCAAACTATGAATGGCAAGGATACTAAGTTTTAAGCGACTAACACTAGCTTCTTTGTGGGTTCACATATTTTGAGGGAGAAAGAAGAACAGTAAAAGGGCCCTGGGGCCGTGGTCGGCAAACCACGGCTCTCGAGCCACATGCAGCTCTTTGGCCCCTTGAGTGTGGCTCTTCCACAAAATACCACGGCCTATTTTGGGAGTCTATTTTGAAGAAGTGGCATTAGAAGAAGTTTAAGTTTATTATTATTTTTTTAAATATATTTTATTGATTTTTTTTTTTTTTTTTACAGAGAGGAAGAGAGAGGGATAGAGAGCTAGAAACATCGATGAGAGAGAAACATCGATCAGCTGCCTCTTGCACACCCCCTACTACTGGAGATGTGCCTGCAACCAAGGTATATGCCCCCAACCGGAATCGAACCTGGGACCTTTCAGTCCCCTGGCCGACCCTCTATCCACTGAGCCAAACCAGTTTCGGCAGAAGTTTAAGTTTAAAAAAGGTGGCTCTCCAAAGAAATTTCAGTGGTTGTACTGTTGATACTTGGCTCTGTGGACTAATGAGTTTGCCAACCACTGGGCTAGGGGTTACTGGAGGGAGATGCAAGTGGGCAAGAGGGTAAAGATGGGGGTGGGGGAGCCAAAATGGAGAAAATGGTGAGAGGTAAATGTCACTTACTGCCCATTTTTTCTCCAAGCCCTATAAGCCTCCGAGATAAACACTGGCTCCTATTCATCAGGTGGAAAACATACACAAGGTACGCTATGTGGTCAAGACCTTGAATTATGATTCAGAACACTGGACTTAAAGGCCTGTTCTGCTATCAGCCAGGTGTGTGAGCTAGAGGGCAGATTCTTTTTTTCCCCACCCCCTCATCTGTAAAGTAGGTTAATAATACCAACACTTTGCAGGCTTGTTTAAAAGGATTCAAACAGATAAATACATAAAGCGCCTAGAAAAGTTTCTCATTTACAGTAACCATTTGATAAGGGTTAGCTAGTTACTATTGTCATCCTTAGTTAACACCACAGTAAGTATTTCGAGATTATCATGTCTACTTTGTAAGCGTAACTGATGAATTAAAGGCACAGCTTCTCATAGGTAGCTTTTCTCTAGTTCAGTAGTTGGCAAACTCATCAGTCAACAGAGCCAAATATCAACAGGACAACGATTGACATTTCTTTGGAGAGCCAATTTTTTTTAAACTTAACCTTCTTCTAATGCCACTTCTTTAACATAGACTCGCCCAGGCCGTGGTATTTTGTGGAAGAGCCACACTCAAGGGGCCAAAGAGCCACATGGGGCTCGAGAGCCTAAGTTTACAGACCACGGCTCTAGGTATTTCTTTTGGTCTCACTAAATAAAATAGTACTAGTAAAAATAGTCACTAAATAGAAGACGTATTGTGATGAGTGTTTTTTTAAAATATTTTTTCTACTGCCTGCCAAGGTTACGTCAACTACACTTAGAGGCTGTTTCCTGATCAGAAAGATGCTAATTTAATCACAGATTGCTCTGAAGCTAGAAAATAAACAATGACACCATGTCACTAGGCATTTGAAAAAATATTTAATGGGGTTTACACGTATTGACACAGGAGGCATTGAAGAGGAAA
Source organism: Nyctalus aviator (assembly GCA_036971965.1). NCBI lineage: Eukaryota > Metazoa > Chordata > Mammalia > Chiroptera > Vespertilionidae > Nyctalus > Nyctalus aviator. The sequence continues at coordinate 8,056,559 of CM072940.1, read as the reverse complement.
ACTTTTATCTTTTCTAGGCGAGGTTATTTATAATGTCCCTCTATAATTTGGCTAATGTGAACGGCGAGCCTGCAATTCAATTTTGTCCTGCTGGCATCATTCATTCTGACATTATTGAATGTTGAAGGAAAATATGAAAATGAATCACCTGCAGGATGAATTCAGAGGCACCCAATTTAGAAGTGAAAAGGGACCTTGGAAATCACGTACAGTATACTTCAACCCAGAGAAGTTGAGGCGCTACATACATGTCCAGGAAGAGGAAATAGTACTTACATAAGATGCTATCTTTTTTTAAAATATATTTTATTGATTTCTTATAGAGAGGAAGAGAGAGGAATAGAGTTAGAAACATTAATGAGAGAGAATCATTCATTGGTCAGCTGCCTCTTGCACACTCCCTACTGGGGATATGCCCGCAACCAAGGTCCATGCCCTTGACCGGAATTGAACCCGGGGACCCTTCAGTCTGCAGGCCAACGCTCTATCCACTGAGCCAAACCGGTTTCGGCAAGATACTATTTTTATCCACCCAACCCTACGCCTGGGAGGTCCTTGGGAAGTGTATTCCTGAGAGCCAGGAGGCAAAAGTCCCCCTTGAGGTTCTCTTCTACAGTAAAAACAAACCCTCACAACACACTGCATGGGACCTTGCTCTGCTGCCACTCAGACGTTACCTCTTTAAAAAAAAAATGGTTTTTAAAATTAATTTCAAAGAGGAAGAGAGAGAGAGAAACATCAATGAGGAGAAAGGATCATTGATTGGCTGCCTCCTGCACACCCCCCCACGGGGAATTGAGCACAGTCAAGGGCACATGCCCTGACCGGGAATCAACCAGGAATCAACCACTGAACTACACCAACTGGGCAGATGGTACCTTTTACAGACTTCTTTCTTGACCTCCCTCCACACTCTCTAAAATCAGCCACTGACACGACCATCGCAACTCCATATTATCTTCCACTTTAAAAAAAATATATATTTTATTGATTTTCCACAAAGAGGAAGGGAGAAGGATAGAGAGCTAGAAACATCAATGAGAGAGAAACATCCACCAGCTGCCTCCTGCACACCTCCTACAGGGGATGTACCCGCAACCAAGGTACATGCCCTTGACCGGAATCGAACCTGAGACCTTTCAGTCTGCAGACCTACGCTCTACCCACTGAGCCAAACCAGTTTGGGCTATCTTCCACCCTTTTAATCTGCTTTTTATTTATGATATAAAATGATGGTTGTTGTTATTGGAGATTGGTTGACTGGACAGTCAGTTTATTTCCTGTCACCCCGAGCAGTAAACCTCAGGAAGGTGGGGGCTTCATTTCTCTTGTTCACATCACACACACACACACACACACACACACTCTGAGGACATTGCTTAGCATATTTTAGATCAGGGATGGGGAACCTTTTTCTTTAGATATTTATCACATCATTCACTGGCCATACAGAATTATCCACTTAAACATTATAAGCTGCTGTATGTGGTCAAATATTTCATTAACTCACCCCCAATGCCTTGGCAGGGCCAGACCAAATGATTTCATGCGCTTCATATGGCCCGAGGGCCAGACGTTCCCCATCCCTGCTTGAGATGATCAGATACTAAAGCCACCTTGGTCTGCATCCTACAGGGCAGTATACCACCTGCGTAGACCTCAGAGCCCAGCCCTGAGAGTTCACGCGTGGAATGCAGGAGAGGGAGGGAGTCTCTGGGTCCACAGGCACAGGAGATGACGTGGTCCAGGGCTGTCTGAGGCCAGCTCTTCACCAGCTGGAGGGAGGACATGAGGAAGGTTCCTTGTAAAGACAAACATAAGGAGATGAGGAGGAGAAAGGTGTGGATATGCTGTTTCACAGGTAGGGTAAACACATTTCTACCGCTACCCTCTTGGGTTTTCAGCCGGCCCTCTTTAACAGAAGGCCAGATTGTAACAAGAGTGAAGCAAGCCGAAACCGGTTTGGCTCAGTGGATAGAGCGTCGGCCTGCGGAATGAAAGGTCCCAGGTTCCATTCCGGTCAAGGGCATGTACCTTGGTTGCGGGCACACACACGTCCCCAGTAGGGAGTGTGCAGGAGGCAGCTGATCGATGTTTCTCTCTCATCGATGTTTGTATCTCTCCATCCCTCTCCCTTCCTCTCTGTAAAAAATCAATAAAATGTAAAAAAAGAGTGAAGCAGGCAGTTGACTAATCTGTTCAGTGCACTTCACTAGGGAGAACTGTTCAGCAAAAAGCAACTCAACATAGCAGCTTGGATTTCAGCTTAGGCAGCATCTTCAACTCAGAACAACGGGTACATTTTAGAGAAACAATGAGACAAAGCACAGAAGTGTTAGGCTCCCAAGGATGGCTAAAATGCCCAAAGGTAAATATACTGAAGACAGAATGGAGCAAGGTTTGTTTGCAGATTCTTCTGTAACGGTCTCTGGGCTGGTAAGAGAGACTCCAGAAAAAGGAGAATTTATTTCCTGCCTTTTTGCAGAAAATGGGGGGGCCTTTTTCTGAGCTAGCAGCTAAATTGCCTTCAGCTCAAAATAATTTATATGTCAAAGAGGCACCATTGGTCATGGCATGTTTTAGTTTCCTTCACGTATCTCTGATCCTCTGAGCCCACCAAACCTGGAACTAAATTCATTCCCAGGGGTACAAGCCCTAACATTCATTTCTTTATCTAAATTCTGTCATTTGCAACAGAGTTTTAATTTTGGAGATCACAGTGAGAACCATTGTGATGTCTCAGCCTGGTTTGTGTTTTTACTGTGATATTTGGTTGATATAATTTTTTGGATTTATCTTGATTGTCTTCGGGTCTTTTTTTTTTTTTTTTAATTACAAGGGAACAAAATCAAGAGAAGGAGCACTTATTAATGACCAGAACAACTTATTTATTATTACTGAGGCAATGTCTGGAAGAATCAATTTATTGTAAATGCTTCCCGCAAGTTTGCAGGTTTTAGGCAATTAACAAAAGCCACTATAGTTCAGACAAAAAGAGCATGCATTGCCTTGCCAATAACTCATTTTGATAAATTTGACCCGAGTTGCTTGAATTGTGTGAGAAGTGAGAGTTTAAAACTGCAGAGTAGCACAGGAACTATTTCCCATGACCCGTGATATGGAAGCTGACACAATATAGCATAAAGGAGGCGGCCAGGGCAATTTGAAGAGAGACAGATGTTTGGGAGTTGGGTTCTTCCTATTTAAACAGGATCCTTTAAATGTTGGGGAAACAAACAGTACATCTTACAGGAACTACCATGATATTATTTCTTATTTAAATCACAGAGTTAGGAAGTACTTTCTCAAAATTCCATGTATAATACAATTGTACAGATTTCTTGGTCCACAGACTTTCTACTAAATTAAGTATAATAAAGGTGGCACTTTTTTTTTTTTTTTTAAAGTGGTCCTCATTGCAGACACCAATTCTGGTTTAAAATCTTAGTGAAATGATGTACCCCAAGTTACTCTGCCTTCTTTTTAGTAAGACGACTACCACACTAAGACTCTCAGATGTCTGGGCAAACATATTAGGAAAATGTGGCACCCCCGAAATAATTAAATTTGTTAATATATCTTCTAAGAGTGTGAGAGAACCAAGGTCCTCTTAAATGATACACAGGGAAGAATATCAATTATAGGGCAATGTTTGTATGTTTTGTTCTCTTGCAGGGACCTACGAGAAATCAGTGGTTCTCAACCTTTTTAATTTTTTATTTTATTTTTTTAAAATATATTTTATTGATTTTTTTTACAGAGAGGAAGGGAGAGGAATAGTTAGAAACATCGATGAGAGAGAAACATCAACCAGTTGCTTCCTGCACACCCCCTACTGGGGATGGGCCCACAATCAAGGTACATGCCCTTGACCGGAATCGAACCTGGGACCGTTCAGTCCGCAGGCTGACGCTCTATCCACTGAGCCAAACCGGTTTCGGCAGTTCTCAACCTTTTTAATGCGGCGACCCTTTAATACAGTTCCTCATGTTGTGGTGACCCCAACACACGAGCAACTAATTAAAGGGTCACGGCATTAAAAAGGTTGAAAACCAACTAGATCATGGGGCAGATTGTTACAATTTGAACACATGAGGAATGGTGCTGAATCCTTCCCTTTTCTTTCCCAACCCTGTGATGATAGGAGGGGACTTGGCTTTATTGTCTTCAAAGCACTTTTATATAAGGATGTATTAGCCTTTAATGAAAATCCGATATATATTGACTAATGGTCAGGAGAGGCTTTTACTCATTAATAATAGAAGGTATTTCCAAGTACTGTACCACATAGATTAATCAATACCATCATCAGAGAAACCCTTCCAAAGCAGAAATGGTATTGTTGTCAGCCAAACTAGTCTTAAGTTTTCATTTTTCCTGTTGGTACCCAGTTCTGTATAAATAGAACCACATGCTTATAGCTGGTGGTACTGAAAGTTTCAAACTTTGTGTGATGCCCCAGTCTACCCTATTTCAATAATTTAGCCTATGTTCCTCCTTTCTCATCTAAGGTGGCCCCACACCGCAGGCCAATAGGAAGACAGACAGCCCCGCCCTGGAAGCTGCCCCTGGCCCAGGTGAGAGAAAGACGTTGCGTGTTACTTCTCTTCTGTCTGCGGTGAAGGAAAGGTTAAGTCAGTGGTGTGTGGTAGCTAAATAGCCATCTCAGATGTGCTGAGAGAACATTGAGTTTATTTAATTTATGGAAGAGGGGATGGGAGATGGGGCTATCCAAAGGGAAGGGCTGCCCTAACAGGTTTGGCTCAGTGGCTAGAGCGTCAGACTGCGGACTTGAAGGGTCCCAGGTTCGATTCCGGTCAAGGGCCTGTATCTTGGTTGCGGACACATCCCCAGTGGGGGGTGTGCAGGAAGCAGCTGGTCGATGTTTCTCTCTCATCGACGTTTCTAGCTATCTATCTCTCTTCCTTCTTCTCTGTAAAAAATCAATAATATATATATATATATTTTTTAAAATCAATAAAATATATATTAAAAACAAACAAACAAACTAAGGGAAGGGCTACAGAGAGGAAAAGGGGCCCGGACGAGCTGCCGCTGCCCACTGCCCCCTGGTTGTAAGTCTCCCGGGGTCCCCCAAGAGGTTCGGGGACATGACAGGTGCTGTGGGGGGAAGGGAAGGAGAAAGGGATGGGTGGATGGGTGGGCGTGCTCCTCGGAGGGAGGCAGGCATCATTAAAATACACTCCTTTGTCCTGAGTGTGGTTCTCTCCTTCCTGCAGGTGGAAACTTTAAGAGTCTCCGTAGATTATTCATCAGCTTTCCAGGCGTGCCCTTTCCGGTCGTGGTCTCCATTGACTGGCCGGGCCCAGGGCAGGTCATTAGTCCGTGCAGCTGGTCCCAAGGCAGCCCCAGCGCCTCCCACTTGTTGGTTTTTGCTGCTCTTCTGGGCCTGGAGCTGAAATACAGCCGAGGCCTGGGTGTTATCCTTAGGGAGGAAAAGGTCAGGGGCCCAAACTGCATGGCCAGCGATATGCCGGGGGGCGGGGGGGGGGGGTGGAAATAGGGTGCCCTGATGAGCCTTTGTACCTGGCCAATGGTCCTTGCTTTCAGGGGGCCTAAAATAAGGTGACCAGATATCCCGCTTTTGGCAGGACAGTCCAGATTCTTAGCAATTTGTCTCGCCATCTCAGATGTGATGAAAGAACATTGAGTTTATTTAATTTAAGGGGATGGGAGATGGGACTATCCAAAGGGAAGGATAACTTTTTTTTATTATTATTATTGATTTTTTACAGAGAGGAAGAGAGAGGGATAGAGAGTTAGAAACATGGATGAGAGAGAATCATCAATCAGCTGCCACTTGCACACTCCCTACTGGGGATGTGCCCACAACCAAGGGACACGCCCTTGACCGGAATCGAACCAGGGACCTTTCAGTCCACAGGCCGATGCTCTATCCACTGAGCCAAACCGGTTTCGGCGGGAAGGATAACTTTTTTAAAACGCCGCGGGACGCCGGACAAATGGTTAAAAATCGGGACTGTCCCGCCAAAAGCGGGAAGTCTGGTCACTTTAGCCAGTGACAACGTGGGGAGAAAAAGTCCTGCCTAAGAATGTGATTGGAGGTGTTGAGAATTTTAATTTCAAAGCTCCTGCCAGTTATTTGTCTAAAGGCCATATAGCTCCGTTCTTTGGAAACTTATCATACATAATGGGTCTGCAGTAGTAAGCATCTATAGACACTAGCCATGGCCTAGCTGACAAGCTTTCTACAACAGTCCTCGTAAGCAAATACTTTTGGCTCAGGAGGTCTCCATCCAGACCACTCACCTCTCACTGTCATGCAAAAAGCAGCCCTAACACCTGCGTGTGTCTGTCCCAATAAAAGTTTATGTTCCCATCAAACCTTTACAAAGGCGGTGGGCCAGATTGGGACTGGTCTAGAAATAGGAAGAGAAAGAAGGGAGGATGGACAGTAGCTCTGCTTAATAATGCCGAGTGGACCTCCCTGTGCATCTGGGGCCCCTTAGCAGGACACAGTATCATGAGTATCCTTGCTGAGAATTGCTTGCTTTACTTCAGGAGGCATGGGGGTGAGGAAGGAGAGATATTAGCGGAAGGAAGTTCACTGAGCATCATTGGAGAAGCGAGGGGAGGCTTAAGGGGTCCAGCAAGGGATGGTAACACTGCAGGAGGGCTGGGAACTCCAGAAAGCAGTCATCCCTTCATTAGGAGAAGAGGGTCTGCAGGAGCCGATCAGCATTAGATGCTGGAAGAGGGGACACGTGGGGTGGCAATTGAAGAACACAGGCGCTTGGGGAGCAATGGAGAAACAGGGTCAATAAATGCCCCATCTCCCTGTCCCCACTCTTGCTGGGCCTCCCCCAGGCTGGCACCAATTGGAAGACAGAGGACAGGATGCCCAGGGTGGGGATGCAGTCCCTAGCGACCAGTTTCCCAGGCACAGAGGAGGATGTAAGTGAGGAGAGGGAGACAGCTGGGTTACGCTCAGGACCGGCCACAGGTGACTGCGGCATTGCAGGATGCCCGAGACAGCATGCATTGCTTTTGAGTTAAGGCATCATTAAAATACAAGGCACCGCTCTTGTTTAAAGTGTGCAACTTGGTAAGTGTGGGCATGCATATACATCCTGAAAACCATCGCCACAGTTAACGAACTGAAAAGTTTCCTGCTGCCCCATCGAAATTCCCTTCCACACTTTGCCACCTCTCACCTATAGAAAACCGTGCCCCTCCCCCCCCAATCTGCTTTCTGTGACTAAGGCCTGGGTTACATTTGCTAGAATTTTATATAAAGAGAATTACACATATATACATTTTTTAAAAATACATTTTTATTGATTTCAGAGCAGAAGGGAGAGGGAGAGAAAGAAAGAGAGAAACATCAATGATGAGAGGGAATCATTGATTGGTTGCCTCTAGCACACCCCTTACTGGGGATCGAGCTGAAACCGGGGCATGTGAAGGACCAGGAATTGAACTGTGACTTCCCGGTTCATAGGTTGACGCTCAACCACTGAGCTAGGCTGTCTGGGCCACACTATATACTTTTGTTGCCTGTCTGGCTGCTTACACTTAGCATAATTACTTTGATACTCTTCCAGATTCTTGTGAATAGACGTAATTCATTCCTTTTATGGCTGAGAAGGGTTCCACTGTAGGGGACACGTTTGTTTATTCATTCACCTGATGGTGAGCACTTGGGTTGTGTCTGCTTCTCCACTTTAACAAAGAAAGCTGCTGTAGACATGTGTGTGAACGTTTTTATAGGGACATACAGTGGGTTAAATGGCAGTCCCCAAAGATACATCCAAGCCCTTATCCCTACAACCTGTGAATGCGACCTTATTTGGAAGTAGACATTTGGCAGGTGCAGTAAAGTTGGGGATATGTAATTGATTTTTTACAGAGAGGAAGAGAGAGGGATAGAGATTTTAGAAACATCGATGAGAGAGAATCATCGATCAGCTGCCTCCTGCACACCCCCCACTGGGGACATGCTTGCAACCAAAGTTCATGCCCCTGACCCGAATCGAACCTGGGACCCTTAGTCCACAGGCCAATGCTCTATCCACTGAGCCAAACTGGTTTTGGCAAGTTCGGGATTTTGATACGAGGTCATCATGGACGCGGGGTGGACCCTACTGTCCGGGGCCGGGTGTCCTTGAGGAAAGGACGATTTGATACACAGAGAAGGGCGAGGCCACCTGAAGACTGAGTCGGAGAGTCCAGTGATGAGCCTATAAGCTGAGGGCGAAGGTCATCTCATCGTGAGAAAGGAGCCACATCGTTAAGATAAGGTGACCAGCCGTCCCGCTTTTGGCGGGACAAATTGTTAGGAATCGGGATCGTCCCGCCAAAAGCGGGACGTCTGGTCACCTTACATTAAGACAGCATTACCATCCGACACGTAGGTGCCCCGGAGAGCTGAGCTTAAGACGCCCTTTTATAAAAGAGAAAACAACTGCAAGATGACAGATCCACGATTACAGACAGATGTTTCAATACCCCTCTTACGAACAAGTAGATGGAAAAGTCCCTAAAGATATAGAAGATTTGAACCACACCGTCTGCCTGCATAGCTGGTCCATCTCAACATTCCACGCAAGGAGAGTCAAATGCAGATTCTTTCCACACGCTCCCAGGGCATCTGCCCAGAGGGAAGGCATTCTGGGCCTTCCCACAGGCCTCCTGGCATTTTTAAAAACCAGGCTATACGGATTATGCTCTCTGCCCACCATGCCTAGGGGGTAAGGGGTTTGGTTCTGTCTTTTTAATTCCCCGCTTAAGCTAAAAACCCTGCCTAGGAGAGGAGGAAGAGGACTGTAAGTAAGGCACCTGGTCCCAATCTTTCTAACAAGCCCCCCCCCCCCAACCTCCCACCGCCCCCTTCCAGCCAGTTTAAACCTTGACACGCCCATCAGGCCTCACACGTGTGGGCCCTTCCATGCTGCCCCTTAAAACCCGCCCCAGCTCACCCACCAGAGGCGGCCCTGGGGCCTCGCCTCGCTGCTCCTGGCATCTAAAGCTCCTCTTTCCCCCCCAAAGCCCAGCCTGCACCCTAGACCTGGCCTCCCTGCTCGGGGGACCTGGAACCCAGTTCGGGAAGGTGACCTGAGCCCGGGTGAGGCTGTGCAGGTGGAGAAGCCCCCCATTTCCAGCGCAGGGGCGCCGTTTGCTTTCCGGCTGGACATTTCCTCGCCTCCCCTCCTCGGTGCACGTTAGCGGGTTTGCCTTCCCCTCCAAGTGCAGGAGCCCTGGGGGCCCTGCTCCCCGCGCTGCAAAGCCTCCAGGCCGCGTGGGAAAAGGAGGAGGCCCCGGGGAGGGAGCAGCGGCCAGGAATCCGCCGGGAGGAGGAGGACTTAGCCCCGCGGCCCGCCCAGCTCCGCCCCGTCTCTCCTTCCAGCCCTCGTGGCGGCGGCGGCGGCGGCGGCGGCGCTGCGCGCGGAGGAAGTTTGTCCCCAGCGGCGCCCCCTCCTCCCGCGGCGGCGGCGGCGGCGGCGTCCGCGTCCGTGGCGGCGGCGGCGGCGGCGGCGGAGCCCAGCGCCCCGACCAGGCCCCGCCGGCCCGGCGGCCCAGAGGCCGCGAGGCTTGAGGCCGGGCCGCCGGCGCCCGGGGGAGGCGGGCGAGGCCGGGGCCCCGCGCGGGGAGGAGCGGCCCGAGATGGCGGGCGGGCCCTGCGGCGGCGGCCCCGCGGCGGCCGGCGGCGGCGAGATCGTGCAGCTCAACGTCGGCGGCACCAGGTGGGGGGGCGCGTGGGTGGGGGCGCGTGGGTGGGGAGGCGCCCGGTGGGTGGGTGGGGGGGCCGCCCGGTGGGTGGGGGTGGGCGCACCCGGTTGGGGAGGCTTCCTCGGGGGCGGGGAGTGAGGGGCGCGGGCCCGCGGGGCCTCCTGGCGGGAGCGGCGGGCGGGTCTGGACCTGGTGACACCGGGGCTGGCTGTGGGGCCCCCTGGAATGCTGCTCCATCCCGGAATGCCCCCCTTCGGGTCCCCTTCTGCCCCTCCTGCCCCCCCGCAATCCCCCCAGTCCCTGTCCTCCCTCTACTCCTCCTGCCCCCTGTCTTCCTCCTCCTCCTCTGCCCTCCAGCCCCCTCTGCCCCCCCCCCCCGGTCCCCCTCTGTCCCCCCCAGTTCCCCTCTGTCCCCTCCTCTCCTGCCCCCCCCTCTGTCCCCGTCTACCCTCTACCCCTCCTGCTCCCTGCTGCCTTCTCTCCTGCTCCCCTCTGTCTCTATCCTCCTCCTACCTCTCTACCCTCCTGCCCCCCCTCTTGCCCCCCTGAGGCACTGGCCTCAGCCTGTCCTGGAGCCCGGCCTGAGGCTTGGCTGCTGCAGGTGAGCCAGCCTCCCTCCCTGGGCCCCAGGAGAGGCCCTGTGCTCCCTGCCGCCCGGTGAGGGGCGCAGGCCTGGGTGCAGGCCTGGGCGCAGGCCATGCACATCTGCAGGCCCTTGTTGCTCTTTTCTCGGCGCTGGCTCTGCGGGGTGCGTGACTTGCAGGGCGGTGTGTCCAGAAACCTCCCTTTGCAGAGTTGGCACCCGATGTGGGGTGTGGGGTGTGGGGCGCCCTCATGGCAAACAGAGGCACAGCTGTGCCCTGTCTCTGGCCGGCCGCTCCCCTCCCCTGCCTTTTACTGAGCTTCTTGGGGGAAAACATCCCATTTTTCGGTGCGAATTGGTCATGGCTTATGAGTCAGTGCTCAGAAATGGGCATCTGCCAACTGTTGAAGGCGCCAGGAGCGGCCTGGAGCTTTAGGGCTGGCGGGGCGTGTGGGAATGTGGTGTGTTTTGCCGCGCTGGAATACCTAAGACTTTTAAATAACGTTTTTTTTAAAAAAATGCAAAATGGAAACTGTAAGCCATAGTGGTCAGAATGGACAGTGTTTTAAAGCTAAACATTCGATTGTGTTTTTTTTCTAAGTGCACTAGAGAATTGAGCACAAGAAACAGTAGGTCTTCATTCGTTCTCTGCTCTCTACCCCTTTCCCCCCCAATCTCCAAAAAACAAAAAAACAAAAAAAACCACCAAAAAAACTGTTTCGTAGTTAAGAAATTATAACATTGTCAGGCTATATATAGATCCCAGTCCTAAGGAAAGATTTGCCCGCTAGTGTAAGGAGTGGATACTTTGCTGAAATTGGTGAACATTGTGCAGGTTGGGAAACAGCCATGCAGTCTGCAGCATTTTAGAGCGAGGAGGGATCTGGAAGTCACCCCTATCTTGTGCAAAAACACTTAAGTCATGTGCGGGTAAAGGAAAACCCCGCTGCGACTGTACCCCAAAAGTGGAGACTGAGACTGGCACAGAGTTGGCTCTGGAGCCTGGGGTAGAGCTTCAGAAGCACGTGCCACACGAAAGGCCTGATTTACGTGTTCATTTCAAGATAAACTCCATGAAATGATGGAAAGGATTGATTTTTTTAAATGATGAATTTAACTTCGGGGGTGATTTGGAAAGAGAAGACGAGATTTCATTTAGCACGGTTGTTATTTTAAGAAACACACACACACAAAACAACAAATTGAAAGAAACCCAGGGTGACTCAATTTGTGATGAATTCCATTAGAATGAGTGGGGCTGGAGGCCTCCTGGGGGCGGCCTGGGCTGGCCGCTCGGGGCTGGATGGTCAGAGCGCTTTGGAGTGACAGGGGGGTTCCAGTGCCCAGGCCTCACCTCTTAACTCGCCCAGCAGATTACCTCTCAGCGCTTGGACCCCTAACATGTAAAGCGACTATAGCAGTGCCCACCGCACAGGATCGCTAAAGAAATGTGAAGTCATAAACGGGAAACGGAGGGTTATTGGCGTTGCCAATAGTAACATTGAAGATGAAATCATTTGTAGGTTGTGTCCAGTTTAACTTAGTGGGAGGCAAGTAGCACTCCTATAAATGGACATGCTAATACCTTTAGTGATACTTCTGTTGGGACCGGATTGCACGCCACCCCTGCTTGGAAGGCACTTCCATGTATGTTGCAGAGAAGTGAGCTTGTCATGGAATTTAAGAGTCGTAGTTTTCACGCAGTCATATTTGGAACCAGCTTTAGAGCTATGTGGGTTTTTCTCCCTCCTAACTCTTGTTTAGTAAAAAAAACACAAACATTGGGTGGGGGTGAGGGTCCCATCTCTTTGTCCAGAAATTCCGGCTTACTAAGCCCACCCCAGACCGCTGATTTGAAGTGAAATTGTGAATATGCCTTTAAGCAGACCCGTGCGATTTTCTAAGTGACAGAGAATTTGAGTCCGTTGGCAGGCGTTTTGCTGAGCAAGCAGCAGTGAATGCGAAAGGTCACGGACCCTCATGTGGAATTAATTTGAGGGCCTTCAAAACAGAGTGGCTTGTTGGTGCTGAGGACCCGGGTACTGTTGACCGGGTTTGCTTTTATTTATTTGACCAAGTCAGTTTCCTGTGACTTGTTTCCTAAGAGTCTGCTAAGAAAATGTGGGAACATTTGCCGCGTTTTCTTGAATAAACCGATTGGTTCCTTCCTGAAATCTGAGCGGGCACAGGGGCGGCTTTAAAAGTTCTGTAAGGCTGGCAGGTGCTGCAGAATGACAGTGGGTGTCTGTGTGAGGGCACAGGATGATGTGGGCAGAGAGAGAAAAAGTGCATGTGTCGTTCATTGTGATGCGTTTTAAAACGAAAAGACTCAGGTAATGGGGCTGGGCTGGATGAGCCCTAGATTCATTCTTGGTTATGAGACGACCTCAGTTCCTGATCTTCAGGCTGTGCTGGAGTAAAGTCCTGTGCTGGAGTAAAGTCCCCTTATCAGTGGTAATAAACAGCTCGGTCAAATGTCAGTTAATCTCAAAACAATGATATATTTACTGAGTGATTTTTTTTTTTAATGAATGAATATGACAATTGCAATAGCCTACGACTTTAAATAAAGTGTTAACTGCATAATGTACAATGGGGTACTGTGAGCTCAAATGATAACATAGGATAGACCAGTGGTCGGCAAACTGCGGCTCGAGAGCCGAGGTTTGCTTCTCTGTTAACTAATGAGTTTGCCGATCACTGGATAGGGGCTAAATCACAGGGAACAACAACAGCCTGTAATTATTGGAATCCAGATAGACTATTTGGAAATCCATTAAAGAGAAGGTAAAATCTTAAGGGTATTAAGAAAGATTGGATGTACCATGAGCTAATAAAGCCAAACAAAATGTTTTTAGGAGAAAAAAAGAAGAAAAAAAGATAGATGGGACATGACAAGGGCTATCAAGCTGGGATAAATTAAAACAACAACGACACTGAAATGGTAGTGGGCATGAATTTTGGTGTATTGAGTGCTCTATTAGAGGGGAACACGTTTGTGTTGGAGAGAGCTGGAGATAATTTTGAGTGCTATGTTGAAGTTAGACTGTTGATTCTTCAGCAGATGGGCATGCTGGGAAGTCTTGTTTAGGGAAGCATTATGTCAGCTGTTAGATTTTATGAAGAGTTTTTTGAATGATCTTAACTCTGAATTGAAATAAATATTAAAATAATAAGAGTGACGAATGTAATTGTTTTGGCTATAGCTTTGCAACAATGTGTAAACCATTGGCTAGCATATTAGAACAAGTTAACTAATACTGGATTTCAAATTGTGTGCTCATTTGTAATACCAGATAACTTTCAATTGCAGATTTAGTACCTCAAAACAGACTCTTATGTGGATTCCAGATTCCTTTTTTTCCAGGTATTTCAAATAATTCTTCTTAATATACTTAATATTTATCAAAATAGTAAGAATTTTCTTTCTTTTTTTTGAAAGTAGAGATTACTTTCTTTAATGTTTTTTTTAAAAATATTTATTTATTTATTTTTACTAATAAATCTTTATTGTTCAGATTATTACAGTTGCTCTTCTCCCCCCACCATAGCTCCCCTCTACCCAGTTCCCACCCTCCTTCTTCCCCCACCCCCACTGTCCTCATTCATAGGTGTACGATTTTTGTCCAGTCTCTTCCCACACCCCCCACACCTCTTTCCCCTGAGAATTGTCAGTCTACTTCCTTTCTATGATTCTATTATATTCACCAGTTTATTCTGTTCATCAGACTTTTTATTGACTTTTTAGATTCATATCGATAGATATGTAATTGTTGTCACTTTGTTGTTCATAGTTTTTGTCTTTACCTTTTTCTTCTTCTTCCTCTTCTTAAAGAATACCCTTCAGCATTTCATATAACACTGGTTTGGCGGTGATGAACTCCTTTAGCTTTTTCTTATCTGTGAAGCTTTTTATCTCACCTTCAATTCTAAATGATAGCTTTGTTGGATAGAGTAATCTTGGTTGTAGGTTCTTGCTATCCAGTACTTTTGAATATTTCTTGCAGCTCCCTGCTGGATATCTGTATATCATTCTTTATTTCAGTCAGTGTATGCTTAATTTCTAGTTGGTCCTTTTTCATATCCTCGAGTGTCTCATAAATTTATTGACGGTTTTTGGAAGTTTCTTGAGTAACCTTAGAACTGTGGTTTTGAACTCTATATCCAGTCGTTTGCTTTCCTCCATTTTTTCATTTTTTCGTCTCTGCATTTTGGCTGCTTCCCTGTGTTGATAGCATGGCTTTGTGTGCTAGGTGTCCTGTAGGGCCCAGTGGCTCAGCCTCCCTAATTACCTGAAGTGGACTCCTTTGTGGGCCGGGTGCACAGTTTTATTGTAGTTAAGCCTTGATTATTGTTGCTATCACTGGGAGGAATTGACCTCTAGGCCAATTGGCTGTGAGGATCAGTTGTGTCTATGATGGGAGAACTTCTGTGCTGGAGACATCTTTATGGAGCAAGACTTGCTTCAGTGGGGCTTTGGCGCTGACCTACACTGTCCCCTAAGTGTGTGTCTTATGGATCTGAAGAGTTGTAGTCTGGATGGTCTCTCAGACCACTGGGTACATTGGCTCTTGATCTCCAAGGAGAGAGGCCACCAGCAGGAGCTGCAGAGAGATCTTCTCTTTGGGTTTGGAGGTGCCCAGATGAGGCCCAGCTGTTAAGTGAGGCAAGCTTCCGTGGGGCCTTGGGCCTTCTTTTGGAGGCTCTGGGCCTCTCTGACCCAGCTGCAGTTAAGTAATTTTATTTTATTTTTTATTTTTTTATTAAGGTATTGTATGTGTACATATCTTACCATTGTCCCCCTCTACTCCCACACATGCCCTTCCTCCCCAGAGTTTTGTGTTCATTAGTTATGCTTATATGCATGCATACAAGTCCGTTGGTTGATCTCTTAGCTCCCCCATATCTCCCTACCCTTCCCACTGTAATTTGACTGTTTGTTGCTTTACTATCTCTATATCTAAAAGTTCATCAGTTTATAATGTTCTTTATTATCCATAAATGAGTGAGATCATGTGTTGTTTTTCTTTCATTGACTGGCTTATTTCACTCAGCACAATGTTCTCCAATTCCATCCAGGTTGCTGCAAATGGTAAGAATTCCTTCTTTTATATGGCAGCATAGTATTCCATTGTGTAGATGTATCATAGTTTTCTGATACAGTCATCTGCTGATGGGCACCTAGGCTGTTTCCAAATCTTAGGTATTTAAGTTGTGCTGCTATGAACATGGGGGTGCATATATCCTTTCTGATTGGTGTTTCTAGTTTCTTGGGATATATTCGTAGGAGTGGGATTACTGGGTCAAATGGGAGTTCCATTTTCAGTTTTTTGAGGAAACTCCATACTGTTCTCTGTAGTGGCTGCAGCAGTCTGCATTCCCACCAGCAGTGCCCTAGGGTTCCTTTTTCTCTGCATCCTCGCCAATACTTATCATTTGTTGATTTGTTGATGATAGCCATTCTGAATGGTGTAAGATGGTACCACAATATGGTTTTGATTTGCATCTCTCGGATAATTAGTGACTTTCAGCATGTTTTCATGTGTCTCTTGGGCTTCCTTCTGTCTTTTGAAAAGATTCTATTTAGGTCCATTGCCCATTTTTTAATTGGATCATTTATCTTCCTTTTATTAGGTTGTATAAGCTGTCTATAGATGTTGGAAATTAAACCTTTATCAGTGATAACATTTGCAAATATGTTCTCCCATACAGTGGGCTCTCCTGTTGTTTTGTTGATGGTTTCTTTTGCTGGGCAAAAGCTTTTTATTTTGATGTAGTCCCATTTGTTTATTTTCTCTTTAGCTTCCATTGCCCTAGGGGCAGTATCAGTGAAGAAGTTCTTTCAGCATATGTCCGAGATTTTGCTGCCTGTGGTTGCCTCTTTATGTTTATGGTTTCCCTTCTTATGTTTAAGTCCTGTATCCATTTTGAGTTTATTTTTGTGTATGGTGTAAGTAAGTGATCTAGTTTCATTTTTTGGCATGTATCTGCAAATTTTCCCAACACCATTTTTTGAAGAGACTGTCTTGACTCCATTGTATGTTCATGCCTCCTTTGTCAAATATTGAGTATAGTGGTTTGGATCGATATCCAGATTCTCTATTTCATTGATCAATATATCTGTTCTTCTGCCAGTACCAGGCTGTTTTGAGAACAGTGGCTTTCTAATACAGCTTGAAATCTGGTATTGAGATCCCTCCTACTTTATTCTTCTTTCTCAGATTGGCTATCTGGGGTCTTTTTTTTATTTTAGATGAATATTTGGAGACTTCTTTCTAGGTCTGTGAAATATGCTGTTGGTATTTTAATGGGGAATGCATTGAACCTATAGATTGCTTTGGGTAGTATGGACATTTTAATGATGTTGAGTCTACCAATCCACAAACATAGTATGTTCTTCGATCTGTTTACATCTTCCTCTCTTTTTTCAGTGTCCTGTAATTTTCCAAGTATAGGTCTTTTACCTCCTTAGTTAAGTTTATTTTTAGGTATCTTAATTTTCTTGGTGTGATGGTAAATGGGATTGCTTTTTTAGTCTCTGTTTCTGTAAGTTCACTATTGGTGTAGAGAAAGGCCATTGATTTCTTGGAGTTAATTTTGTATCCTGCTACATTGCTGAATTCATTTATTAAGTCTTATTAGTTTTTTTGATGGAGTCTTTTGGGTTTTTTATGTACAATATCATGTCATCTGCAAATAAGGACAGTTTCTTTTCTTGTCTAATTGCAATGGCTAATACTTTCAGTACTGTGTCAAACAGGAGTGGTGAGAGTGGGCATCCCTGTCTTGTGCCTGTTCTTAGAGGAAATGGTTTTAGTTTTTGCCCATTGAGTATGATGTTTGCTGTGGGTTTATCATATATAGCTTTTATTATGTTGAGGTATGATCCTTCTATTCCCACCTTGTTGAGAGTTTTTATCAGGAAAGGGTGTTGGATTTTATCAAATGCTTTTTCTGCATCAATTGATATGACTATGTGATTTTTATCTCAATTTGTTTATGTGATGTACCACGTTTATTGATTTGCGGATATTGTACCATCCTTGCATTCCTGGAATAAATCCTACTTGTTTATGGTCCTACTTGTTTATGGTGTATGATCTTTCTGATGTACTGCTGGAGCTGTTTTGCTAGAATTTTGTTGAGGATTTTGGCATCAATGTTCATGAGGAATATTGGCCTCTAATTCTCTTTCATTGTGTTGTCTTTATCTGGTTTTTGTATTATCCTGCTACATTGCTGAATTCATTTATTAAGGGTGATGCTGGTTTCATAGAATGAGCTTGGAAGTGTTCCTTCCTCTTGATTTTTTTTTGGAGTAGTCTGAGGACTATAGGTTTTAGTTCTTCCATAGATTTTGGATTGTTGTGTTTTCTTATTCAATCCACTACCCTGTGTCTTTTGACTGGAACATTTAATCCATTTACATTTAAAATTATTATTGATAGGTACTTATTTGTTGCCATTTTTATTCTATACCCCTGTATTCCTTCTTCACTTCCTATTTCTTTTTCTTTTTTCTTATTTATTTATTTATTTATTTATTTATTGCAGCAGACCCTTTAGCATTTCTTGCATTACTGTTTTGGCTTTGATAAATTCCCTTAGTTGTTTGTGGTTTTTTTGTTTTGTTTTGTTTTTTGCTTTTTTTTTTTTGTCTGTGAAGCTCCTGATTTCACCTTCAACTTTGATTGATAGCCTTGCTGGGCACAGTATTCTTGGATTCAGACCTTTCCTTTGCATGACTTTGTATATTTCATTCCATTCCCTTCTGGCCTGATGAGTTTCTGTTGAGAAATCTGTTGCTAGTGTGATGGGAGCTACTTTGTATATAATTTTCTGTCTCTCTCTGGCTGCTTTTAAGATTCTTACTTTGTTGGTGGTGTTTGCCACTGTAATTATAATGTGCTTTGGCGTCAATCTTTTGGGGTTCATTTTGGTTGGGACTCTGTAAGCTTCTTGGATTTGTGTGGGGTTTTTTCTTCCCTATATCAGGAAAGTTTTCTGTCATTATTTCTTCAAACAGGTTTTCTATTCCTTGCTCAGTTTCCTTTCCTCTGGGTCCCTTATTATGCGAATATTGTTTTGTTTTGTATTGTCCCAAAGTTCCCTTAGGCTCTCCTGGTGCTTTTTAATTTTTTTTTTTTCTAGAAGCTGCTTTAATTGGGTATTTTTTTTCATCTTGTCTTCTAGCTCATTGATGTGGTCCTCTGCTTCTTCTAGTCTACTCTTGATGCTTTCTGTTGAGCTCTTTACAGTAGCAATGTCATTTTTCATTTATTTTTGTTTCTTCTTCATTTACTTTTGGTTCTTACTCATATTGTCAAATTTGTCTTCCATTCTTTTCAGCCACCTTATGAGCATTTCTCTGAATTCTTGTTCTGATAGGTTGCTTGTCTCTAATTCGTTTACTTCCTTTTCTGATGATGCCTGTTTTTCTTTCATAATTGGGCTGTTTCTTTGTCTCTCCATGGTCTCTCTTCTCACGATGTCTGGTTATGTATTATCTCCTTATCCCCGGTGAAATCTGACCTTTCCATGGTGGAGTGAGTGAAGAGCTCCCTTGAATACGTGTGTTTGCGCCAATTGGGGACGCACAGCTGTTCAGTGGTTGCCACAGTTGTGGGTTTCCAGGCATTGGATAAGATCCACTTTCCCTTGCAAGATGGCGCAGTTTTCCGCCTGAGCCCATAGCTCTGGTAGAGGTCTCAGCTGCAGTGCGGGCTGTTCGGTTAAGGAACCCCGTCTAGCAGTCCCCCACCTTCACTTCGAATTTTGCTATCCCTTAGCTCGCCAACAAACACTCCCCGAGTGACCCTCAGTTGCTCCTTCTATCTGCTCTGGGACAAGGCTCGGAACACATCTGTCTATTCTGCCGCCATTTTCCCCTCCAGTCTGAGTTTATGTTTAAACTTTGGTCTGCAATTTGAGGGGAAACAACAACAAAAAACTTCACAAAACTGTTTCTTCACAAGTAAGTTCATTTGTAGCTGATCTTTTTCCTGCTCTAAGCTGTTTAAGAGCTTGTTTTGTCTGGTCACAGTTTCTGTAGGTCGGAGTCCAGGTGTGGGGTAGTGAGATCCTCTGGCCCAGAGTCTCTGAGGAGGCTGCAGCACGGTGCTGGCCATGGCTGTGGTTATCTCAGGACTCCACTAGGGATGGACCTACTTCCAATCCCGCTCAGGTGGCTGTTGGCGGGCTTTAGGCCCCCCACACAGGCTGTAGAACAGCGATACCTGCCTTTGTTAGGTAATTTTAGGTTGCAAAGGGGCGGGTGATTCATGTGCAAAAGCCTCTGCACACAAATTGGGAGGGGCGGGGTCTCAGGGAATCCCCAGGGTGGAGCAAACAGCAATTGCTGACCTTCAGCCCTGCCTGAAAGAGGTCCTGTGTCTGTGTCCCATGGCACCATGCAGGAACAGTGATCACTGCAAGAACCTGAGAAGAAAGCCGCCCTTGAGTTACGCTCGGTGCCAGACATTGCAGTCTCTCCCCCAGAGTCTCCCCTGGAACTGGAGCTCAGAGCAGTCAGGAGCTTGTGTCTCCCTCCCGATTGAAAAGACAGCCGCATACTCAGTTGCCAGCTCTCTTCACATGTTCCTCCCTACCTCTGCACTTCACTTCGCACCCACTCTGAGTCTCTTTCCTTCTAGTTGTAGAATTTCCTTTTCTTTTTCCTTCTAGTTGAACTTCCACTCAGCCAGCCTTCCCGTGGTTCTGGATGATACCTGTTTTGTCTTTAGTTATAGTTTTGAAGTGGTTGTGCGAGGCAGCAAGTTCAGGTGTTTACCTAGGCTGCCGTCTTGGTTTTGCCTCATAACAATTTTCTTAATATTCTTTTCTGAAATAAAAATTCTTAACTTTTAAAATATAATTTTTTCTTTTTTCATTTGAATAGTTTCCGTAACTGCAAAAAAATTTTTTGTTTTGTTTTTATTTTGCATTGAAGATAAGATGGCTCATTAACATTTGATAAAGAATTAATACATTTATTCATACTCAGATTTTAAAAACTAACTAGCTTATTGTTGTGACTTCTAGCTTGCTGAGTGGGAGAATTTCAACACTTAGAGATGAAACTGGTGCTGTAAGTATAATATGCAGTGTATCCAAAATAAATTATTCCTTATGTTTGATCCTTATTGTATAGTGGCTCTTAGAAAGCTAATATGTTAATAAGCACTAAATGAAAGTGACATGTATCTACTTAAAGTTTCTTATTTTTTTTGTAATGTGTAGAGTGTTTATCCATTTGTATAGAACTCTAAATAGTTTATACTACATACATATAGCAATTCATTGTTCATGATTAGAGAGATTGTAGGATATGAGTTTACATTATCAATAGAGTACTTTTAATCAGTAATTAAAACTTACAGTAAATAGAGTAAAGTAAATATTTTGATATTGAATTAGAATGGTGTAAGTTGTAAATAGCAAAGTTCTATAATTTTTTTTATTTTGGAGAATAACCTTATGAACTTGTACAGCAATGGTGGAATGAGGGAAGTAAAGAACTATTACGTTTCAGTACAAAAGAAGTGGGTTTATGGACTAACAAAGCAGTGAGACTATACAGCAGCACGTACAGTAAATGTCTCCTCCCAAATTCAGAAGGGCTTTCTGTTTGAGTGCAGCTGTGTGGCCACAGGTGCTGTCTGCTTTGGTGATATTTGCAGGTGAAATAATGCAGCGAAAGCAGGCTTGCCTATTTAAGGTTATAAGAAAAATAGCAGTAATAAGATCTCTACAAATCTGTTGTGTTTCTTCAACTTCTCATGGGTTCTAATAGAAGAAAAGCAAAAGTTTGTGAAGGTAGAAGAACTTCATTCATTGATATGCAGAATTGACCATGGAAAAAAGAGTTTTGTTACCATTCCCCTCATTAACTTACATAAGCTTTAAAAAATGTTCAGTTTTATGGTTAGAGGTTTTGTTATTGATTGATTCAAAATAGTGTTGGCACATATACCTGTGGAGTTATCAATAATGTATTTCATACAAGTTCATTATTTCAACCTTTTCCATGTAAGTCGCAAGTTATCTAAGTCATAATCACTGTCACCAGTAATTAATATAAGAAAGTATTATTTATGTTTAATATTTTCAAAGTATTCATTGGATTCTAGAATATTTCAGGTTAAAATGTTCTCTCAGGTGTTAATTTTTACCAAAAATCTCAAAGTAAATGAGAGAACTGACTTATTAGATACCACTTTTCTACATATTAAAATACATAATCTAACAATGGCTTTTTTGGAGGAGGAAAGACACTGCCATATCAAATGTATTCCAGTGAAATACAGTACTTCAGTATTTCGGTCTTTGTTCCCTAAGTTAGACCTATAGACATTGAAGTTAGAAGTTGCAATTATACTTGGAGCATCATTTCAGATGTTTATTAAAACAGTTCATCATTTGCAGATATTTATTGATAGAGATCCGGCAGCATTCGCACCCATTTTAAATTTTCTTCGGACAAAAGAATTAGACTTAAGGTAAGAAGTGCATCCTTTTAAATTCTTATTGATGGGTATTTTTTTTTTTTGGTAGATTTTATGATGACAAAGTTTCGTTTTTACAGTACTTCGTTTGAAAGTTTTCTCAGCAATAAACTCGTAGGTAGAGGCCTCTGCCATCCTGCCTCCAGCCTGCCACTAGCAGCCTCCTGGCCAGTTCCCCCCACTTCATTCTTGTGTCCCTACCATTTATTTCCCAGACTGTCTTCTACAAATACCAATCTGATCTGGTTACCACACTCCTGAAAATGCCTGTTGTATGTTCCTGGGTTTGTGGTTAAGGATTTTGGCATTTTATACTATTTCTTAAAGCTCTCTCTAACCCCTGCTTAATTTCTCCTGCTTTAACACTTGCAACTTCTTTTATCCCAACTTCTTCCCTGGTCTCTGTCTATCCACCTAATACAGGTAATCATAGCAATCATACACTTTCTCTGGAGTCTGTCTTCCATTAGACTTAAGTTCTGAAAAGGTGAGCACTGCTCACTCTATATCCCAGGTTCTAGTTATTTGATGTGTAGTTATAAGTTCAGAGTTTCAGTACATGGGGGAGAGGGAGATTGTGGATAAATGAAGGATCATTTAAACTATTTTAACTTTGCCAGGGTCAGGATTCTTACCAGGGAGCTACTATTTCATTTGTATTTACTGTTCTTCTATTTCCTAAACTAGAGTCCGGGTGCACGAAATTCAGGCATGAGGTGGGGGTGGGGGATGTCCCTCAGCCCAGCCTGCACCCTCTCCAGTCTGGGATCCCCCTCACAATCCAGAACTGCTGGTTCCCACCTGCTCTCTAGCCTCTGCCTGATTGACCCTAACCGCTTCTGCCTGCCAGCCTGATCACCCACTAACCACTTCCCTTCCAGCCTGATCTATGCCTAACTGCTCCCCAGCCAGCCCAAAAGCCCCTAACTGCCCTGCTCTGCCAGCCTGGTCACACCTAACTGCCCTCTCCTGCTAGCCTGGTCACTCCAACTGCCCTGCTCTGCTGGCCTGGTCACTCCAACTGCCCTGCTCTGCTCGCCTGGTCCCTCCCTAACTGCCCTTCCCTGCTGGCCTTGTTCCCCTAACTGCCCTCCCAACTGTCCTCCCCTGCAGGCCTGGCCCCCCCAACTATCCTCCCTTCCTATCCTGGTCCCCCCAACTGCCCTCTTCTACCAGCTGGACACCCCTGACTGCCCCCCCTGCTTGCCGGGCCCACCCCCCCCCCCCCCCCCCCCCCCCCCGCCAACTGCCATCCGTGCAGGCCTAGTCCCTCCCAACTGCCCTCCCCTGCAGGCCTGGTTCTCCCCAAGTGCCCTCCCCTGCTGACCTGGCCCCACTCAACTGCCCTCCTCTTCTGGCCTGCTCACTCCTAACTGCCCACAACTGCTCTCCCCTGCAGGCCATCTTGTGTCCACATGGGGGTGACCATCTTGTGTCTTGGAGTAATGGTCAATTTGCATATTACCTCTTTTATTAGATAGGATTCTTAGTGAATGATCAGTAAGAATGTATTAATATTTTATAGTTACAGCTTTTAAAATCCCAGCTGTTTGCTTGAGCTGCTTTTATATTATCTAATTTTGCTTACATTCACTGGAATATGAGCTCCTTGAAGGCAAGGACTCCTCTCTGTCTGGTCGGCTCCTGCTGTGCCCCCAGTGTTAAAGCTGCTCAGTAAACACTCATGGAATGAATAAAAGAGATTGTTGGGTCTGTTTGTTTGGTGCTTGGCCTGGCATTGGGTGGAATTGGGAAGTGTATTACTAAGTACTTATTTCTTTATAAAAGTAAAATTAGTTTGACCCATAGTACTTGATTGATTAAAGAAGCCTAACCTTATTGCTAGTCAGTGTTCTTGTGACTACTCCACAGCCAGATAACCCATGAGAGAGAGAATTGGCTTAAATATCTGTCTTACCCACTGCTTTCCTGTAAATTAATGGCTTTTTTATTTTCACACCACTGTACGGTAACCTCATCATCCGGCTGCCTTTCTTTCCCTACTTTCTATTTTGCTTGTGTGTTGTTTTTTGTTTCTGATGAGGTCATTTATCTGAATTTATTCATTCAATGGATAGTTATTGCATAATAGTTTTGTACAAGTGCTGTGCTGGGCGTGTGCAAGGCACACAAAAATAGACTCAAAATAGATCCTGCCTAGGGAGCTTACAGTATAATCGGGGAGGTTATATATATATAGAAATGATTGTCATAAAAAGTTACAGTCCATTAGTGCCATCCAAGAAGGATGCGGTACTCGGTATGAGAATGTTTCTGTTGGTGTGCAGTTTTTTTTTTATTTAGACTTCTTCAAATCCTGAAGGATATTAGAAGAAAGGAAGCTGTAAAGCCTCGTGGGTCTGTTCACACTCAGCACCTACGACTTCTCCTTTAGCGTCAGATGCTAATCCGAGTTGCCCTGTCGGAGGACTGATGATGTCCTTTGTTTCTTTGTAGGGGCGTGAGTATCAACGCCCTCCGGCACGAAGCTGAGTTTTACGGAATCACCCCGTTAGGTATGTGTTCCGGTGTTCCTCCTTGTGGTTTGACCCTTTGAGCCCAAAGCTGCCCAGTACAGCGTGTCTTACGCCTGTTGGACAGCGGAGAGCCGCCCTGTCTGCTGCCTCTGACCCTGTGCTCTGCCTTCCAGTGCGGAGGCTCCTGCTGTGCGAGGAGCTGGAGCGCTCGTCCTGCGGCAGCGTCCTATTCCACGGGTACCTGCCCCCGCCAGGTACTGCTCTGCTCGGCCTTCAGAGTGCCCGTTCCCACCACGCAGGTGTAGTTACACACGTGTCTAACCCGGGAGGAGGAGCAGGGCCTAGTCTTTGATTCTTTCCTACCTATGAATCTACCGGAGATGGTGAGAACTTGAATTGTGATGGAAGTTAAGGCAGCACACGTTCAGGCAGGTACGTGCCAGGGTGTGTTGGTTCTGGCCACACAGGCTTGATGGCCACCACTCGGCTCTATGGACATGACCGCTGCGCACAACTTCATTTGTATAGACAGCCATCGGCGGCCTGGGCTGGGCCCCTCCTCTGCCCACCCCGACGCTAGATCCCTGGCAGTCAGTCTCCTTTAGAGCCCGGGAGGCCTGCACAGGAGTGTCAGGTGCGAGACGGGCAGGTGAACTGCACATCCCTCCACCCCCTTCAGGTAGGACAGTTCTGCCTCTCCGTGGCCTCTGGCCGGTTCCTTCCAGCCGGCTCCCTGCCGAATAGAGACGGTGAAGGACGGGCAGTCAGCTCCAGAGCAGCTTGAAGCTGTGCGTGGGACCTAGTACCCAGTAACTGCATCGGAAACACTGGGGTAGACTGAGTTAGTGCTGGATTCCACTACCCTAGAGCTAGAGAGCAGTGTACTGTGATCAAGCTTAGTCTCATTTCTATATACCATCTGTTGAAAGTTTTTTATTTTTTTTTTTTATCGTGATTATATTGTAATATATTGCTGTCTCGGAAAGATATATGTTGACTAGAACGAACTGCATGTTTTTATGTCTGGCATAATGCGAAATTTTAAATTGTTTTGGGTGAACTTAGAAGTAAATGACCTTCCTTCCTTCCGTAGGTATTCCTAGTCGTAAAATAAACAGCACAGCCCGGTCCTCGGCCGATGCCAGGAGCGGGCTGAGCTCCGGGGAAGGGGAGACCCGGGGCGGTAGCGCCCAGCCCGTCCTCTCCGCCTCTAGCGAGGAGACTTCCAGGCTGGGTAAGCATGACGACGCAGGTAGACAGAGACCGTGCATGTGCTTATTCTAGCCGATACGTACTGAGGACTTACAAACATTTATACAGGTGTACTTTTTGCCTCGCCTCGCTTTTTAATTCAGATTTATCACCTATATCTTAAACTGTAATTTAGCATATAGTTCTTGTATAAAAAGGATCTGAGTCCTGTTTGCTCTAAGTCTGTAGTGCAGAGGTTGACAGACTTTGTATGTGAAGGGCCAGATAGTAGGTATCGCGGGCTTTCTGGCCTCCCGGGCTCTGTTGGAGCCACGGGTGACGTGTAAGCACGCGTGCACGGCTGTGCTCCCCCAAAACTGTCAGGACAGGCAGAGAACTGGACTGGATGGGGCGGGGGAGAAAAGGGGGAGGCCTGGGCTGCAGCTAAAATGTTTCCTTTTCTAAATCGGCAGGATTTCCCGTGGACCCACGCAAGGTGCTGATCGTGGCTGGCCACCATAACTGGATCGTGGCTGCCTACGCCCACTTCGCTGTCTGCTACAGGTACCGCGCGGGTCCGCGTGGCTCACGCTGCTTTTAATGTGGGGGATGGTTTCGGTGACTGTGATTTTATACGCGTAGATGGAAGAGCTGTTTCTTCCAGCTGTCCAATTTTCCCTGTTCTCCTCACTTCTGTGTCTCTGTTAGATTTAGTTTGCTTTTATTGCTTTTATTTTCATAGCTAAGTTGGTCAGCACTGCTGGTGGCCTTGTATGTCTTAGCTATTTCCCAGGCAATACGAAGTTACTCCTCCTTGCTTATGGGAGATCTGGCTTCTGAGCCACTTAACTATGGTGGTAAACAACCCACAGGGATTTATGACCGAGCCTCGGGATTTTCTGTCTGCGGTATTTCAGTCTCTTGTGCTTCGAGTAGCGAGGGGTAAGGCTCCACATTGGTCATGACAAGCAGCTGGTTGGCAGTGAGGTGGTGACACAGGACAGTCGTGGGCAGAAGTGATGTCTTTTAACGTGTGTGGTGCGTGAGATTTACAGAGGGCGTTTGGCTTTTACTAATTTTTGCTTTCTCAGAAACTAAAAGGAGTGAGGAAGAATATAGACCAGTGGATTTTAGTTGGAGAAAGGATTCTTGGTACAAAATCATGATTGCAATGAGAAATGTTGATGACAGAGAATGGTATAGAAGCCCAAAATGGTTGGGACATAGTAGCTTAGACCAGCAGTCGCCAGCCAGTGGTCCAAGGACCACTGGAGGTCTGTGAGGTCCGAAAGGTTGGCAACCACTGGCTTAGACTATGATACCATTTAATCTAATGGCTAAAAAATCAAAGAATATGCATTTTGTTACTATTATGTTTAAGAGGAAATAGCCACAATAGACTAAAAATAAATTAGAAAGTCTTCTACAGACTACAGATAATATTTTAAAGAATCCTTGATTTTTTTATTTTTAAATCTCAGTTTGTGGTAGGTTTGCCATATTTGGTTAAAAAAAAAAATTTTTATATCAGTAGCCGCCACCACCTTTTATTTTCATTGCAATAGAGGTTCGGTGGAAACTTTTCATTTTGAGAGCATTTTATTTTTCACCTTAATTGAATAACATGGAAGTGATTTTGTAGATGATTTCCTTTGGGGATGACCTTTATGGGGAGCAAGAATGATCAGAAAGGAAAATTAAATTTGGGGGAGTGCTATTTGAACCTGTTGACATACAGATCGGACTTGAGCACACCGTTGCACTTGTTGAGTGGCGGGTGCATGTCTGTGCTGATGAGGGGTCCAGGAGAGCCGTGAGCGGGCGTGCCCGGTGCCCTCTGTATTGCACACCCGCTCCAGGCGCCTGTCTGCCCGGTGGACACGGCGCTGCACAGTCTCTCCCTCCCTTAAATGGTATTTCCCGCTCTTTGATTTTGACCGCAGCCTTAACTGTGCCTTCACGAGTGTCCGTGGTGTCAGAGCCCAGGCAGAGTGACAAAGGAAAAGAACTGAGGGTCCAGTGAATTCCTTAACTTAGCACAGTGGCAATAAGTTTTCCAGAAGAAGATACTCATATTAAGAGGGTAATTTCCCCACTGCGCTCTCTACCAGTAAATTCACACCTGAAAAGAAATGACAGTGCACAGTGCGCCCCAGCTGGTCTCCGCCTGGCTCGCGCTTCTCTGCGTTGCTCGCCTGCATTCCTGTTTCCTTTCCTTGCTGGTGTAGAGCAGGCACCTGGGCGAGTGCAGAGGAGCTGTCTCACTCCCCTCCTCGGAGCCTCACGTCGCACTAGAGAGCTCTGTCTATGTGGGACTGACTTCTCACATGTGGTGGGAGATTTAGGAAACTATTTCCTTCCACGTGGGCAGGTACTTACGTTTTGATGGTTATAGAAATCATCCCTTCACCCTTAAACATGAAAGCTTTTATCTTGCTACACACACACACAGATCTAATTTTAGACTCTTAAGATCTTCTTACATGCTGTGTCTTCCCATACAATGTAGGTCAGTGTTATAATAAGCTCTAAAAGGCCTGGGCCTGGTTGCCTCGTGTGTTTCTGTGAGACTCCGTGGAAGGTAGCCACGCTCCTGCATGGAGTCCTGGCTGCCAGGAGACGGCTCACCGGAGCAGGAAACAGGTTTACGCCAGGTACCAGCGCTCACTCTAGCATTTTACATTTTAAATTCTGCATTACTTGTGCGGAGTTACAAATACGTCTTCTTTGTACTTAATTTTGTAACTTACAACATCGGATTAAGTTCTGTGGTTGCTATAATTGTTTTCAAATATGCTCTCTTGATAATCCTTTTTTTTTGGCCATCTCCTTATTTTGTAATACCCTAATTTCTATAGAGAAAAAGAACTTAGAGGTATGAACCCCAAAGAAGACTAGATTGCATATACAGGTGTCCACCAAAAATGTATGCACACTTTAACAGCTGATAGCTCAGCTTTTTTTTTTTTTTTAAATATATTTTATTGATTTTGTACAGAGAGGAAGGGAGAGAGATAGTTAGAAACATTGATGAGAGAGAGTCATCGATCAGCTGCCTCTTGCACACCCCCTACTGGGGGTATGCCCGCAACCAAGGTACATGCCCTTGACCGGAATCGAACCCGGGACCCTTCAGTCCCCAAGCCGAAGCTCTATCCCTTGAGCCAAACAGGTTTCGGCTGATAGCTCAGTTGATGTTTCTTTTCAGATTGAACCCATTGGAATTGATAATTAATAATTAATAATTATACCAAAGTGGGTATACATTTTTGGGGACCCCCTATAGTCTTATTTCTGTTCCTAATGATCACAGCATCCCAACACTCACCTCGTTGCATCACTTCTGCCTCCTCTCACTGAACAGTTAGTCACTAAGAACATCAACATTTGATTTCTCAATGGGTGTCAGTTTTCTGAGTTTATTAGATAATTGCTTCCATTTGTTTACCTTAACACAGGGATCCCATCTGGTGGCTGAATAGGGTAATTACAGATCTTTCAGTGCTTAGGAAAATTTGAAACTTTTCTCTATTGCTTTGAAGCAAATTAAGGCAATTTTAATTCTTGAAATTAATAAGAAGGGTCTTTCTTTGTGTGAATTATAGTTGTGTTATTCCAGCATGCATTTTTAAAAAATGTTTTTATTGATTTTAGAAAAAGGAAGGGAGAGGAATAGAGAGATGGAAACATCAGTCATGAGAGAGCATCATTGATCAGCTGCCTCCTGCCAACTCCCTACTGGGGATCGAGCCAGGCATGTGTCCTGACCAGGAGCCAAACAGGTGACCTCCTGGTTCCTGGGTCATGGTTCAACCCCTGTGCCACACCGGCCGGGCTAGCATACATTGTAAAACAAAAATGGAATGCGTGATTTCATTTGGCACTTCATATCTAAGTGCCTGAGTTTGACCTTGTTTGTTTTTTGTTTTGTTTTTTTCCCCTATTTTAAAAAAAAATATTGATTTTCCACAGAGAGGAAGAGAGAGGGATAGAGAGCTAGAAACATAGATGAGAGAGAATCATCCACCAGCTGCCTCCTGCACACCCCTCACTGGGGATGTGCCCGCAACCAAGGTACATGCCCTTGACAGGAATCGAACCTGGGACCTTTCAGTTCTCAGGCCGACGCTCTAGCCACTGAGCAAAACCGGTTTTGGCTGGGTTTGACCTTTGGACAAATGTGTTAGGTTGTACATAAAGGAACATTTTTTTTTCTTGTTCTGTTTATACCCTAGGTAAAGCAAAGAGGCTTTATAATTTAGTTTCATCTCTTCAATGTAACTTTAAAGATGGGTAGGTATTCTGTGGCTAAAGTCGAGTCACCCCTTGCCAGGATTGCACAACTGTGCAGGGTCTAGATGGGGGAAGGCTGGCTGTGCAACCACACGGAGTGTGTGTCCGAAAGACTGAAGATGGTGGGAAGTTACTAAAAGCTTACAGGTGTTACCAGAAATTAAATACTAAGGAAGGCATGAAGTATATATTTGATCAACTACAAATCTGAATCCTGGTAAGCCTTTATGTCCGGGGGAGTATATAGGCCTGTAAGATTTTTCACTTGGGATGAAACCTTTAAAATCCAGTCCTCAGAAGGGTTTCCAAGCTTCGAGGTTTCTGCTTTTGATGGTGCCGAGGTATTTGGCCTGGGGAGACGGTCCTCTCAGTAAGAAAAGGAATGGATTGAGTGTGTGGTCTCAGTTAAAATAATAACTGAGTGATAAATAACTGAAAGGGGTAATAATTATCCTAAATTCTGACTTTTGTTGCCCATACCTACCCATAAATAATGATAGTAGCACGTTTTTGTGGAGAAAAGTGGAAGGTTCAGTTTAAGTTGCTATTGCCTTTTTTTTTTTTTTTTTTTTTTTTACAGCTTTTCTAAATTATTCTTGGCCGAAATATAGAACTCTAATCTCTTTTTAGTGGCTTAGATTTTGTATGTATGCAAACATAAGGTATTTCAGGAATACTTTCCTGGATTTGTAAATGTTATACACCAACAACATTTTACATATATATATATTTTTTAAATATATTTTTATTGATTTTTCATAGAGAGGAAGAGAGAGGGATAGAGTTAAAAACATCGATGCGAGAGAATCATCGATCGATCAGCTGCCTCTTGCACACCCCTTACTGGGGATGTGCCCGCAACCAAGGTGCATGCCCTTGACCGGAATCGAACCCGGGACCTTTCAGTCCGCTGGCGGACGCTCTGTCCACTGAGCCAAAACCGGTCCCGGCAAACGTTTTATATTTAACGTGAAGTCGGTGGTGAGCTGTGAATGGTGTGCTTTGTGGCGCTGTCTGCAGGGTTGCTGCGGAGTCACGTGTGCCCGTTCTCACTTGACAGGATCAAAGAATCCTCGGGGTGGCAGCAGGTGTTCACCAGCCCCTACTTGGATTGGACAGTTGAACGAGTTGCTCTAAATGCGAAGGTGGTCGGCGGTCCCCATGGAGACAGAGACAAGATGGTGGCCGTGGCCTCGGAGAGCAGCATCATCCTCTGGAGCGTCCAGGACGGCGGGAGCGGGACGGAAATCGGTGGGCAGAGCTGTGTGTGTGCTGCATGTTGCTGGTGCGTGTGATGTTCTGAAGCTCAGCAGGATTGCCCGTGAATAGCAAACCTGATAGTGGTCACAGGTCCCCTCGGTGGGAGAGATGATCTTTAAAGAGGGGAGAAGTGACATTTTAGTGGTTCCAGTATAAAAGTCCCGCAGACGTTTCTGGCTTTTAAAGAGCTTTGCACGTTTGTTTAAAATGTTTACTTTAAACTCGGCACATTTTGCTCTCAATGGACCCACGCCTGGCAAAACATTTTGTTGCGGAAGACACAATAAGGCAAGTCACACCTATAAAGTTGAAAGGAAGGTGAAGTTTATTTTTAAACTTTGCCCACAGGTGGCCCAGTTTCTGTAAAGCCCGCCTTTTGTGAGTGAGAACGCACGGGGCGTGTTTGTGGGCATCTTCTAGCTTAGATGGTGCAGGTGCAGGCTGAGCTGAGCGGGCGGCTGCTGGTTGCCCTTGAAGCCGGGGATCCGTCTCTAAATAGAAGGAAAACACGACATTTTATTTTAGGTTATAAGCAGCTTCAGGTAAAGTCTTAGTAACTGTGAAAGGTCTTCAGAACAGGTTGAAAAGGAATATTGCAAAACAGCAAGGTATCATCGTTTCATGTGTTTCTCTGTGTGGGGGAGGGAAACCTGGATTTCAACACAGAAATTTACTGGACAGTGATGAGGTTACAGCGATGGAAAGACAAAACGGAAACTGCTAGTAGGAATAAAGTAAACTGAGTTAGTCTTGGGGAACTTAGGTTGGTTACCCCATAACCCTACCAACCAGAGAGTTCTAGAAAACGTAAGACCTTATCACACGTCACGTAGTCTGGACTCGGTACTCTCCTAAGATAATGAGTGAAAAGGGGAAAACTGATACAGAGTGGGGTGTGGTGTTTTTCTTTTTTTCTTTTCAGATTGCTCTGTAACAGGCCAGTGAGGGAAGGAGAGGTTTGCCTTGTGCTTGCCCAGGCTAGTGGGTAGGTAGCTGTGTTGTGAGACGCTATATAGTAACGGTTCATGCTCTGGGAGAGACATTGGCTGTCACAGACATTCTCCAGGACCTGACAGCAGCGCCCCATGATGGCGAGGCTGGTGTGGCCATCAGGGGCTGCCCTCCCTCATGTAACTGTGTGTGAGCGTGGCGTCTGCCGGCCCTCTCTCACCCACAGGCCCTCAGGACAGACCTTGTCATTGCTGCTCCTGCTGCCGTCCCTGCGGAGGGCGGTCAGGGTGCGGGGCCTGAGCAGCAGTGACATGTTACATTTCTCCATCACTCAGAGCGTCCTCCTTCATTTCCCAGGCCCTCGATTCCTCTAGAGTAACCCACGTCTGCTGGTTTTCCTGGTTCTGTTCTGCCTCTTGCTGAGCCCATGGTCTGCAGGTAGTTGGCTTCGCATGCTCTCCACAGTTGTTTGGCATCAAAATGAAAGTCCTGTTCCGTAAGAGTTCTCGAAAATTGCAGGTGAAATAGCAGTGCTTTTCCTTTCTTTTTGTTATTCCTGAGAGAGGCCTGGCTTTTTTAAGATCCCTGAAGGTTTCTCACAGTTAGTGATTGCTGCTGGTCTTGTCTGTGTGCGGTGCAGGTTTGCACAGAACGAGGAATACCCGCTACAGGTGTCAAGTTCAAAAGAAATCACTTCTCTCTCCCGGCTTACGGTTTTAATACATGCTGCAATTGCATTTAATTTGTTTCTCTTCGATGCCATTTTTTTCTAAGCTAGATGTTGAGGAAATTGTTCATGTAGTCACATAATGGGTACTTTTAAAAAAAAGTAAACTGATACCTGAAACAGCTTAAAATCCACATTAAACAAATAGGTGAGGTATTTTCCCATCACTTTTAAATAAAAAGACAGTTTTTATAAAATGTTTTTCAAATAATTAAGGTAATACTACTTGTGTCAAAATTGAATTGTAACACTTTGAAGGTGAACTAGACACCGAGACCTTTAGCTGCAGCTGCTTTAGAGATGAGACGGCGAGAACCAGACAGGCTGCTGGAGCAGCTCCTGCTGGGGAGAAGCTGTGTGGCCAAGAGCACCACCCCCAGGGGAGCCTGGGCTTCTCTGCATCAGATGCCATGCTCCTGCTCTTAATGTGGAGTGTTGGCTCCTTCCAATCTTCCCACTACCCCTCATTCCCCCCGTCCCCCCGCACCCTTTTCCTCAGATTCCCTGGGCCTCCCAAGGCGGCCCCAGGTGATGAGCTCCTTCCTGTTCACCTTTTTAAAAACCCACTCTCACGCCTTCTTCCCTAAGAAACATTCTCAACCCCTTCCTACCCTTTTGGCCTCTCTGGGTAGTTTATTCCTATGTGTCTGGTGTTGCTGTTACCTGTGCTATAATGGGCTGGTGGAATCTTTCCTCCATCGCACCGTAAGCTCCCAGTGATACTCCGGCTTGTGTTGTCAGTCCATGGCCTAGAATCGTGCCTTTTGGCTAAATTCCCCTGAGATGGACCTGCTGGGAAACCAGGGATGCAGACAAGCAAGCGAAGGCCTGGGGGTCTGAGTGCTGAACGACCCCTTACTTCTTTGCTTGTCTTCCCACTTCCATTTTATTTTATTTTATTTGTTTATTTATTTATTCATTTTTATTTTTTTTGCTTATTTCCAGGTGTCTAGGTCATTGAAGCTTCCCAAGTCTGTGTTCCTCAGACCAGTGGTTCCCAGCCATCTGGTCCAGGAGCTGCCGCTACGTCTCCCTGGGTTTTAGAGCAGCGCAGTGGCTCTGATTGGGGGAGCAGGAGCCGGTTAGCTTATTTTGTTCGGAAAGATAACTGGGTGCAGGCACCACAGCCGCCGATGACAGGACGTCCCATCCCAGTGCGAGGACCGGGGCCAGGCGTCTGCCTGCTTTAGGAGTGTATAAGCTCATTTCTGGTCCCCTAAGTATTAGTACCTGGTTTGTAGACATGAGACTAGGTTAAAAGCAGTCACCGTTAACGTGCTTTTAAGGTTTGGGTTCCATGGATGACAGACCAGCCGCTTTACTTCTTATTCCCTCAGGCGTGTTCAGCCTCGGCGTGCCCGTGGATGCGCTCTTCTTCATCGGGAACCAGCTGGTGGCCACGAGCCACACGGGGAAGGTGGGCGTGTGGAACGCCGTCACTCAGCACTGGCAGGTGAGCCCCCCCGGGAGGAGCAGCCGCCACCAGACTGCATCTGCTGCTGACTGGGGGGTTCCTTTTGTCTGTTTGATTCTGCAGAATGAGTGCAGAAATGTGCATTGGCATATTTGCTTCTGGATGAAATTTGACTTTTTATTTAGAATTTGAAGTCACTCTGCAAAGTTTTGAAACTGCGATCTGCTCTTATTTCCTTGACCTGGTTTGAGTTGCAACGTTTAGCTCTTTAGTCTGAGAGCTTATTTGCCTTAATGCCAATTCCTAGGAAGCAGGTGAAGTCTGCAGGGGGCAGAGGGAAAGCAGGGAGCTGCCTTTTCACAGGAAGAATGGTTATGAAGGGAAGAAGCACTGTCCGGAAGTCTGTGCTCTGGCCTAAGTGTGCCCCTCACCAGGGACCGAGCAGGCCATTGATGGCTGCGTGCCCTGCTCAGACCTGGCCTTCCAGCCCTCAGTGCTGTGGTCCCAGAACCATGTGCCCAGAGAGAATCCTCCCACATTCTGAAAGGAAAGTGCCCCTGTGCAAATTCAGTTCTAAAAGCTTTAAAGGGAATCACGCACGTGATTCTTTACCATTCCCTGTGCAGGGTGTGTGCGCGCATGTGTGCGTACGAAATGTCCATTTCTAAGCCCCACTTACAGTGAATGTTGGTGGTATTTTATTAAAAGAATTCTGAGAAAAGGGAGCAGAGAATAAAGTGTAATCAATACTGACATCTGATGACCATCTTGCCACCCAGGTTCAGGATGTCATCCCTATCACAAGCTACGACACCGCCGGGTCGTTCCTCCTGCTCGGGTGTAACAACGGGTCCATCTATTACATCGGTGAGCGAGCACGTCACCTTCTTTACCTTAGGCAAGCGCCCTCGGCTTCGGTGTGACGGGAACGTTGTTTTGCAGACATGCAGAAGTTCCCTCTGCGGATGAAGGACAACGACCTCCTCGTCACCGAACTCTACCACGACCCTTCCAACGACGCCATCACCGCGCTGAGCGTCTACCTCACACCCAAGACAAGTCAGTGCCCGCGGCTCCTGTGCTCGCTTCCCGGATGGCGGAGCTGAGGGTGTCACGTCTGTAGGCCGAGCACACGTGTGTTCATGTCCACGTCAGACGGGGCCCAGGCAGGCAGCCACGGGGGCGACTTTGCACTGCCGCCTCCGAATCATTACAGCGTCAGCCGGAGTGACCAAACACGTCACTCCGACCTTCCCATTGGAGCAGCTGGTTTTGTTGTGAAATCGGGAGCCTTTCTGTTTTTTTTAACCAAAAGCAGGAGCTCTTAGACTCTTCATCTTCATTGGACAGAGATGAGCTCGTTTCCTTCGCAAATTTCAAATTTCAGTTGCGGGAAGACATTTTACTTGGAAGTTCAGGGTAACTGTCATTGCCTTTCAAAGGCCTTTGCAGTGGAATTAACAAGCTCTGTCGATTGGGAAGTCCTTATATTCCGGGGTGCACAGTAAACATACACGGGAACTTTAATCGGCAATGACAGGAATTGTAGGAAGGCTAATGTGCACAGTGATAGCGATAGGTTTGAGGGTCACTGGTAAAATGTCACTTTATGGAAATCATTCGTTGGTCTGAAAAAAAACCAAGTTCTAGTGCCCACAGGGGCTTTGGACTGAGACTGAGGCGAGAGTTTATACCGGGCCCAGCAAGCCGGCAGGCTCTCTTCGTTAATGGCTCCCGGGCTGCCTGTGGCGGCTCTGGCCATAACGGACAGTGAGGTGCACAGGGTAGAATGCTTGCTGCCCGGCCTCTCTCAGCGAGCTGCCCTCTGCAGAGCGAGCTCAGCTCCTTTGGAAGCTGCGCTGCTGCTGCAGAGGCTGGAGCCGCCGACCGGCCAGGGGACGTGCTCTCCCGCCCGGCTGCAGGAATGAGGGAAGCGGGTGAGGCGCCGGCAGAGCCCGGAGGCTCCCTGTCTGAGGCTCTGGAAGAGGCCCCTGACCCCATCCTCCTCCAGCTCTGGGGGGGCCGGGAGCTTATTAGAAATGGAGCCACAGGTGGCCTGACGGGAGGAGCTGGACAAGGTCAGCAACAGTGTGGCACATGTGCTGTGAGCCAGGTGGGGTGTGTGTGTCCAGGGAGAAGGGCTCTGAAACTGAAGTAGGAGAGTCTAGTACCCCACTTGACTCCTCCAGGAAGATTCTGTAGTGGAGCCACGTAAACGGAAGAGATGGCCATGCTGGGCTGGAAGGAACACGGACGATGGCGTTGGGAATACTGGGGGGTGGCGGTGGTGATCTCAGCACTTGAATCTGCTTTGTTGCTCAGTAAATGTTTATAGAAGACCTATGATGCCTTGGGCACTCTACAGGCTGACTTAGACAAAAAGATGATTAGTCTTCTGTCCATCAAGGAGGAGAGGAGGGTAGACGGGAGTAGATGATCAGGTGTGACAGCTGCTCTGAGAACCTCACACAGTGCAGGGAGTGCGGGAGGGCAGTTACCTCTGGGGTGAGGCGCAGAGAATCCCCGGTCCCGAGCCGGGCTGGTGGGGCTCTGGGTCAGCTCTGCCCTCCACCTCGCAGGGGGGGCTCTGAGAGGGCGCCTTCTTCATGTTTATTGGGGCCTAATGCCCCCCTCGCCTGTGCCCAGGTGTCAGCGGGAACTGGATTGAGATCGCCTACGGTACCAGCTCGGGGGCGGTGCGGGTGATCGTGCAGCACCCCGAGACGGTGGGGTCGGGCCCGCAGCTCTTCCAGACCTTCACCGTGCACCGCAGCCCCGTGACCAAGATCATGCTGTCCGAGAAGCACCTCGTGTCAGGTAAGGAGGCTCGGTGTGCACGGAGCGCGTGCCTCTGGGACTGCCTGCATTTCACAACAGGGAGACCACCAAAGCAGCCTTTTCTACACTCCTGGGCATATTTTTGCCTTCAGTACAAAATATCTTTTAAAAATATGCATTTATTTAAAAAAAAAATTAAAAATATGCATTTATTTAAAAAAAAATATATATATATATATATATAATTTGATTGCAGAGAAGGAGAGGGATAGAAACATCGATAAGAGAGAAACATCAATCAGCTGCCTCCTGTACACCTACTGGTGATGTGCCCGCAACCAAGGTCCATGCCCTTGACCGGAATCGAGCCCGGGACCCTTCAGTCCGCAGGCCGATGCTCTATCCACTGAGCCACACCGGTTAGGGTTCTGTAAAACTTTAATGCCAGGTGAAGTACTTGCATCACTGCACTCAGTGAGAAGCCTGCAGGGCCGGAGCCAGATTCGAAACCAAGCCCCCAGGTCTCCCCCTCGAGTCGGCACCTCATGTGCGAAGAACTCTGCTTCTGCGACAGAACTGTTACCCTCAGCTAGAGGGAGGCGGGGTCAGGCCATTTGCGCCTGTGAGAAACACTGTTCAGCTGGGTTCTTTTTACACGACAGTGCTTAGGAATCGCAGTAGTAATTGCTGTTATTTTGATGGAGATGATATGGTAACATGTGCCACACTACATAGTAAAATTTGCATTTTAATTCCATTTCATGTTGGTTTGAAATGTAAGTAAATTTGTCAAGAAAAATGTCCAGCCAAAACCGGTTTGGCTCAGTGGTAGAGCATCAGTCTGTGGACTGAAAGGTCCCGGGTTCGATTCCAGTCAAGGGCATGTACCTTGGCTGTGGGCACATCCCCAGTGGGGGGGTGCAGGAGGCAGCTGGTCGATGTTTCTCTCTCATCGACGTTTCTGGCTCTCTCTCTCTCTCCCTTCTTCTCTGTAAAAAAAATCAAAAAAAAAAAGTCCAGCTTAAGCCACAAATCTGGAGTACTTTGTGTGTGCAATGCTCAGTATGTTACTCTGCCACCTGGTGGACATCAATGTAAGTGTAAAAATGTGTATATAAATGTAATGACTTTCTTTTTCCATAGTGTTTGTTTTCATGTCTTAGTAATATGAAGTTTTTAATTAACAAAATTGCCATAGTTGCTCATTTGAACCAAGTAACAATTTGCCATAATTTTAAAGATATTTAAATTTTTCTGAATCCTTGGATCAATATTGAAATCAGGCTATTATTTCCCATAAAGCTAAATAAACAGCCTAGAACTAAATGTCTTTTTTTTTTTTTTAACAGAAAGCTGGTATACTGAGAATTTTGTTACCTAAATAACATTTGTATATTTTTTTTATTCTTATTGCAATTAGCCAAAATTAAATTTCTTTCTACAGTTTTGTTTTAAAATGTGCAACTATGGCATTTTACCAGTAAGAAATGTTGCATATCTACAGTTAATTTCAGGTATTTTCCTAGTATTTACTGATGAGTTCATAGCTTATTGGTAAGAACAAGTTTCTAGAATCATGTCAAATTAGTGTAAGTTTTTATTAAGGTATGCCACAAAATTTACATTAACAATACTTTTTTGCTTGTATTTTTAATTTACATGTTTAGACCAAAGGGAGAAAAAAGATTATCTCAGTATATGCCCACTTACTATTTATATGACAAAGTAAATGAAGTTAAAGTGTGTTTTTAAAAACATACTCTTATTTGATATAACAATACATACTCTTATTTGATATAACAATAACTCAGATTTATAGGGAATCTTAATTTTAGTTTTTCTCATGTAACTGTCAGTGGGCAAAAAACCGCTGGTTCCTAACAGCTTTTGACAAATGTCCTTTGTGATGATACATGTCCAGTCGCTCCTGGTCTAGGTTAATATTTGAGTAACAGAAGGAGAAAATTTCTGGTTTTAAAAAAATAAACTAGGCACCTTGTTTCCTATCTTTTCTCTTACAAACACTTTCCTTGAACCTTTTCTACTCTAGAGGCTACTTCCATAAGGTTCCATAGATTCACTTATATACCTTACATGTGCAGACAGGAACACCATATTCTTTTAGCGCTCTCACTGTTACTGGTTAGGTAAAAATTTAGTATAATTTTAAGATAAAGGTGCCATTTGCCACTCCAGAGATGTGCTAGGACCTATTGAATGGTCACAGTGAAAGCTAGTGTGTTTATAGAAGCGTTTTGTGGCGCTCTTACAGATCCCCGTGTAACAGCTCTGGTGTCCGCTTCCCTCCTAGTCTGTGCAGATAACAACCACGTGCGGACATGGACGGTGACACGGTTCAGAGGCATGATCTCCACTCAGCCCGGGTCCACGCCGCTCGCCTCCTTCAAGATCCTGTCTCTGGAGGAGACGGAGAGTCCCGGCAGCTACACCTCTGCCAACGACATCGGTGAGCGAGCTTGTGTGGGGTTTCCCACCCCATGTGGGCGGGGCAGACTGAACAAGAGTAAAAGCTGGAAGGGAGTTTTAAAAGCTTTTCATTTTAATTATGAAATTTTCATTTTAATTATGAAATTCATTTGAAACCAATTTAGCACATATCTCCAAATGCTAACCACTTTTGTTTATAATTAAAATCCATGATGGTTATGCGAATTGGAACATTTTATTAATAAATAATTGTTCATCTCATGGTATGATTCACATTATATACTTTTGTGAATATTTTAGCTATTGAGTATGATGGGATAAGACTTATTAAAACGTTACATTTAAGTTTATGAAATGTTACATTTAAGTTTTTTATGAAAACACTTTAAGAATCTTTCCAAAATGGATGAGTCTATGATTTGCCTTGCCAAGTGTAACCAAGTGAAGAAAATTGAATCTTTTTCATTAGATAAGAAAACTTGGTAGGGTGCAGGCTTCTGATTCACTAAATTCTATTGAATGAGGTTACACTTTATTTCTAAGACTTTGCATGTTGGCTTTCCAAAAACAGTACAGTCAGTGCATAAAAGGAGCTGAGCACATTCTCAGAGGGAGTGCGTAAAGGGGGCTTATGCGTCCCCAGGTTTCCCACGGGCTCGGACCATGGACGCTCCTGAGCTTATTCCTGCCATCAGCTTTAACAGCCTCCTGCAAAACAAGCAGATTTGAATTATGTATTTAAATTTTTTCATGCAAGTTGAAGTCCTCGCATCATTGCATTTTGTCTGTTTGACGTGGAATGAAGGCCACACTGACAGGCATGAAAATCCTTTCCCCCCCAGTATTAATGTTAAATGAAACCATTTAAACTTGAACTTTTTTTTTGCATCGTCTGATCAAGGGCCCTTTGGAGAGCGAGATGACCAGCAGGTGTTCATCCAGAAAGTGGTCCCCATCACCAACAAGCTGTTCGTCAGGCTCTCCTCCACCGGGAAGAGGTGAGCTGGCTGCGCCGTAGACCACACACAGCTCATTGCACCATGGGTCAGAGTGCGGGCAGACACACACAGCCGAGAGGATCTGTCCGCTGCCTCGTCTGGCTTTAACTGGAATGAGGACAGGACACTGAGTGCTGGATCTCTGGGAACATTTAAGATCTCAGGCTGGCCAGTTAGGAAGGACTAGTGACAGCAGAGCAAACACAGGAGTGGGGCGGCGGGAGCTGATCTGAGGGCTAGTTCTGGCTCTTCCTCACCAGCTGCCGACACTCACCCTCAGTTCTTTGGTTCTCTGAGCCCCCGTTTCTCCATAAAAGAAGGTCCCTACCTTGTAGGAGGGCGTAGGACCAAATGAGCATAAGCATGAGCTGTCTGGTGTAGCCCTGACTGGTACAGATGCCGAGTAGAAATTAGTTTCCTCTGTCTTGTCCTTTTGACTGTTTTAAAAACGTTATCGCCTCAGACACATTGAGTATAACATTTCTCTTCTTTAAAAACATAGAACTTTTTTTTGCATGTCAGAATTCCTTAGAACTTTTTAAGGAAGTTATGGATACTCTATTAATGTTACTGTTTTTAATAATTCTCAGTTATCATTCAGCTATTTTAAACTGAGATGATACATTTTTTTTTTTAACGAAGTTCATTGCATGAATTGATTCTGGAAAATTATATGCACTAAACTATTTTTTTTTTTAAAAGAAAATGGATTAGGAGCCTATAAGGTAAAAAGGAAATTATTACCTTGAGAAATGTTATAAATCACTCAGTGTTCCGTGCAGATTGGAAGAAGCTGCCAAACGTTTATTTAAACTGCAACGTAGTATTTCATCTTGTTCCGTTCTAACCTCCCTCTCTTTAGCTCACACAGTAGCAATGTGTTGTACCA
Source organism: Nyctalus aviator (assembly GCA_036971965.1). Classification (NCBI taxonomy): domain Eukaryota; kingdom Metazoa; phylum Chordata; class Mammalia; order Chiroptera; family Vespertilionidae; genus Nyctalus; species Nyctalus aviator. The sequence continues at coordinate 8,015,335 of CM072940.1, read as the reverse complement.
ACTACAGTTTATACCTGCGAACTTGACTATTCCAGAGGAAAAGATAGATTTATAAAAAATAAGCAGACATAGAACAGCAGCCCCTTAAGCAGCTCAGGCCCCAAGAGATCAGAGTATAGTCCTGCTGGAGGATACTCGCCAGGCCTCTCCACAGGCTGTACATTTCTCGTCTCAGATTTGTATAATTTACACATAACATACCTTTTAAGTGACTTCTCAACATCTTTTCTAGTGAATGTCCGTAGCTTCCTTTGAATGAAGTGCTCCATTCTTCCCAAGGCTCTTTCAACATTGACTTATTATTCGCCTGGTTTCAATTACTTAGTGCATTATTTTATAAGAACCTTTGCATTAGACTAAAGAAACAGTGTACCTTTGATTCCTGTTACTTGCCTTGGCCCCTTTACATCTGTTGATGCTTGTGGGGTGTTCAGCTCTGAGGGTAATTGGGATGTTGGAGTTACTTCCTGTGCAGTGCCGTCCGGCCGTGGCTGACAGCTGGGCGCCACCATCTCTTCCAGGATCTGTGAGATCCAGGCCGTGGACTGCACCACCATCTCCGCCTTCACCGTGCGCGAGTGCGAGGGCTCCAGCAGGATGGGCTCGCGGCCCCGGCGCTACCTCTTCACTGGCCACACCAACGGCAGCATCCAGATGTGGGACCTGACCACCGCCATGGACATGGTCAGCAAGAGCGAGGACAGGGGTAGGTGTGGGGACAGGGTGCGGGGCGGGCGCAGGCCCCGGGGTGACGCGTGTGTGTTGTAACGCACGTGCGTGCGTGTGTGTATGTGCTCCCGCAGATGCAGGCGGCCCCACGGAGGAGGAGCTGCTGAAGCTGCTGGACCAGTGCGACCTGAGCGCGTCCCGCTGCGCCACGCCCAGCATCAGCCCGGCCGCCTCAGTGGTACAGCACAGCCGGCTCCGGGAGGCCGGCTCCAGGTGGGGACTGTCCACGGGCTGCCTGCTTTCCCACTGCACTGCCGTCACAGAATACTTTCCCACTGCATGTCCCCACGGCACGCAGCTGGTCTTTCATAGGGAGAACATCTTTATCCCTGACCCCATTGTGGGAATTTCTGCTCATTTGGGTCCTTTTTTGTGATTGAGAATCGTCCAAAGGAAATCAGAAAATTCCTCATCTGTGACCTTGGAAAGTATGTGGTCGCGTTGTCTTGTCTGATCTTCAGACACCATGTGACTCTCTCTGCTGAGGGGTGACTGACACGCAGCAGTTACTGGTGCCCAACATGACGATTCGGAATTTGCACGCATTTTGTACTTTTAAGACGATGGCATAGTATATCTTTTTAATGTTTTTTAAAAATCCAAATCTAAACTCAAGGCTTGCTGCTGGTGCCACCGTGGTTTTAAAGCCCTTCCCCCAGCTTTTTTCAGCCAGCCACAGATTGAGCTACAAATACAGACCTGAGGCTGTGAGTACAGCATAGGGAAGGCGGGGAACCTCGTTTCTCGAGCTTGATTTGTGCCAGGAGGCTGATGGAAAGCGAGTCATTTCTTCCCATTAGAAGTAATGTAAATCGAAATCTTATCCATTCCAGACCCCCCAAGTGATGCTGTTTTAATCTTTCTTTTATATAGTACACGTCTAATGTACTGTTTAATCTATAAACAAGCACTTTAAAAAGAAAAGGGTCATGAAAATTTAACAATTAATAAGCAGCCATGAAAGCAAAAACACAAATACCCACAGCACAATAGCCTGCGATTTTAGCTGAAGTAAACTGCTAAAATGTGTTTTTGTGCGTCCTCTCCTGTCACCTGAGAGGCTGATCCTACAGGAGTCAGCATGGCAGGGCTGTCAGGGAGAAGCGAACTGTTCAAGATGGGAGATGTATGTTCGAGAAACGAGGTTCCACTGTGTAGTCAGTACAGTAATAACCTTACCGTGCCAGATGGTACATCACATAAATGTCTGATCACGCTGGTGTCCACCTGCAACTAATAAATGTCTTATGCCCCTGTCATTGGAGACAGAATCCCGCTTCACTGACTACACCTGCGATATTTGCATGGGTAGTTCATACACACGTAACTTTAAAGCACTTAAATGTGCTTTTACAGACAGAAGTAAGAACGTAGGTATTTACATGTTCAGGTAATGCGTGTGTGCACTGCGGCCTCATTCCTGAGACGTGCCCTGACCTGCGATTTCTGACCCTCCCAGCCTCCAGCTGCAGCACCACGAGGCCATCCCCGAGGCGGCGACCTACAGCTCCGTGCGGCCGTACCGGGAGAGCCCCCTGCTGGCCCGGGCCCGGCGCACCGAGAGCTTCCACAGCTACCGCGACTTCCAGAGCCTGCACCTGCCCCGCAGCCTGGAGCGCGCCGTGCCCGAGGACGCCGGCCCCGGGCCCAGCCAGGCCGAGGTGCAGCGGGCGGCCGGGGACTGTGCGGGGCCCGAGGGCCCGGCTCCCGGGGCCGAAGCGCGGGGAGCCAGGGAGGCGGACGGGGGCTCGGAGACGCACAGAGCGGCCGAGGCCGGCCCGGAGGCCAAGAGGAGGGCGCCCGAGGACGACGGCGACCGAGGGGAGCCCCGCAGGAAAGGCGGGTTCGACGGGGGCGGCTTCCTGGGCAGGAAGAAGGGGCCCCACCTGGCCTCCTCGCCCAGCACCTCCAACGGAGGCACCGACTCGCCGGGCACCGCGTCCCCGTCCCCCACCAAGACCACGCCGTCCCCCCGGCACAAGAAGAGCGACTCCTCGGGGCAGGAGTACAGCCTGTGAGCGCCTGCAGGTGGTGGCCCGTGGAGAGCAGGGGGCTCCCGGGTGGCTGACGGCAGGCGCGGGCCACGCGGACCACCAGCCTGAACGCGGGCCTCTGCCTGTGGTCAGACACCCAGCAGCCTCGCCACCAGCCCGAGGCGCAGGGCCGGACCAATGAGCCTAACTCCTGGGTCCAGTGCACTGGCTTCCACACCAGAACTCTACACAGACGTGGACTTCGCTTCCAACCTTCCTAACACAATGAGACGGAGTAACCGGAAGAAAACCCGAGCTCTTGTGACCTTTCTGAACAAGGACGTTCAGTTGATAATCTGTAAAGCTAGTCCAGGGAGCTCAGAAACACGTGTCGTAACTCCCCCCACCTTAACCGGAGGGGAACACCCCTGAGAACATGGGGACCGACCGACCGACCACATTCCTCACCTAGGCTCCGCCTGAGCCTGCCTCGCCGGCTATCTTAAGTCACACACACTTCTCAGTTGTGGAACTTAGTCTCTCCCCCTAATTGTGGTTGCACAGTGTTTACCGATATTTAACGAGGTGCTACGTTTGTGGAGAAATGCCGTGTCATTCACAACACTATTGATGCTGAGGGTACTTGTCAGTGTGGGTCATCTCCTGCGTCTCTTTGTTGGTCTTAACCCTTAGCATGAGTCACCAGTAAATGCCCAAAAGCCCACTCACGCTTCCTTTACAGTGGGCGCAGCTGTCTGTGAACAGGTGGACTAGTGGAACAGTACGGACAGAGCTCCGAGTGCCCAGAAGGGAACACTACACAAGGGTAGGCTGCCTTCTGTAGTAGCCAACATAAACAGTCAAATCAGGACGCGGCCACCTGGTTAACGGCCATGCGTCCGGAATGGAACCGTCCCCATTTCTTCCAGATGCGCCTGAATGTTTAGAATCGAAGTCGCCACGATTATCGTTACAACCAGCGGTGTCACCAACAGTCTGATTTTAAAACTGGGAGACCGGAGTGGATACGCGAGGTTTGTGTCTGTGGGCGCGTGTGGGCGAGGCCCGCCGCCTGCTGAGGAAACTACAAGGTCTGGCTGCTGCGAAAACGTTCCTTTGAATATATTTTAAATTGTTAAGAGAAAAAGATAATGTTTTGTAATTTTTGTTCCATGTGATTGGAATGACTTTTAAGTATCTGCAAATAGGGTAATTGTGAAGCATTAAGCATTTACTGGTGAAAAATGTCTATGTTCCCATTCCAGGAAATAAGTGAGTAAAACTGAATAAATGCTTTCAAGTTTACCATAGCGTCAGTGGTTTCACAGCCGTTGTCCTGTATTTATTTAAGTCAAATAAAAAGGAGGAAGACTATCTCGTGTGTTCAGTGGTTTCAGGAACCTGTGTAAAGTGTACCTACATGCGTCTGTCCCTGTCTTCCTCCCGTACCGAAGGGCGGGAGAGGGAGAACCAGTGTGGATGAAGGGAACTTCCGGAGCCAGCGAGGGAAGACGGCAGGCTGTCCCATCTTCCTCATCATCACGTACAAGAAATTGAGTATTGAACACAGCAGCCTTTTCCAAGAGTGAAAAGCTACTGGGAGCAGTCACGTCCCGCTAACGGGGATGCTGCGTGGGAGTATCCGAGTACACACCCTCCCTGAGCGTGCGACCTCTGGTGACCCCGCAGGGCCTGTGCCCATGAGAAGAGCTATCCTCACGGGGTCGGACCCGCAGGGACATGCTCTGAGGCTACTGACTCCTCTCCACTGGTAACATCTGACTGTTTAATCTGGTCTCCGTCAGAGCCAGGTGAGAGGTGAGCATCTGACTGTTTTATCTGGTCTCCGTCAGAGCCAGGTGAGAGGTGAGCATCTGACTGTTTTTTCTGGTCTCCGTCAGAGCCAGGTGAGAAGTGCGGTTTGCATGTGCATGGCGCCCCTTGTGTCAGACGATCAGACCACAGCCTCTCCTGGGGAGCCTGTCCTCACTGCCTTGATGGGTGAGAGAATGACAAGCAGCGGTTCCTCACGCGTGAGGGAGGTGTGAGATGGCGCGGGAATGGGCGTGCAGCCCGCCTCCCATGTCACTCACGGTTTGCGGTGCCGGCTACAGCTGGGTGTCGGTGAAGGTGGTGTGCTCCTTGGTCACGGAGCTGAAGCCCTTGATGGCGTCCATCAGGTCCTCCTCGTCCAGGTACTGGGAAGGAAGCCACCGCGTTAGGTCCCCAGCAGCACGTCTCGTCTCTCACGGGCCAACCCCCTATGCTCCACACTCAAACTCACCGAAGCATCACGTCACTCGCACAGGCGAACTACAGACTAAGCCAACGTGTGCGTCACGGACGCTCCCATTGTGCCCAACTTACATCTTTCTCATTTCTAAGCCTTACGTTTTCTGGTCTGCAAAGCGGAAACTATATAAAAGTGGGGTGGGCAGTAAGAAAGTGTTAAAAACGGAGTACTTACGCAGCCTTTGTATAGAAATACACTCAAGATTTAGTTCAAGCCGGGACCGGTTTGGCTCAATGGATAGAGCATCGGCTTGGGGACTGAAAGGTCCCGGGTTCGATTCCAGTCAAGGGCATGTACCTTGGTTGCGGGCATATCCCCAGTAGGGGGTGTGCAAGAGGCAGCTGATCGATGACTCTCTCTCATCGATGTTTCTAACTATCTCCCTTCCTCTCTGTACAAAATCAATAAAAAATATATTTAAAAAAAAAAAAAAGATTTAGTTCAAAATGCAAGTGGGAGAGCTGGCACACAAGCTCTATGCCCCGTGCTCCCCACTCACTGCCTCTGTGTGTATTGAGTAGGTTCAGCAATATCAATCCTGAGGAAAGTGCGCCACCTACTGGCGTCTTCCGAGCAGTCACAGCATGCCCCCTGCTCCTAGCACTGTGGACAGCAGGCCCAAAGGGCTCCTTGTGGGACAGGGGGAAATGGCTCTGCAGTCACGTGATGTTTTGGGTCCCAGTGCATGAAAAAATGACGGTGCCCTCGGGCGAGGACACCCAGCACCTGAGCCCGGCGGTGTGCACTGAGCCAGCCACACAAACGCTATTGTGCACGCCCATCTGACGTGATCTGTTAACAGCTCGGCGACTCCTGCCACTTAGAAACTTTAGATCTGAGACGGGACCGTGGCACTGTGTCCTGTGAACATCCAGGAAATCCTTGATTTAAAAAGCCTATCAAGGCTCAGTGATTGAGCATCGACCTATGAACCAGGAGGTGTCATAGTTTGGTCGGACACATGCCAGGGTCGTGGGCTCGATCCCCAGTGGGGGGCGTGCAGGAAGCAGCCGATCAATGATTCTCAGCATTGATGTTTCCATCTCTCCCTCCCTCTCTGAAGTAAAAAGAAAAAAAAAATACAAATTTTAAAATGCCTATCATACATCATCATACCCAAACAAGGCCACTGCGTTTTATTTTGTCACTGTGATGAGAACCTGGAGTACTGGAACTTGTTCTAAGAGTCTCCTTTCGTTCAGAAGGGCTTCAAAAGGAAGCCAGCAACTCTTGGGGTGAAGGAGATGTTAGAGCTTGGAGAGAAGGAAAGGGGAGAGCAGAGGCTGGAAGAGACCTCGGGAGTAATTCTGCCGTGGAGGGAAGTGCGAATGAAGCCCTTAGCTGGCTCTCTATCACCTACTGTCCCCAAGGACCGGGGCCCGCCAGCAGTCACCTAGGCAGCCTGCACAATGAAGAAGTTCGTTGGGCGGTTCAAACCAGAGACTTGCTCATTCCAGTCACTGGGGCTCATGGCGAACATCAGAGGGTGTACCTTGTGCCTCATTCCAGTCACTGGGGCTCATGGCGAACATCAGAGGGTGTACCTTGTGCCTCATTCTTGGGCCAAGTACGTTTCCGGTCCCTTCTACCATGTATGTGTCTCACTTTAGTTTATTTTTTGAGCCCTACTGTGTGCTAACAAGACAAGACACCTTTCTACCCTGCTTGTCAGTCATAGCGACACCAGGAAGCTGTGGGTGAAGGGGCGGAGGAGAAGGCAGCCTTCAGCAGGTGCAGGAGGCCCACCCCCTGGTGAAGGTCACCCCGCTGGGGAGCTGAGCGGGGAGCTGAGCGCAGGCTGTTGGGGTGGTGGGGGGAGCGGGGAAGGCACTCACCAGGCCGCTGTCGTGGCCCATGATGGTCTCCCACAGCGCGTCGTCCACCAGGACCTGTTTGTCGTGCAGGGCCAGCAGCTGGCTGACGCTGCGGTGCAGGGAGGCCTGGGAGGCCTGGCTGAGCTGGCTCTGGCTCGGGATGCGCAGGACGGAGATGCTGTGGTTGCTCCGGAGGCTCACGCGGGCCCCGGACCGCGGGATCTTGGTGTCGGCCAGGCCCTGCGGAGGAAGTGACCCCGGTGACCAACGGGACGCCCCAAGCAGCCCGGTGAGCAGTGCCCTCCCGCGGGCTGTACAGGGAGCCCGTCTGTGCTGCCCTTAAGAACGTGTGCATCTTGGCCCTGCCCGTGTGGCTCAGTGGATAGAGCGTCGGCCTGCGGACTTCCAAGGGTCCTGGGTTAGATTCCGGTCAAGGGCACGTCCCTCAGGTGCAGGCTCCGCCCCAGCCTGGGCCTTGGTTGGGGCCCCTGCAGGGGGCAACCAATTGATGTGTTTCTCTCACATCAGTGTTTCTCTCTGTCTCCTCCTCCCTTTTACACTCTACCAAAAAGTCAATGAAAAAATACCTTTGGGTGAGGATTAAAAAAGAAAAAGTGGCTGAAATTGGTTTGGCTCAGTGGATAGAGCGTCGGCTTGGGGACTGAAAGGTCCTGGGTTCGATTCCGGTCAAGGGCGTGTACCTTGGTTGCGGACATATCCCCGGTAGGGGGTGTGCAAGAGGCAGCTGATCGATGACTCTCTCTCATCGATGTTTCTAACTATCTCTCTTCCTCTCTGTACAAAATCAATAAAAAAAATATATTTAAAAAAAGAAGAAAAAAAAAAAAAGTGATTGGACTTCCCACTCCCTATTTTCTCCTCCCGTGTCTTTCCCCTTGTTATAGGGTCCAGCCTCTGAAATAAACAGGTCCGGTACCCATATCGGAAACACAAAGGCAGCCTAAGACCTGGACCCTGATTAGGCCCGAGCCTGCGCTGAGAGCCAAGTCACGCATCTCTTACACATGGGCGGGCTCTGCGCTACCCTCATATCATCACACCACCCAGAGGCCATGCGCCCCACAGCACACAGGGGGGCGCTACCTCGAAGTGCATGGTGTAGCTCTTGAGGGTGACATTGCTGGTCGCGTCCGACACATCAGCCACGGAGTCAAACTGGGGACAGACGGGAGGTGGGGTCAGCGCGGGTGACACCTCAAAGCACATTCAAGCGCATTTTCCAGTGACAGTGTCGCACGCTCACACTCCAACCCCATCCTGAGACACGCATGTACCAGTACACACACACCTGCACACGGCTGCATCCCGCACGGGCCACACGGCACCGGCCCCAGGCGCCCTTCCCTGTCCCCGACAGGCCTGCTCCTCGGCAACGCAGTCTGGTCAGGGGCCCCCGTGCTCCCTGCTGTGTCCCGGGGAAAGGAGGCCTGGGAGGCTGACAAGGCTCCATTCATTCATTTCCACCTTTTAGAGTTGAAACTCGCCCCAGCCGGTGTGGCTCAGTGGACAGAGCATCGGCCCAAGGACTGAAGGGTCCCGAGTTCGATTCAGATCAGGGGCATGGACCCTCAATTGTAGGCTCGATCAACCAATCAATGTGTCTCTCTCACATCAATGATCTTCTCTCCTCCACTCTCTCTAAAAATCAGTGGAAGAACTATCCCCAGGGGAGGATGAAACAACAAAAAGAAAGCTAGGGACAGACGTCAGACAGCCCTCACTGTGTCCCGTCAGACACAGCCACCGCCCAGTCCCGGTGACGAGGATTCTGCCCGGTGCTGGGGAGTGGGCGGCGTCCAGACAAACCACGTGGGTCTCCCCCGGCGGGTAGACGCTCAGCGGGGACGTCCGCTTCTGCACGGGCACCAGCGGCGGCCGCTCGCGGATGAAGCGCTCCTGGTGGATCTTCCGCTGCAGGACCAGCGACAGGAAGATGGCCAGCAGGATGAGGCCCAGCACGGCCATCAGCACGATGAACCACAGCTCGCCGTAGAACTCCGTGCCTCTGCTCCCCGGCCCCTTCTTCCCTCCGGGCGTGGTCAGCTCCAGGCCTGCAGGACCGGGAGAGGAGGGAGAGAAGAGAGAAGAGAAAGGAGGAGGGGGAGGAAGGACAGGAGGAGAGAGGAAGAGGGGGAGGAAGGATAGGAGGGAGAGGAGAGAGAGGAGGAGGGACGGGAGGGAGAGGAGAGAGAGGAGTGGGGACAGGAGGGAGAGGAGAGAGAGGAGGGGGGATAGGAGGGAGAGGATAGAGAGGAGGAGGGACAGGAGGGAGAGATGGAGAGACAGGAGGGAGAGGAAAGAGAGGAGGGAGAGATGGAGAGATAGGAGGGAGAAGAGAGGAGAAGGGACAGAAGGGACAGGAGGGACAGAAGGGACAGGAGGGAGAGGAGGAGGGACAGGAGGAAGAGGAGAGAGAGGAGGATGGACAGGAAGAAGAGTAGGGAGGAGGAGAGAGGAGGGACAGGAGGGAGAGGAGGGAGAGATGGAGAGATAGGAGGGAGAGGAGAGAGAGGAGAAGGGACAGAAGGGACAGGAGGGACAGGAGGGAGAGGAGGGAGCGGAGAAGGGACAGGAGGGAGAGGAGGAGGGACAGGAGGGAGAGGAGGAGGGACAGGAGGGAAAGGAGAGAGGTCATTCCGGGGCAGTTCTGCCACCTCCGCCTGCGCTGGGCAGTACATGGGGAGGGAGTTTGCAGGGATGTGACCCAGTGACCTGGAGTCCACTTCTGACAGCCCCGTGGTGACGACGAGTCCCTGTGCCTCAGAGGCCACCCTCCCGCACGTCTGAGATGGAGAATTGGGGTCACAGCGCAGGCCAGAAGCCCCCTAATGAGGAACCAGTGTGCGCTGTTCGATCGCAACGAGAGCGCCACCTGGCTGTGCCCTCGGAGAGCGGGTGGCCTGTCCGCGTGGCGCAGGCCGTGGCTCCAGAAGTGGATCTGACGGGCCCCGTGGACCGCTGGCCTGAGAGGACCGGGCGTGCGGGGCGGCTGCCGGAGGGAAGGAAGCCCCGGAAAGGACAGGGCCCTCGGAGCGCAGCGGGAGGTGAGCCGGCCTGTCCTTCCTGCTGGAAGGCTGCCTCCGGGCAGGAGCACGGCAGCGGGAACACGCTGCGTCACAGAAATGAGAGCTGACGGCTCCCGCTGGCGGGACGATGCCTCTCGGAGTGTCCTGGGACTGCACAGTCCTCGGAGTTCCTCTTCCCACTCGGGGAAACCTTTCTTTTCCAAGTCCCTGTCACTTGGAGGGACTCGGCCCCTCAGCGGGCTGCGCTCAGTTTGGGGACCTGGTCCACGGGGATGTGCTTATTTACAAAAGCAGGTGCTTAGCACAGCCAGTGTGGCTCAGTGGTTGAGCGGTGACCCATGAACCAGGAGGTCAGGGTTCCATTCCTGGTCAAGGGCACAGGCCCGGGGTTGCGGGCTCCATCCCCAGTGGGGGGCGTGCAGGAGGCAGCCTGATCCATGATTCTCTCCCATCACTGATGTTTCTCTCTCTCCCTTCCTTTCTCTGAAATCAGTAAAAGTATATATATATTTAAAAACAAATAAAAGATGTTCCAGAAAGGTGCAGTTCTCTCTCTCTCTCTCTCTGGCTGCATTAGCTGGCACTGATGACCGATCGCCACCTTTCACGGAGGATACAGACGGACATTTACCCCGACCACCGTGCAGAATCTGGAACCCACCGTGCAGAACCTGGAACATGGCCGCTGCCACCAACACGAGTGACCAACACCAAGGTGGTGCTTTTATTGCAAAAGTGGGGCCTCTCTCTTCTCTCTGATCCCCTCCCTGTGGCTTCTCTGCACATCGTTGTCTGGGAAACAGGGGCGGGCGTGTGCACAGCTCTTTCCGGCGGCAGAGTCTGCGCAGGAGGGCAGCTGGCCCTCTCTCTCCGGACCCACTTGGCCTCTGAGGAGTGTGGGTCCTAACTCCTTGAGGGCTTTGGAAGATTTCCTCCGACCCTTCCCACAACCCCTTCCCTAAGTCTATGCGAACATATCAGCGCACGTGTGTGGACACAAGCACACGCGTGTTTCTCTAGCAAGAGGAGCAGGAGGTCCCCTGGACGTGAGGCGAGGCGGGTGCTCACCGAGGCCAGCGGAGGGGTCGTACTGGACCAGGGGCGTCTTGACGCTTCCTTCCTCCGTGGTGCACGTGACCTGGAAAAGGAAGGCTGGACAGCAGGCAAGGAGCTCGGTCAGCTGCACCCGCAGCGGCGGGCACACTTTCAGAAGAACGTGCATCACAGCAGGGACCCACCCGCTGCAAACACAATTCCCGGGCAATGGTGAGGGTTCACCCAATACACAACTATTCCTGATTTTATAATCATGGAGCTGCAATTAGTGCACAATACATTGCAATGCATCCTTCCTGTGATCCTCATTAAACACTGAGGATCACAGGAAAGATGTATTGCAAATATATAATTTTTTTAAAAAAATATGTTTTATTGACTTTTTACAGACAGGAAGAGAGAGGGATAGAGAGCTAGAAACATCGATGAGAGAGAATCATCCATCAGCTGCCTCCTGCACGCCCCCCCGACTGGGGATGTGCCTGCAACCAAGGTACATGCCCTTGACCGGAATCGAACCCAGGACCCTTCGGTCTGCAGGCCGACGCTCTATCCACTGAGCCACACCAGTTGGGCAATATGCTAAATAATATGCTAATTAGACTGGACAGCCTAAGGACCTTATGGATGAAGCCAGGGCTGCTTGGGCTGAAGCAAGCCACCGCTGTTGTGAGGACCAAGCCCCTTACATGATTTTGTGCATCGGCCTTTAGTGTGTGTGTGTGTGTGTGTGTGTGTGACAGAAGTAGGGGAGTTTAGAGCTTATATAGCCAAGTAAAAGAATTATCACGGTCCGGCCTATGTGGCTCAGTGATTGACCGTCAATCTATGAACCAGGAGGTCACCGTTCAATTCCTGCTCAGGGCACACGGTCAGGTTGCGGGGTTGATCCCCGGTAGGGGGCGTGCAGGAGGCAGCCGATCCATGTTCCTCTCTCATCATGGATGTTTCTATCTCTCTATCCCTCTCCCTTCCTCTCTGAAATCATTAAAAAATTAAAAAAGAATTACCAGAGGAGAAAGGAGAGTACACAGAATGTATCTTGTTCTGCATATGGTCTGCACCTGTTCCTTTAAAACCTACAGATGGCCAAAACCAGTTTGGCTCAGTGGATAGAGCGTCGGCCTGCGGACTGAAAGGTCCCAGGTTCGATTCCTGTCAAGGGCATGTACCTTGGTTGCAGGCACATCCGCAGTAGGGGGCTTGCAAGAGGCAGCTGATTGATGATTCTCTCTCATCGATGTTTCTAACTCTCTATCCCTCTCTCTTCCTCTCTGTAAAAAAAATCAATACAACATATTTTAAAAAAATAAATAAAATCTACAGGTGTATGTTTTCATGGAGGGACCAGAGTTGAAGTGGCAGTAGAGGCCCTGCTGGCCACGGGTCAGAGTGGCCATCCCGTGACACCAGGGCCCCGAGCGCCTCCCACACGGAGGTGCAGAAGCCCCCACTCACCTCGGTCCCCCGTCCTCGGGACGTAGACGGTGGTGTCCAGGCCGCGGTACAGGCGCTGGCTCCCGTCAGTCAGCATGAACTCCTTCAGCGGGCCGTGCAGGAGGAAGGAGCTGGCCCAGCTGATGCACACCATCGTCACGTTGCTGGTCACCGAGAACGGGGCTTGGTACTGAGGGGCTGCGGGAGAGACATCTGTCTGTTAGCAAAAGGATGACCTCCGAGGGTGTGTACCTTCAAAAAATTATATATGAGCCGAAACCGGTGTGGCTCAGTGGATAGAGCGTCGGCCTGCGGGCCGAAGGGTCCTGGGTTCGATTCCGGTCAAGGGCGTGTACTTTGGTTGCAGGCACATCCCTAGTTGGGGGTGTGCAGGAGGCAGCTGATGGATGATTCTCTCTCATCGATGTTTCTAGCTCTCTATCCCTCTCTCTTCCTGTCTGTAAAAAGTCAATAAAACGTATTTTTTAAAAATATGGAAGAGAGACCACCGGTGGGAAAGTGCGTGCAGTGCTTTCTCAGCAATGCTGCACCTGCTTCCCGCCCCCCCCCCAACCCCCCCCCCCGCAAATCAATGGAGCTGGTGTTTTATGAAAGAAAACCATTAAGAGACAATGGTTCTGCTCACCAGCATAACCCCGCAGCTCATATTTTGTTGCTTTCTCTCTCTTTCAACAGGCAAAGGACCCTTAACACTATTAACTACAGGAGATAGCCATTTTCATAGCAAATCAATAGTTACTGCTGCAAAGCCCCAGGACTAGATGCGCGCGCGCGCGCGCGCGCGCACACACACACACACACACACACACACATCCCCACCAAACTGCTTAGATGGTGAATTATATCCAATTGCACCCATTTATTTTAAAAATATATATTTTATTGATTTTTTACAGAGAAGAAGGTAGAGGATAGAAAGCTAGAAACATCGATGAGAGAGAGAGACATGGATCAGCTGCCTCCTGCAAACCCCCCGCTGGGGATGTGCCCACAACCAAGGTACACGCCCTTGACCGGAATCGAACCTGGGACCTCTCAGTCTGAAGGCCGAGGCTCTATCCACTAAGCCAAACTGGTTTCGGCCTCATTTATTTTCAAAGCTTCTCCCTGAACTGTTTGTTTTCTGAGTGTTAAGAGCCTTGCAAACAGCAACGTGAGTGTGATAATTCGGGGCCTGGCCGGTCACCCAGGAGCGGGCACGTCAGTGTATGATCAGGCCGGGCTCCTAGGGGTTCCTTCAGACAGGGAGCGGCGTGGTGAGCGGCTCCAGGCACCTTTCTCCTCCTCTGAGCGAGCTCCTCGCTATGACCCAGGAAAGGAACCCTAATGGAGTCATTTGTTTCCACAAACGGAGTCACGGATCACTTTCACGTCAGAAGGGATTTATTTCATGAGATCTCGTTTTCTCCAAAACGGTCCGTGCACTTGTAACCGTGTTAAGATCCATATATAAACTACATTGGCTTTTAAGAAAAGAAAGGAGTGGTGGTGGTGGGGGAAAAGGGTAGTGGATGTAAGAAACTGTAACAAAACTACTATGGAATAATTGAGGTTTTTTTTATTTTTTATTTTATTGATTTTTATATAGAGAGGAAGGGAGAGAGATAGAGAGTTAGAAACATCGATGAGAGAGCGTCATCGATCAGCTGCCTCCTGCACACCCCCCACTGGGGATATGCCCGCAGCCAAGGTACATGCCCCTGACCGGAATCAAACCCGGGACCCTTCAGTCCCCAAGCCGACGCTCCATCCATTGAGCCAAACCGGTCCCGGCAGAATAATTGAGTTTTGATCAGAAGATTCACAGGAAAGGGACGGAGGATGCTGAAACAGCAGCAGCGGGGTGTCGGGGTTTGTGGGGGGGCAGGGGGAGCAGCAGGGCCAGACTTGTAGGCGTGTCCTGTGCAGCTGAGCGGCTCTCCCTGGCTTGGGTGATGCCCTCCTGCTGTCCTGGGGATCTTTCTGGCTTTTGCACACGGGGTTTCCTACCTTCATTGTTCACGGGGGCCCACCAGTGACAGAGCTGAGCCTGATCCTAAGTACTTTCTAGACACTCACTGTGTTTGCCATTTCTAAGCCTCGGATGCACATGGCTTATGAGACCTGAGAAACCAGCTATCCCCAGCCATGTAGGGTGGCCTGGGTTAGCGAGTGCCCTGTCCACTCGGGGCCCGCTGGCCTCTGCTGGTCCTGGCTCTGTGCCACAGATTGTGCCACGTGATTGGAAAAGAGGAGGAGGGACAAACTTATTTAAAAAATCACCTCAAGCCCTGACCGGTGTGGTTCAGTGGATAGAGCGTCGGCCTGTGGACTGAAGGGTCCCGGGTTCTATTCCAGTCAAGGGCATGTACCTTGGTTGCGGGCACATCCCCAGGAGGGGGTGTGCAGGAGGCAACTGATGGATGTTTCTCTCTCAACGATGTTTCTGACTTTCTATCCCTCTCCCTTCCTCTCTGTAAAAAAATTAATAAAAATATTTTCTTTTTTAGAAATCACCTCAAATATCTGCCCATTTTCTTCCTTCCCATTCATCGACTTCCTCTAAGTTGGGTTTCACCTCCTTCATTGCTACAGGAAAAATCTCACTAAATTCGCCCTTAATATCTCCAGGTTATTAAATGCAAGAGGCATTTGCTGCTGTTGTTGTTAATCCTCACCGCAGGATCTTTTATTTTTAGAGAGAGTGGAAGGGAGGAGAGAGAAAGACATCGATGTGAGAGAGACACGTGTCCTGACCAGGGCCAAGAATCAAGCCTGCAGCCCAGGTACATGCCCTCGATCCGAATCGAAGCAGGACCCTTTTAGGCTATGGGCTCCTGCTCTAACCACTGATCCACCCGGCCAGGGGGTGGGTCATGCTTTCTAATGGTCATCTCGCTCATTGCCCCCTCATGATCTCCGCTGCTACTCACGCTCACTCTGGGTGGTGAAGCCGATCCACGCGGAGGCTGCGCTGCCCGCCTGGTTGTGGGCCACGACGCGCAGCCAGTAGGCGGTGTGAGGCTGGAGTCCCCCCAGGCTGGCACCGGGCCCCGCACCCCGATACTGCGTCTCCGGCTGGCTGGGGGTGCAAGGAGCGTCCAGGTGTGGAAGGCAGGCCCTGTGCAGCTGCAGCTCGTAGCTGAAAGGAGAGAATGGGACACAGCATCAGCTTACCTCTCTTGTTCTATTTGGTTTTCATTGAACTGCAAGCTCTTTAAAACTGCCATTCATGTCTTGACCAGTTTGGCTCAGTGGATAGAGCGTCGGCCTGCAGATTGAGGGGTCCCAGGTTCAATTCTGGTCAAGGGCATGTACCTTGGTTGCGGGCACATCCCCAGTGGGAGGTGTGCAGGAGGCAGCTGATCAATGATCCTCTCTCATCGATGTTTCTAGCTCTCTATCCTTCTCCCTCCTCTCTGTAAAAAATCAATAACATATATTTAAAAAATAAGAAAAATAATAAAAACTGCCATTCATGGGGGAAAGCTCAGACCCACTTTATTTCGTTGTGTGTGTGTTTTAATTGATTTCAGAGAGAGGAAGGGAGAGTGAAAGAGGGAAAGAAACATCGATGATGAGAATTACTCATCGGCTGCCTCCTGCGTGCCCTCTAGTGGGGATCGAGCCTGCAACCCGGGCCTGTGCCCTTGACCGGGACTCGAATTGTGACCTCCTGGCTCACAGGCTCACATTCAACTGTGGAGCCAGGCCAGCTGGCTGGGGGCAGACCCACTTTACTGAGCCGGTTGGAGGGGAGCAGCAGGGGTGAGGAGGGAAGTCACATGTGGACACGCCCTGCTGTCTGCCCAGTGGCTGTCACCCTTGTGGGCAGAGGCGAGAGCTTCCTCTCTCCTCAGAGGAGCCTGAGAACACGGTCCCCTTTGGTGAAAAAGGAGAAAGATCTTCTTTCCTCCCAACCATTTTGAGTGAAATGACTGCTCTGTTCTTTCAAACGATGGTTCATTTCAGTGTTTTAAATAAGATCGAGGAGATTCTGAGTTCACCGCAGGACTGAATGTCCCAGCAGAGGCTAAGGATGGATCATTCAAGAAGCACTAGGGAAGAGGAGCAAATTCCTCCAGGGAGGGCGAGCACACAGGCCGGGCATCTCTCTCTTATTGAAAGACAAAGTGTGTGCTGAAACTGGTGTGGCTCAGTGGATAGAGCATCGGTCTGCGGACTGAAAGTCCACAGGTTCAATTCGGTCAAGGGCATATACCTTGGTTGCGGGCACATCCCCGTTGGGGGGGTGTGCAGGATGCAGCTGGTTGATGTTTCTCTCTCTTTGATGTTTCTAACTCTCTATCCTTCTCCCTTCCTCTCTGTAAAAAATCAATAATATATATGATATATATATATATA
Organism: Nyctalus aviator; assembly: GCA_036971965.1. Lineage (NCBI taxonomy): Eukaryota > Metazoa > Chordata > Mammalia > Chiroptera > Vespertilionidae > Nyctalus > Nyctalus aviator. Next base: position 7,998,621 of record CM072940.1, on the reverse strand, counting down.
TATATCCTATTTCCCCAAAAATAAGACAGTGTCTTATATTAATTTTTTCTCCCAAAGTTGCACTACGTCTTATTTTCAGGGGGTGTCTTATCTTTCCATGTGCTAGGTCTTATTTTCGGAGGATGTCTTATTTTCCGGGAAACACGGTATATATATATAAAGAAAGACAAGTCTGTAGCTCTCCTTTCTATCCTTAGTTGAGTTATGACAGAAACGCTTTGTAGGGACAGGACCACTGAAGTCAGCAAGCCGAGCCCCTGGGCCAGAGGCGTCTGCTCCAGGGAGGTCTGCAAGCAGGCCTCATTCTGGCTGCCCCGTCCCTCCGGCTGGCCTTACCTCTGGATGACGCCGTTGGGGAAGAGCGGGGGACCCCACAGGACGGAGGCTGTCCTTGAGGTCAGTGCCTGGATGCGGGGGGAGGCCACCCCGGTGGGCGGCGCGGGGCGCGTCCTCAGCTCGGCTGTGGGCCCCCGGCTGCAGCAGTTGAGGCAGGTGCAGGCCTCCACGCCCACGGAATAGGTGGTGAAGGGCTGCAGGCCGCGGAGGGTCTGCTGGGCGGCCGGGCCTTCCGACAGCTGCGGGCAGAGAGGCTGGTGAGCTGGGCCCGGGCCTCAGGGACAGATCTGCATGGGCACCCCACCTTCCCCAACCAGAGCGCCAGGCTAGGGAAACCAGGAGGTGTTCTGTGGATGCAGCTACTACTTGCCCCCAAGGAATTACCAACCCACTGGAGAGGCAGGATGGAAACAGGCCCAAAATAAATATTTAGAGAGAGAAGTTAGAGGAAACAGGTGAGCAAACGCAAGGCATCCATTGTCTATTTATCAAAGAAAGATAATAGGAAATGGCATAAAATGCACCAAATATTGATCAAATTCTGCAGCCCTTGGAATGACACCTTTATAAAAAGCAACAAGCCGAAACTGGTTTGGCTCAGTGGATAGAGCATTGGCCTGTGAACTGAAGGGTCCCAGGTTCGATTCTGGTCAAGGGCATGTACCTTAGTTACGAGCACATCTTTGTGGGGGGTGTGCAAGAGGCAGCTGATCAATGATTCTCTCTCATCTATGTTTCTAGCTCTCTATCCCTCTCTCTTCCTCTCTGTAAAAAAAATCAATAAAATATATTTTTTAAAAAAGCAACAGAATTTATGTTTGAATTATACTCCTAGTCAAAACTCACCAAGCCCATGTCGTTTGTATGTAATTTTTGGGTCGAATAGCCAGTCAAATCCATGATTGAGGTGGGTGTTGAGGAGCATGAACTATATATACTTTATATATTTGTATATTTTACATATTGCCTATTTTATAAATTATATGCATATTTTAGAGTTTGATAGTCCATCTTTTTTCTAGGAGGGTGGTGGGTATATGAAATATTCTAGTCTTTTTCTCCATTATGCTTGTTACATTATAGACATTTTGGCTTAATTGGAGCAATTTTTGTTTTTGTTTTTTTATTTTACCTCATTGTGGTTTCATTCAGTCTTCTATGGAATGGAAGCTGTGAGAAACTGGAAACTAGTTTTCATACTGACATATAATTAAGAAGAGCTGTCTGTTATTTGTTATTGCAAAAAAATTGCATACATTGCACTCCAAATATAAATTATCTTACTTCATTAATATTATCATTTGATAAGTATAGATAATCAAGGGTTGATTGTATTTACATCATCTATATTTATTGACTAGGAAGTCGTGTAGAAAATATGCTAATTTCTCTTTAGCACACAACAGGAGACTTCCTGGTATTTGAGCAGGAGCTGGTGAAACTGTGTCTTCTCCCCTCTCCTGAATTGTTCCCTAAATTGGTCTAAGTAGTTTGGGGTGTGATGCTGGGATCTGCACACTTCCTCTCTGAGGTCTGTGTGAACAAAATGCTCTAATCTGCCCTTGAGAAAGGCAGGTGTCACTGAGAAAAGAAACTTCCTCCTCAGATCTTCTTTTGTTGTTAATCCTCACCTGAGGATATGTTTCCTTTGCTTTTTTAGAGAGAGTGGAAGGGAGGGGGAGAGACAGAGAGAGAAAGCAGGGGTGTGAGAGAGAGACATTGATTGGCTGCCTCCCATACTTGCCCCATGGGATTGGGCCTGCAACCGAGGTACATGCCCGTGACCGGAATCAAATGTGTGCCCTGCAGTCTGAGCCCGACGCTCCGTCCACTGAGCCCGAGCAGCTTGGGCAGGAGCTGGCCGTCTCTGTTGGGGTGGCCCTTCCAGCCAGTGGCTTGTAGGGCACGTCTCTCCGATGTGCCCCAAAGGTGTCCATACACAAACCATGGCCTAGAGCTTGGTGGCCTGAGCTGCTCTGCAGTCCCTCCCAAGGCTCAAGAACTTTCTGGAAGTCACTAACCAGAAGGCTGGGTTTCCTGTGAGCTGTCAGAGAGCTTGGAACAGCAAAGTGAGGATTCCAAGCACATTTGTTGCTCTAGTTTCATTGCTTTTTCTACTTTTCTCAGTAGCATTGACGCCATCCAGTGGCCACCTATCTGCCTCTCACCATAGGCCACTGCTGCTTGGAGCGCTTGGCAGGCGTTTCTAACTAAATCAATGTGATTTTACTATCCCGAGTCTTAGGTTCCTCAAAGCATCCCTGAGTCTTGAATGCTACCGTTAGCAAGTCCCTCCCTGGGCAGTGATGTATTTCCTGTGTGTGTCCTAATGCTCTCTGCTATTTTTTAAAAAAATATATATTTTATTGATTTTTTACAGAGAAGAAGGGAGAGGGATAGAGAGCTAGAGACATCAATGAGAGAGGAACATCGACCAGTTGCCTTCTGCACACCCCCTACCAGGGATGTGCCTGCAATCAACGTACATGCCCTTGACTGGAATTGAACCTGGGAACTTTCAGTCTGCAGACAGATGCTCTATCCACTGAGCCAAATCAGTTTTGGCTGTTCACTGCTATTTCTTCTCAAAGGGATCACCACCATAGCACCCGTGAGAATGGACAGTAAGAAAGAAGGAGCAAGGAGAAGAACAAGCAAGGGCACCATGATTTATTTTTCAAAAAATAAATAGCTTGGCTGGCGTGGCTCAGTGCTTGAGCATTGACCTAGGAACCAGGAGGTCTCGGTTCGATTCCCCAGCAGGGCACATGCCCAGGTTTCAGGCTTGATTCCCAGTAGGGGGCGTGCAAGAGACAGCCCATCAACGATTAGCTCTCATCCTTGATGTTTCTCTCTCTCTCTCCCTCTCCCTTCCTCTCTGAAATCAATAAAAAGAAAGGAAGAAAGGTAGGAAGGAAGGAAGTTAGAAAGGAAGGAAGAAAGGAAGTTAGGGAGGAAAGAAGGGAAGGAAGAAGGGAGAAAGGAAAGAGGGGAGGAAGGGAGGGGACTCCATTACTCACCACCAGCTCGGCCCCACCCGTGCTGTTGGAGAAGAGCCTGTAGAGACTGACGATGCCATTGGGCTTCCCTGGGGCACTGATGTTGGCCACCGCTTGGGTAGAAGACACGGCGTGGAACCTGGGGGCCCTGAGGCCTTCTGGGGGAGCAGGGCCAGTTTTACACCGAGTCCAGCTACTGGGCGCTTTCCCCGCCGAATTCACTGCGCAGACCTTCAAAGAGAAATCATTGGGACCAGTCATGAGCAAGATAACCCCGGGCTGACAAACACAGTTGGCGACCCAAAGCGACTGGACACAACGGAACAGGATACACTTGGATCTGGCAACTCTGTGGCCATAAAGGAGACCGGGTCTTTCCTCTGTCTGTTGCCTTTGCCCCTGAGAATGCAGAGGGGCTTGCTGGGAGCCCCGATTTCAGACGGCAGGGGCCGATCTGAGCTCGCTGGACAACTGCCCCTCTCTGGGCCGGAGGTGGCAGGATTTCTGTCAGCTTCTGCAAACCAGACGGCTCTGCGGACTCCTTAAAACTCAGCAATTCTCAAACACCGTCCCTACCGAATCTGCATGAGAATTAGATTTTCCTCTCATCAAGGCGGGGATCAACATATGGGAGGATATATAATCTTATTTATCAAGAACTATTTGTATAATTAAGCACGAGTATCCTAAAAGGTTGCCTCGGGTCGTCATTTGCATGAGTAAGTAATTTGTAGAACGTCAGGTGCAATAGACAGAGGAGATGGATGTGTGAGTGTATAGGGTTAAATTAGGCCCAATAACAGCCAACTACACAGTGATCAATCAGAATGATAGATCTAAGTGACAATACGAGAAGACTGTCTGCGTGTTTAGGAGTACCAGTATTCCTTAGTAAGCTTTCATCTTGGAGCCGTCTAACTTCAGGGATTTTTTTTCTCATTTGGTGTCTTTTTTCCCTTTATCTATCTATCTATCTATCTATCTATCTATCTATCTATCTATCTATCTATCTTCCTATCTTTCTATCCTCCCACCCCCCTATTCATCCATCCATCCATCCACCCACCAATCCATCTAAAACTTGCCCTGAGCTTTTAAAGACACATCTGGAAAACTGGTTTGATTCTATAGTCCACACTTTTTAGGTATGCTGTGTCAAACAAAACAAAACAAAAAACAAACAAACAAACAACACACACACACAAAAACATAACCATGCAGAACTTTCAAAATCTGAGACATTCAGGAAAAAAACTCTAGGAGAGGACTTTGCATTGAGAATTTAGGTTTGTTTTGTTTGCTTTGCATCAATGATATCTTTAAGAGAATAAACACTGGAGAGATTTTCAGTAGTTAGGCCAACTCCCATAAGTGTCTCCAACATTTTTCAGGAGTGGGTTCCTGTGTAAAAGTGAAACTCCTGATGCTGAAATGCTCTTGGGTGGCTGTCACATGCAATTCTGCAGCCCTTTGCTGCTGGGATGGCCACAAGCCCCGTGTTTCAAAGAGATGACTAGCCTACTTCCATAGTGGAACTTGCTCTTTGCAGAGTTCTGATATGGTCTCTCATCATTTGCATGAAAATTGCCTGCATTTTATACACTCTACAACTTACAAATCACTTTGATATAGGCTAGCTGACTTAGCCCTCCCAACAGATCCTTGTAAGGTTGGCTGGATAATGTATCGTTAGCCCATTTTACAGGTGAGGAAACTGAGGCTCTCTTGTTCAAAGTGACAGAAGTTACAAGAGCTGAAACTAGAAGTCTGCTCTCTGAGACACTCTTTTTATCGCTCTTTCCAGTATGTTGTGTGTTTGATTTTGTATGCCATCCTTACACATAAGTGAATGGCGTGGAGTCGAGAACGGTAAATAACTGGTCCATAGGCAAACACCTGTGATTCTGGGTTGAAGTCTCTTAATTTGCAAGGATAGGGAGATGCGCCAGGTTGTATTGAGGATGGAGGCTGGCTTTGAAAGGCACAGGGAAGTACAGAGAAGGAAACCAAGCAATGGGAGAGCCAGGCTCCTGAAAACCCAAGTCAAAACACCACTATAACGCCCCGCTGGCGTGGCTCAGTGGTTGAGCTTCAACCTATGAACCATGAACCAGGAGGTCACAGGTCGATTCTCAGCCCCACGCTGGGGTTGTGGGCTCAATCCCCAGTGAGGGGCATGCAGGAAGCAACCGACCACTGATTCTCCCTCCTCACTGATGTTTCTATCTCTCTCTCCCTCTCCCTTCCTCTCTGAAATCAATAATAATATATATTTTTAAAATACAATAAGAACCACTGTAGCTGCTTTTACAATCCCTTCTGAATGGGCCCAGGTCAGTCTAAGAGGGGAAGTTAGTGAGGAGGTCAGGGTTCAAGACTGATAAGAAAGTCCCTGATTACTCAGTCTGCTCCAGACAAACCCATTTTACTGCAAATATCTTTCTATGGGTGGGGGAGGGGTACTTTTTATTACTTTTTAATCAACATTACCGCTTTGCTGCATTTCTTCAGAAACAGTCTCTCCTAAAAATGAGGCAAGAGAGAACTCCCCACCCCTAACTGGGAATAAGCCTTTGTCTTTCACGAGGGACCTTCATAACATAGGGCTCTTTTTCCACCCCCCCTAGTCTTTCTTTTCAGTATTCAATCAATTTGAGATCAAAATAGCATTCATATAAATCAACATGCTTATGCAAAGCAGGATCAGCTATTCACAGGAGCCACTCTGAAATGAAAGCAGCGACGAGGAGGGGAAAACAGGCTGAGATAATGAGCACTATGGAATCCACCAGACTTGAGCTACAGGTTTTCCCAAAACCCAGAAGGGAAGGGAAGGAGCATGGATGGCAATATTCCCTCTGAACCGCTCTGTTGAGGTGAAAAGTCCTTCACCCAAAGTTGCCATGGATTTTGGTCTCTTTCCAACTAAACAGGAGATGAGGGAAGTGTAGTGTATTCAAGGTTCAGAATAAAAATGCCAACAGATTATGCTTAGGATTTCTAAGGAGAAACAATGGCCTCAAAATTTGGGTCCATCTTTATGGGAAGAGGCAGAAGCAGAGATCTTGTGTGGAACATTTTGAGCAATATGCCAGGATCTATGAACTTCAATGAACTAATACAAAAATCAAGAAATAAAATACCTTCTGAACATAGAATTATCTCTCTCTCTCTCTCTCTTTCTCTCTCTCTCTCTCATTCTATTCCCTCTCTCTTATTCTATTCAATGTATGTATGAATCTACCTACCTACCTCCAGTTGTAAACATGAAAGGGGTCCGATGTCAGAGGTCACAGAAAACCCAGGCCAACCATTTGAACGAACAGAAAAGAACTGAAATAACTGAAAAACAAATTCTACAACTGACTAGTAAATGATTAGATTCATTTCTGCTCATATTTCTATTTTTTACCTAAATTTTGAAAAATCTAACTAGCGGTTATTAGCATCTTTATGCTATTGTCCATTAAAAATATTTTTTATTGATTCTTCCTTTCCCCAAGGACCAATTAACTGCATTTTGCCTTAAAATTTTTAATTACTTAACGTGTCAGCATCTGCTCTCTACTTTCTGGATCCAGCGAAGGTCTCTTGGATACACCATTTGCTATCATTTTCCATAAAAAAAAAATAGAGCATAGGAATAACCAAATTCAATCAGCGATCGCTCTTTCACAGAAAAGTCTTCTCATCTGTGAACTCCTGATGTAGTGACAGTAGCTGGCTTGCCCTCGGAGAAATTTGCAATTTTGCTGCTCATTGTGAGTTGAATTACAACAGTGACTCTCAGAGGCTGGAGCTAGAGAGAACTGTCTGAGGTTTTTGAAACTTTGGAATATTCTATAACATGCTCCTTCTGCAGTATGACAATTTTTGATAAAATAAAATGCATTTGGACACCAGCAAGGACACAGGAATATCAAGAAGCAGAAGGAGGCAACGTCATTGCTTAGGAAAAACTGGAGCAGGGAAATAAATTTTCCTGACAATCCACATCCAAAATACATAAAAATCCTACACGAACAGCCATGCCCATAATTAATAACTCGAGAAAATAGACTGCATGTTAACAGGCAAACTATTAAATTATTTGTTGCCTGGGGGCATGTAACGAGACCGTTATCGCAGTCCCAGGAGGGAGACAAATAGATATTAAAAAGGTCTTTCCAATACCTGTATTGGCGAAGGCCAACAGCTAATTCAATAGATTCGATCAGAATCCCCATTTCTCTCAGTGCTCCTGATTTATGACTCGGGCTGTGGGTAGTCATCGCTCACTGCAGTTTGCTCTCCGGCGCTCATAAATTATGCCTCATAAATAAAAAGATCCAATCAACGGAATCATATCAATTCATCTGCAACCTTGGCATACATCTTCCCGGGCACCCCCTGCCAATGCCTTCTGAGAGGCGAGCTTGTCTTGGCTTCTGAATGTGTTCCAGGAGCAGAATGCCAAACGGGGCTCTGGCACAATTGTGGTCAGAGGGACATGACTAACAGGAAGGCGGGAAGTCTGCAAAATTGTTTTCTCTCATAAGTGGCCCTTCTGGGGCTACAGCCAAGGGGTAACTTGCTGAAAAGCTCTGTGTAGCCGCCTCTTTAACTGGCTACCCACCTCACAGGACTGTGCTCAGCTTTACACGCAATACACTTTCTATACATTGGGGAAGAACGGGGTGGTACATAAGTGCATTTATAAATATTTTATGAAGACTTTTGAGAGCCCCCGAGTTGTATGCAAATGCTACCGTGGAGTGAATTTAAGCGAACGGTCTTCGGACCCTGGATCTCAAGGTTCAAATTCGAGCTCGCCTGCTCAGCCACTGTCTCCTTGGGCGGGTTAACTCACCTCTTGAGTGTTCTGGTTTCTAAGGTGCATTATTGGTAATAACCCTATCTCAAATGGTTGTCACGAGTACATGCATGTAAAAGTCTAACACAGTTCCCGGCATATAGCAAGCACCAGACAGGTAAAGCTGGTTATTAACAGTATTCGTCGGAAGAGAGCTGGAAGAGAGAGTGGGTACTAAACAGCAATCCTGTGACTCCAGCTGCTATGAATCACATCCGCAAAAGCCGAACAGCATTCTGGGTTCAACCTGCTTCTCTCTGGATACCTTGCTCTGGGGACTCCTCCATTCTAGAACTTCAACGATTAGGATGAATGAAGAAAATATTGTTTCTACATGGAAATTTGCTGACTGGATGGCGTTCTCTATGCTGCCTTACTCATCAAAACTTTCCCAAACAGCCAAAAGTATGAACAGAAGCAAATCTTGGAGCAATTCAGTGGCTCTTCAAAGGAAAAAAATATATATATTTTCCATTTCCATTACGGATATGAGCATCAGGGAGAGAAACGTATCTTCCCAGACACTGACAGGCATCTTGGTAATGATCAGACCCATCGGCGGATAGATAAATCAATTTACAAGGAAGAGCCTCAGCCATTTCTTAAAGATCTCAATTGAAGGCATCAGACTTACAAAAACACATGGACACTTTTTGCTTCCACCTGTAGATCTGACTGCATCATACAGACCTAGACATTTGCTATGAACTGGATGGAAATGTTCCCTTAGTCCCAGGAATTACTAGTGATTGCAATTCTCTTTAAGGCACCAGAGGGAGCACTTCGGAGCAAAGCCCTAGGCAGGGGTTGGCAAACTCATGAGTCCACAGAACCAAATATCAACAGTACAATGATTGAAATTTCTTTGGAGAGCCACATTTTTTAAACTTAAACTTCTTCTAACGCCACTTCTTCAACATAGACTAGCCCGGGCCATGGTATTTTGTGGAAGAGCCACACTCAAGGGGCCAAAGAGCTGAGTGTGGCTCACTTTGCCGACCACAGCCCTAAGGGATGCCAGGAGAGGCAGGGAAAAAGCGAAGAGGCACGCACACATGTGAACCAGGTACAGCACACACACTAAGAAATGATCTCCTATTGGAAGGAAGGACGTGATGGCAAAACCAAGCCATGATCCCTGGCCCAGGGACAGATTTCAGATTTCAAGGAAACAACGCCCGAAGGCCGTCAGGCCACGCAAGAGCACGGAGGCTCTGCACTCCGAGGACAAACACACTACCCATGTCAGACAGGATCAGTGAATCACTGAGACCCGGAGCCAGGGAGCTGGGGGCAGCTTAGTTCCTGCGGGAGAAGCTAATCTAACACAAGCCTGCAGGCTGGCCAGGAATACGTTCGTGAGACTGATGCCTCGTTACGTGCATGTCCAAAGCCAGACAAAAACCAGGCTCAGTACATTTTCCCTAAACGGGACACAGAGCGTGCTGGAGGGGGCTGGGGCGGGGGGCAGCCTTGGAGAACAAGCCTTTGAGGCAAGTTGCTCATCACAGACATGCAGCCACAGCCCATGCGGATGGAGGGGTCACAGACTGGGCACGGGGAGTGTTGGACGAGAGAGACCCTTCCCCCCATCCTCTCCGGCACAGGGCGCCCTTTGGGGGTGGGTGGGCCTGTGGGAAATCGGCCGAGAGGGAATCAACAGATTCCAACCTAACTCTCCCCCTGGCCAGGCTGGCTTATAGCTTCTCAACGCCCCCCCTCCTGCCTCCCCCAGGCACGAAGCACCAGGAGCTTTTGGTGACCCTGAGTGTCCCAGCGGGCCATCAGGAAGACTAATGAAGTCACGGGCAGCCTGATGTAACAGAAGGGGGTCCCAGCAGGTCCCCAGGAGCCGTGGGGAGAGGGTGACTGTGATGCAGGCTTACTGAGCGCCCTCCCCGCAGGTAAGCACCCAGCTCCTTAAGGAGCGGACTCACACCCTGGCCCCCTCTTATCAACCTCCCTGAGCCCCATGTGTCTCTAAGCGGCTTTTCAAAACGTAAACAGGCACTAATGTGTGCCTGCGACCTAGATTTTAATTTATTTAAAAAATATATATTGATTGATTTCAAAGAGGAAGAGAGAGAGAGAAACATCAATGATGAGAGAGAATCACGGATTGGCTGCCTCCTGCACGCCCCCTACTGGGGACGTGTGAGTGGCTGATCACACGCGTTTCTTACCTGGTACTCATATTCGGTGAAAGGCAGGAGTTGGGAATCCATAAACGAGCTGGCACTGCCATTGTAGGTGAGAACTGGGCTCGGAAGCTCAGGCTGAGCTACCTGCCTCCGGTACAGCTCATAGAATAAAACCCGTCCATTTGGCCAACGTGGTCCTGCCCACCAGAGAGAGACCGTGGGCTGGAACGCCCCGGGAGCCGTCCGTACGGCCAGCTGTGGGGGCGGCTGCATCTCAGGGGCCATCTCGGGGGTCAGGACGGATGCCCAGTCGCTGGACGCACATCCCAGCTGGGTGCAGGCTTGGATTCGTGCTTCGTACCTTAAGGACACAAGGCAGAAATGACCCGTTATTGGCAAAACAGAGTTTGGGGGGAAATTTTTATTAAACTAAGAGTTGTGGCTCAGTGGTTGAGTGTCAACCTGGGAACCAAGAGGTTACGGGTTTGATTCCTGGTCAAGGCACGTGCCTGGGTTGCAGAGTCAATCCCGAGTAGGAGAATGTGTAGAAGGCATCTGATTAATAATCATTGATGCTTTTCTCTCTCTCCCTCCATCTCCCTTCCTCTCCAAAAAATAAAAAAAAAATCAGTAAAAATTAAAACAAATATATACCAAGAGTTTTTTTTGTGATAAAAAGGCCAGCAAGCTTACATTTATTCTCATTGGCAGCTGATCCTTCTAAAAAGTAACCAAGTTGTATGGCTGGTGTGGCTCAGTGGGTTGAGTATCTTCCCCCCCACCCCGCCCCCCTCCCCCCCCCGCACCAAAAGGTCATCAGCTCAATCCCCAGTAGGGGGCGTGCAGGACGCAGACTATGTTTCTCATCAATGTTTCTATCTCTCGCTCTCTCTCCCTTCCTCGCTCTCTAAAATAATAATAATAATAAAAAAAAGAAGCAACAAAGTCATATTGCCATAGAAATTCTAGAACAGCTGAAATCCTCCTGGCTTTCCAAACAAAGCATCTCCCCTGTCTGGAAAGGGTGGGCCATTCTTCCCTAAACAGGAGCGCATGGGAGAAACGCTCACCACTCTCTCCCGCACGCAAACCCTTCCCATCTGCACCATTCCTGCGCCCAGAGGTTCAGAAGGCAGACTTGGGGGACCAGCCAGCTTCCAGCAGCCTTGGGCTCCCCTAACTTCGCAATCGGGGCTCACAGACTCCCCGGGAGAGCCCCCAGGCCGGGAAGGAGCACCTGGGAGGTGAGGCCCGCAGGGTCATAAACCCACACCTGGAGCCTGACATTCTACCACCTTACAGCAGGCGGAGACCTCCCGGGGCCAGAGGTAACCCAGCCACAGCACAGATGATCCATCACGGAGACACCTTATAGCCACCCAGCTAAACTCAGCCAATCAATTACGTTTTGTCTGGTCGCTGGTCTCCTGCCACTTGCAATGTCTCTACATAGCGGGACCGCCCCCTCCAACAAAAGGGGTTTGTGTGAGCAGCGGGCACCTATGGCTGCAAATGCCAGCTCTGGGCTCGGTTCCCAAACTCACAGGTTCCATGGCACCCTTCATTTCCCCTCCAGCACCTTTCCTTCTCCCTCCTTCCCTCTGGTTCCGCAGATGGGCCTGAGGTATCACCCATGTGGGGCTCACAGCACAGATGGGGGGAGGAGAGGGGGCTTGCTCTCAGGCCCAGTGGGGGCACCCACCTGCAGAAGGGCTGCAGCTGGCTGACGGCGAGCACCCTAGCCCCAAACGAGGGGTGACTGGCGTTGATGTGGACGATGATCTTGGCTTCTCCTTCCCGCAGCCCTCGGACAGAGACGGTGTAGTTGGCGATCTGGTGGCCGTCGGTCCTCACGGGGGGGTCCCAGGCCACCGAGATCTCCTGGGGGCCCCGGGCCTGTAATGTCGGGGGCCCCATCCCCGAAGGCCCCGCGGGGCTGGTCCGGTCTCTGGAGAGGGGGCTCACCGCGGCCCCCTGGCTGTTGGTGGCCGTCACCGTGTAGCCGTACTCCACCCCGGGGCTGAGCGTGAAGTCGTGGTAGCGGGTTTCGGGGCCCGTGTACACGATCGCCCCGTCCCTGCGAAGTTCGTAACCGCTCACCCGGCCGTTGGGGTGTCTGGGGGGCGCCCAGGTGACTTCTATGGACCCCGAGCCCGTGACCTGCAGCTCCGGCGGGTCCATGTCCTGGGGCGGGGCCTCCAGCGTGTGGGCCGAGGCCGGAGCACTGGACGTGCACCCCCCACGGGTGCAGGCGACAAGGGAGAAGCTGTACAAGGTGTTGGGGTGCAGGTGGGTGAGCAGCAGGGCCAGGCCTTGCCCTGCCTGGTGCTCCTGGCCCTCCCCTCTCAGGAGGTACCCGGTGATCCTGCCATTCTGCAAGGATGGTGGTGACCAGGATGCGTGGATCTGGGTGGCGCTGACGGCCCGGAGCCCAGGCGGGCGGACCCCGGTGGGAGCGGCCTCGGGGGTGGTGGCCAGGGCGGGATGGCTGGACCCGCAGCCCCCGAGGGTGCAGGCGGTGACGGTGTAGCTGTAGGTGCGGAAGGGGAGCAGGTGGGCATCCGTGTAGTTCAAGGTCACGGCGTCGAAGAGGATAGGCCGGGGCGCCCCGCTCCGGTGCAGCCGGTAGGACTGGATGGCGCCATTGGGCCGCGCCGGGGGCAGCCAGGCCACGAGCAGGGCGGGGGCCCCCACGGACGCCACGGTGATCTGGGGCGGGGAGAGTCCCTCGGGGGGCGCCGGCCCGGTCCTCACGGCGGTCCACGGGCTGCAGGCGTGGCCGGCTGAGTTCCACACGCGGACTCTGTACTCGCACGGGGTCCAGGGCGGCAGGCCGGTGTCCGTGCACACAAACCCGGCCCCCACGGCCTGGTACTCGGGGCAGACCGCCTGCTCGTCTGTCTGATCGCCCCCCGAGCTCCCCTCCCTGCACCTGCGGGTCACTTCGTAGCAGGTGATCCTCCCGTTGGGGTGCACAGGCTCGGGCCAGGCCAGCTCCACGCGGGTGGGGCCCACGGCCCGGACTTGGGGGGGCGCCTGGGAGCGGGGAGGGGCCTCGTCGGTGCAGACGGGCTGGGGTGCTGAGTGGGCACAGCCCGCCTGGGTGCAGGCCTGCAGGGTCAGCGTGTACGCGGTGGCCGGGGCCAGGCGGCGGAGGAGGACCCGGCGGCTCAGGCCCGCGTACCGCAGGCGGCCGTCGACGAAGACGTGGTAGGTCTTGCAGCGGGAAGAGGAGAGAGGCGAAGGGAGGGTGAAGGTGGCATTTCATTCATCCCTTTAACCTTTCCCCGCTGTGAGTCCTCACCTGGATGACTCTCCCCCGGAAAGAATGGGCCGATGCTAACTTTCGGAATACGAGGTCAAGTCCATAGAAAGAGGAGCAATGTTTTTCTTTCCTCTTTTTTAAAGGCTGGATAGCAGATAAGCATATATCTATAAGCTCAGGGCTGCTGAATGTGACTCTTTGACTTAAATGAGTGCTGGTGGGGTTTCCTCCTAATTGTATTATTATTATTATTATTATTATTATTATTTAAGTAGGGAATAGTCTAGCCGGCATGGCTCAGTGGTTGAGTGCCAACCTATGAACCAGGAGGTCATGGTTCAATTCCCAATAGGGCACATGCCTGGGGTGCTGGCTCCATCCCCAACAGGGGGTGTGCAGGAGGATTCTCTCTCATTATTGGTTATTTATTTATTTATTTATTTTTATTTTTATTTTTTTACAGAGAGGAAGAGAGAGAGGGGGGTAGAGAGTTAGAAACATCAATGAGAGAGAAATATTGATCAGCTGCCTCTTGCACACCCCCTTCTGGGGATGTGCCCGCAACCAAGGTACATGCCCTTGACTGGACTCGAACCTGGACCTTTCAGTCCGCAGGCTGATGCTCTCTATCTACTGAGCCAAACCAGTTTCGGCATCATTGGTGTTTCTCTCTCTCTCTCTCCTTTCCCTTCCTCTCTGAAATCAATAAAATATATATATATATATATATATATATATATATATATATATTTAAAGGAGGGAATAGCAATCAAATGCCCTTGTATGGGCACTAAGTGGCCTGGCCTCATCCTGAATAGGTTAAGCAGGTCCCATCTACATTGTCCATTTCCCATGACATTTCCTGGGAAGTGGAATTCTAGTGCTTCAGCATGCATACCAGGGTGTCGGTGCGTGTGCGTGTGTGCGTGTGACTGTGTGTGTAAGCCCACACACACATATACATTCATACGTAACTACAGAAACCACCTTGGATGACGAGAAGCTGGGAACAGCCACCGTATTCTCTTACAGGCCACACAAGGATTGCCTGTTCTGGGAGAGAGAAGTCTTTCATCTTGGTTCCCAGGGAACCCATCTGAGCTCTCCACCCCACTGCACCCCCTGCTCCTGGGGAAATGAGCAGTGGCTCAGCCTGAGGCTGGCTCCGTCCTCGGGCCGTTACCTTGATCACGCCGTTGGGCCGAGAGGGCTCCGGCCACCGCAGCAGCAGGGCCCGCCCGCCAGCCCACAGCTCCACCATGAGGCCGGGAAGACCACCCGGGGAGGACTCCGGGGTCCGGACCACGGTCCAGGGGCTGGACGCCTCTCCTGCCTCGTTGGCCGCCACGATACCAACATTGTACGTTGTGAAGGGTTCTAGCCCGAACAGGTGGGCCTGGCGGCTTGTTCCCTGTAAGAAAGCGGACAGGCTGGTTTGACAGCTGCCAAGTCACTCAAATGAGACACACTGGTGACGGCGGCACACGTATCACAGCAGAGGTTTGAATTATTAAGAAAACAACGGGATTTTTTTTTCTCGTTCTTTTTAATATATTTTATTGGTTTTTCACAGAGAGGAAGAGAGAGGGATAAGAGAGTTAGAAACATCGATGAGAGAGAATCATCGATCAGCTGCCTCTTGCATGCCCCCTACTGGGGATGTGCCCGCAACCAAGGTACATGCCCTTGCCTGGAATCGAACCCGGGACCTTTCAGTCCGCAGGCCGACGCTCTATCCACTGAGCCAAGCTGGCACGGCTCTCGTTCTTTTTTTAAAAAAAATATGTTTTTATTGATATTAGAGAGAGGGAAGTGGAGAGGGAGAGAGAGATAGAAACATCCATGAGAGAAAGAACACTGATTGGCTGCCTCCTGCTCAGTCCCTTCTGGGGATGGAGCCTGCAATCCTGGGCATATGCCCTGACCGGGAACCAAACCTGTGACCTCTTGGTTCCTGGGTCGGTGCTTAACCACTGAGCAACACCAGCCAGATTTTTATCTTGTTCTTGACACCCTGGTTGTGTGACTTCAGACACACACAAAGCGTGGGTCAGGGAGGATCCTTGCCTCTTCAGAGCTTGCAACCCACAGGATGTGATACAGAAGCTAGAGAAAAAAGTCTGAGATGCCTTAGAGATCACCAGCTCACAATGGAATGTGTGGAGACTTAACCTGAACAACCTAATCCTCTCTCACCAGCTCCCCACGCTGCTTGTTCATACATAAGACTGTCTACCTCCCCCATCTCCTCCTCTCCTTCTTTTGGTCCGTATTTATATCTTACTATAAAGCAAACCCAACAAAACTACAAGCCAAGTGCACTATTAAACGCACAGACCCTTACAGAAGTCTACCGTTAATACAAATGTGAAAATATTGGCATTTGTTAACAACGCCATAACCTAGTAAACTATGAAACTTACTCCAAGTAACTGCATGCTAAGCTTTGAGAATTTGGACTTTGTTGATTTAAAGTAAAATGAGAGAAGGCAAGAATGAGTTTCTTGTGTGTTCTGTTTGTGCTTGGAGAGCCATATTTAACATGTTTTGCATAACTTAACTGGAGTTTAGAATCTTAATGTTTTGAAAGAGCCCAGAATGACTTTTATACATCTGGCCTGGAGAGATGTGTGTGTTTACAGATAGGAATTATGTCTGCGAGCGAACCAGTAATGTGTGTACACACATACACACATGTGCGCACACACAGATATGTAGTTCCTGTTCTGTACCACATCCACTGAGTAACCCCGAGGAAGTTCTGACTGGCTTAACAGGATGCTTAGACTTCGTGTGTGTGAGGTCACCTTGATCTGTTGGATGCTTAAATGCGACAATTGTCCTCTTGGTGGGCATGGCAAGAGGGAGGTGAGCTGGAGAAGAAGTTATTTCTGCTGAAAACGGTTTGGCTCAGTTAATAGAGCTTTGGCTTGTGGACTGAAAGGTCCCAGGTTCGATTCCGGTCAAGGGCATGTACCTTGATTGTGGGCACATCCCCCCAGTAGAGGGTGTGCAAGAGGCAGCTGATCAATGTTTCTAACTCTCTATCCCTCTCTCTTCCTCTCTGTAAAAAATCAATAAAATATATTTTTTAAAAAGAAGTTATTTCTGAGAGGAGGTACCAGAAAAAGTTATGTGTATGGAAATTCTCTCTCATGGGAGACATCCAAATATCATGATGATTAAAATCTGAAACAAGGTGGCGAAATCAAATGAAACCATCTTTCAAAAAAAAAAAATACATACTGGTAGACAAAACCAAAATAAACCATCGAAATACTTTTTGACACCATTTCCTCCCATTCTTGCTTACAAGTTCCAACTGTGCTAATGTTTCTTCACAAGCACAGAAAATGCAATTTCCTTTCCTTATTAAAAACTAGTTAAGTCCATTCTCCTATTTCCATAAGTGCCATTATGATATTTACATGCTAACCTCCTGAAGCCTTTTAATATTTAAACGTTTGCGAAGCGGCCAGACTCTGAAACAAATTTTCCAGAAATACTAATTTCTCTTTTCTAAAATATTAAAAGTTCGGCCCATAAATATTTAAAACCGATTTCCTCACAACATCAGATTGGTCTTTTAGATAAATACCGCACGGGGCTGGAATGGCCATAATGAATATTAAATCTGAGGATGCCACAAGTCCTGGTTACAAAACACTCTTTTCTGATAAACGATTTTTTTTTCTTTTTCTTTTATTTCTTTTTTTTTTTTTGTAGAAATGGGGCAAACACGGGCAAGATGAATAATGCAGAAAAGAAAACTTCTTTGTTCAGGACTCAGTGCCAGAAGAGGCATAAGCCCCAAAGCAAATAGTAATCACCTCCCAGATTACCTATGATACAGGTAGCCTGTCAGGGGACGTTCAGAGAGAGCTTTTGTCATCAGAAGCATGAAAAATGTATGGGTTACAAAGCAAAAAAAAACAAACAAAAAAACCACACATACACATGTATACGGTCAATAGCAGCACCTGCTCAACTAAGGTTTATTTCTGAGCTAAGAGCCCCATCGGCCCCTAGATGGCAATACTCGCAAACACTTCTAGTGGCACAAGTTGGTGGTGATAACACCCGGCGCTCAGCCACAGGACACACGCCAGGCACCCACTGCAGAAGCGACACAGCTGGTTTCCTTACAGACTCCTTTAACGCACATGGGAGTGACCTCATATCCTTGAGAGGAGGAGTGCCCGGAATGCCCCAGCCCCAAATCTGCCTCGTCCCAGGAAGAAATTAAGCCTGCAGGCCTCAGGTTGAAATTTGTGCCCGCCTGGTACAGACATGTGGCAAGGTTTGCTCCTACAAAAGGTGGTCACAGCCTTGACCGGTGTGGCTCAGTGGATAGAGCGCCGGTGTGGCTCAGTGGATAGAGCGCCGGCCTGTGGACTGAAGGGTCCCAGGTTCGATTTCGGTCAAGGGCATGTATCTTGGTTGCAGGCTCATCCCCAGTAGGGGGTATGCAGGAGGCAGCTAATAGATGTTTCTCTCTCATCAATGTTTCTCACTCTCTCTCCCTCTCCCTTCCTCTCTGTAAAAAATCAATAATATATATATATATTATTGATTGTTTATATAAATATTATATATATATATATATATATATAATTTTTTAAAGGTGGTCACAATGGCTGTTTTGCTTAGTTTGGTTACTTCTTTAACAAAAATAAAATAAAAGTAAGAAAAACAGCCACACATTGGAAATGGAAAGGAGAATTTGGATATCATAATTTTGACCGAGGACAAGTTCCCATAGGAAGTTAATGTGTTATTTCTGAAGAACAGTACACACACACACACACACACACACACACACAAACCTTGAATATATCACAAAAATAGCCTTGCTTTTTTGTCAAAAGCCAGATGAAAATGAAAAGTTTAAAATAGCAAAACTACCCTTACCAATTTATTATAATACATTTCCCACTTGCGGAAATAATTTATGTTGTTTTCTCTTTGAGTAGATTTCCATTGAGTAGCTCACCATTGAGCTCCCGGCTGGAAAGTCTGGGCACAGTTCACTCTGTGTATGGGGCTGTGTCTTGTTGGTTCAGTTACGTGCTATTTTCCCCACATTCGAGGAACTTGCTTGAGCACTGCCAATCTTTAATGTTTTGGATTTAATTCCTTCCTTGGGAAACGTAGCAATCTGTACCACTGACCTGCCAAAGTCATCACTAAAATCCTTTGACTGCTTTTCTCTCTTCTTTATGCATTTACTTCTATTATTAATCCTCACCTGAGAGTATTTTTTTCCCTTTGATTTTTAGAGAGTGGAAGCAAGGGAGGAGGAGGAGAGAGACAAAGATCAATTGCCTCCTGCACATGCCCTGATCTGGGCCAGCTCGGGCCTATAACCCGGGAATCTAACCCAGACCCTTCGATTCTCAGTTCTAACCACTGAGCAACACTGGCCAGGGCTTTTCTCTCTTCTGTTCCAGCCGTTCTTTCTTCCCACAGAGACTGTCTTATAATTTAATATGCGTTCTTCTTTGGCATCATTTTGCTCGCTCTACTCCCTTACTCTTCTATCCTACTGATGGATGCTTTTGGTACATATATCTCTCTCATCTTTTCTCCCTTCCTCCTTCCCTCCATCCCTCTCTCCTTCCCCCTATCTCCATGTTATCCCTGACCTGTGGGCTTCCCTTCTCTCTTATCCTCTCCATGTCCATGTGACACAATATTCATATTTTTTATTCTAGACATATATTACCTCATTCTAGATGAAAAGAATGACTCACCCAAGGAACATAGAAATAATCCTTTCTCTGCAACCTAATATTTCCAATAAGATACAGCCCTTTCTTTTCCCTTTTCAATGCGTATGCATCAGGGCCAGGATCTGGAGACAAATCGGATCATCCTTTCATAAGACACACAGACAGGATGCCTGGACCACGCTGCCAGGCACGGCTCTGCTGGCGATCGGAACCACATCGGAACCCCTCCACTGGGTGCCTCCAGCGGGCTGGCAATTTTCCGCCTCCTCCTCTGATTATTTTTGACGACTTGAAGTGCCCCAAAGGTGTCCACGGGGTCAATAGGTTTATGTAGGTTGAAAATGATCAAAAATTACCATTGATCCGAGGCTGTCAATAACGGGCTGCGTGGGGAGACTTCCTGCACAAATGTTTAAACTGCATAAAGCAACCGGACTGAGTCATCTCCCAGCCCATCGACCTGATGAGCCAGCAGTTTGCAGCCGGCCCTCTGGTCTTTGTGGTGCACGTTCACTGTGCCCGCTCACCGTGCCCCAGGCGTCTTTCCACCTGCTCCTCTCCCGCCCTGAACCCAACAGTGAGGCCCGGGCCCTGATGTGCTCATCGGAGGAGTATCTGTGTGCTTGCTACCGGCGTGAAAGGTTCACCTTCCTGGTCACCAGCAACGTCACTGATAGTCATCTTGAAGGGCTTTCTGCTGTCTTTGCCCCTTTTCATTTGAAAATGACTGACTTTTGGCTCTTAAATCCTTCCCCTCCTTAGTTACAGTGAATGCCAGTGTCCTCTTTTTCTTTCTTTTTCTTTGCACAGAGGGAACTTAAAAGAAATCTTGATTTAAATATATTAACTTCTGTCTACTTTCGTGGGACCACTTGGTTTTATCATAAGCCATAGTTTACCTTGTCATCTACATTAATAAAAGAGAAACATGCAAATGGACCATCACTCCTCTACGCTCACCAGCCAATCAGAGCAAGTATGCAAATTAATCAAACAAAGATGGTGGTTGATTTGCATATGAAGACTGCAGACTGCATAGAAGGAAGAGGGAGGGGAAGCTGAAAGCAGGGCAGCACCACAGGAGGGAAAAGTGTGGGGTGGCTTTGCTTCCTTCTCTTCTTCACTCAGGCCTCAGGAAGCCCTATTCTTGCAGGAATCTTCCTGCAATGGGTCTCTAGTTATAAAATAAAAGAATGGCTGTGGTTGGGGTTTCCAGTTTACATTAAAAACCAAGCATGAGAAGTAGAGATCTCATTTACCAATATCTAAACACCATGCTCAGAGCAGATCATGTCTAACTAATATCCTGGATGACTTATATACATCTTCATCATGACAAATCCACAGAAAATAGGTCTAGGATTCCTGAAAGCAAGATAATCCGAGGCCTTGTTGTTATGGGGCTATCTGTCTTTCTAGTCATAAAGTTAATGTTTGAGTTCTCCAAGGGCTGGCTAACATTTGCGCATCATTTTTACTTAGTTTGTAAAAATGAAATCTGCCTTGATATAAAAGTGATCTCCTTATTACTCAAAGCCAAATATCAACCTTGAACCTTTACCTATGGTTACCTAGGTATGAGACCTCCCAGTCTGCAGAATGTTAACAGAACCAGGAGGCATGCCCTGATGCCACCTGCACACCGATTTTACCATGGTCATCTCTGCCCACATACCTCCTGGCTGGTGGGACAAAGACACATCGTTTGATGACACACACACACACACACCTGCAGAGTTGTTCCGGAATCAAAGAACAGCTCACAAGAAAGATAGGGGGGAAAAATGCCCTTTAGGTTCATGGTTTATGGTCGTAGGTGGCTTGCTAGGTGGCAGGGCGGCTGACAGGATGGTCAGTGAAACATGCAGGATCATTGCTCAGCAGCTGCACTTGAATAGCTGAAACAGGTTTGAGCATCTGGCTTGTACAACATTCTGGAACGTTGCTGTGATAGATGTAAGATGGGTACCAGACTCCTGACTTTTAGGACTTTATAATCTACAGTGGTAAATGCTAACCTATGAATACAGATACACACAATCTGCAGTGAGGAAAGTGCTATAACCAATAGGGTGCTGGGGAAATAAGGAGGGGCTACTTCTTACGGGGAAGGGAGAGGCAGGGGGCGACTTCATTGGGAGGTGGCATCTGATTAGGATGATGGAGCGTCTGAGTGGATAGAAATATGTGAGGGACTGGAAGGAGGAAGAGAAGAAAGGGTAGGAGCTGAATAGAGCGGACGTGTGTGGGTGCAGAAGAGAGTGGGGATCAAGGCTGGAAAGAGATAGGACAGGGCTATGCATTTTACCCTCGAGTTTCTGGACTACATTTGATAAAAAGCAGTAACGTTAGGCAATTATTTTAAGAACTAATTATGTATAGAGAGCTCTACAATGCAATTTGAAGGAATAATGGAAGAACTTCACAGTTTTGCCCTGTTGTGGTATAGGTCTTGGCCAGTGACTGACAAAACAAAAAATCTGCCAACAATTCATTCATTCATTCATTCATTCATTCATTTGTTATTCAGCCAATAATTACAGACTGCCATATACAGAAGGTAGGAGAAGAGTCTATATGATTTAAAACATTTTTTTGCTGAATGTTTGCTCGATTTCAAAATTTGTAATTACTCTTTAGACGCAAGTGCCTGTCTTTTGAAACCAGTTGAGGTGGGGATGATGACCACTAAACTGAATATAAGCCGATTACATGCCCTTCATCCTGACCCGCTATCATAATCTCATGTACCCGGATGATGTTTCTTCCTGGTCATGGGACATGCGTGTGCGGTGTCGTCAAGGTCCTTGCCACAGTCCCTTCTGCTACAACTACGAGGCAGCTGGGGAAGGTCAGGGATACTATGGGCGAAATAGAATGTAGACAAATCAGAAGGCACACATGGTAAGAAAGCATTCCCAGCTCACGTTACGGGGGTTTCATTGAAGACAATTTCAAGAACACATAAAAGCACCTTCTCCTTCCAGTAATGACGATTGACTGGCCAGAGGCCAGTTCTGATAACATTTGTAAATGTCCAGCTTCACGTGTCCGATATGGAGTATTCACATGTGAGTTCTGTGTGCACTTCACCCCCACAAACACCTGCATGCATAAAAGAAGAATGGTCTGTGCAAAGGGGAGTTGTTTTTGTCTTTCTTTCATTGGATCGTGTTAGTGATTATATAATGGGGGGAGGGTCAATGCAAAAAAGAGGCTAATTCACAGGCATTTTCTTTATAGACTAAATGGGCTGTATCAATTTCATCTACAAAGCAGAAGCTCGAGTCCTTGTGAAATGAATGATGATGCCTCGGCTACAGGAAAAACATTGGGTTAAAAAAAAAAAAACCCACAAAAAAAACCGGATGGCTTCAAAATGACCCATTTCTCAACGGCGAAGAAAAAAAAATTAAATTTGTGATAATTAAATGTGACAGTGGCAGGCCAGTCACACTAAATATTAAAAAAGCGGGGCTTTCACTCTATTAAAATGAAGCATGGGCCAACTCCGTGGCCCGGCAGTCCCTCTCTGGCCCTGTATTTTATGGCAACCCGGGGAAACTGTACGGAACTACATTTACACAAATTTCATTCCACTTTCAGGCTTCTGGCTATGCAATCCTTGATTAAATAACTGGCTGTTTCTTCTCCCTTGAACTCACTTTTTTAGATTTTTTAAAAAAATGTGTCTTTATTGTTGAAAGTATTACCTACGTCCCTTTGTGGTTTTGTTGTTATTGTTTTCCCATGAATCCCCTCCACCCTGGCCTCATCCCTCCCAAGCCTTCACCATACTATTGTCTGTGTCCATGGGCTATGCTTATATGCATAGAAATTCCCCTGTTAACCCTTCCCCCTCCCCCTCCCCAAACACACCTCTCTCCCACACTGTCTTCTCTTTGCGGTTCCATGGTCTGTTCCATGTTTCTATGTCTTTGGATCTAGTTTGTCCTTCAGTTTGTTTGGTTCCTCAGAGCCCGCCCATGAGCGAGACCACGTGATACTTAGCTTCCTCTGACTGGCTTCCTTGTCCCTGACTCACGGTAGCCACAAGTCTGCAAAGGGAACTTGAGCTCATCTCCTCACTGATTCCTATTTAATGCAACTGCCCGCCATCCTTTTCCTCCTCCCACTGGAGGACACTCCTTTACTTGCTCTAAAGCCCTCATGCGCCATTTTCAACAGATGATAGGCCCCATTTGGTTATCATGGTGATTATGGATTGTCCAGCTCTATCAGAACGTCAGTTCCACTGGGAGGGGAAGGGACTTGTGTCTGCCTCATGGAAGCTGCATTCCAAGTATCTCTAATTGTGCCTGGTACTGAGTAAGTGCTCAAAAAACACTGGGCTGTCAGTGAGGTCAGACAGGATTTAAAATAAAGGAGTGGGGTGGAGAAGAGAGTGTGGAGTGAGTCTATGGAGAGAGAGAGAGAGTACAAAAGAAGCCCAAGAAGTGTCTTAGGGCAGTGGTCGGCAAACTCAGTCAACAGAGCCAAATATCAACAGTTACAACAATTGAAATTTCTTTGGAGAGCCAAATTTTTTAAACTTAAACTTCTTCTAACGCCACTTCTTCAAAGTAGACTCGCCCAGGCCATGGTATTTTGTGGAAGAGCCACACTCAAGGGGCCAAAGAGCCACATGTGGCTCGAGAGCCACAGTTCACCGACCATTGTCTTAGGGGGTCTAGGAAAGAGTGTAGACAGGGCCCTGGACCGAATGCAATTTACCCTTGGAAGCAGGAAAATGTGAGAACTTTTATGATAATAAATGTAAAAACATAGAATGGAACATTCTAGAAAAATAGAAAAAAATTAACCAATGTGCTCAATAATAGATTGCTCAGCTTTAAAATAAAATGAATCAATGACCCGAATCAACCCCCTATTTTAAAGAGGCCCCAGACCAGTGAATTCTACCAGAGAAGTTTTCTGTTCCTGCTTTTAATTAAATCTGTAATAGATGATTAATATTGTGCTTTGAGAGAATAAACGCGCTAGATAGCAAACTCAATATACGATGTAAGAATAATATCACAACTGAACATGAATTGAACGAGAAAGACCCCTGAAAAGCTCCCACCATGCACTTGGATCAGGCTCTGAAGGGGTTAACAGCCAATCAGAACCCAGGCGGCTATGGGTAGATGTCCATGTTTGGTGGCATGCACAGCAGTTGTGACACCATATTGAGTTGTTGCTTCTAAAACATTTTAATAGAACAGGATTGAAAATGTCCCCTTTTCTTTGGATTTTTTTTTTAAGTTAATATTAGAATTAAATTGAAGCATTAAGTCAACCAGCTTAGTGCAAAGCAAATTACGTTGGGTTCAGCAGTGAGGGCTTCGCTATGGAATATTTATTGACTCAAGCTTATTAACTTGTAAATCCTCTAGTTTTAGATTATGATCTATTGATTATCTGCTTTTATTTGCATTCTAAATGAATAAACAAAAGGAAATGATGGCGCTTGTTTAGTCATTACACCTTAAGAGACAAAGTTCTTACGCTGAGCATACTTAATTAAAAATAAAAGCACCTTTCATTTGTTCCGAGAGCCAGAACCAGGTTGTGGTTCTTATTTTCATTTAGGCAAATCAAAGACTGTTTTCAATTCTGCATAATCGTTTCTATTGGACATGTGGACAAAACTGGAAAAAAATAGTTTCACATGAAGGATAGAAAGCGTGCTGTGAGTTTGGTATTCTGAATGCATTATTAAAATTGTTCTATACTCTTATATTTCTTGTTTTGTTTTAGCCAAAAATGATCTCTTTTATGTGTGAGAGAAGCCCTGTGACTTAATATCTGGGGAATGAGGCAAACCTTTGAGAGCCCAGATGCTTTAATCAAAAAGCAATCAATTGGTGCCCTTATTGGTTGGGTGTCCATCTGTGTACCGAAAGGTTGCTGGTTTGATTCCTGGTCAGGACCCATGCCCAAGTTGTGGGCTAGATCTCCCGGAGGATGCATGCAGGAGGCAGCCAATCAATGTTCTGCTCTCACATCAGTGTTTCTCTCCCTCTCCCTTCCTTTCTCTCTCAAAATCATTTTTTTTTAAAAAGCAAACAGAATCAGAAGACCTGAGTTCAAGTTTTATCTCTGTCACTCAGAAGAGAGAGACCTTAGGTGAATTTCTGAGTATCCTATATAATAAAAGCCTAATATGCAAATTGTACCCTACACTGGGAGTTCCACCAGAGGGCGGGGCCAGTGGCTGTGGCAGGCAGCCGGGGGAAGGAAGGTGCCCAGTCACTAGAGACCCTACCAGTGCATGAATTTTATGTACTGGGCCTCCAGTTGGTTTATAATAGTATTTTTCTCATGGACCTTTGTGAGTATTAAGCCCACAATTGTATATATGGTGTGTTCTGATCTCCATACATTAAATAACATCCTTCCTGTCCCAACAGGCCACACCTTCAATATCCCAACAGGCCACACCCTCCCTGTCCCAACAGGCCACACCCTCCCTGTCCCAACAGGCCACACCTTCAATATCCCAACAGGCCACACCCTCCCTGTCCCAACAGGCCACACCCTCCCTGTCCCAACAGGCCACACCCTCCCTGTCCCAACAGGCCACACCTTCAATATCCCAACAGGCCACACCCTCCCTGTCCCAACAGGCCACACCCTCCCTGTCCCAACAGGCCACACCCTCCCTGTCCCAACAGGCCACACCCTCCCTGTCCCAACAGGCCACACCCTCCCTGTCCCAACAGGCCACACCCTCCCTGTCCCAACAGGCCACACCCTCCCTGTCCCAACAGGCCACACCTTTAATATCCCAACAGGCCACACCCTCCCTGTCCCAACAGGCCATACCCTCCCTGTCCCAACAGGCCACACCCTCCCTGTCCCAACAGGCCACACTCTGTCCCCTCCCAGGACTGACCAAGATAGCACTCCCTGACTTCTGTCACAGCATTCCTGATACCTCCTCTGTAATTTATTTTTCTCCATTGTACCCCATATACACACACAAATGCTGTGCACCCGTACACATACACATACACACACACACACACACACACACACACATACACAGAGTCTTTACCCACTAGAATAAAAGATGGACGGATTTTTTTTTGTCTGGATTATTCAGTGCTGTATACCCATTTGGCATTTATTAGGTACATATCAAGAGAATGAGTGAGTGAATGAATGAATGAATGAAGTTTGGATTAGTCCCTTGAATGGGAAGAATGGGAGTTTTACAACTGGAGGAGATAGACATATTTACCTCCTCTAGTTGCCTTCAACAGACAGTGTTATAATATTACAGTTTATGGTTCCATGCAAAATGGATTAATAGTTTGAGCTAAACTATCTTTGGGAAACAAGAATTACAAAACATGATTCAAATCTAGTTCTAACCATCTATAATAAAAAAAGCATATATACTAATTAGACCAGACATCCTTCCAATCAACCTTCCAGATGAAGCCAGGGCTGTGAGGGAGGCCTGGGTCCCGGGTGCCAGAGGGAAGCTGGTGCCAGCAGCCAGGGGAAGGAAGGTACAAATTCCACTCTTGCATAAATTTCATGCATCGGGCCTCTAGTACATTTATAAATGAAGAACAAGGAAATGGCCAGGTTCACACTTCTTGAGATCCAAGCTCTTTTTTTCAGCCATAGTATGAGATATGAACACTAACAGTCCAGTCATATTTGACCAGAAGTTGACAACAACAACAAAAAAATTATCAAGGGGATCATTTGGAGAATAGAGTGGCACATAATATTATTAACGATGAATCTTTTATTAAAGACTAGCGGCCCCTCAGCCTAGCCTGTACCTCTCCTATCTGGGACTCTGGAGATCGGGCCTAAACCAGCAGTCGGATATCCCTCTCACTATCTGGTACTGCTGGCTCCTAACTGCTCACCTGCCTGATTGCTTGATCGCCCCTAACTGTCCCCCTGCCTACCTACCTGGTTGCGCTGAACTGCCACCCTGCCAGCCTGACTACACCCAACTTCCCCCCTCCCTGCTGGCCTGGTTACCTCCAAATGCCCCCTCCCTCTCCCCCCCTGCTGGCTTGGTCACCCCAGCCTGCTTTTTAGTCATTTTGTCATTCCTCACTAGCCCCCTTGCTGGCCTTGTTGCGCCATGCAGCCTGCTGTTCGGTCAACTGGTTGTTTTGGTCATGATGGACCCTGGATTTTTATATATTAGGATAATACTATGCCTTGACATACTAGCTAATAATAGTAGCTCATGATTGATTGAATATTCTACTTATAATTTATCCATATTTACTCTTTAAATTCCTCTTCTTTTAGTGCAAATAATTTTTTTTCACCAGCATATATTTTACAATTTATAAATGTGCATATTGTGGGGTGGTATGCTCCAGAAGTTATTACTTATAGGAGTGCACATTCTAAAATGTTTGGAGACAACCAGCCTATATTCACATTCTTCTTTCAAGAAAGCTATTATTAAAAATGAAAAAAAAAAACAACAGAGCACATTTTCCTCTCTGAAAAAAAAAAATCCCATCACTGTTTTATTATGAATGAAGTTCCAAAATAAAAACAAGTAGCTCATTGGGGTCATTGCCTTGTGACAGACAATGTCCAGTAATACTTTGTGGAAAAATCAATGCTTCAAGATAATTTGTAAAAAAATAAATTTCACCCCCTTACTAATTTCCCAGTGAGAGGTGACGGCTATCATTGATAAAAATGACAGCATTGGTCATGGCCTGGCTGACAATGAAGAACGTAGTTGGAGACAAAAGCCCTATAAGATGTGCATGTCACAAAATCATACTAAACACGTTATGTTCACAGGCTATTTTAACCAGTCACACTGTTACATATGTTTAGTAGTTCTTGTCACTATTTCTCAGGTTGAATGATTTGATTTCAATTCTCTGTGAACCTTAAAAATCTCAGAATGAGGAAGACCAATCAAATGGAAGTGGCGCTGGCAAGTTGTAAAACATTTACACTGCCTCTTGTCCCCTGCTACTTACAAGATTGCAAGCGATCCGTTACTGCAAGAAGGTTCTATGCCGAGAGGGGAGTGGCAGGGAGCTGGTGGGGGGGGGGGTGAAGGGCCTCCCCAGTCTGGGGCGTGATGCCCAGCTATCATGGTGACTGTCTTCTTAACAATCGTGCAAGTGCATCATTCACTGTGGGTGACTAGAAACGGATGAAGAGGGGCTGAAAAATGGGAGGATTTTCCTTGTCTCGTGTCTCTCTGATAACCAGGCAGACTCCGGAGCATGAAAGATGAGGGCGGCCCTATTCCAACCTGAGCACGTAGTCACCATCTGGGCATTTTCAAGGCAGGACACTGACACGCTCAGATGTATCCCCCAGCAGGGTGCAATAATCCAGCAGTAAAAGGAAAGCTGCTGTGAGCGATGGCCGCTTGCACACTTGCAATCATCCCAGCCCGAAGGAAGAGGCAAGGATTTTCCAAAAACTTTGGCTGAGGTGGCATCTTCACTGCTTACGGGCTGGGTTGGTGCCCAGATGGCTTCTGGGACTAAGCAGACTAGTGGTATATACACAGACCCAGCAGAGGGCGCTCTCCTCATGGAAAGACCTGGGGTCAGACCTTTCTGAATGGAGCCCTTAGCTTATGGGATCAAAAGTGAAAATTCTCAGAAGGGCACCACACCCACTCTTACTGAAGCCACTTCCTTCAGAAACATTCACTACTGAGACAAACATTGATTTTTGAGAAGGATATCTTTGGTGTTCAAAGGTGTACCCATTTGAGTCATTTCTTTTAGATGCTACTGGAGGCAGACCCTTAATAATGAGAATTACTAGTTATTGATAGTTAGAAAACCAAGAGAATCAACACTATCTCTTTGGACCTTTCAAGGTGAGAGTTCAGAATCTGTTATTTCTGAAAACCTGCATCAGCGTCTACAGATCCTCAAGTCACGTAAAGGAGTCAACATCAATTAAAAACCCTCAACTGTCTCCTAGCTGTTCTTTTTTTTTTTTTTTTTTTTTTTTAAATATATTTTATTGATTTTTCTCAGAGAGGAAAGGAGAGTGATAGAGAGCTAGAAACATTGATGAGAGAGATACATCGACCAGCTGCCTCCTGCACACCCCCCACCAGGGATGTGCCTGCAACCAATGTACATGCCCTTGACCGGAATCGAACCCGGGACTTTTCAGTCCGCAGACCGACACTCTATCCACGGAACCAAACTGGTTTCGGCCTTCTAGCTGTTCTTATGAGGGACATAGTGCAATGACAGAAAAAACCATGACTTATCAGAATAAATGTCACATCGATAGAAGCATATAATCTTCGGCCACAAGATGCGAATGCTCAAGTTAGTCTGTGTACTACAAATTCTTTCACGGAATTTTAATTATAAAGAGAGGCCATTATGTAATCTTTTCTTCAGTCCACTCACACTTGAAAAATGAGCACTTACAAGATTAAGGTAAGTTCGCATTCTTCCCCTTCGCTGGGTTGTGCCTCGATGACTAACCAGAGATGCTACAAATGACATGGCTTCTTGTAATCAGAGCCACAGACACATCCTAACGAAACTACCAAGTGCTGAAAGTTACTTTTCTAAAATATATTTTATTGATTTTTTTACAGAGAGGAAAGGGAGAGGGATAGAGAGCTAGAAACACTGATGAGAGAGAAACATCGACCAGCTGCCTCCTGCACACCCCCCACTGGGGACGTGTCTGCACCAAGGTACGTGCCCTTGACTGGAATCGAACCTGGGACCTTTCAGTCTGAAGGCCAACGCTCTATCCACTGAGCCAATCTGGTCTCGGCTGAAAGTTCTACCTTAGGAAGGAAAGAAATTCTAAGGAAACACAAATGAAGGAACTAGAAAATGGTTTAGGAAGAAACATTGTCAAAGAAAATCTCCCTAAATCTTCCCAATGAAATAATGTCCTTGCTTCCGGTTGAAACTGCAGATACATCTAAAAGGAAGATTCCTCCAGATAGTTTCTAGAATCCCCAAAGATCTTTTTTCCCCCCTTTCCTGGTCTCTCTACATGCATCATGTGTTAAAATTTTTTATTCTGCTCCCTGCTAAAAATTCTTATTAGCTAATCTAACCATTCCATTTATCCTGCCTCTTTTGTAATGAATAAGTAGCCGACATTGCTAATTGGCCACCTGGGGGTTCAAAGAGGGGCAACACGGAGCTGATGCCTGAATGTCACTGGGACGTGCTGACAACACACTGACCACACTCTATTTCACAGGATGTAAAGCTGCCCGTCCGTATGCGCCCCTCCCTCCCCTCCCTCCTTCCATGGCCGGACCGTCTGTGAGCCTAATATAATTTTTTAAGTGATTTATTTCTAACAGATGTGATCATCCGGCCGCAGGGACCTGGATGCACGGTGCCCCTAAGAACTTTAATTTCTGGGTAGAAGCGGCACACATCCCGCTAATGAATAATTATCGCTCCGTTCAGGAGGAGGTGCTGGGGCGTGAGGTATGAGGACCGGGTACTTCTGAGCAGAAAGGACACGCAGATGGGGTTTCCCGAGGTCCCACCTCTTCTCCATCTAAATGTGTTTCTAGAACATGGTAGGCCATGAAGGAAGAACATCAGTCATGGGTCAATGTATATCGCACTATTTAAAAAATAAATAAATATATATATATATTTCAGAAAGGAAGGGAGAAATAGAAACATCAATGATGAGAAAGAATCATGAATCGGCTGCCTCCTGCATGCCCCCTACTGGGGATCCAGCCCATAACCCAGGCATGTGCCCGGATGGTATACTGAACTGTGATCTCCATCGGTCCACTCTCAAGCGTGGAGCCACACGGGCAGGGCCACCACACTATTTAGAAAGCTGGTTTTAGGGATACATTAAGTTTCTTTTTCTTGTAATTTATTTTATTGATTTTTTTCTTTTACAGAGAGGAATAGAGAGTTAGAAACATTGATGAGAGAGAATCGTTGACCAGCTACCTCTTGCACACCTGCTACTGGGGATGTGCCTGCAACCAAGGTACATGCCCTTGACCGGAATAGAACCTGGGACCTTTCAGTCCACAGGCTGACGCTCTATCCACTGAGCCACACCGGTTTTGGCATACATTAAGTTTCTTGTAAACCGGACGTCCACACAGGGTTAGGTAAGAGAAGATGCCCACAGAGGTGTGGTGTAGAGGGAAGTGAGAGGCGATGCCAGGAGCGGGGCATATGGCACATCCCTTAGTCCTCTAAGTGGCTCTGGAGCATCACAAGGGCAGGTCCTGGGATCAGCGCTCCATTTCTGGATGCTGGTGAGGGGACCCCAGGCAGCACCACCTCCTGGGATGACGGTCACAGGCTTGTCTGAGGAGGTGTCTACAGACCTGTAACTTACACTGTGTCCAAACACCTTGGAAGGCCAGAAGGCTGGCGGGATCGTACGGTTATACGGAGTCAACATCATGATCTGATAGCCTGTATGGATATTTAAAAAAAAAAGAATCAAGATGTTTTGATGGCTCTCGATCTACATGTGGCTCTTTAAAGTGTGGCTCTTCTACAGAATACCACATGTGGGCACGCACATGTGACTGTGCCCTTGTGCAGAAGTTGGTTTTCGGCTCTCAAAAGAAAATTTCAATCGTTATACTGTTGGCATTTGGCTCTGTTGACTGAGTTTGTCTACCAATGGTCTAATCGGTTCAAAAACGTGAAGGATTACCTACTTCCTCTTGACTGCGATGCTCAAAAGGTGATGGCTTTTTGGAGTCACCCTCTTAATATTGGTCCCCAAATAGCGGGATTGGTTTCTTCAGAATCAGAGTGCCAACTATCATCTTAGTACTTGCTAGTCACTCTTTTTTTTTTTTTTATAATATATTTTATTGACTTTGTACAGAGAGGAAGGGAGAGAGATAGAGAGTTCGAAACATTGATGAGAAAGAGTCATTGATCAGCTGCCTCTTGCACACCCCCTACTGGGGATATGCCCGCAACCAAGGTACACGCCCTTGACCGGAATCGAACCCGGGTCCCTTCAGTCCCCAAGCCGACGCTCTATCCATTGAGCCAAACCGGTTTTGGCCTTACTAGTCACTCTTAAGGGAGACCACGGAACATGTTTCCCCTTCTCCCCATGATGGAAACACTCACAAAGGTCAACTTCTATCATCTGGCCCAGAACCGCTTTGTTGGCCCCCTCTGGGGACAAGATGTGCACCTGGGTCCACTCCTAGGACAAGAGAATTGGGGTCCAGACCTGGACGGGGCTTCCCCCCCAGAGAACCCTGCAGAGGGGACTGTGCTCTTGACACAACAGAGGTAAGAAAGACGACTTTTCAAGGCGGTCTCCATTCTGGGCGCGTCCCTTTGTATGCCGGGTTGCCTGCCATGATGTTTATGTAATTCTGACAGGGTTCTTAATGACACGTTAACAGATTGTAAAACACGCTGCTGGCATTGACTTGTGTGTGTGTGTGTGTGTGTGTGTGTTTTTAATATTTTTAAAACAATGTCCTTCATGTAACAGTAGTTAAGCGCGGCAGAAGGACATCATTAGAGCCATGGTTAAAGTGTAATTTACACCATTAGGAAGGCAGGAGCAATTTTTATTGCCTGGCAATTTTCTTGCTGAAATATTTGGACCATATGGCTCCATTTGTGTAATAACCTTAATTTCTGCACCCTTCAGGACTGCCTCTGTCTCCCACAGAATGGGAAAAGGCAGTTTAGCAGAAAAAGGCAACTGCCTATACTTAGAGAGCGGAGATTAATAACGTGTCGCGTCCTGTTTTTGGTGAAGGAATTGGAACAGCGGCCAGATGGTCTCTTCTACAAATAACTGTCAGGGGTCTTGATCTAATCAATACAATGTATTAATACATCTCCCTCTGCAGTTTCTCCGGGGGATGGCGCACAACATCTGGAATGAATGGGGAATGGGGAGGGGTGGGGGGGAGAGCCGCCAAGTAGAAAGCCGATTCTTTTCAGAATCAAACTGAGCCCAATTAATTTTTCATGTATCCTTGATAACTGTTTCATAACGAGCGATGTGTCTTGACGGGCTCGGGGTTGGCAGAGCAGGCTGCCCGTGCTTCCTATCCCCATTCAGTCCACTTATAGAAACCAACCCATTAATCACGCGATCTGGCAGGAAACCCGAATCTCAGCTCAGCAAGAGATCAATAACCATCCTAAACACACACACACACACACACACACACACACACACACAGGCGCGCGCACACACACACACAACACGGAAGCAGTCACACTAATGGGCGCGGGTATCCGGCCGTGACATTAGTAATTGCCGGGGCAAAAATAAAACTCGGGATCATCATCGCCCGATGGGAACGTACGTGATGAAATTCATTGCTTGTGTCTTGTCAAAAAGTGACATGTACCTCCGTTGGAAATACCCTGTGACTATACTGTCTAGTCATTGTCTACAAACTTTTTTGAAATGGATCAAAACTCTCTGACTTTGTAATGTGAATGTTTACTAATCCAAGTAGCATCTAAAATGTTTAAGGATGAGTTATTATGCTTGTTTTAAGTTCAGAATACCTGCGGGGGTCCTTAGTACAAGCTTTAGGTCAACCACATATGACCCCCGTGAGCCTTCTGGGCTAAGAACCCCAATGTGATGTCCGATTGGTGGAATTCCTTAACTCGTTCCCTGGTTTTTGAAGGAAGGATGTACACTTCAAATCATAACATCTTATCATTTTCTCAGTGGTTTCATCTCAAATCTTGACTGTTCCACCAAATTCGAACCAGCCATTTTGCTTCTCAGTGAGCAAATCTGCTTGGGCATGGCTCTGGGACCACAGGTGGGGACTCCTTCTATCCTAAGGGAGTGCGATTCTGATGAGGAGAACAACCACAAAACTCGTGGGAGGCTGTCACAAAGCTAGCCAGGTCTTGGCCAATCATCAGCTCAGTGCTGCCAGGAGGACAGAAAGGTCTTAGGAACCACCCAGGAGCTGCAGGGCGAGGTCACATTCATCTTCGCGGCCAGCAGGACTGAGATCATGACCCGTGCTCGCTCCATCCCTGATTTGTGGTTCGGCAGCGGGCCGGCTGGGCTTGGAATCGGGGGCATGAGTTAAGGTCCTCTTAGGTTCCTTTAAGTATTAATGAGCACAATCGATGTCTATGCATGACTAAGTAACTGCTTATTATGTTGTAATTGGGCTCTCGCCTTATTTGCTCTAAGGACGCCACCAGGCCCAGAGGGGGCGAGACCGTTTCTTCCTTGTCTTCATCTCTTGTAGCTCCTGGGCACGATGGATTCTCAGAAGAGAATTATGTGGCCTTGATTAATGGACGGGTCCCACAATATTTTTTGGTCTCGATGGCCACATTAGCGTTCACGTGAGTAGGTCCTCAATAGCAAATGACATGCCATTTTCACGTCTGCATGGCTGTCAGAGAAGCAGAGGCTGAGCTTTCCAACCTTGATTCTGTTCGCTGCTGTCCAGTGTGGACACCAGGACACACATGACAGCGGTGCGCTTGTAGGGGAAGCTATGCAACATGAAGCAAGAAAGCTTGGAGTGGACCACATGAGTGAATAAAATCTGAAATTTGGGATCCACAGTACATGGTATCTGGAATCTTCAATGTTTTCCAATGTCATGACTGAAATATTTAATTTTTTACAAATTGAAATCCTCTGCTGTGACAAAGACAGAGGAGAGTCGTCACATGATCTTACTCCCACTAGTATGTGGAATTTAAGGACCCAAATAAATTGATGAACAAAAATAGACACAAAGACATAGAACAGGAACAGACTGTTGAACCTCAGACTGAAGACAGGGGAGGGTGGACGGGTGGGAAGAGATCAACCAATGAACTAGTGTGCACATATGCATGACCCGTGGACACAGACAATGGGACAGTGAGGTGGGGGGGAATGGGAGAGGGCTGGAAGAGCCTAATGGGAGGAAAAAGGAGGACCTATGTTATATTCTCAACAATAAAGATAAAGAAAAAAGATAGTTGCTATTCTGGGACTCCCAGTCCACCTAATAACTGACAATGCCTACAGTTTGAGCTCAGCAATGCCCTGCTACCACCCTAACAAGAGGTTTCTCCTTAAAAATCATATTGAGATAAAAAAAAAAAAACAACTCATTTGCAAACCCATCTCATACACATTCTCAGATGTTGGGTGTGGGTCACTGCATTTGGATTAAAAAGCCAACGTGTCTCTCTCTACATGAGAGGTCACTGGCTGGCATTAAGGCAACATCTCGCTGTTTGGCGTAATTAAAATATTCCAGCAGCGGTGGCCGTGATCTGAGAAGCGCGGTATTGTTGTAATATTTTCCTAGGCTGCAGGAGCTCACGATTGTTTGGCCCAATCAAACCCGGGAACACTGGAGAAGTTATCACCCATCAAGGTAATTACTTTCAAGTTGAAATAATTACTCTATCAATGTTAATGGTCTTTCAACTTCAATAAAGCACTCACCTGCCGATAATCACGGCTAACCTCTTGCTCTAATGCAATTCCCTCTCTATTTAGCAGGTTATATTACAGCCGTTACAGTGGTCACTTGTCCTGAACAGATGCTGAATTTCACTTTGATCGGCTGTGAACCAGAAAGGAATTGGTCATCTGTGTCTGGTTCCCCCTCACCCAGAAGCCCTTGCGGAGCCCGGGAGGTGATCTCCTGGCTGCAGCAGGGCACTTTGGGGGCAGCCACCTCGTCTCAGGTAGGGGCTCCTGGGCACCTGTGACAAGGACACCCTCGTTCAATTAACTCTTGATCTTCGCTGCGTGTGCAGCTTGCTGTCGCTGCTATCCGTGTTTCCCCGAAAATAAGACATCCTCCGAAAATAAGACCTAGGGCATGGGAAGATAAGACATCCCCTGAAAATAAGACCTAGCGCAACTTTGGGAGGAAAAAAATTAATATAAGACACTGTCTTATTTTCGGGGAAACAGGGTAAGTGGCATCTATTCTGAACTTGTGGCCTGGGCCCGTCAGGTTGCGCATCAGTTCATTCCACTTCCATGTGTGGTTTTAATAAGACTGGTGGGATCTGGGGGGTTCTTCAAGGGTTTCCGTATCACCCAGTCAACGGCAAGAAAACAACAGCATACCTGAGAGGGCAATTGCCCCACCAACTGCCCCTCTACGCTGACAGAGTCTGCTTGTGGGCAGAGGTGAAGTAGGGAGGTGCCAACTTGGCAGAATCTGTTCGATATGGGGAGTGTGTGTGTGTGTGTGTGTGTGTGTGTGTGTGTGTGAAAGACCATTAAGTTGTGCTGGTATGATTCCAGACCTCGGGCAGTGGGCAGGGTCAGGGGAACACAGCTAGGGTGAGTGGAAATGGCCTGAGCAGGTTCCCAGAGGGGAAGGCACCAGGTAGAAGGGGGGATGGGCAGCACTGAACACCAGGGAGACACAAAGCACAGTCTTGCTCCAGGCCATTAAGAAATAGAACCCAATCCAGGACTTGAGAAATTACCTGGAAATTAACAGTCTGGTATCCAAAAGCATCTAAATTAGCAAGCATCCGAATTTTGGCGTGAGGGGAGGAAAGCTTAAAGCATATAAAACACAAGGTGTTTCATTCAAGACCCAATGAGTCGATGCAGCTGCCTTGCACAAATTATGGGTTTTCTACATTTGCTCATTTTTCCAGCCTGTTAATCCAAATGGTAAGACTCCTTAAGCTGCCTGTTTATATTGCCGCTGGCCGTTTCTAGTCCTTTGCCCATTTACCTAGCCCTCGCAACAGCTTTGGGAGTAAGTACTAGTAGCATC
Organism: Nyctalus aviator; assembly: GCA_036971965.1. Taxonomy (NCBI): domain Eukaryota; kingdom Metazoa; phylum Chordata; class Mammalia; order Chiroptera; family Vespertilionidae; genus Nyctalus; species Nyctalus aviator. The sequence goes on along the minus strand of CM072940.1, from coordinate 7,961,556 downwards.
TTAGCACAGGCTCGACGACTAAGAAGGAACACGTTTGAAGTGTAAGGTCATGATCGCTAAAGCAGCAGGAGGAAAGAATGTTTGAGAAGATCCCAAGGTGGCCAACCAGCAGAAGGGTTCTGGATCCGTTAGAAGTAGAATCACTAGGGCACAGTGAAGGGTTGGAAGGAAGAGTCAGACACTAGGATGGCCTGGCCTGAGCAGCCAGGAAGATGACGGGGCCATGGAGTGATGGGACAGGATGGACTGGGGAGTGATGAGAGAAATTCTAGGCGATGCACATTTCTACCGGAGCTTCTAGACACACCTCTGCAGATCCTGATAGACAGACAGACAGACAGACAGATAGACAGTACCAGCCTTTCACTTCGAGGACCATGTTCTGCGGAAGATCTTTATAAGACCATCCATGTAAGAGAAGATCCCGGTTCTTCACAATCTCATCAATATTGTTCTATCCCATCCCTCATTGCTTTTTGTGGGGCACAGAGGCTTCTACTTGAGACTTCCGATGTTAATGGAAAATAAGTGAAAGAAGGGAATCAGGAGGGAAGCTTCTTCCAGTTACCTCCTCACCCCCCGGGGAGGCAGGAGGGGTACCCCACCTTCCTCTCTCAGGCTGATGAGGGATAGCCAAGCAAACAACATAAGAAGTTGGGGGTGTCTGTATGAAAGGTGGACATTCCTCCTCTACTTAAGAGGTTTGCCACTGAGATGAAGACACTCAATTTTGATGCAGCCACTAGGAGAGGAAGGGTTTTCTGAGATTCTATAAATATACATACATATATACACATATACATACACACATATACATATGAAGACACTCAATTTTGATGTAGCCACTAGGAGAGGAAGGGTTTTCTGAGATTCTATAAATATACATACATATATACACATATACCTACACACATATACATATACATACACACACACACACACTTGAGAGAGAGAGAGAGAGAGAGAGAGAGGGCTAGAGAGATAGAAACATCAGTGATGAGAGAGAATTATAGATTGGCTGCCTCATGCACGTCCCCAACTAGGGACTGAGCTCGCAACCCCCGGGCATGTGCCCTGACTGGGTATAGAACCAGGGACCTCCTGGTTCATGGACACTCCAAACTGAGCCATACCAGCCGGGCTGAGATTCTTAGGTGATCCCAAGATCTGGGAATCTGGCCTGACAGAGAAGCTGATTTCGGATTCTGTCCAATGCATTCAAAAGTGGCGAGCCTTAGTGTGGTGGGTCAAGTAGAGAAGTTGCTGTTGGAGAAGCTTACTTTCCTTATTTGACTGAACAAGTTGGCCCCACCCAGTTCTAGTGAGGAAATGAGTCTTGTGACGGAGCCTGCGATTGGCTGACTGCTCTGGAGAGGGGTGCCTAGAAGTAAAGGAGGGTGTGGGGTGGATCTCTGGGGCAGTAGGGATCGGGGTGCGAGGAGTTAGCCGGAGAGGGTGCTGCCTGCTTCAGGGACTGGGAAGCGTGGACTTACCTAGGGGAGACGTCTACACAACCCACGGAGGAAGTCCCAGGAGGCACCTGCCCCATAGGAAGCAATAATAGATGGGCCAGAACAATATTAATGAAGGTGCCTCTGCTCCTTTTATGCCTAAGTCTGTCTTTTCTGTCAAGATCCTGGGGGCATCAGCAAGAGAAGAGGAGGGAGGAAAATGAACACGCCCTCTCTTCTCTGCTGTAGATCCATTAACACCAGTCAGGCTTTAGACTGGACTTTTTTTTTTTTTTTAAACACCTGCAATGAGACCTGATTACTAAAACCTGGGTGGTTGCTGTCACTAACAGTGACAAAGGACGTGCCCTACACACTAGCAAGAGAGGCCTGATGACCTTGTTGGAATAAAGTGGCTGGAGAAAAATGAAGCTCTCTTAAAGGAGTGGTTCCATGACATTTAAGAAGACTTATATGGATCTATTTTTCGCAGTCCCCAATGATGTTAAGAGTTAATCCCCGATTGTTAAGAGTAGATCCCCGATATTTATTTGTGATTGATAGGGTATTATTAGAAAATTAGAAGAAAGATAATATAAATCTAATAAGTGGAAAGTTTGTCACGCCAGATACATTACAATAAAAAAAGGTTGTGCCAGCCAATATTCATGGTTTTGTGTGACATTCACCCACTAATATTTATACAAAAGAGTGGATGACACAGTTATCTCATATTATAAAACATAAAAATCTCAGCTTATAGAATTGATACAGAACTATATGGTAATTGTTTTTATTACCATTTTTTCTTTATTTTGCAAAGATGGATTTTCTAGATAGATAGATCTCCCAGGACAATTTTTTTTTATGTCTTATCAGTAGATCTGGGGAGAAAACATCAAGAACCACCACATTTTAAGAGCTACCCCTAATTTAAGATCATGTATAAAGAGCAATAACATTTTACACCACACTAAGCCCAAACAACAATGAACTTAAAAATAAACCGATCCATATACTCACAAACTATCCATAATGTGGCAATCACGAAGTATCTTGTTTCCCCCACAACACATCTACGGCATGGTGAATTTTGGGATGGCCACATGAGGAAGTTTTGAATCCTTCCTCCATGACACTGGGCAAGGGAGTCTGGCAACCGGAATCTAGAGACTCCAAGTTTATATTTCTGGATTTTATTTCCAGATTGGAAGCCAACGCTTAGTGACCCATCTGACTCGCTTATCCCTCAGCTCAGCTCTGCATGCTTGATTCTACACACGGGGCGAAGGACCGTCTATCCTTCTGGAATACTGGGTAAATGTGGGATCTGGAATTGGTGTTTTATAACCCTGGGGGGGGGGAGGAGGGGGGAGGTAGGGATACACTTCGAACACAGACTGACAGGTAAACCACCTTCGCCTTTAAATCCCAAGTTGTTTCTGCCAGGAGAATGGCAGGCGCCAGGAAGGAAAAGCAAACAGATCGCAACGGTGGCAGCAGGATGGCCAGCCAGGCTCGCCAGGTGTGTTCCCTGCTCACGCCACCGCGGAACGCTCGTGTGCCAAGCGGGGCTACGTGCAGCCTCTCTCCTGACACCGCACCATTCATCACGGAGCCACTGGGAAGGGAATCTGAGGGCTTCTGCCTAAAGCTTGCTTTCTGGGGTGATAGGCACTGGTCCAAAGAGACCCTAACCATCTAGATCCCTCTCTTTTCTCCTCAGAAAGACCGACGTAGGCCTGAAAGGAGATGCAACTTCGGGAGATTGGGAGAGAAGCTGGTGATACATTCAAACCCACGCTCTTTCCATCTCTCCTCTCCTGCTGCCTCGGCTGCTGCTGCTGCTGCTCCCGCTCCTGCCAACACATATGCTCTCTGCCCCCATGGAGGGCCCCCGCTGCCAGTTCTCCATCCACTGCCACCACCGGAGGACTCATGCCTCCACCGCATCTGTCCTCTGCGGCTCTCCCAACAACGTCCACCTGTCTGTAAACAGCTCTGGGGGACTGGGGGACACGCTGGTGAAGGCACCACATGACCCGCAACGTGCTGGTGGCTCCTCGTGCAGAGATGGGACCCCAATAACCCAGAGACTAAGGGAGGGGGATTATCGATTCCTCCTGCAAGTCTGCGGACTGAATTGTAATCCTGCATCTGTGTCTCACCAATCAAAAACAGAGTTCCCTTCTTTGGAGAATTTCAGCCAAAGCCATCTTTGAGACAAGGACTTGAAAAATGTCCTAGGGCGGGCACAGAAATGGAAACAGATTGGGAAGATGTTTAGCTAGCAAAGGGGTTAGAGACACAGTAAGCAGAGCCGGGAGGGCACTCCGAGAAAGATTTGAAAGGGAATTATCAAAATATGAGCAGCAGAAACTCAGAAGCAAAGAAACGTAAAGACTCAGAATGCCCAGAAGGAAGACTCTGTACCTCCGCCTGGATTATTCATCTTCCTCCCAGCCTCTGTTGCACGCAAGGACCCAGTCTCATGGTAGCCTTCACAGCGTTGAGTGTGGAATTGAATACTGACATATTGGAGATAGTACTCAATGACTATTTGCCAAATTGGATTGAAAAGTCAATAATCTGCCCCTGACCTTAAAAACCTGTTGCACGAATACAGAAAAGCATGCTGTTGATGTGGGCTTGCATTGCAGGGAAGAGGGGCTTGTCGACGATTAAAGAAGCATGCTTCGCTGATGGCAAGGAATGGAACCGGTGGTAGAACCGCCTTCTTTAGACACCTTTAAAAAAGGCTGAGCACATGCTTTTGAAGAGCTCTCTAACAAGGACCGTCCTGTTTCTGTATCTCCTACAGAAGCTCAGGGTATGCCAGGCATTTGGGAGCCCCAAGAGATACCTGGTGAACTGAACTGTGTTACAGCCCAGAGGTGGGCCAACCCAGAAAAAATCACTACTCGGTGACAGAGCATGGGATGTCCGTATCTCCATTTGCACATCTAGACAGATGTACCTAGAAATTTAATTTTCTTCTTCCTCAAAGAGCCAATCATACCACACATCTCTATCTATCTAAAGATACCTAACTCCACTTCTACTATGGGTGATACTGTTCTGTTCATATAATCCCTATGTTTATCTATATCAACGTGCCTATACAGGTATGTGATGCAATTGGATCTTTAAGAAAATAGAAAATCAAATTTCTATCTAATTTTATCTCAGCCTCATCCCCATGAGATAGAGAGAAACAGTTTTAATATTTCCATTTAGTGGATTTGGAAATCAGGGAAAGAGAGATTCAGTTATTTGCTTGAGTTAATGGTGGTCAGCAAACTAGTTGCCAATATCCTGTATATTCAGTTCAGTATATTATTCCCATGACCACACTGCTTCTTTCAACACGTGTAAGATTTTCACATATTTAACCCCCAAGTGAAAAAAAAAATGACAAGTCAGATATAAACAAAGAATCTCAGCATATTAATCTGATAACGTAGGTACCTACTATCTTTCTCAGTACTCACCTCTACTGTAAAAGCACGCACGGGGGCGATGATAAAGGTTGGGTCCTCTGGCTTCTCCTGGTAGACCACGTGGTACCGGGAGATGATGCCATTGGGAGAGCCGGGCTCCGTCCAGTTCAGCAGCACTGAGTGAGCACCCGTGGCATGAGCCCAGGGCGCCTGCAGGTCTTGGGGTGGGGCCTCCAGGGTCCGTGCTGAGGTCCACAGACTCGCCACCGAGCCCCTGGAGTTCTGGGCTCTGACCTGGTATTCGTAGGGTGTGAACGGCTTCAGGGTGCCTGCAGCATCGGTGAATCTGAAGGCTCCTTCTGACCAGACAAACACCAGGGCCTCCTTGTCAGAGCCAGCAGGACGCCTGAAAGGGAATCCGGGAGGTCAGGGACAGCTGCACACTTCAAAGCCAGACAGAGGAGGACATGGCTTTGTAGGAGATTTTGGTATTAAGTCAACTTTTCAACCGTCTCTTCCTCGTATCATGATCGAAGGAGACCAGAGAGAAGAGTTCACCAGAGGCCTGATCAAAAGCCATTTTCATTTGGCATTTTTAAACCATTTATGCACTTTTAAACCATTTATATGGTTTAAACATATAAATATATCTGGCTAATCTTAAAAAGGGAAACATTATCCATAATCATATTTTCTGGTATCAGACTTAAAGAAAAATTACACATGCAAATACAGGGTGTCCCCCCCCGCCAACTGTAGACATTAAGAACACGGTTTCTAATGTTTATAATTAAGGATCCTATATAATAAAAGCCTAATATGCTAAGGGTCCATTCAACCAATCAAAGTGTAATATGCTAATGATATGCTAAGACTGCTCAACCTCTCGCTATGACATGCACTGATCACCAGGGAGACAGATGCTCAGACTGGTAGGTTAGCTTGCTGCTGGAATCCGGCTGATCAGGACTGAGCCCAACAGGCCTGACATACCTTGGTGCCCTCCAGTGTCCCTCCCTAGCCACGATTGTGCACTGGTGGGGTCCCTTGGCCTGACCAGTGCTCTCTTGCAATCCGGGCATGTCAGAGAGCTGGTTTAGGCCCAATACCACAAGCCAGACCGAGGGACCCCACTGGTGCACGAATTCGTGCACTGGATCTCTAGGTAATTATAATTAAAGATTAATTCCAATGGGTTAAATCTATGCAGGTTTGTACGTGAGGCAGATATCAGGTACCTACCTGGTGGGCCACTGGGAGTGATCCATTGTAATGGTGGATCACAGGGCTCCCAGCCAAGGTCTCTGCTCATGGAGTGTCTTTAAGGGTGTTTGCTAGGAATGTAATTCACAAGCGAACATACGGACTTCTATGGGGAGATAACATTTTCCATTTTGTCTGGCTTCAACCTTCCTATGACAATTCAATTAATTTTTTATTAAACTATTGTTAATTCCCTCACTGAGATGTAGCCATGGTTGTCATAAAACTGACATTCTTTAAAAAGGCCTGAAAGTGTGAATTTAAAAAATGTATACTAAGTAAGAGATGGAGTATTATGATGTTAGTCTCAAGTTTTATTCACTGATACAACCAAAGAGTGCAGCCTGGTTAAGAATTTCTTATCACTACTGAATACTTAATACATTCATGTTGCGGTGAGGTAAGTATTTTATCTGTGGTGTTAAAACAGAATATCTCATGTCTGATAAGCTCTGAACAGAAGAGGCTGGCCAGGCCACAACTATTCCTAGTTTAGTTAAGATTTGGGCTTCAACTGTTCATTTAAGGGACGTGTTTCCTCTTGAGCTCTCTGTGGGGAGAGAGATCACATTTTAAGATCTCTGACTAACCAAATGGCTGTGCTGTGCTTAAATTCATCTGGGAGACACTTCAATAATACACTTTTCCAACGAGAGTTCATTTAGTCTGGCTTAATATTAGGAGGAAAAGCAAAATAAGTTTTAAAACTAAGCACCGTGTACTTGAAAAGGGAGTCATCCTGATGCTGTCTCACTGGAACAGCCTTTTAAAGAGCTCCCTGCAGTCTGTCAGTCACTTAGCCTCCAGGCTATCAGATTGACTGTCATGGGGCCACAGTGCTTGTGCTCAAGTCACCCTGACTTTACTTAACTGTGACCCCAAAGTGCAAGAGTGATGCTGCCACCTCAGATATGCCCAGGAGAAGCCATAAAGTGCTCCTGCCAGTGAAAATTGTGAGGGTGGTGAGATAGTTTAAGAGGGAGATAGAGAGAGTCCTCACTGAATAAGTTTTATGACAGCAGCTGTAATAAGAAAAGCATAATATGCTAATTAGACCGGATATCCTTCTGGACAACCTTCCGGATGAAGCCAGGGCTGCAGGGGAAGGCTGGGCTCCTCCCAGGTGCCAGAGGGAAGCCGGTGCCGGCAGCTGGGGGAAGAAAGGCCTACTCTTGCAGGAATTTCGTGCACCGGGCCTCTAGCACCATTATAATTGCTCTACTTGATTAGTTATTGCCGTTAATGTCTTTCTTTACCAAATCTATAAATTAAACTTTACCATCACTATGTATGTATAGGGAAAAATTTATCATAGACAGCGTTTGTGACTATCTGTGGTTTCAGGAATCCACTGGGGAGCGTGTGTCCTAAAACATATCGTATTTTCCGGCATATAAGACGACTTTTGAAACGAAAAAAAGTCAACCGAAAATCGGGGGCAAAAGACCAAAATTGCACAAAAATTACCTGCAGATCTTGACGGCAAAATAAGTCTTTTCTTTGAAGTGGGGGGTATACAGTGAATATAGGCCTAAACCTATGTTTTAACTGTAAAATTAGGGAGTCGTCTTATACACCGGAAAATACAGTATACCCCTTCAATAAAGGAGAACTACTGTATCAAATAAATAAGAAAGCTAAACAGAAGCAACCACAGTTACAGTCTTATCCATACCAGGTTACTGTTTTGTTGTTGCTTTTTAAAGTCATAAACATCCTATCTCTGTTTTGGGGCTGATGCTTCTTACTGGGATGATATCACTAACAACAGAAGAGAATTACTGCCCTGCCAGTGTGGCTCAGTGGTTGAGCATCGATCTATGAACCAGGAGGTCATGGTTTTACTCCTGGTCACGGCACATGCCCAGACTGCAGGCTGGATCTCCAGGGTGGGGCGTGCAGGAGGCAGGTCATCAGTGATTCTCATCAGTGATGTTTCTCTCTCTCTCTCTCTCTCTCTCTCTCCTTTCCTCTCTGAAATGAATAAAAATATACTTAAGAGAATTATTGAGGAGAAATCATTGAGGAAGGAGGAAAGTTTGCAGAGAACAGAGTGACACACGTTTTCAAAATGGGATCGGCAAATAGGTTTCCTCCAACTTAATGAAAACATCTGTCTAAGCCAAACCCCAGCTTTGGGTTGAGCCAAATGTGCTCCCTTCGGCGGGGCTGGAAGACAGAGGCGGCACAAGATGAAGCAAAAATTGCAAGCCGTAACCTCCCCAGAAACGCTGCGGGCCTGTGGCCGCAAACTCCATAAGGAGCTCTGAGCAGTCCCAGGATGAAAGCAAACGCTGTCTGCATTCCATTTCCGTCCTCACGAATTCCGCAGCCATCTGAGAAAAATGGGACATTGTTGTTGTCTAAGCACATTTAGGCTTCGGCCCGGATGGCCGGCGAGTGATGCATGCCCGCGCAGGTGAATGCGGTGATTGTATCTGGCGGCCCGGCGCGCCATTTCCATTTCACTTTAAATAAAAAACAAAATGTATCTGTGTCAGGCAAGTGCCCTTCCCCGGTACGCGGCGGCATCACGCGGGCCACAATTATGATTGCGGAGTGATTGTGTCACATTGCAGGAAGGTTTATTGCTTCTGAGCTGGCAAGGCAGTCACACATTCCGCTGCATATTACTCTTTAGATCATTGTTTGCCTGTGACGAGAATAATCAAGTGCCATCAAACGCTGTCAAATTCAATTTACAGTATTTTTCATCGGAGCGGGCTTCCCGTGTCCTGTTCCCTGTTTTCCTGCTCATGAGCTTTATTTACAAAACCGGCAGAGTGGAGCCATGTCCCGGCTTGGAGCAGACACTTTTATTTCCCTCCATCCAGGGTAGGAATCAGACGTGGTTCTCTCGTGCAATCAGCATGAAGGGGATGAAAGAAACCCACTCCAAGCAGGTGGCCAGCTCAGAGCCCTCACAAAGGTGCTCAGCGTGAAAGGAAAAGGCGCATTAGCCATGTTTACAGGTGCGTGTGCATGTGAGTCAGAACTATGCCTCCTCAGCCGGGCCGGTGTGGCTCAGTGGCTGAGTGTCAACCTAGGAACCAGGAGGTCACGGTTCGATTCCTGGTCAAGGGCATATGCCCAGAGTTGTGGGCTGGATCCCCAGTGGAAGGTGGACAGGAGGCAGCCGATCCATGATTCTCTCTCATCATTGATGTGTTTTTTTCTCTCTCTCTCTCCCTTGCTCTCTGAAATCCCTATGGAAACAGAAAATGCATGGAATCGCTCACATTCTTAAAGAATTACACATGACAGTGATGATCCATGTTACCTGTGGATGAAGTAGTGGATGATGACTCCGTTTGGCTTTCTGGGCGGCATCCATGTAACCTCTATGCGAGCGGACCCCAGGGCCCTAAGAACAGGGGGGCTCAGGTCCATTGGGGCTGCTTCCGACGTTCTGACCAATGTCCCACTGCTCACTCCACAGCTTCCTTGAGACAAAAAAAAAAATAAAAAAAAAATCAAGACCTTTAGTAACTTACCATTCAGGGAGAAAATTCACATATGCATACAGAAGGATAAGGATATGGTGAAAATCATTTAATATAAACTTTCATATACACATTTCTACACATATTTTAGGTGAGTACTATAAACCTCTACAGAATGTGAAAATTGAAATACAGAATCATTTTGGAAGATTCATTAATTAATTACGCCGTTACAGAGGCATAGGTAAGAAAGTTGATGCTTGTCTGAACTGAGGTTCCTCTAGTCCAGTGGTCGGCAAACTCATTAGTCAGCAGAGCCAAATATCAATAGTACGGCGATTGAAATTTCTTTGGAGAGTCAAAATTTTTAAACTTAAACTTCTTCTAACGCCACTTCTTCAAAATAGACTCGCCCAGGTATTTTGTGGAAGAGCCACCCTCAAGGGGCCAAAGAGCCGCATGTGGCTCACGAGCCGCAGTTTGCAGACCATGGCTCTAGTTCATCATAGTCTTTCTAGCAACAAAGCGATAATGTGATCAATTTGTTTTTCTTTCTTGTGCTGAATTTCTTAAGTTGTGACCTACACATCTTCTATACTCTTAATCTTTTTTTTTTTTTTTTTTTTGGCCAGTATTTTAAAAGAATGATCATCTCTCAACATATAGGAATCAAACAATTAATGTGAAGGATATTGGATCTCCATAGCCTAGATGGAGGGACCCAGAGGGACAGAGGTTGATTTACATGTAAATCATGGGAACATCAATGAAAAGCCATTTCCATGTTGATTTGTTGAAAATCAGATCAGGGACAGCCATACTCTTCAAACCAAAAGGTCTTGGTCTGGTTTGCACAGACAAGTGGGCAAACTGAGTCACACTTTCAGAAGGAAAGGAGAGCAAAATCACTCACCCACTCATCCTAACCAACTCTAAGGGAACTAGTACTCATCTGATGCACAAAATAAACTAACAAACAAGACAGAAACAGAATCACAGATGCAGAGAACAGACCAACAGCTGTCTGAGGCGAGGGGTCAGGGGGCTGAATGCAAAAGGGGGAGGGATTAAACAAAGAAAAACTCAGAGACACAGACAACAGTCTGGAGATTATCAGAGGGAAGGGGTGGGAGAAGTAGCAGTGAGTAAAGGGGGGATAAACTGGTGATGGAAGGAGACCAGATCTGGGGTGGTGAGCATATAATGCAACATATAGATGACGTGCTATAGAATTGTACACCTGAAACATAGAATTGTATTAACCAAAGTCACTGCAGTAAATAAAACAAAAACAAAAAATGAAAACAAAACAAAACAAAACAAAACAGAAGTTTTATCCTAGCTGGACTGGCTCAGTGACAATCTGTGGACTGAAAGGTCCTGGGTTTGATTCTGGTAAAGGGCACATGCCCAGGTTGTGGGCTTGACCCCCAGTAGGGGGCGTGCACGAGGCAGCCAATCAATGATTCTCATCATTGATGCTTCTGTCTCTCTATCCCTCTCCCTTCTTCTTTGAAATCAATAAAAATATACTTAAAAACAAAACAAAAAACCCCCCTCGAAGTTCCTATGGGACATGTAACAACAGTGTTATATTCAACATTTCTTTAACCTGAGATGAAATACACTAATATGAGTTACATTTTTCCTTTTCTTAGCAATTGGGTGTTATGTAATATAGAAAATTTAAGGGAGAAGAGATTTAGAGAGGCAGATGATTTCACTGACCACTAGTCTAAGCCACACAGTTCAAGGTGACAGCTTACGTACATGAGATAGAGGTCAGGAAAATACCTTAAAATATCTACAACTGACTGGTAACTCAACTTCTAAATAATGCTCCCCTTCCCACCAGCCCCTCCTGAATAAAATTTAAATACAACCAAGGTGACCACATTGCCCACGTAGTTTTTGTAATACCCAATTTGTCTTCGACTGCCAGTGATCCCTCTATGCGATGCAGGTGTTTCTCCTTTCAAGGGCCTGATAAAACAAGACTTTGCAAAACCACTATTTTAATTCTGTATTTAAATATTCATGATTTAATGTGCAGAAATGCATAATGCTCCACTCAATGCCAGGCGCTGATTTTTCTGGGTAAATAGCTCAGGACAAATGAGAAATGAAATGTTAGCCTTTGTCTTTGAATTAAGAATCTATTCCTTCTTTTTCTAAATATATGAAATGCTTTTTTTTTTCTTCATAAAAGCCCAGAACAAGTGTCTGAAAGACATTCACCATTTTGACACGCTTGTATCCTTATCTCATACGGTGTAAATGGAGCCAAATTTCCCAGCAGGACGGACTGACGGTGACCCACAAAGGAGGTGACAGGTGTCACGTGGCCAGCATTGAGTAGGATACTGTACTCCACGGGCACCTGGGGGATCAGTATCCCTTTAGAGAGAGAGAGAGAAAGAGAAAGAGTAAAAACATATGTGTATGCCGCACAGAATGGCCAACAAATGTCTGCCTCTTAAGAACAACATATATTTAAACTTTTATAACATAAAGGCATTTTATTGCTTTGTGTAGCAATTAATAACGGCATGAAACATAAACTGGGAAACACTAGGATGCATATTCCAAAGTAATAAATGGGCATCACCATTTAAAAACACACACAAATGAAGTATAACAGTTCTTTCCAAAGAGATCCTCCACAGGCAAATAACTACAAAGCACATTTCACCTCTTAAAAAGTACAAGGCAATTGGAAATGGTGTCACAAGCTTCCCCAGGCTTCCTCTTAAGGTATAGAGTATATATCCCCACCACTTTCGCTTGTGACAATAATTCTTCTGTAGGCATTGTGTACGCATCCGGTATGACACGGATCTTTGACGTAACAGCCCATAAAGTATCCAAATCAGAGCATACCTAGAGAATTCCCACGCATTAATTACGGAGTCAGGACAGTCCACTCTGTCAGTGAGACTTATGGATGCGAATACATTTGGAATTTGGGTTTGAAAACTGTCATTTTTCACAATGCATCCCAACGAAAGGAGGTCTTGTCATGTAAGCCTCTTCGCAATCCAGTCACATGATTTAATGTCTGTAAGCTTTCTTTGGTCACGCTCAACATACACACTGGCTCAAGGGGAGGAATCAGCCTTGAATGAGGAACATAGTAAGCTTTCCCATGAAATTTTCTCCTTGATCTGATGATCACAACATGTGTGGGCTTAGTTATTTACCTTTGTGGTCCTTAAGTGTAACTTTGTCGTAGAAACGATGAAATCTACAACACAGGACTGAACCCACTAGTTCATGTCTGAAGAATGGAACATGGTCTTGCTTTTGGCAGCTCTAGCCTCAGTGGACAAAGGCAGAAGAGGCGGTCCAAAGGGAAATACGGGAACTTGTGAAACAGGTAAGAAGAGAAGTCTCCGAAGGAAATCCTGATAGCAGGCAAAGGACTGGCCACGTGTTTCCTTTGGAAAAGTGCTAGATTGTGCTGCACTCAGACCAAGAATTTTAACTTTAAATGCAGAACCTCCTTGTTAAAACCACCTTTTAAAAAATATATATTGTATTGATTTTTTTACAGAGAGGAAGAGAGAAAGATCGAAAGCTAGAAACATCGATGAGAGAGATACATCGATCAGCTGCCTCTTGCACACCCCCTACTGGGGATGTGCCTGCAACCACGGTACATGCCCTTGACTGGAATCGAACCTGGGACCTTTGATTCCGCAGGCCGACGCTCTATGCACTGAGCCAAACCGGTTTCAGCTCAACCACCTTTTACATTTTAATCCTCACCCGAGGATATTTTCCCATTGATTTTAAAGAGAGTGGAAGAGAGAGGGAAAGACAGAGAGAAACAGCATCGTGAGAGAAACACATTAACTGTCTGCCTCCTGCACGTGACCTGACCAGAGCCCGGGCTAGGGAGGAACCTGCCACTGAGGTCCGTGCCCTTGACCAGAATAGAACCTGGGACCCTTCGGTCCACAGGAGGACACTCTATCCACTGAGCCGAGCTGGCTGGGGCTCTTTTACATGTTAAATGTAAAGCTTCCTGCACACCCAGTCCTGGGGATCAGGCCTGCAACCAGGGCAGGGAATCCAACCAGTGACCTCCCAGTGCACTTGACGGTGCCGCCCTGGCTGGCTAGACACAGTCCTGATCTAGCTTTACACATGGCTGGCCAGAGTGCCAACCTGCAGAGACACTTTCCACATCCTGGCTAATCCAAAGTCAATGTCTTTCCCGTACACCTGGGAGGTGTGGAGGCAGGAAACGCTCCCTGACGCAGGGAGCATGTCAAACAGTGACACGCGTGCAGGAACGAGGCCCCTCCACGGTCACAGCTTACAGGACCGTGACAGGACAGCCCCCCGTGACCCCCAACCCTGTGCCATCGGGAAGGAGTCTGAACTGGCCCAGCCCCCTGGTATTCCGATGGTGAGATGGATGGAAGCGGGCATGCTTGGAGAAAGTCAGCTGGGATGCCCCAAGACCAGGTGAGCCCCCGAGTTCATGCATGTGTGTCAGACCACGAGGATCAGTGGAAACGCAAGTGAGCTAATCTACTCTAAGTGCCCGTGGCAGCGGCGATATTTGGTGTCAGAGCTCCCGTCGCCCGGTGACAGGCTGCCACTGCCCATTTCCTGGCGCGCTAAAGAACAAGGGCCCGGCGGTTAATATTCCTCGCAGGGCCCCTTTCATAATTTACAACAACTAGATGCTGAGAAGGTTATTTAACATTTATGAAGTTAAGATGTAATCAGGAAAACCCTGATTATCTTTACAAATACAAAAGTTAAATTATTCCATCTCTCTCTCTCTCTCTCTTTCTCGCTCTCTCTGGTTTCATTTCGTACTTTACAACGGGACGAGTCAATCAGTCCTTTAAGAAAATATTTTTTTTATAAGAGCAGGAGCAGGAACAATTCTAACAGGGAAACGATTAATTCAGCTTGGTAGTCTCGTGCACTTCAAAACGTTGGTTGCACTTAACAGACTGCTTTTAAGAAGTCAGCCTAGCTGAAACCGGTTTGGCTCAGTGGGTAGAGTGTCGGGTTGTGGAATGAAAGGCCCCGGGTTCGATTCCGGTCAAGGGCATGTACCTTGGTTGCGGGTACATCCCCAGTAGGGGGTGTGCAAGAGGCAGCTGATCGATGTCTCTCTCTCATCGAAGTTTCTAACTCTCTATCCCTCTCTCTTCCTCTCTGAAAAAAAAAAAATCAATAAAAATATATTTAAAAAAAAAAAAGAAAAAAGAAGTCAGCCTATATCCATTCTCTTTGGTCCAGGTGGGAATAGCACGGTTACATCCTCTTGGGGGTGTGAAAGTGAAAGACACATCCATTCCGACTACTACAAGGGCATCTTACATAGTCTGTGAAATAGCTGCCATCTTGTGCACTCTGTCCTATTTCACAGCATTGCTCTTGGCAGGAAGTACAACGCCTCATTCCCTACAACCCTCACAGTGTCCAGAATCACGCCTTACCTGTGGGCGAGGCTCAAGAAACATTCTCATGCCAGTGACAATGAATGAATGAATTAATCTATCCAAAGGCAAATGAACTGCATTCATGAAGACTGAGCTACAAGTACAATGACCCTAATGGGTTACTGGTGAACTACCCTTGAACTACTTTGCCCTCGTTCATGTGCACAACATCTACAGCCAAGTTTGTGAGCTTTTGATCGGTATCAGAGTAGAATGCAGGAAAATATAATTTACTTCCTGCGCTGTTTACACAGAAAAAAACGGTGAGAAAATATAGCACCGTGGTTGTGACCACCGAATTTGAAGTCAGACTCATTGTGACTCGGCTCTGACACCGAAGTGACTAACCAAGAAAAATAGCTCATCACATCCACATTGACTTTCCTCCTTAGTAATATAGGGGAAACCATAGGCCACTATAAGATGCACTGAGCATTCACTGAGATTTGTGTTAATTTTGTACAAAAATGCCAGTACATATCAGAACTCAATACAACAAGATACATTTAGTAAACTCCCATAGCAGAGGAAAAAAAAGCAAAGCAAGCAAGTGGGACCAGAGCAAACTAAAAAGCTTCTGTCCAGTAAAGGAAACCACCAACACAATGAAAAGACAGACTAGGAAATAGGAGGAAATACATATCAGCTACATACATGAAAAGGGTTAAATATCCAAATATACGAGGAATTCACACAACTCAATAGCGAAACCAGCAACAACAAAAGCAAGCAAACAAATAAGAATAATCCAGTTTAAAAAATGGATAAAGGACATGAAGAAACCTTAAAAAAAAGATACACAAATGGAAGTGTGCAATCCTTCAATTATTAATAAGGTCTGAGGCCGAAACCGGTTTGGTTCAGTGGATAGAGCGTCGGTCTGCAGACTGAAAGGTCCCGGGTTCGATTCCGGTCAGGGGCATATACGTTGGTTGCGGGCACATCCCTGGTAGGGGGTGTGCAAGAGGCAGCTGGTCGATGTTTCTCTCTCATCGACGTTTCTAGCTCTCTATCTCTCTCCCTTTCTCTCTGCAAAAAATCAATAAAAATATATATTTAAAAAAAATTAATAAGGTCTGAGGATCTAATGCATAACCTGGTCACTGTATTTGAAAACACTTGTTCTATGCTAAAAGAGAATTGAAGTGTTCTAATAAAAATATGCAAATAAACAAAAATCATTAATATGAGCTCTACATTACTCCTGAAACTCACCACTGCTTGCCACTGGATTATAAGCAAAGTGAAACGCTTGCCAATGTGGAATCACCCCATTAATGCAACTTGGATTCTTAGAAATCCAAATGCCCATTTTCCCTTTAAATGGACAACATCTGATCTAATACACTACAGCCGGTGATCTAAAAGATCGCCAAGCGGCCCAGTGTCTACAGAAAGGCCTTACTGTGGCTAGCTACCCTTTGATCAAAACTTGATTAATAAAAAACATTTATATTCCTAAGCAATATTAACTGAAATTTCTCAGTAGAAGAACTGTCGCCGGTCCTTTTCTTTAATGAACTCAGAGAAACTTGTGGAAGGCAAGCGCAAGTATTCCTACATCATGCCGTAAGCCTAAATAACTCACCATCTTTACGGAGAAAAAGTGTGTGCTAAGTGCGATGACATTGTTAATTAGAACATGATTAAGGGCTAGCAGAGTTCAAAATACAGACATCACCTTGATAAATGAGAAAGGCTCATTACTGCATCCAGAGCTTAAATAATTCTGAATGTTTAGAGTCTCAAACAGCAGGGAGATCCATCGCCATTATTCTGAATAAACCATTTGTGTACCATGAAGTGATTTGCTCCCTCATTTTCTATACATTTTCACCCGTTAAGGCAGCGTGGATCCGCTGGTCGGTCTCTCTCTCTCTCTCTCTCTCTCTCTTTAAAAAAAAATATATATATATATTTTATTGATTTTTTACAGAGAGGAAGGGAGAGAGATAGAGAGCTAGAAACGTCCATGAGAGAGAAACATCGACCAGTTGCCTCTTGCACACCCCCTACTGGGGATGTGCCCGCAACCAATGTACATGCCCTTGACCGGAATCGAACCTGGGACCTTTCAGTCCTCAGACCGATGCTCTACCACTGAGCCAAACTGGCTTCAGCATGGTCTCTTTCATTATCAATGTGTGAGTCCTGACCCAAGGCTCAGAGCTGATGAGAGGTGGGAAGACATGTTTGGGAATAAATAAACCAACTTGGTCTCCATCGTCTATAGATCTGAATAGTAATGGCCAGCATGGACCCAGTGCCTGCGAGATGTTTTGCAATGCTGTCTGGCTGACTTCACAGAACAGCAATGCAGAGTAGCATCTAATCTCTTTTTTGACAGAGAGAAATCTCAAGATATCCGTAAACTGAAAACCCACTTCATTGCTTAGGTTTTTTCTATAGCCAACCAACCACCTTGACTTAGTTTTCTGAGCAATTTACTTATGTGAGGTCCCTCTGTTCATACAGGCCCAAAATGAAAAACATACATAAAAAACCCCACCCAGTTAATTTTCCCACTATTTTCACTTGGGGCATTCAAAGGAGACTGGTTTATGTTTTTGGAGAATCAGTTTTACTGGGTGTGGTGATTTATAGTCCCTAATCTTGCAGGACCTTTAAAAAGGGTTTAGCTTCCTCAATTCCATCTAAGAATTTCTTTTAAAAATATTATTGATTTCAGAGAAGAAGGGAGAGGGAAGAGAGACAGAAACATCAATGATGAGAGAGAACCATTGATTGGCTGCCTTCTGCACAATCCCCAATGGGGATCGAGCCCACAACCCAGGCATGTGCCCTGACCAGGAATCGAACCGTGACCTAATGGTTCATAGGTCGATACTCAACCACTGAGCCATGCGAATTGGGCTATCCAGGAGATTCGTACTCAGTAAATGTGGGGTTGAGTCTCTGTCTTTGCACAGGATTCCAGGTGATTCTTATGCTCATTCAGATTGAGAAACTCCAGGTATGGGTACTGGGCCCATTTCTCAGCTCTGCCTATGATGTAATATCTTGTAATGGCAGGATCACCTACACAACCTATACCTACACAACTCCTGACTCTGAGCAAATAAACAGTTCCCAGTCACTACAGGTTTGTTTTCTTCCTGTTTAAAATATATATTTGTGGCAATCCAGGAACGGAAAAATATTTTTATTACCCCAATCAAAACCCAGCATGAGGTACTTCCCAGTAAAATCAACCGCAGATTATACACGAGTCAAAATCACCTGCCTGTTTACTGAGTTCGAAATCCTTCTAGGCACCGGGGAAAAAGAGTGTAATTTAAGATTTTAATCTTTCCATATATTACAGGGCTCCTGTAATGGATTTTGTGCATCTGAAACTAAAAGATTGACAGGTCTGGATATTATAGATTTATTAACCATTGGTTACACGGGCAGAGTTAGTGTGTAAACCTTTTCTGCAATAGCCCCAGGGCTGGGTTAGAATGAGCAATTTCTGCAAAGCTTGTGGTAGACAAGAGTTAAGATTCTATTAAAGAAGCAAAAGTTGTATTATATGTCACGATGATCCTTTTCTAAATGGAAACATTTTTCATTAAACGCAGATATAGGATGTTGAACTCAAACAAAAAATGGCAAAATACTGGGAAATATGAAAGAATTCCTAAAAATGGACTAACCCACTCCTGCTGTTTTATCGTCATGAAAATGGAGGCCTTGGGACCTAGCAAATGTTGGAGCAAATACATTTTTAAAAAGAGAATAATTAAAGGCAAAAATAATTATTTGAAAACCACTGCCACTACCTAGAATATTTCAAACCAGATAATGCCAATGATATATATTACCTCATTTAGTCTTTATAAGGACCCTATACATGCAGGAACTGCCATTTTCTCATTTTATAGATGGGGTGACATCAAGTCAGAGAGAAAAAAATTCGGGTTTAAAGTGGCATCGCTCAGATCTGAATCCTCATTTTCTCATTCACCCCACTTTGGGTGTCTTAAAAGAAAGAGGTTTCCAATTCCTTACGAAGTGTGAAGTCTTCGGATGATCAATGGCCACTTATGCGGGTGATGATGTGGAAAGCGCAGGTGCCTTGGTGAGCCAGGGACCTGCCTGGTCACATGGCTCTCAGAGTCTGGCTGGTAGAGAACCCTGGTCTGAGTGTGAGAACCTGCCAGCCAATAGGGTGGACCTGGTGTCAGACAGGCTCTGTTTGGCCTTGTTTTCTGTGGCATGAAAACACGATGGAACTACTCAAATGCCAAGGAGCAATATGCCGAAGGTGGCAAAACAGCGCTGCTATTCCGAGAAAGTAGAAATCAGTGCATTGATATAGGTGTGAAGCAGCAGACATTTTTAGGCTCTGGTACTTGAAATAAAGTGTTGCTTTGATAGACTAACATATATCTGTGTATTTATATGTCTCTATCTACACACGTAAACCTATATCTGCCTACACGTAGGAATTCATATATAACTTACGCATGCATAGCTGCAAAAGTGTAGCTTGGATTATTTTGTTTATAATACTCAAGAAACATGATTTCCTTCTGATTTACTAAATTTACATACATAAAATCTTTACTTGCAATTAATGTCCTCTAAATTGCATGCTCACACACGCCAACACACACAGTATTTATTATATCTATTTATTTACCTGGTGGGGTCCAAGCTACGAATACGGAGTAAGGCCCTATCACGGTGATATTGTGCGGAGGCAGGATTTCCTCTGGCGTCAGGAGAGGTGTTTGTACAAGGTACTCATCACTCACACTACTGCCGCCTCCAGTGGTGGCTTCCAGCTTGTAACTGTATCTAAATCAGAAAACAAAAAATGCTGCAAGGCAACGCACGAGAGATCTGAACGAATGAAGGTCGCCGGTTTTTCTACCCACGCTGAGTCCTAAATTTGCAGCAACTGCAAACTCCTTGTTCCCTGTTCAGACACTGTGCCATCGACTAGGTAGTTGATCTAGCATGGGCAGGATTGCCTGCAGATAATCACTATTTCTGTCCCTCCCCACTTTATTTTAAATATTCTATTTTTATTGACTTCAGAAAGGAAGGGAGAGAGAATCATCAGTGATGGGACAGAATCATTGATTGGCTGCCTCCTGCACATCCCACATTGGGGATCAAGCCTGCAACCTGGGCATGCGCCCTGACCTGGAATGGACCTGTGTCCTTCTGGTTCATAGGTTGATGCTCAACCACTGAGCCACTTTATTTCTGACCCTCTAGCAACCCACTGCTTTTCTTCAAGACTCCAGGAGCACCTTGGAGTGTGTTAGTACACTGTAGAGGATACCAATTAATCTTCCCCATTTCTAAATGGGTGAGAGTTCAGGGAAATATGTTTAGAGGAAGATGTTTCTAAATTGATCTGCCATTCTCTACAATAAAACTAAATTGATCTTTATTCTCTGCAATGAAACATCTGTTGATCTAAAATATATCTTGTCTCTGCTGAGAAATGAATTGCAAATAGGTGGATTTCTCCACTAAAACCACTCAGGTCTATAGATAGTGTAGCAAGCAGAGAAAACATTGCACCAGAAGAAAAGGTAGTTGACGCAAAACAAAACTCTTTAAATTTCTTTTAGTGCTAGTTTAGGAATGCATGTCTTTGAAAATATGATTATTTTTAAGGTTTCATACTTTGTGTGTGTGTTTTTTTTTATATACTTAAAAAACGCTCATGCTTTTGAGTCATCTAGAAGAAGTATCCTGAAGACTAACATAATGAACGAGCTCTTGGATCATTGACATCTGAAATGGATTCAATGATCTCATCAGGTATTCAATGGCTAATGAATGAGGAGATTAACGAATTAATTGAATATTGTTTCAGCGGGAGATACAGTCTTTTCAACCCTGAATAAAAAAAACCTAAAAATCTAACTGCTTGATTGGCAAAGTTTGCTCTTCGTTTACCTGCTGTTGGGCGCCAGGTTTTGGTCAGTGAAATGCTGGTCCTCACTGCCCCCCACGAAAACCGATGTCCCATTACGGATCAGCTGATACTGAGAAATGAGGCCGTTGGGCCTTTCTGGCGGGCTCCAGTATAATTCTATGGTGGTGGAATTGATGATAATGTGTCGAGGTGTTACCCACACGCCTGGCAAAAAAAAATAAATAACAACACCACAAGGAGGTTTCAGTGTTAGGATACAACACACACCTCATCAACGTCATAGCATACTCAGATGCTCTTATCTGTTGTTAAACAAATCTCATGGCGAATGAGAAGATATTTTTACTTTGGAAGGGAAATGCATAATTGAGAGCATATCTATATCGATATCTATATCTATCTATATTTTTTAAATTATATTATATTGATTTTTTTTATAGAGAGGAAGAGAGAGGGATAGAGAGTCAGAAACATCGATGAGAGAGAAACATCGATCAGCTGCTGCCTGCACACCCCCTTCTAGGGATGTGCCCGCAACCAAGGTACATGCCTTTGAACAAAATCGAACCTGGGACCTTTCAGTCTGCAGGACGACGCTCTATCCATTGAGCCAAACCGGTTTTGGCTATCTATCTATATTTTTATTGCTTTATTTTATTTTTGAATTGCCCTTAAGAAGTGAATGTCATCCTAGTAGGGATGGGAAATTTCTCTGACGTGGCTGCTACTCTGAATGTGCTGGTAATCAAGACCTGAGGGAATAGGTGAAAGCAACATAGCCTAGTCTTTACCTGAATTACCCACGTCACCAAATAAGCTTCTTTTCTCTTTGCCTCTCTGGCACGTGCTGTTGCTTTTACTCCTTCCTCTTGGCCATTCCTTCCACCCCCACAGGCTCCGTTTCCCCTACTGGGCCTCCAAGTGGCTTAGTCCTCAGAGACACAGGTCATCCATCACCTTACCTCTTCCCTCCCTTCCTCTCCTTTTCACTCCTCTTTCCCAAAACTCACTTTCTACGTGATCTCCACGCAGTCTCGGTTTTCTGGATCATCTGCATGCGGAACATGCCCAAGTGCCAATCACGAGACTGAAACTCTCTCCCCAGCGTCAGCCTCATGAATCTAACTGTCTACTTGACACCTCCATTTGGATGACTAATTACATATAGAAAACTTCAGACATCCAAAATGGAACTCCGGGTTTTCCTGTCTACAATAGATGTTGTCCGTCTATTGGGCCAAAAAAGTTATTCTAGAGGCTTTCACTTGTCGCACCCTCAAATGCAATCTATCATCAAGTCTTGCAAGTTCTACCCTGAAGGCATATTGTTCTCTATATTTTTACTGCCAAATTTCATTTTAATATTTCTAAAAGTGCATTATCTTTTTTTCTCTGTATGCATCTCAATGCAATCTTTTTTAAATAGTAGATTTTTATTGATTTCAAGAGTAAAGGAAAGAGAGATACCCTATTTCCCTGAAAATAAGACAGTGTCTTATATTAATTTTTTTCTCCCAAAGTTGCGCTAGGTCTTACTTTCAGAGGATGTCTTATCTTTCCATGCGCTAGGTCTTATTTTCGGAGGATGTCTTATTTTCATGGAAACACGGTAGAAATATCAATAATGACAATAATGAGAGAGAATCATTGACCGGCTTCCTCCTGCATAACCCCCACTGAAGATTGAGCCCATAACCCTCGCATGAGTTGAACCAGAACTGGTTCATAGGTCAATACTCAACCACTGAGCGATGCCAGTCAGGCCAAAGCAATCTTTATAAAAAATCTAAGACTTTTAAAATGATTCAGGTAATTTCAACTCCTCATGCTAGCCCGGGTAGCCCTACCTTTTTCTGGCTCTGGCCTACCAGCCACTCTTCTCTCCATCCACAAAAGACATCCCATTCTCCCCGGAATGTTTCAAGTTCTTTCCCACCTCTGGGCTTCTGCACTTCCACTCCCCCTGCCTGGAACACTTTGCTCATGACACCGTGATATTTTTGCATTTGAACTTCACAGTTCAACAATGTGTATAACTATCCCCTTGTCAGGGAGGCCTTAATGAAGCCCCCTTCCCTAACTCTAACTTGAATCCTATAAAAGGATCCCAACCTATTTCCTCTGTATCATAGGCCCATTTCTGTTTCCCTCTTAACACTCCTAGCGTCATATTCCTCCTCTTTCTTGAATGTTATCATTGTCGTCATGTTGTTATGACTGTACAGTTTCCTTCTTTCCACTGTGTCAGTCCAGTTTGCTCTGTGGGTCTTCCCTGTGTTATATGCCATTCTTTGTAGATAGGACAATGCCTAGTAAACGCTGAATGAACACATTAGTTGGAAACACTCTCCTGTAAATTACTATGCTAAGCATTTCAGGCCGTCCCAGTAGTAACAAGAATGACTAAGACGTGGTTCATTCCTTTAAGAAGTCCACCATTCTGTTTAAAGGATAAAAATATGTCATTCCAGGTCAAACATTCAAGGACTCTTACAGATGTACACACATCCTGGTGGGGAAGCTAATGACGAGGAAGTTCAATCCTACCACTTCATGTTGTCACCTAGGTGTGTTCTGAAGGGACATTGTCACCCCCTTCTTCAGCTTTAAAAAACTCAGTTTGACATTAGGTTCCTTTAATGAGTAGTTTTTGCTTGATTGTCTCTCCTGTGTAAGTTACTCAGTTACGGGTAAGATCCTGAAACTTTTACCGTATTTTTCGGCGTATAAGACGACCCCCTAATTTTTACAGTTAAAACATAGGTTTAGGCCTATATTCGCTGTATAAGGACTACTTCCCACTTCAAAGAAAAGACTTACTTTGCCGTCAAGATCTGCAGGTAATTTTTGTACAATTTTGGTCTTTTGCCCCCAATTTTCGGTTGACTTTTTTTTCATTTCAAAGGTCGTCTTATACACCAGAAAATACAGGTAAAGAAAAAATTTTTTCAGGAAATTAAATGCTATTTATTTAGCAGCATCCCAAAAAATTTTCAGGAAATTCAATGCAATTCAGAATGATTTCAAAATGGCTCAGACTTGCTGATTGTCTAAGGACCAACTTGTTCCTGAGAAGGAAGCAGTTCATTTTGTTCTGAAAGCTTGCTCTACCTTAGATACTTGGACAAACCCACAAATTATACTGCATGTTCTTTTTTCTGAGTTTCTCTCCCAATGGCAGCCAGATGACTCAACCAACTAATTAGAGTTCTGACTTTAACATGATGTTAATTTGCTGATTTAAGAGAAAGTACGAAAACTCACTCGTAATCTTCTTCCCACAGTCAAGTCTTAGTCACTTTGAAGGGATGTACTAAAAATCAGCAAGATATGGAAAATAATATTTCTTAGCTTCCAGCTTAACCCAGTCAATACAGCCTGTGGCTATGGAGTAGTTAATGAAATAAAATGAAGCAACATTTTGGGGCTGTGTCATGTTCTAGGTAAAAGTTGAGTTTCATGTTTGTATAAACTCTGCTCATGTTGGCAACAACACCCTGTGTCCACTGGATTGGTTTGTAAGAGGAACATGAAATGTGCAAAATCAAGAGCTATGTTTTTACTTCTATAATGATATGGAGATAGTGTTATCTTGGCAACTGCAAGGAATCGTTGATAGAGTGAGACCACCTTTGGTGAGATGTCTTAATGAGTCCAAGATGGAGAATCTGTCCCTCTCTGAGCCTGAGGTGGCAGCAGAAAACCTATTCTATATAATAGAAGGGCTGAGATAAGGCAGCTCGAGGGAAGAAAATACATGGGAACCAGGGAAATTGCCTTGAATGGGTAAGCTGGCTGAAGAGAACAAGAGTAAAATTCCAGAAGGAAGTCTCGGTGGGTCCTTTGACATCATAACTACCAAAAAAGGATTCCTTTGAAAATCATTTTGAGTGTCATGTGATATTACCCACTCTCATGTCCCTAAACATCTTCATTCCAATAAGAAAAATCTCAATATTTATTGTGGGTTGGCTTTTTTTTCCCTTCTCTTTTTCTTTTTCTTTTTTTCTGGAAGAAGGTGAAGGAAACCAGTTTTCTATTAGATGATGTCAGGAAGGAACTGACATCCGGACTATGTACTATTTGTTAATTTATTGATCTGGCATTCTACCCAATGTTGTGTCATTTTCAGTGTTGGGCCATTCTAAAAAGAAAGCAGCAATCCACATTCAACCCAGTATTTGACTAAAGGAATTTTCTATGAGAGCAGAATTGTAGAGAATTATGTCCAAATGATCAATGAGGTCATGATATACATTCACTTTTCTTCTTTTTTTTGTTTGAAAATGAGAGAGAAATCAGAGGAGCTGAGGGTGGCTCTGAATAAACACTTCCTTTATTTCTCTCCATATCCACTTAGGACACTCAAACGTGAGACCTTCAATCTATGTCTAATGCACGCAAATGGGCATTTTATAATGGTGTTTGGGTTATTAATTTAAGATGATGTGTTTGTTTCCACTTTATAGTACAACAGCAGAACTTAATGCTGCTGGTGATTGCTTTCCCTACATCTCCCCAGTTAAACACACAGACTACATTTATTTCACATACAAGTCATTCACAAATGGCACTTATGCAGCCAGAAAATGGATTCTAAATCCATTGTTTCTCCTGTGCAGGAAAGCCCATTTCGTTTATTACTCCTTTGCACAGCTATTTGTGTTCAAGGAAAGGTGCATAAAGTTAAAGAAAAAGGAAATCAAGGATAGCATTTCTCAGCTCACACTCCCCTGCGCTGTTGAAAGCTATAATTTTTAAGTCATGAAATCTGAGTTCTTTTGAAAGAACTGCTGTCGGGTTTGTGGGAAAATAGACACTTATCTTCTAAGAATTTAAATGTATGGATTTCATGAGTAAACCGGAAGAAGAGACCCTGTTATTTCATCAGGCTTGAGTTTCAGCCAAAAGTGGCTGGTAGATCCTTCAGAAATTATCCATTACCATCAAAGTATCCATTTGATAGTTTACCTTTCCAAAAAATCCACTGCTGGTTTCTTCCTTTCAAAGGAACACTAAGCTTTTTGACATGAAGCATTCTTTATATAGAAAACATCATTAGTGAATTCCTGGTGAGGAGCCATATGTCCCTACGTGGAATTTTCCATTTTATTCCCCATTTACTGGTAGGAAGTTCAAGTCTAATATTCTGAGGTACAACCACCCCTTTAATTAGCAGAGTAATGGACAGGCGGTTCAGGACTCTACGATGGTAGTTAACATTATACTTCTGTTAAGAAATTCATGCCTCTATTTCCCCACATGCAGAACAAGCAGATAATAAAGTTTAAAAAATAATTAGTTGATCACTAGCCCAAGCTTTCTAGCATGTTTTTCTCTTAAAAGTAAATGATGACACCCACCCCAGTCCTCAGTCCTCAGGGAGCCATTATTATCAGATGGGTGTGTATGCTCCCAGAATTTGTCTATGCATTTATCTATTAGAAATAAATATTATTTTCTATGTGTGCTTCTTGTACATAAAATATATTAAGGTAGTTCTATAACTTATTTATATGTGCAGATCTTTTCATTTAACATTTTTAAAATGTTTTCATTGATTATTTTAGAGAGGGAGAAAGGGAGAAGGATAGAGAGATAGAAATATTGATGAGATGGAAACATCAATTGGCTGCCTCCTCATGCCCCCTACTGAGGATCAAGCCCACAACCCCCTGACAGGGAATCAAACTAGTTCATGGACTGATAAAGCTACACTGGCCAGGCTTATGTCATTCTTTTAAACTGAGGCATACAATTCCACAATGTGAATATACCCAGATTTATTTACCAACTGCCCTACTCACAGATATTTAAGTTGCTTCTAATACTTTGCATTAGACACATTACGGTTCAATACACACCCTGGTTCAGGCCTCCTTGGGCAGTTGTGGGAAGTCATCTTCTGGCATATATCATTAAAATAAAACTGCTATGTCACAGGGCATTAACATTCCAAAATGAACAGATTTTGTTCATTTGCCTCCTAAAGTGACGGAGGTCCCACTTTATACATTCCCTTAAGCCATTTTTGTACATTTCTTCCACTGTTCACTTGTCAACGTCCTTCTTCCTCGTGGTCCATTTCAGACATCAACCAACTGCTCGGTGAAATCTCCCTGGGTAACCCAATGGGTTGTCATCACCCCCTTCTCATTCACCTGAGCATCCTGTTCACCTGTTCTTTTGGAACACCTCCTTTTGGATTCTCCCTCTTCCTCTAGGTTTGGGTATCTGTCCTACACACTTCTATCTGATTGCAAGATCTAGAGGGCAGTGGGGATTTTAGCCAATGTCAGCAGGAAGCATGGTGCTTATTCTATTAGGAACTCCAGAAATATCTAACTTTTGATTTTTGGAGGAATTCCATATCCAAGTCTAGAATAATAACAACTTGTATGTAACACTAAATCAAAAAGGTTTAAAGAATGGAAAGTAGAATTAACTTGGAAGGCTTATAGTTGACCCAAACTTGAAGAACGGAGACCCAGAATATTATTTTCTTTCTTACCTACTGACTCTATGGCGTCTTCCCTGTTTGTTATAAAAGAGTTCAGAGAGTTTACTTAGAATTGCCACAGGAAAACATCTCCTCCCAAACCGTGGGTATTTTTAATTACCTCGAGGCGCTGCCTGCGGTGTCTGACCTAGAAAAGGCTCGCTGGAAGCGCACCCGGCAGATGTACAAGCTGTAAGAG
The DNA here is from genome assembly GCA_036971965.1 of Nyctalus aviator. Taxonomy (NCBI): domain Eukaryota; kingdom Metazoa; phylum Chordata; class Mammalia; order Chiroptera; family Vespertilionidae; genus Nyctalus; species Nyctalus aviator. The sequence continues at coordinate 7,933,891 of CM072940.1, read as the reverse complement.
TGAAGCTGTAGCTGGTATACGGCTGGAGACCTAGAAAGAGCAAACAAGAAATCAAGTTCATCTGGAGAGGATTATTTATTATCCACGAGGCACCAGAAGTGACATGCAGAGCTGCCGAGACCGTATCCAAATCTTTTTTTTTTTTTAAAGAGCAGAAAACACCCTTTAAGGAAGTTGGGAGCTTCATAAGCAGCTCAGTATTAATAGAAACTTCATTAATCACTCATGAAATAAGAAACTCTCAGCCTTCGAAGAGATATATTTGTGGAATCCAGCCATCCACCTTTCTCCTGATTCCTCTGTACCATGGGCCATTGGCGAGGCTGCCCTGCCCCGAGCTCTCTTTCTCTCCAGGAGTTCACCCCGTGCTTAGAATGCTCCGGGGTTCTTGTTTTGTTTAAAAGTCCTTCCTTTAGACTGTGGCGAACTCTTTCCATCACTTCCAGCCATAGGGACGGGCAGAACAAATCTAATTTCTTTTCCACATGACAGCACTTCAAATATTTGTGGACAGTTCTCAAATGCCCCCTGAGTTGCCTCTTGTCTGGGCTAACATACCAGTTTTCTACAGCTGCTTCATACACAAATAGGGGCGGGGGAAAAAAATAAAAAAAGAATGCTAGATTCAATGTTCTTTTTAGTCCCGAGCCATATCCAGCTGATGTTAACACCAACTAACCCTCCTTTTTAAAGCTTTGTACTTCTTCACAATGAGATAGTTGACCATCTCACTTACTGCTGTAGTGCTTTGGGGGGGATGTTTGTTTTGTCTTTACATATAGATTAAACATAATTTGATGAGGAGACAGTGCTTATTATTATTATTATTATTATTATTATTATTATTATTTTGTATTTAGAATAATACAGTGCAGTAGAAGCTCAACAAGAAGACCCCAGGGAGAAAAATGACAATCCATTTACAATACACGTTCTATGTTGTTAGACTTGATCACTTCCTGGCTGGTGACCTTGGAAAGTAATTTGCCTTTTCTTTACCTTGATCTACTGATCCATAAAATGGGATATCTGCCTGGTAGCATGTAGCTCCTAAGACTGTTGAGAAGGTGAAATGGGTTACTCCAACAACACTTTATGCTGGCAGAAGCAGCCTTAAGATGCAGAAGCAATCAACAAGACGTATATTGAGTCTAATCTTGACTGTTTTGATTGTTGGAAAAATCCAAACTTTGCCAAAACTTATTTTTTTTTAATAGACTTAGTTTGTACGTCAACGGGGCTTAGTTGTAACAGGCATCAGATGATCACCACTTTCACATGAACTCTGAATGATATTTTCACATACTGTGTCCTTTGCATGGGGTGCTTCTTCCTCCAGGGACATCCATGTGTCACTCTAACTTCACACAAACGTGTTCAAATGCTTCATCTTTAAAGATTTTGACCCTCGACACCCAACGCTTTTTACCAAATTACTATCTTCCTTCCTAGCCTTTGGTATTACCTGTTATTTTGTTATATGTCTGTTTATTTGCTGTTCGTCTAACCCTCTATAAGCTCTGAAAGAACAGGGACACTGGTTAACCCACCACTGCCCCCTCCTAAGAGCGACCAGCACAATGCAGGCGCTCGCTACAGGAATGAGACCACTGACTGACTGGTTCACTGAGGATCAGAGAAGTGGTCCAGGATCTCTGCTAAAGCAAGGATGTGCCGCAGCTGGCACTGCTCCAGGAATCAGCATCCGCGCCCTTCACATTTCCTTATCAGCTCAGGGAAAAGATGCAGATACTTATTTGACTGCAATCTTCCATCTGGTGGTGACGGAGGATTTGGACAATTTTGATATTTAGCTGATTTGCAGATGAGGAATGTGATGAAAGATCCAAGTCACACCCAAGCCACGATGTTTGATAAAAGCTGATGGGGAAATGCGAGAGATGATAAGACCCAGGGCTCCAAAAAGAAATGGAAGGAAACATCCGAGAAGGAAGGTCAGAGACTGCAGGTGGCAAGAACCAAGTTTGCCTGGCGATGTCCCCTAGGTGCTGCCTTCACTGACCCTTGTCACACCATTTCATCTGAGTAGCTTACTCCTCACTTAGAATGGAAGCAGTTTGAGAGTAGGGATGGTATTTTGAGGTTTTTTAAAAAAAAACAATTTCTTCCTAATAGTGACTATTTTAAATGTTCATTGTTCGTGAAATATTGTTTAAAGAAGACAAGCATACAAAAGTGCTCCATCACGTGTGGCCTATGAAGGCACGGTAGTGTAGACTTGCTTATTTGGCCTACAGACCAATGGATAGAAGGTGACCTCTGAATGTATAACTGCCCACATTCCATTCTTAGGTCCTGCATTTGTCATATCGCTAGAGGACTGGATGACTAATAGACTTGGTTTAAATACCACTGCCATCAGTCGGAGATGATTTCCATGAATGAGACGACCTTCTATATGGATGCCTATGTACAACTCAATAAAACCAACCACATTTCAGTGGGAATTTTCTGCCATTCTTATGAAGTCTCTATTGGTAGCCCTTAAAATGAGATATGCATGAAGTATCAGCAACAGGCAAGGCAAAGGGCACACCGACTGAAAAGCACCCGTGAATTGATCAGGATGAGAAGGCGGAAATAAAGAGGGATCTCCAAGGAGCCGCTTTAGACTGTAACTTAATCCTCAAGTCGAAGAGCAGGAGAAAAGAAAACATCACTCAAGCGCTCAGCACTGAATCAAAAGGGGAGGAAGCAGCCGCTGAAGTGAAAGGCAAATGCATGGAGAGGAGCCAGGCGTTTAACACTGCAGCTCGGTGATTACTATCTCTGCAAATTACACGGATTTCCCCACAGGGAACCATGTGCTTTAGTTTTTTAAAGGAAAGAGGCATAAAAAAAAAGCCACGCTCATTACAAGTACACTTCCAAGGAACGTTACCTTTAAGAGTAAATGCGTGTTGAAATGGGATACAGACCAATTTGAGAGAAGGCATAATCTCTTAAATATCACAAAAACTCTGCCTATGGGTCATAAAGATATGATTTGGGAAACAAAACCCAGGCCCGTGGAAGTTACATGTGATGTACTCTCTAAGGAACGGCTTGTTTCTAAGGTTTAATCTCCAGATGAACTGCCAGGAAAAGGCATTTTGTCTGTTCTAATTTTGGACAGCCAGCGCTATTTCAAAGCATGCATCCAGGTATGCTGTGGTGACACCTGTCACATTCTAAAGAATAGCACTGAAGACTATGAGATGCTACAGGTGCCTCTATCAATTTGGTTACTGAGAGGCCTGGGCAGCTCTAGAAAGTTTTTGTCGGGTGGTCAATTAGTATTGTACACCTCGTGGATAAATGCCCTGCCTTAGCACCTCCTTGTATATGGGTTGATGCTCAACCACTGAGCAACACTAGCCATGCCTATCTTTATATTTTTACTAATTTCTGACAGGAAGGGAGAAGGAGAGAAAGATAGAAACATCAATGATGAGAAAGAATCATTGATCAGCTGCCTTCTGCATGCCCACAACTATGGATTGTCCCAACTCTGGCTTATGCCCTGACCAGGAATTGAACCGGAAACGTTACCGCCTGATTCAAGGATCAATGCTCAGCTACGGAGCCACAGCAGCTGGACTTGAAATGCTTAATGATTTCTGAACAAGGGACCCCTCATTTCATTATCCCCTGGGCTTTGCATATTACGAGGCCCACCCTGCCTGAGGTTTAGATGCGCTTGATGGTCTCACTTTTACATCTAATAAAGATGAAACACAGGCATTCAGATGCTAGTTTGCTACTCAACATTTATTCCCTTTGACAAAGATTTTGACACTTCATGTGCGTTAAGGGGTGTGCCAGGTACCCATCCCAGCCTGGTGAGACAAGGGGAGACGGAAAGCTATCATCTCTCTCCTTAAGCAGCTTTATCCACTTGCTGAGGAGCAGGAACCAGAGAAAAGGAGATGGCAACCAAGTCTAACAAATGCCATGACAGCAGAATGTAGGACAGACACTATGGAGGCATAGGGACTTATCCAAATGTAAAATCTCACTGTACAGAATGTCCCCATTGTGTGACATGGCTGGTCAAACTATGTTCTCTCTTCCCCCAAAGCGATGTGCAGGGAAACTGTCTGCCCGTGTTCAGGTCCCCTCTGCTCTACTAATAAGGAGCACTACGCATGCTCTTTCAGCACAGGGAGCTTTCATGAGCTTCCCATAGGATGCCAGCAGAAGGCAGACATCTCTCCTTGCTAACTTTTTGCTGGCGTGTCTTCCCTTTTAAATGAAATGCAATGCGGAGCAACTTTTAATGAATTTCTTAAAGAAAACACTTCCCCTAGAGTTAAGAGACACATAAGCTTTATCCTGTCTGCCGCAAAAGAGGACAGGATTAATTCATTTTGTCCTCCGTTGGCCCTAATTATTTCATTAATCCCCATTTCCCTGAGTCCACCCTGATGCTGACGTGAGGAGGGCCCCCCTCTCTAAAAAGTGGAGGTAACCCAGAATGAAACAATGCCGCCGTCGCTGACATCTCGATTGCTCGGTGCTGGCCAGCGGCCGTGTTCGGGTAGCCGGCGATATGAAGAGGCCGGTTATTGACAAGCTGCCATGTGCTGTTTGCATTAGCGAATATGAGAAGATGATGGCGCGGCTCCCTCGTTCCCCGCGGAGTCCAGCTCAGTGAGATAGCGGCCAACGGGCCTGGTTTACTTAGAGCATTGATAACACCTCTAAATAATTAACTGAGGACTTCCTGTCTCCAATTACTTAATGCTTTTTTTTAACATCTTGAGAGGATTATGAGCAATTTATGGATCGCACGTGAGGAGTGCACTCGCCCGCTATTCCCACAAAGCATTTAAGGGATCATGTTTCCAAAGCTTGGTGGTAATTAAAAATAAGCACGGAGACCATGGGGCTGGGGCACGGCGCTCACTCCCCTGCCGTCCCTTCACAGGACCTAGATTTCAGGCCCCGGGATCACAACTTCATCCATGATGCACTGCTACCCGGGGAATGCCGCGGTTTGGGGAAATGATGAGAAAATGAAAGCATTCATCCCCGGGCGTCCAGGCAGCTGTTCGTCAAACCTCTGAGATGAACTGTGAAATCCACTTGCTTCTTTGAGTTCATTCCGTGACCTCCATAAAACAGTCACTCAGAGAAAACTCTTCTGTGTTCAAGTGGCTGGTCCGCTGTCCATGGTGCTGAATCCGCCCGGCAGATCAAATGCGTCTGCACTTCATAGATCTCATGCCTACCTAGCACCATACCTGTCCTCCAGGGCTACACCCACGGTGGCTATGAACTTGGTCAGGTTTTGCTGAATGAGGTTTATTTGCTCTTTCAACAGAGAACTCTCTCTTTAGGGCTCTATCCCCCCTCCCCCCTCCAAGAGATGTGTTCTCTAAATTGATCTAAAATAGCACAAATGGACCAAACGGAAGACCTGGTGGATGAAGCTCTCCTACAGCTTACATTCCAGAGGGAAGAGACATAAAAAGACGAAGAGAAAACCAACGGACATATCAGGCAGTGACAAGTTGATGACAAAAATGAAACGCAGGCCGAAACCGGTTTGACTCAGTGGATAGAGCGTCGGCCTGCGGACTCAAGGGTCCCAGGTTCGATTCTGGTGACCAGGGGCATGTGCCTTGGTTGCGGGCACATCCCCAGTGGGGGTGTGCAGGAGGCAGCTGATGGATGTTTCTCTCTCGTTGATGTTTCTGGCTCTCTCTCTCCCTTCCTCTCTCTAAAAATTCAATAAAATATATTAAAAATAAAATGAAACACAGGTGATATGGTGGTGTATTAGGGGAGACGCAGCTAGACTGGGGACCTCAGAAAAGCCTTCTCTCCTACAGAAGTGACATTGAAGCTCAAACATGTTCATTATTATTATAATCACTAACAGTAATTATCTAACATTATACCGTTATACCGCACTGTTATTATACTATCAAAGCTAATTATAAACTGTTATAATAAACAATAAAAATAATGCACTTATTAATTGATGTTAATAATTACAAGTTGTGACAACCAGTCAACTGTCAACTATTCTGTGTATTAATTACTGACCTGGTAGATAAATATTGGCCTCTTGCTGATTTCCCCTCCCCTCTTGCATTTTCAATACTTTCTTGGCTACCTTCGTCCCATTACCTGTGAGTGTATCCTTGGGGAATGAAAATGCATCTGTCTGTCTGTCTGGGGCAGGGGGGATGAAAAGTGAGTACTGATGCAAAAACCCTACACATAATGCATATCAAAGCCAAAGAGAAATTATTTCTGAAGTGATCTGCTGTTGTGGCTTATTGCTGCCAGTGTGGCTCCTCCTATTAGTGTGGGTAAGCGGGATCTGACCATATGTCAAGAGAGCTCGTCCTTTTGGAGTGACCTCATCTGTCACGCACACACCCCTGGGATGCTCAGCCCCCCAACCACAAGGACAGACGCTTCCGGTAGGTTTTTACCTGTGACCGTATGTTCCCTCCGGTCGGTGGTATCCGTGTGGATGAGCCCTTTCCCAACCTGCCAGAGCTGGTACTCCTTAATGATGCCATTTGGCTTCTCGGGGGCATCCCAGCTCAAGTGCAGGGCGTCGTCCCTGAGGGCTGTGACCCTAGGAGGCAGGACGCTCTGTGGGACTCCTTGGGGGGTAGTGACAGCCACCTGAGACACGGATCAAACAGCCTTTATCACAGGGGTGCACTAGGTGTTCCCACCCATGAGAATGTCCCCTTTGTTTTAAATACATGTATGTTTTTTATTCATTTCAGAGAGAAAGGGAAAAGGAGAGAGATGAAACATCAATGAGGAGAGAGAATCATTGATCAGCTGCCTCCTGCACACCCCACACCCCGGGTCCAGCCCCCAACCCAGGCATGTGCCCTGACCGGGAATGGAACCGTGACCTCCTGGCTCATAGGTCGATACTCAACCACTGAGCCACACTGGCCAGGCCATTTTAAAATGTTGTTGACTGGCCTGGCACAACCTGAGCAGGGGCTTGGAGAAGGGCCCCCTCTTTCTTTGATTCCTTCCCTTTCATCCTATCAAAACAATAAAATCCGACCTTGAACGCATTCCATAGGTCTCTGGCTACCATTTATCACAACCAGGCTCAACAGCCATTCTGACGGCAGAGAGCAGCCCTCCATTTAAACAAGTGAGACCTGGCTGGCAGACTGTCAGCCTGGAGAACTCTTGATAACTCTCTCCCATATGGCCCAGGAGTGTCTCTGCATTTTAACAGCCTGATTTTGTACATGGTAAGCACCGGGAAACATGGAGCCAAAAGCCACATCTGAACTCGCTTGCATAGGACATGCTTTGAACAGTATACATTGTCTTCCAGGCTTACTGTGGTCCCAGGATGTCACTACAGTGTCTGCCCCAATGTTCTAGGAAAGGACCAAGTGAGAAGGAAAAGAACAGATCAGCCAGTTATTTGTCCAACGTTGTTGAAATATGACTTGGAGAGAAAAGTAAATTTTCACAGAATTTACCCTGATTTAACCTTTTAACCATTTGTATTTTGTTGTTGTTGGGGGAAGTGATAAGCATGAACTGTGCCTGTGCAGACAGATGGGTTTTGCTTAGACTGCTCAGGCCTTAATTTTTGATTGGGATGATCAGCTGCCATCTGCCCCTGGGGTGACGGGCTTCCTTTGCGCGCGCTCGCTCTCTCTCTCTCTCTCTCTCTCTCTCTCTCTAATTTTTGTTTTCCTAGAGCTTTTAAAAAATTATATTTAATTAGAAACCCCTTTAAACTGGATATTGGTTTGGGAATTATCATGGATTTATAGAAGAACATCTAACAATAGTTAGTGGGTCCAGCTGCTGTGGCTCAATGGTTGAGTGTCGATCTATGAACCAGTAGGCCACGGTTCGATTCCTGGTTGTGGCACATGCCTGGCTTGTGGGTTTGGTCCCCAGTGTGGAGGCAGCCTATCCATGATTCCTTCTCATCACTGATGTTTCTATCTCTCTCTCCTTCCCTCCCTCCATACCTCTCTGAAATCAATAAAATATATTTAAAAAAAAAGAGTTGGTGGAAGAAAACTGAGATAAAAAGGATATATGGATTCAAGTATTATTATTTATTTATAAAACACTGATATTTGGATAAATCTTTCTTCCAGTGATCTCTAGTTTGAGAGGCGTTAAGTGTTGGTACTCAACTGCAATGCCACCTGGACATCCTCAACACAACACTGAGAGAAACACTGTATTCTATCGCTGGGCCAATCACTCTTGACCTAGACATTAGATGTTTTTCCCAGTGGGTAACTGCACCCAGGGGTGAGGCAAACTCCCCTTACCTCGCCACTGGGTGAACAGCCCGCAACTGTGCAAGCTTTCAGCTGGTACGAATATTCCCGAAAAGGCTGAATTCCCGTTGTATCAGAGAAGGTCAATGAACTTCCGCGAAAATATTCCACTCCATCTCGGAGAAGAATGTAGTAAACGACATGACCTAAAGGAGACAGAAAAAATGCATGTATTGGAGCATCATAACCTGGTAACCATTTGCAAACAACGCACATGTCTTAAGAGTTCGGAACAAATGGGATGCTATGGCGTTCTGTATTTAATTTCCATTGCTATCGCATTGCTATGAGCAAAGCGTTCTTAATTATACGCACTCTTAGGGAGGAGATGGATTCTTGACATAGCTAATCAGAGTCATTTATGCTTATTTCCCCTCACTCGCAAACAAATTTACTTTCAATATTAAAACTAGTTTGCCTTCCCATAACTTGCTTTATTTGTCAGAGCAGCCCAAGTAAAGGCTGAGATTAAAAAAATAAATAAAAAAATAAAAAAATTGGGGGCTCACAATGGATGCGGGCTATTTCACAAAAGGAATGACTGGTTGGTACAAACCTCAAGTCCATTTGATCAGGAAATACTATTTTAGGGGTTAGATGCATGCCAATTATGTGTAGATTACACACATTTCAATGTGCTCACGGAACTGTAGTATTTCTATCTTAAAAGCAGCTTAGTACCATTCGGTTGTACAGGTTTCTCCCAGGTGAGAACTATTCCATCTTCAGGATGGCCCGTTCTGATCCATTGAGGGGGACTCACTCCCTGAGGCATGTCTTCTTTCGTGCTGGCTCTAACAGCTCCGCTGAATCCCCGTCCGTAGCCATTCCAAGCTGAAATCCTATACTCGTATGTCGTAAAGGGCTCCAGGTTCACATCTAGAGAGATAGTGAATGGTAGAATTAAAAAAAAAAAAATCCTTTAAGCTCACATCACCATTTCTCATGTTAGTTAATGCCAACTAGAGGCCATTTTTTTCTTCTACTAGGTTTCCTTCTTCTCTTTTTTACCCTTTCATCTCTTGCCCTTATTCCTTTGTTTTCCTGTGAGGCTCAGGCTTACGAGATGCTTCCAGGCCATAAGAGTATTCTTATTATTTTCTCAACTCTTATTCTCAAAATGAGTAAAAAGGAGAAGTGAAGGCAGTTTGTGTGCCAGAAAGAGCATTTATGTTGATGTGACACAGACGTGGATTCAAGATCCAGTTGAACAAGGCCCTCACTCTGTGACCTTGAGCAAGTGACCTAGATTCTCCAAGCCTCAGCTTCTTCAGGGGGGACATGGAAATCAAATGTAGTTTTGTTGTGGGACTCAAAGGGCGCCTGATGATGCCTTAGGCTCAGTAGATCCACTATCATTCATAACAGCCGCTGTTATTTTATTATTGTTACTTTGACACTTTCCTAGTTGCCTTTCTTGATTATTTTACACAAAAGGAATCATTTGTTGAAATGTTATTTTGCCTCAATAATCTCTTTCTCAGAGATCTTTTTCCCATTGGCAGTTTCCTTTTTTTTAATTTTGTATCTCAAGATCATTTGTATGTTATATGGGGTTAATCTTCTAATAACAGAGGGTTTTGTTTGGGGGGATATAGATGTTCAATATTTACTCGTTAATTGCTTAACTGCCCTGGACATGTTTATCTTCAATCACTTCTAGCTAAAACAGTAATCCTTCAAAAATGCGTATCAATTCCATCCCTAAAAATGCGTATCATAGAGTGCCATTTAACATCTACACCTTGCTGCATAAAGGTGAACTGTTTATTTCTTTGTTCCTTATGTTCTACAGGTTTACTTTTAAAATGGCCTGCATCCTTATTTAAAATTAAACTTAAAAATATTTAATCTGCTAACTTTGTACAAATCCAGACTGTGCCATTAAGGACCCTGTGACTTGCTAGCCCACAGGGTGACGGAATGAACTGCTATCAGATTGAGGAGGATGATGTCAGAGTGAACTCAACCTGCATGTCACAGCTTCTCACAACCCCTTACATGCCTTGGGCAGTGCATCACTCCGGTTACCTGTAAAAGAAAACATGTCTGCGCTTCCCGTGTGCACCAGCTCTTCCTCGGAGGGGCATGCTTCTTCCCTGGATGTCTTCTCCGTGGAGCTGCGAGACTCTCTGATCACCACGCAGACGTGGCTGGTGAAGTTGAAGTCACAGCGGCCGCAATGTGCCATGGCCGCTGCAGACGCTGGGCAGACAGTGCCGCACGCTTCGGGGATGCCCTAGGCCAGACAGTGGGGGTGGGGGAGAGGGAGAGGACTTCACTATTTCATTTAGGCAGACATAGGGTCAAGGTGTACAACTTTTAATGACATTTTCTCCCATCGAGTTCATGAACGAATCTCTCAAAATGCGTAAAAAAAGAGAAGTGAAGGCAGTGTGAGTGCTAGAAAGAGCATTTAGGTTCAAGTGACACAGGCTTGGATTCAAGATCCAGTTGAATAAGGCCCCAGCTCTGTGACCTTAAGCAAGTGACCTAGACTCTCCAAGCCTCAGCTTCTTCCGCGAGGAGATGGAAATCAAATGTAGTTTTGTTGTGGGACTCAAAGGATGCCTGGGGATGTCTTATGCTCAGTAGATCCACTATCATTCATAACAGTCACTGCTATTTTATTATTGTTACTTTGATACTTTCCTAGTGGAGTTTTTGAGAAAATAAGAAATGTGGTATTTGAGTATCTACACCTCCTATGCTGTTGGGAAAGTATTATCTGTAAGAAGTATCCCTTCCAAGTGAAAATCTATGTAGTTCATGAACTGCCAACTAGAGGCCTGGTGCATGAAATTCGTGCACTGGTGGTGATGGTGGGGGAAGGGTCTTTCAGCCTGGCCTGTGCCCTCTTGCAGTCTGGGAGCCCTTGGGGGGGAGTAGGCCTAAGCTGTCAGTTGGACTTCCTTAGCACTGCCATGGAGGCAGGAGAGGCTCCCTCCACCACTGCTGTGCTCACCAGCCATGAGCCCAGCTTCTGGCTGAGTGGCACTCCCCCTGTGGAAGCAAACTGACCACCAGAGGGTAGGTCCTGCATTGAGTGTCTGCCCCCAGGTGGTCAGAGTGCGTCATTGTGACTGGTTTTACTGCGGTTCGGTTGATTTGCATTCATTATGTAGGATACTTGCAAGCCTTGTCTCTGATGAATCTCTAGATTTTTTAAAATATATTTTGATAAACACTAACATGTTTTAATCTCAGGAAATAAAATATTTCATCATTCCAAATTTTACAGGGATATATACAAGTCAATATATATATAGCTAGCATAGTAATCCTTCAAAATAGGGCAAAAGTAAGTTTAGGTTTACAGTTGTTTGTGACCAAGTGAATTTGCTGGATCTAAGGTATCTGTCAAAGAAAAATGGTTGATTTGGGTTGAGGGGCTAAAAGGCAGCAGCCAGAATCTCCCTGTGTTTCCCTCCATGGCACCCAGGGGCATGAGATGGCACCACGCCAGGCCCTGGCTCTCCTGGGCTCTCCTGCCCTGACCAGAAGCTCTTGGTAAGGCTCCTGGAGGACAGCTAGCTCAGCATTATTAATTCCCTTAGAACCCGCCGCACTGACATCAATCACAGCGAGCTCGCTGGGTGTTAATATGGATGCGGTGCGGAAATGAATAATGCACACGGCAGTTCTGACATTCCCATTCTAGAACAATGGCCACGGACAATGTATTTCTCTCTCCGTCCTCCAGTCCACGCCTCCGAGAGGTTTTCTGTCCCTTACCGTCGTCCTGGTCTCGGTGGGAGCCTTGTCAGAACAGATGTATCCCAGGGGGTCATAGCTAACTCCGTTGCAGCAGGCCTGGCTCTCTGGAATCAGTGAGGTCCCGCAGCAGCATTTCACTGGCCCCTGGCCGTTCTCCCGAGCATGTGGCTTCGAGGCTCCGCTGGAGGCCGAGCAGCACCTGGTCTCTGCCACACTCATGTAGTCCTGCCCGCAACAGGACATGCCTGCAACAGCAAAGGTCAGAGAGGAGATGAAGTTTAGGAAAGGGGTAGGAGGCAGAGGGGACTGTGGAGTGTGCCTAACTGCTCCCCTGCCACCCTGTTTGCCCCTAACGGCCCTCCCCTGCAGACCTAGGGATAAAACCGTCAGGCCCTGGCAGTGGCTGAGAGGCTGCAACACGGTACGGGGGTGTGGCCCACCCAAGGGGATGTATACTGCAGTGAGTGGCCTTTCTCACCGAAAGCACTGGACGCTCATTAGCTAAAGGATACGCAAGAGCAAGGGTCCCAGGTCTCTCATCGGGGCCAAAGCTCCGTAAACCAGAGACTAGGTGTCCGCCCCTTTTCTGATGATCGAATGTTCTGGCAGAAGGGAGGGTACAGTGGCACCTCATTTCTCAAACGTCTTCCCTCCTGAACAGTTCACCCTGACAACCCTTTCCTGCTGACGCCTGTGCGATCAGTCACATGCCTCTCAGGCGACAAAGGAGAGAAGCCAGGACTCTGAGTCAGTTTACCATTGTTAACTTCGCAGGATACTGTGAATAGTTTCATATTGTTGTGTTTTTTTGTTTTTTTGTTTTTTTGCTTTTGTTGCTGCTTATAATTAGTGTTGAATTTTCATACTATACAGTTCCTTTCCTTTTTTTTGTTGTTTTCATGTACCTTTCACACCCTTTTTGATTTTACAGTGTGTGTTTATAAATTAAATGGTACAATAGACATGTACTGTATAGGAGAAAGGTTAAACCAGGGAATCACTTGAGGGTCTGGAATGGATTCATTCAACTTACATTATTTCTAATCTATAATCATAAAAGCATAATATGCTAATTAGATCAAATGTCCTTCCAAACGACCTTCCGGACAAAAGCCAGTGCTACAAGGGAAGCCCAGGTCCCCGGTGCCGGAGGGAAGTCGATGCCAGCAGCCGGGGAAAGGAAGACCTACTCTAGCACAAATTTCGTGCATCGGGCCTCTAGCAGGAAATAAGGATCTGGCTTTCGAACACCTTCTAGAAACGAATGAGGTTCGAGAAATGAGGTGCCATGGAACTTAAAATGAGGGACCCAGAGGACATCTCTATAATTCGCACGGGAGGAGGGGCCACCCTAGTGGGCTCTGGGGCAAGAGGCCAGACAGAGGGGAGAGGAAGTCTCTGCAGAACTGGAGACGCGGCAGCGGGAGTCTCCTTAGTTGCTGCCTGGCTCTGTCTAGGGTCCAGATACTTGCTTCTTGGGATTCCCAACCACAGCAGAACCGTACTTTCTACATAACACAGAGCTGCACCCACTGAGCATGCTCACCGATTAGGTGAACCATCACTGGACCTGGGACAGAGGATGGGGGCAGTGGCAGAAGGACCTTGGCGGCAGCATCACCGACCTCGGCATCCATGAAGGACACGTGTGCCTGGGAGGCCAAATGGACTCCTCTTCCCCGCCCAGTCCAGTCTCACCAACTCTGTTCACCTCACCTCACTGAGATCGAACCACAGAAGAGAGATGGCAAAGATGTAGACAAGAAAGCCTGAACAAACAAACAGTACTCTAGAGTCAGATGAAGCTGGAAATAAAAGTGCCCGTACTCTACGCCACAATGTGATCACATTATAGAGCGACCTATATCCATTTATATAGTAGCACAATGGGGTGACGTTTTTTTTTATTATTTAAAAATATATTTTATTGAATGTTCACAGAGAGGAAGAGAGAGGGATAGAGAGTTAGAAACATCGACGAGAGAGAAACATCCATCAGCTGCCTCTTGCACACTCCCTACTGGGGATGTGCCTGCAACTAAGGTACATGTCCATGACCGGAATTGAACCCGGGACCCCCTCAGTCCACAGGCTGATGCTCTATCCACCGAGCCAAACCAGTTCTGGCTGAGGTAACTTATTTTAATTAGGGTTTTATTATTAGTCCTGACTGGTAACATAAAGAACCTCAACTTCAAAGTGCCAAGGGTTCCTGACGTGTTGAACCTGGCCTTGTACAGACACACGTGCCATGAAAGATACTCCTAATAACAGACCAACCTGTTTTAAGAGGCTTTTTGGAATTGTTTTTTTAATCATTGAATCTAGACACTGGCTTGGCCTGTGCCTTAAGAAGGATGCTTACCCATGCATAACTTCAAAGAACTCTCCCGCTGACCTTCAACTTTAAAACTATCTCCAATTACTTGCATTTGTATTCAGAGTTAACAACATCCATGGAGCATAACTGAGGTTTAACATGTTCTAATGTAACTGCTCAAAGTCATGGGTTTAAAAGTTGACTGTTTTTCGCTGGTGTTTTGTTAATAATTTTGGTTGTTTTAACATTTTCAGGAAAAGTCCTCTGGAATATATGTACACAGCAGGGCTATCATTGCAGCCTGAGTCTTGATTATGATGGATAAAATCACACACACACACACACACACACACAAAACACCACAACTTCAGTTTTTGTATTATTTGGATGTATTTCTGATGCCTTGAGATCAGACATTTAAATGCCACCTTGGATTCTTTATATTATTTTTTTTTTCGCTGGCAGTTTTCTTAAAATACTTCATGTTTTCATTTTAAAGAGCCATCAAACTCTCAAATTCTATAAACTGGCCCCTTAGGAAGCAGAATAACCTGCCCCTTACCTACCCCCTGGCCCCCAGATCATTTTACAGGTTCACCAAGCTGTACGCAGAAAATCAAAATGCAGACGCTGACCCAATTCCAAACTCCTGAGCAGTCATCAGATCGCTCTGAGGGACTTTTGACAGGCCAACTAAAATCCCGCTAATGAACAGCTTTTACATCGGGGAAAAAAAATAAAAATAAAAAGAGCAAGCGGGAGATGCTTTCTTTCACCCAGAGTTTCATGTTCGTTTCCCTGAATTAAAATCTCCAGCCTGGATTTCACCCCCATAACGAGAAGTGACTCCCTTTCTAGTTCCTTTGGTAAACCATTACTTCTTTAATTATTATCAACCTTGTTCCAGGGTGATAAATTGCTAATTACTTAATACCCTAATCAGCGTTCATTCTTTGCACAGATAAACTGTGACAGAGCCATTAATTTAAATAGTAATTTCACTTAATGGCCAGAACGGCACACCAGATTTTTATGCAGCCGGCATCCATCACGGCGCTCTCCTGACATAAAGACGTCTGACGCGCACTAACTCACTTAGGGAGAGCAGATGTTCCGGAGCGGGCTCGGGAGAAAGTCCCAGGATGCATCACGTCAGCATGAATGAGCTCGGGTTCCGAGTGGCACCGTCTCCCCAAACTGCACTGCCATCGCTTTTGACCCCCCTCTACCTAACGGATCACATGTGGCACTTGACTTTTGACCTTTGGCACGCAGAATGCACGGTTTTGAGCAAGGCCAAAGAGAAACAGGCTGTGGATCACGGATGGGCTGATCTGTTGGTTTTTTGTGTGTGTTTTTTTTAATCTAGAGGCTCTCCATTTAAGTTGCACAAAGGTGCAGAGTCTCTTTGAGCGAGTTATTAAAGTATTAGATGTTTACTTCCGAGATTAAAAAGCATGTGTAGCGGAATGAGTGTCTTTGCAAACCGCATAAATATCCAGTGGAGAGCTTCCACTGAGAACGCTGTGGAGGAAAGGATTTTTGGCTCTCGGTATTAGAACTACTTCCAATATGTTATCAATCCTTATTCAATGGCAAGGGCGGAAAATGAAAACGTGCATAAACATATAGGCCTGATGGATTTCTAAATTCTTAAATCTTCAAAACAGGTGCTCATTTTTCTAAAAACAAAACAAAACAAACAACAGCCACAGAAAAACACCCAACAAACAGCATTTATGAATCATGCTTTTGAGGTTAAATCAGTACTGTAGTGTAAAAAAA
Organism: Nyctalus aviator; assembly: GCA_036971965.1. Lineage (NCBI taxonomy): Eukaryota > Metazoa > Chordata > Mammalia > Chiroptera > Vespertilionidae > Nyctalus > Nyctalus aviator. The sequence continues at coordinate 7,917,760 of CM072940.1, read as the reverse complement.
ATGAGTCTAGAATATGACAAATCATTGTGGAATTCTGGGATGGATCATGAGAACCACCTTTTAGCTGAGGGATATCGAGGAATGGAACAATAAAAGAAGTCTGTGATTAGTCCTATGGACAAACAAAACTGGTGGCAGAGACTGAAAGGAAATAAACGCATGCTCGCCTTCACCAGTAGGTGCCTCCACGGCTACCACCACAAAGATGAGAAGAAGGGGGTGGAGTAAAATGCCCCCAAATATGGCAACTTATTCTGTAGCATTTATTCAGCACCATACTTTCACAATATTCATCATGTCATGGAAATCTTCCTGTGAAATATTCTTTTTTTTTTTTCTTTTTAATACTCAACCAAGGATATGTTTTGATATTTTAGAGAGAGAGGAAGGGGAAGGGTGGGGGGAGGGGTGGAGGAAGGGAGAGAGAGAGAGAGAAACAACGATGTGAGAGACAGACATCTATCAGTTGCCTTCTGTATGCTCCCTGACCAGGGATCGAACCTGTAACCTCAGCTATGTGCTCTGACCAGGAACTGAATTCGCAACCCTTTGGTGTAAAGGTCGATGCTCCAATCAACTGAGCCACTCTTCCAACGCACGCTTCCAGGATGGAGTTCTGTGCATCACGTCCCTTTTTAGCCGAGTCCCCAAATGCCATCTCACGTAACTAACGCCGGTGCCATTCATTCTGCTCAGGTCTGAGGCTGGGGCATGGAAACCCCGTGTTCTTTTCCACGACAACAGCCGCTCAGAGTTCCCCAAGAAAGGCTGCAGGGGCATTTATAACAGAAACAAGGCAACAGGTCCCAAAGGTCTCTCATGATCAGTTCCCCATGACGAACAGAAAAACCTGTCCTATGTGGTGTTGTTGTCTTTTAACGTATTTTTTTTTAATTGATTTCAGAGAGGAAGGAAGAGGGAGAGAGAGATAGAAACATCAATGATGAACCCTAATCGGTTTGGCTCAGTGGATAGAGCATTGGCCTGTGGACTGAAAGGTCCCAAGTTTGATTCCAATCAAGGGCATGGACCTTGGTTGCAGGCACATCCCCAGTAGGAGGCGTGCAGGAGGCAGCTGATCGATGTTTCTCTCTCATCGATGTTTCTCCCTATCCCTCTCCTTCCCTCTCTATAAAAAAAATCAATAGAATATATTAAAAGGAAAAAGAAACATCAATAACGAGAGAGAATCATTGACTGGGTGCCCCCTGCATGCCCCACACTGGAGATCAAGCCCACAACCTGGGCATGTGCCCTGACCGGGAATAAAACCATGGCCTCCTGGTTCATAGGTTGATGCTCAACCACTGAGCCACACCAACCGTGGCTCATTTACTCCGATATCAAATACCAAACTCCCCTACAAACCCTGTCCTCCTTTGACCAACAAAAGGGACTTTCATTCTCCTCTTTGAACACGAAAGGATATAATCAAGTTCAACCTAAGATTAATGGCAGAAATGATAAAACCGTAGGAGCAAACACTAAGAATAAAGAGAGTCATAAAGAGGCTTAAAATATGGTCCAGGAAAACGGTTAAGAATACATATCCACCGAAATGACAGGCACAGCTCCCATCCCAAGACGCCCGTCTGAGACTCCTACGCCGCCCGCCCGCCCGCAGAGAGCACTAAAGGCATAAACGCTGCCCCAGCACTTCTGCTCCGACAGCATCTGTTAATTCTCTCCATTTATAAAATACATATTGACAAAGACAACCGAACTGGGACCGGGGAGATTTGATTTGGTGTGAGAAAGTCAATTCAATGTGATTTTGTTAAAGGGCTCCTGCAGGCGAGTAAAGAGTTTAAGTAATAAAGTACATAAAGAGACGTTTTACGAGCCAGCCCGGTCCCGTGGCGGGAACGCAGGGCCGGGCAGGGAGAGGGGCCGGGCCTGGGAATGAGATCGTGAAACCCAGAGCCTCGTGCGGCAGTCACAGGGCGGCTGCGTGGAGGGGAAATAAAGAGAGAGCCATATGGATGCCCTAGAAGTCATTAAGGCCACAGGCATCAGGGGCGACAGGAGAGAGAGGCAGCCGAGAGAGCGAAAATGACACAGGAACCGTGTCTATTTCCAGTGGAACCTGCAGGAAGGTCAAGGGAAGAGAGAGAGATATTTTTTTCCTCTTTAAAAATACCATCCATTTGGTCTGCCTTAATGAGGACTGACATGAGAACCCCCAGGGCCCCTCCAGATCCACAGGAGTTGAGGAATGTCACAGTTTGCTTAAGAAATATCTGACTGGCCGAAGCTGGTTTGGCTCAGTGGATAGAGCGTCGGTCTGCAGACTGAAAGGTCCTGGGTTCGATTCCAGTCAGGGGCATGTACGTTGGTTGCTGTCACATCCCCGGTAGGGGGTGTGCAAGAGGCAGCTGGTCGATGTTTCTCTCTCATCGACGTTTCTAGCTCTCTATCTCTTTCCCTTCCTCCTCTCTGTAAAATATCAATAAAATATATTTAAAAAAAAATACCATCCCTTCAGTCTGCCATGATGGCCAGAAATGTAGACTACATGAGAAACTCCACGCCCCTCCAGATCCACAGGAGTTGAGGAATGACACAGTTTGCTTAAAAAATACTTGACTAGCACAGAGTGTCACAGGAGGTAAGTAGAGAAGTGAGTCTGAAATTTGGGCTCACGAAGGCACTTAAAGGGCCTAGGAGATTGCAGGTACATTTTGCGGTCTCCATCCCCAGTGGGGGCCATGCAGGAGGCAGCCGATCAATGATTCTGTCTCATCATGGATGTTTCCATCTCTCGCTCCCTCTCCCTTCCTCTCTGAAATCAATATAACACCTATGTTCTCCCTCTGTGTCAGCATGTACGGGAAGGGGGGGAATGGTAAGATATGTACACAGATAATAATTTAATAAAAAAATAAATAAAAAATAAAAATTAAATAAATGAAGACTGTGCTTGAGAATAACATCATACATATTAAATTATTTTGCTAAAATATTAAAGAAGATACACATTAAAAATAAAATAAAATAAAATCGATATAGCATATATTTTATTTTATTTTATTTTAAAATCTATTTTATTGATTTTTTTACAGAGAGAAAGGGAGAGGGATAGAGAGCTAAAAATATCGATAATGAGAGAAACACCGACCGGCTGCCTCCTGCACCCCCCCCCACTGGGGATGTGCCCACAACCAACGTACATGCCCTTGACCGGAATCGAACCCGGGACCTTTCAGTCTGCAGGCCGACGCTCTATCCACTGAGCCAAACCGGTTTTTGGCAATATAACATATTTTCAAGAAAAGAAAAAAAAGTACTTCTGCTTCCTCATCTGGAAAGTGGAGATAACCGCAGTACCAGCCCCTAGGCTGGCTGTGAGGATTAAATGCTGAGCTCCCAGACTCAGCATTTAATGGTGAAGAATGACCATGGACGGGATGCTGTTTGCTTGTGGCTGTATTTGCCTCTCCCTGTACCTGCTTCCCATCCTCTCCATCCCTGACAGGCCCACACGGCCCCTCACCTGGAAGGCGGCGGTGTGCCACGCCCCGGTCGGCTCCCCCACAGCACTGGGCCTTGCTGCTGACCAGCTGTCCCCCGCAGCACTGCTGGCCGAGGCCGTCCCGCAACTTCCCTGCACAGCACACCTGTGCGCCCGCCGTGGAGTAGGGCATCCGGCCGCAACACGCATCGCCCAGGCCCACGGCGACCCGGTGGTGCTGGGCATCTGGACAGCACACCTCACCTGCCAGGGGAGGGCGAGAACCAGCATCGCGTGAGATAAGAATATCTGTTCTGACACCGCAGGACTGTAGTGCAGTCACCTGCATATACCGGCTGGCTGAGAGACCTGCTAGAAACAACACTGATGTTTTGGAGTTGCAACTTTTCAGTGCAACTCCAACATGTTTGCATTAACGACATAGAAATACCGGTGTCTGCTCACCTACACGTATGTCAGCTTACAGGTTATCTAGTTCCTCTGGCGCCTAAGAAAGGAGCACTTAGATCTGGTGATGGGGACCCAGGGACAGTACAGAGAAAGCACGTCTACAGATACTTTCCTGTTTAGTGTAATTTGTGTTTTGTTGTTTTTTTTTTTTAGAATGTGGGTAGAATCAGAAATGCACTCTCGATACATTTGTAATAGCTATGGTTATAATTTCACACTGTATTTGTTTAACCAAACAAAATACGTCCAATGGGAAGGTTGATCAAATGAGAGGAGGTAGAAATACTATATTTAAATCAGCACACTAGTATTTGGGGGAGCAGTGGCAGACACTGAATTTTGTTACTGTAGTTATACCCACATCCCCCTTTACAGGGTGTTCTGGGAGACTGGAGATAAAAACCGTCTTTTTTCCTGGAATCTTGAAATCAAGGAGCTCAAAACATATTACTTTTCCCTGAAGGATGCCTTAGAGAGGACTAAGAGCAGCTTGTTGGATCTACAATTCAGACTGAACCTTTCATTTTCAGCTCATGACCCCACTGTGGGTTGATCTCCCTCCAGCCCCTTAAACCTGATTTCCTCCTCTCCTTTGACTTATTCCTTTCCTCCTTCCCTGGATCTCTAACACACTTTCTCCCCTCTCCTCCACTGGCCCTTCTCAAACACGCCTTTCTCCTGGGACTGTTTCCTTCATATTTTATAAAGGATGTGATTCTGGTGACCAGCCTGGCAGATCTTATTAAACCATGGCCCCAACGAGACTTACACAATCTGGCTAATGACTTGCCAAATTCTCTTGGTTGGAGTTGCTTTACTAATGTATAGTCTTGAACTCTCCGATTCATACTAATTAGTCCATCTTTGTGTGAGGTTGAGAAATGCTAAGACTTGGTTAGTAACAGCAAGACAAATCACTTACTAAAAGGATATAAGAACGTGGGACACTATTTCACTAAGGATAGATATATAAAGAGTGAAATAGGAGGGCAAGGCTCTACCCTATCCCATCCTCCCACGGCGGTCTCTGGAAATGCTTATGCCAGTGGTACCCCAAGAATCCCACTGGTACTCGCAGTGGGACATCTCTGATAACACTACTAGGGGCCAGTGAAGAAGAAATGAAAAGTACAATTACTCTATCTCCTATTCCTCTGTATAAAAGGATTCTTCACTTGGGTCTGAATTGTAGTTGCTGAATTTCTTAGATCTTATAGCCTCTGTTGGCCAGCTTCCTTTAACACAATGAGTCACGTGGTACAGGGGCAGCACCATTTAATTACACATTATTGAGGAGAAGGGTGGGCTAGGAGGAGACACAGCAGATGCGCCTATATTGTGGAAAAACCAAACATTTCTTAAAAAAACACTTTTGAGTGGAACAAATCATTGGTTTGGATAGTTTAGCCACAGTTCCCTGAATCCCTCAGAATCGTATTGCGTTGCTGACAGAAGAATAAAAGATGTGGATTGCATCAATGAAGAAGTAAAACTGATTTTTCCCTCTCAGAAAAGGCCTGTTAGACCTAAGACTCAAAGATCAGTCACCTTCTCATTAACCTCTCAAAAAGCAAATCTATGCCACCACTGGCTTGAAAATGCTTTCTCTCTAAAAGCTACCCCATGGTCTCAACTGTTAATTGTTAGTCTTATCAAAGAATGACCCGCATTAACACTTAGCTTGAGGTCATTAGCATATTTATAAAAAAAGAGGGGGAGTCCTGAGCATTCTTTACTCTGTTGCTCTTTGTTGTGGGTGCTTTGAAGGAAAGTTGTGAGAAAAAAATAAACTAAGTATTATTAACCAATACTTCAGACTCCTCTATAAATATCAGACTCATCTACACGTGTCCAAATGCCTACACTCATCCCAGCCTTGAACAGGCAGATGACTGATTACATTTTAATTGCATTGCCATACAAATCATTGCAGGGGTGTGTGTGGGGGGTGTGGTGGTGGTGGGTGTTCTTTATTTCTTGATGTAAACAGTGATCAACTAGGTAACAAAGACCAGTGGCTGAGCATAGAGGTCACAATACAATCTCTTCATTTACCGTAGTTACACTGAGATTCATGATTGGAACAAAACACTTGGATGTTCCCAAAGGATTGTGTGTGTGTTTTCTCTTGACATCATGGTACAGACATCCTCATACTATGAAAAAGAGATGATTTAAAAGGATGTGGGCCTTGTTCAACATCTGGTAGATACCCAAATGCGTGAGGTCTGAGTGAGCCTGTGTCAATATCTAGATCATGGAGGTTTTAAAAGATCTTGTTTTAAAATTAAAAAGTTTTGTATGATATTAATAAACAATCATTGGGCTTCCAGGATTTATTCCATTCTTAGGAAACGTATGTGAAATTTTATTTGGAAATAGAACAAACCTAGACTGTGGTCTTAGCTTGAACTCTGCCACTGTGTGTTAGAAATGAGAAGTCTCCTACGTGTGCATAGCTGTGGTAGATGCAACCAAGTATTTTTTTAAAATCAATTTTAAGGGATAGAGGATATTTTCCAGAGTTTGAACAGTTAGCAGCAAATAAGAGCAAACATTTTAATTCGACTTAGAAATGAAAACACTACCTTATAGGTTTATGCTAAACTTATCCCAAAGCCTATTATGGTCTTTTGGTTTGAAGGCTGGGACAACAGAACATTTCTCTCTCATCTTTATAATTACAATTTTAAGGATATGTTATTCAGGGGAGGGGTGATAGGAGCTATAGCTGAAAACTCCTTCAGTGTGATGTACCCCAAAGCCTCTGGCAGTGCTGGATTAACTGCTCATATTGCGGTTTACAGTACATGGAAGCTGACACTGAAATCCACAAAATTCTTACTTGGAAAATCTAGTTGCTTAAGTTATTTAATTGTGAAAGCACTTCTTTATTTATTTATTTATTTATTTACTTATTTATTTATTGTGGGAATCAGAGAATAGTCCTGCTTCAAAGACAGATTTTTCTATAAACTTTAAGGGACAGTTATGAAGAACAGAGGACGACCTCAGCCTTAAATAAATTTGCATCGTATTTGATCATTTCACATTTCTTGGTCCAGTGTTTCACACAGAGATACTAGGTGAGATAATTTTTCATTTTACACACCTTGGATGGATATAAGTACACCAAACACCAGGGACATGGAACAGCATCGAATGAACTAGGTACCTGGCATAGACTTTATGTTAAACTAAGTGTCTCAGAGTACTCAGCATTTTTTGGAGGCACCCAAACACCTTTCTTTTCTTTCTACCATCTCTAGTTCTGGGCTCTTAAAGACACAGGCATTCCAAGGTAGGTGGCAGGGAAACAAAAAGTTTTTCTCAGTGGCCTTTCCAGGATAAAAAAATAACGGACAATAGCAGTAATAAAATATTCAGATATCTGCAACAGTCATTTCAAAAGCTATGGTGCCCAGCCAGCGTGGCTCCATGAACCAGGTTGAGCATCAATCTATGAACCAGGAGGTCATGGTTCGACTCCAGGTCAGGGCACAGGCCCGGCTTGCCGGCTCAATCCCCAGAAGTGGGTATGCAGGAGGCAGCTGGTCAATGATTTTCTCTACCTTCCTTTCTGAAATCCATAAAAATATATTTACAAAAGAAAAGATGTTTCAAGCCAATCATTGGCTATGTGTGAGTGACTGCCTATATTGGGGGGAGGTGTCTGTTTTTTCTGGTTCCCCGGATGACCAGGTATCCCCGAGAAAACTCTCACCTGGTAGAACTCGAACGTAATACCCCGCGCAGCAACGGTGGTCTGGCTGTGCCGGTTGGATGCGGCCGCCACAGCACACTCCTGTTGAATTCAGAGCCAAAGGGATATACTTGTCCTCGCAGCAGTGGTGTCCGGGCTGAGCATCATGGAGCACACCAGCACAGCAAACCTGAAGGTTGGGAGCCAAGTTCAAAGGAATATCAGTTAATCAGACTATTATGCCACCCTATCTCCTGCGACGTAATCATTTTAGAAGAGACATTGCTAGGAGACCTAATACAGCATATGTTTGATAAAAATTCAAACACGGAAACACACATTTCCCCAGCATCATTTGGGTCCTAAATGCTGGCTGATATAACGTAGCTTTCTGGCCTTCAAACATGCTTTGTGCTCTATCAGAATATTCCGTAAACATGAATGACGTTTTGAATGTCAGTGCTTCCAATGGAAAGGTGATGTAGAATTATAAATGAAAAATTTCCTTCATGTACATGTTTTTGTTTTAATGGTTGTTTATTTTAATTCCACATGTATGGAAACCTGACTCTCATTGATCTTTTTCTTTTGTTAAATAAATGGCATTTTTCTTATAATTATTATGACCACGTATTTATGAACTCAATCTTCAGGCAAGGGAATCTTAAAAGATATATATATATATGTGTGTGTGTGTGTGTATATGTATATGTATGTGTATATGTATATATACACATGTGTATATATACATACGTATGTGTATATACATACATATACACATATACATATATATGTGTATGTGTATATATATGTTACATTAAAAAGAGAACATTTATATAGAAATTAATTTAGACAAGCCCTTTTAACTATGTGTGTTTTCTCCAGGAGCTGTGGAAGAAATTATGTGCTTGAACAATCAAATAATTAATTGCATGCACTGGAGGTCTGAGAAATTGATACTCCACTGGTACATAGAACAAATGAAACCCTAACTATTGCTGAAGCATAGTCTCAGAATCTATATGTGGCACATTATGTGAACTGGTAGAGCCTTCCTGTGATAGAGAATCCACCGCTCTGTATAAGGTGCTTCTTTCCCTTTTGCTCACTGCTTTGTTTATATATATAAATATATTGTACTGATTTTTTACAGAGAGGAAGGGAGAGGGATAGAGAGTTAGAAACACTGATGAGAGAGTAACATCGATCAGCTGCCTCCTGCACACCCCCTACTGGGGATGTGTCCGCAACCAACGTACATGCCCTTGATCAGAATCCAACCTGGGACCTTTCAATCCACAGACCGACGCTCTACACTGAGCCAAACCGGTTAGGGCTCATTCACTGCTTCTTGTAAGCTTGCACCAACCTTTGAGTCAAGCTCAATTCAGGAGCGGAAGAAGGTGGGATCTCCCAGCCTTCCGAAGGGCCACTAGCTTAGTACTCCATTCATTATGGAAAAGTTATGAAAAGAGCAAATAAATTCAAAGTCTTAAATTCAGCCTATCCCTGTGGTGGTTCAGGTTGCTCTGAGAATCCAAGGTACAATGACTAGCCTGAAATGAGGTAAAACTTAGGCACAGTGACCATTTTGGAGACTAAGCCTAAGAAAAGTTAGTTTGTAACTGTTGGCTTTATAACTTTTCTAGATGATGATGACTACTGAGCCAGGGTCAGCTTAGTAATTTGTGTTCTATCCGTACCGCTGCAAAAATGCACGTTCTTAATTACTGCGCCTTTTGCAGTGAATCTTGTGGATGTAGTGATGGTTTCCGTCATTAAAGGGGCTATGCTGCTGATAAATAGGAACGCTCTTGCATTCTGTGAAATCCTACCTTCAAATGGAGAATTTCCTGCATCGTTTGTCAATAAAAGCCATTTACAAACTCCCCTGTCTGGCTGCGCTATTGATCTGATTCCTAAACTGCAACTAACAGGAACATTAATCTGCAAATGGCCATAATTTTTAAATATTTCTGACAAACCCTGAAAGGCTCTGCTCACGGTGACTCATCAGTGTCATGTACACAAACACTCACGTGTCTCTGAATGGATTTGTCATTAAAAAAAAGGAAAAAAAAATCAAGTCACTCCTTCAAATATACATTCAGGAGGATCCTTATTATATCCATAACCTAATATTTCCTGGGAAGACGATGAAGAATGAGAAGGCTACAATGCTCATGAGGATGGCAGGGTTTTGATAAGCATCCTTTCCTTGCCTTGGGGTCTCCTGATGGACTGGGGGACATATCGATCATGATAAATCATGGCTTAACATGCAAGTGATTTTACCGGGAATGTTCTGGAAGAAAAAGAGATTACTCGGACAAGCTTCAAGAGAGTTACCTTTGTCTCAGGATCATAGCATCTGTGTCCACAGGTAGTTTTAGGCTTTTGACACATCACTGCCTTGCAGAGCTCACCGCTGTGAGCTTTCTGGGTCTTGGGGCACGGGGACCATGATTTCCGTAAGACATCGTATCCCAGGATGATGCCATTTGGTTTCCCTGGAGATGTCCAATCAATGTGAAGGGATCTGTAGCAGAGAGAATAAATAATACATCTGCAAAGACAACATTTACCATTGCTGCTATCAACCTCACGTACTTTTCAATTTATCTTCCAGCTTGTTCTAAAGCAGTGGTTCTCAACCTTTCTAATGCCACGACCCTTTAATACAGTTCCTCATGTTGTGGTGACCCCCCCAACCATAAAATGATTTCTGTTGCTACTTCCTAACTGTAATTTTGCTACTGTTAATGAATCATAATGTAAATATCTGTGCTTTTCCAATGGTGTTAGGCAACACAGGTTGAGAACCACTAGCAAGGTCACCTTTAGAATCAGTTCTAAAGGTTTACGTCAGTTAACTTCCTAATAAAAAAGCTGCAGCAAGAGAATATGTATATGTTAACATATATAGTCATATATGCTACTACCATATCACATTTTTGGAGAATCATTAAAAACTTTATTTTAACATATTTTTATTGACTTCAGAGAGAAGGGAAAGAGAGAGAGAGATACAAACATCAATGATGGGAGAGTGTCATTGATTGGCTGCCTCCTGAATGCCCCCCACTGGGGATCAGGCCTCCAACCTGGGCAGGTACCCTGACCAGGAATTGAATGTGTGACCTCCTGAAAATAATAATTTTTTTTTAAGGGTGGAATGCTGACATTCAAATTGCTGACATTCCCTATTTGTGCAGTTGTAGAATTTTCAATCAAAACAATTTACTAATTCCATTCATGTTTCTAATATCAATAAAAACATATTTTTTAAAAAGAGCATATGAGCTTATTAGTCTGCATACTTTAAAGATCTTACAATAAAAATCTCACAAATAACTGTTAGCCACTTTTCTGTCATTGTGTAAAATAAGTATTTTTGTCATCTTTTTCATTTTAAGGAGAAATATATCATTACCGACCAAATTACTGGACCCTATCAGGAATTCAATTAAAGACCAAACATTAAAAAGCAGCAATCATGATAAACCTTGACATTTTAATAGACTGCTTTTAAAGGAAATAAAGTTGTTATTTCAGTTTTGAGGGTGCAAACATACATTCACTAATAAGACTGTAGAGTAGAAATGTCACGTGTAAGAGCATGGGTGACTTGTATAGCTGCCATTATTATTCTTTATCCAACTCCCAAAATTCATTTCCAGTTTTTGCAGACACCTCTTTTGTATTCACTGCATAGTCATGGACAGAAAAGACTATGTGTAAGTGACATTCCAAGGTCTGACTTATCCACAGAAGCCAGAGAATTAGTGAAGTCTAGAAAACACATGTAGAATACTATGCCATCACACTTCTCTTCTTTGCTCTGAAATGAGACCACCTCTATTTTCAGCAGTGCCATGCACAGTTTTGCTTTTGAGAATCTGAGTTAGGTACATGGAGATAAATGATCAAGGAGTCATGGGTTCACCCCCTCCACTTTTCTCATTAGAGGCAACGAGAGCGATATTGAGAGATCTTTTTGAGTGACAATTTGAAATGAAGGAAGGAAATTTCTGAGATTCTGTTGAGGACACCCCCACTTAAAGAGTGCATTTGGAATGGAACCGATGAAAGGAATCAATGAAAGGAACCAATGTGTGTTCAGAGAGCCAGGGGCCAAAGTTAATTAGAAGGGAGACCTGGATTTTGCTGAGAGTTGCACAGAGGCAACCTCAGTCAGCGAGCTTCTTCTATGGAGGCAACAGGAAGTGGAGAAATCAGAAGGAGTCGAGGAAGAGAGGCAGGTGAAGAAAAGGAATTCGTGGGGCCAGAGTCCCAAGAATGAGCTCAATATTCTGTTACGTCTCCTCACCAAGCAATGAGTTTGACCACCAGAACTCACTGCCCATCACAACAATAAAATTTCCTCAAAGCAATTATGATTATGATTTGATCTGTACAATAATACAAAATACCCTCCAAATTGTCTCGCTCAAGAGTTCTCCCCACACCCTTTCAAGAATTGAGCAAAAAATTCCAGTCCAAATTAAAAGCCATTTGCCATTGTACACACTGCTGAGAGAGGATAGTGACAATATGCTTTAAGGAGGAGTGATTGGACATTCTACATCTACAGACCAATATTCTGCTTATTAAGAAAAAAACTGAAACCGGTTTGGCTCAGTGGATAGAGCATCAGCCTGAGGACTGAAAGGTTCCAGGTTTGATTCCAGTCAAGGGCACATACCTTGGTTGTGGGCACATCCCCAGTAGGAGGTGTGCAGGAGGCAGCTGATCAATGTTTCTCTCTCATTGATGTTTCTAGCTCTCTATCCCTCTCCCTTCCTCTCTGTAAAAATAAATAAATAAATAAATAAATAAATAAATAAATAAATAAAATGTATTTTTTTTAAAAAGTAAAAAGAGGTGGATTAATTGTAAAATTTTATTTTATTATTTTTTACTTTTTTTAATTGTAAAATTTTAAATTCAGCAATCAATTTGTCAGTCCCTAAAAAAATCAGGGAGGAAAATGAAGGATACAGAAGATTCACTGATACCTAATGTTATGAAAAAATAGAGGTTTCAAAGTTTCACCTTAACAAGGCACAAAGGGGAAGCATCTTCACAAGCTATGACCTCTCATGCCTTCTTCAACCTCAGGCTGAATTCCTTGGACATACAGCGGGGTTTGTAAATAAGATCGGGTGGTTCAACCTTCACTTGGAGGCACCCAGGCTGAGCTGCTACCATAAAGACGCCTGCAGAGTTGGTGTGCGAAACTATCATTTATATCATTCAGTAGCTCGAGGCAAATTTTCAAACAATTATTTGTGAATGCTCCACAGACATCAAACCCCCGACTTCTCATCAATAATACAGCCCCGAACTGATGTGGAACTGGGGGAACTCTGCCATAGTTCCAATTAGAGGCAGCCAGAGACACTGTCTGCCTTCTCTCTCCTCTCCCTTGAGCCTCGTGCCTGGAACTCATGCATTTTGAAATAGGAGCAGTAACGTAGTAAAACCTCCTCCTTGTTTATGCTTTTCCTTATCGTAGGCATTCATGGGGCATAAATAAGTAAACTTCAGAGGCAGCCTAGGGCCCAGGGAAGCCGTGGGCTTCAGCGCTTGTCATACTTCAATCAAAGCCAGAGCTCTTTAGCTCTCCATCTGAAGCGGTGTCTACGTTCACCGCTTTGGACCAGAATTAATGAATCAGCTATTGATTAAATCCCACTCTAACCAATCCATGAAGGCAAACAAATGAACTACCCAGGGCACGTGTAGGCTATGGCCAGACATGTCTGGGCTATCGATCAGTAGTTAGTATTCTTTGGGGATCCAGAAGCAGCTGATGACAATATGACAAGTATGGAAACTGATGCAGAAACAGTGCGTTTCTGGAGGAGGAGGTTGGAGAATCTGATCTTTACATGTGTGCTAAGGCATCCTTGGTTTCTATGTAAGAGGAAAACACGTGTCAGTGCTTACACTGAAGATGTTGCTTTCAAAACCAGGTGAGAAAGGCCAACGGCAAAGATCATCACTCCAGATGAGCAATCCAACAGGGTGATGTGCTGTTAAAATTTCACTGAGAAATTTTCCTATAAGCAGTGTAGAGTGAAGGAGTATTTGGACACAAACTCTGTTATCTCTTAACTGTGGTAGTATTGACACAACTCTACACAATGGTCAAAACTCATTGAAGGTGGAGCAAAGAAGAGTATATGTTACTGTGTGTCAATTAAAAATAGAATGTAAAATGCAAGAGAATAAAAAAAGAAGCAAATGCAGGAAACCCGTGATCTTTCCAGAGGCTTCATTCATTGTTGAAACTAGAGGGTTCTCTTCACATCCTTGTCAGTTTTTAACTTTTTCTCTTCACAGAGTCTCAAACTGTTTTTATTCTAAGCCCAAATGCAAGTGACATTTGATTGAGTATGGAATGATAGGGTGAAATACAGGTTTCTTTTTAATTCAGAATTTGGAGGCATTGTATTTTGGCCATGAAGGCTACTGTTTAGAAGATGGACAATGTTATTCAAACTCCAATGCTCTGTGTTCTCTTCCAGCAAGTTCTGGATTTGGAAATTTCCTGACAATGTCCCTTTATGGGGCTCTTTAAAAAATATATATTTTATTGTTTTTTTACAGAGAGGAAGGAAGAGGGATAGAGAGTTGGAAACATCAATCAGCTGCCTTCTGCACACTCTGTTTTGGGGATGTGCCCGCAACCAAGGTGCATGACCTTGATTGGAATCGAACTTGGAACCCTTCAGTCCGCAGGCTGACACTCTATCCACTGAGCCAGATCAGTTAGGCTGGGGCTGGGGCTTTTTATGTGGCTGTTTTTTTTCAGCGGTTATGCTGATATCTACAGACTCTTCATCTGCACGCTGGTGTGTTTAGTTCTGTAATATTTTCTTATCATTTATTTCCCCTCTTCTTTCCTGCTTTCTCTTCTGGAACTCTTATTATTCACATACTAGATATCCTAAATTTTTCCCCCCAAATTTCCTCAATAATTACTTTCTTTTTCTTGACATCTTTGCTTTTTATTGCACTTTTAGAGACTTTACTGTTTCTTCCAAAGTTTTAATTCAGCTGTTACACTTTTAATTTTCATGAGGTCCTCTCCCCAACTTCCACTTAATTTTTTTTTAACTAAGTAACTTTTTGTTCCATAAATAGTCTTTTTTTTTTTTTAAATCTCTTTAGGGCTATTATATTTTTTTTCTTATTTAACATTACCTCTGTGTTTATTGAATTATTTCTCTTCATTTATTTTGGTCCATTTAATCTTTGAGAGCTTCATACCAAAAAAACTGATCCAATGCTTTCTATATAAGTGGGGTTTGCAGATGATATGCTTTCCTATGAATATCTTTTCCATTAGGGGATCCCACCTGCAAAATTCTGGAAATGTTTTATTTGGGGCCATGCAAGCTTTTCTAGAGAAGAACGTCCAATTTCCTGCCAGGGCATTTATGACTAGATACTTCCTCTTTATCAAGTTTTCACCTTGGCCTCTACTTGAGCTTTCCAATGTGCTCAGGAGCCCTGAACCCAAAGCACCTCTGTTCTTTATTCTCTAGAGCAGTGGTCGGCAAACTCATTAGTCAACAGAGCCAAATATCAACAGTACAACAATTGAAATTTCTTTTGAGAGTCAAATTTTTTAAACTTGAACTTCTTCTAACGCCACTTCTTCAAAATAGACTCCCCCAGGCCATGGTATTTTGTGAAAGAGACATACTCAAGGGACCAAAGAGCTGCATGTGGCTCTCAAGCCACAATTTGCTGACCACTGCTTTAGAGAATATTCACTTCTGATCTTTGGGAGGTTGACTATGCCACAGGGAGGAAGAGAAACTGACACCTGGGTGCATAATATAGAGGCCTAAACCTTGAATTCTGTGACGGTTAATTTTGTATGTCAACCTGCCTGGGCCACAAGGTACCGCGATATTTGGCTAAACGGTCTTTCTGGGAATTTCAGGTTGTTTCTGGCGAGATTAGCATCTGAATTGGTGGATTCCTGAAAGAAGGTAGCTCTCCTCAAGTAGGTGGGCATCACTCAATCAGCGGAGGGTCTGAACAGAACGAAAAGGTGGAGGAAGGGGGAATTCCATCCATCTGCTCACCCCCTTAAGCTAAGCCATCAGTTTTCCACTCGCAGGCCTGGGCTAGGATTTCCACCATCAACTCCTCCGAGTCTCAAACCTCTGGACTTGAACTTGGTCCAAAGCTTTCCTGAGTCTTCACTTTTGGTTTTGTTTCTCTGGAGAACCCAGGGTAATTATAGTTTCCAACCTCTTTTTCATCAGAGTTTCAGCTAATCCCGGGATTTCAGTTTTCAAACTCATCCCATCTTCCCCGTCTTCACAAGCCTCAAAGCTTGCAAGATCTCAGACACTAGGATTCCCTGCAGTGCAAATTAGCTTGTTTTATATCATTATCCCCTCTGCCAACCAACACTTTGGTTGTCTATTTCTCCACTGAACAATCATTTGCCTCTCCCTGCCAACACTGCTTCCAGAATTGTGTCCAAATCTCTCTTCTATTATCTACGCTGTCATTTTCCTTGCTCGGTGGTTTAATATCCTTCCTAATGTTTTTGCCATCAATTTAATATGTTTGGGGATAAGCAATCATCAACCATGACTACAAAATATTTTCCCTCAGTCACCATCCGCAAGAATCTCCTTAAAGCAATGGAAATATTCTAGAGACAGAGACACAGATGGGCATTTGTTAAATTTCTAACAAAGCCTAAATATTACATATATGTAATTTAAGTTATATTCCATTGTGCCATTCACCTGAGTCATGGAGATGCTAACTAGGAATTTGACAATCCTTGTCCCCACCCCTCAGTCTAATTCTTCCTTAAATTCTTTATGACTGAACTCAACTATCACATCTTCCATGATGCCTTTACTGGTGATTGTGGGTAGAGTTTGGTATTTTCTCTTTCCACATTTCTCGTACCTTGTGAATTTGTTGCGGGTTTTCACACTGTCCTAGAAACATTTGTTTAGCTCAGTGTCTCCCACAATAGGTTGGAACTGTGAATATTTAGAACCATGCCTTCTTCTTCGTTGTATTACGTTTGCCTCTTTCATGATTGTAGCCACAGATGTGTTTGCTGAAAGAATAAAGGTCTCCAGTGTCCATTTAACTTGACCATTTTCCCCCTGGACAGTAAGCAATCCTTTGGAAGGCTGGGGGAAATCTGCTGAAAAGGTTATCAATTAATTAGCACACTGCCCATCAGATGGATATCTCTCATGTGTTTGAGAGAAGTTGTGCCTTAGGAAGAGATATGATTTTGCCTTGAACAGCTAAGAACCCAATTACGTGAGTTTTTCTAATTCCTTTTAATCACTTGTCCCCCCAAATTAGTACAGGCATTTTTAAACTTATTTTTAAAAAGACCTAAAATTTTTACTATGCTTTAAAGGAATCCTTCAGAACTGAAATATGTTAGAATAGATTATTTTATTCAGTGTATGTGCATGTGGTGTGTGTATGTGTGTGTGTGTGTGTGTGTGTGTGTGTGAAGGGTAATTCATTTGGCTGGAGCAAAAGTAGGTTTACAGTTGTTCATATGAAAAATAATACAAATAATAATAAAAGAGTAATCTGTGTGTTTTGTGTACTCACAATTCTAAGTCTACTTTTGCCCACCCCTGTATGATGTGAAAAGTGCCCAGACTTATATTTCTCGCCTCCACTTGATATAGACGAATGAACAACTGCTGTCTCACTGGAATTGGGAAATCATATTAAATCTCCTTTTTAGTTTTTTTGTTATTGCTAATTTTGAATTGGAAAGAGACGCACTTTAAACTTATAGCCATTTGTCAACAACAAAAGACTACAAAACAACAAAAGGATTCTACCCCAAACCTGACAAAATTGGTAATGGCTATCCAAACATTATCTCCCCCATTTATTTTTACAGATATTTGTAGCTTTGGGGCAATCTGATAGAGGGAAGTCTAATATTTTCAAAGAGCTTCAGTCAGAAGGGAGTCCTTCTAATTAAAATTGCGTTCCGTGTCTCACAAAAGGATTCACTGAAGGACACATTGAAATAAAGACACTCTTTCATGCTCTCAGCGTTTGTTCACAGGTTACTAAATAAAGAGAAGCAAAGCTGGGCAAACAGGGACAGGGGCATCAAAGCGTCAATGTCATGGGACATGCCCAGTGAGGATCAACCAAATAATGTCAAAAATTCACTCTACACACACACTGATAGCAACTTCTTAAATGACATTGTCATGGCTGGGATGATAGCTTATATTTTGATTTTCATTGTCTAATGATCAGTTTTTTATATTGGATGACCAAAAAAAAAAAAAAGTGTACCTTGAAGTGATGCTATGAATTGTGGGTGTTGGCATATCGCTCGGAGTGTCTTCCATGGTGGTGACCTGGGTTCCGTTGCTTTTCACACAGGCATATTCTGTGCAGACTTCGACCTGCAAATAGTAATTTAGAAAAGCGGGGATCCAATTATTTTCAAAATCCAGATTGTCAACGACTGAATCTCACCCACCTTCATGTCATATGAATCTCTTAACAGCCTGTCGGGGTTAATTAAATATTAATTTTTGGTGTTAATTGACTCCAGTGGGACAAGTCATGGAGTGCAGAAGTGGGCTCTGGACAATTGATTTAGTGACTTAAATGGTGATGTGTAGTCCCTCTTTCCAACCATTCGGAAAGAGCCAGACATATTGATCTATTTAGAGCCCAGGTAAGGAAGGGAAGATGCCTACGGGACAGTTTGCAAGCATAATAGCCATCACTGTATACTGCTCTCAGAGCTATAACCAGCTAGTATAATAATGGTACCTTCTGGAAGTCCTGACACTTTCCAACAAATGGCCTAAATGTGAATGTCTAATAAAAAACAAACAAACAAACAAACACTCCACACAAACACACAAGACTTTCCAATATGGCTGAGCTATTTTATATCCATTTGATATAGCTGCAATTGTATTTTTACCTTTTCCCAGTAGAAAATCCTCATTTACTTTTTTAATTCTGACCCCCACAGCTGAATAAAAACTGAGGAGGGTTTAAAAATTGGTCCGCCAAGCATTATTAAAACAAAAGAACACGTTCAGCAAGAGGAGGAGGGAGAATTGAATGTACAAAAGATTGAGACTGGAACATCCAAGAAATGACATCATTCTGTTCTCAATTCAAGGATAAACCAAAGAGGAACTAACTGTTCCTTTCCCAATGCTAATTGACTTCCATTCATTGATGCCATAGAGTATTTTGAGGTGATATCTAATAGATATTTAAACACTGCCAAGGCCGTCCAATTAAACCCCAAATCACCTAAAGGCAGAGGAACTGAAAATATACCTGCTGATAATGGAATTAATGACAATAAAACTTCATGCATATTAGGGAACATTTGACTCTGTGCATAATGAGGAAACTCAAAATCAACTCAACTGAATTTATTATGGAAATGATACGTGCCAAATACATGATGATGGGTACTTGCAGCAATAACTTCCCTGAGTCTTCACAATTCCATTTTCATGTTTACAAACTGAGGGTCAGAGAAACCAGGGAATCTGACCGAGTTGGTAGGATGGGGGATACCGCATTTGGTCTTTCATATACCCTATTGCCTTGTCCTCCAAATATAAAGTATACTTTATGTTCTAAACAACATAGGGGTATTCAAATGAGTCTCTCCAGAAGTTCTTAATTTTGACTTTGGAGAAATAAGTCAGTATTTTTTTTCTCATTCTTACAAATGCTAAGATAACTTGGGCAAAGACATGGAAATCACGGGGGAATTAATAATAACTGCCATTGTCCTTTTCCCCATATTATCATCATCACTCTCTTCTCTCCAGGGACTCACCTATTTTCCCACCGTGCACAGATTTAACCCCGATCAACTCCCCTCTTTTCTCTCTCCTTCCCCACCAAACACATCACCTGTAACCAAGATGGAAGGTCTACACTTGGGAGACACACCCCGGCATGTTTTATGTAACATACCCACCAGCTTAGCCATCAAACAGCCATGTTCGCACCTGAATGACATAGGCAGTGAAGGGAGACAGGCCTGGGAGGAGGAGGGACCTGGGCACGTCCATCCCGGCCCTGTGGAGCCGGCCGTTCACATAGACAGAATATTCAGTGACAACGCCATTTGGGCTGGAAGGCGGTGACCAGATGACACGTACAGCTGTGCTGTTGACGACGACAACCTCTGGAGGAGGCATGCCCTGAGGCTCTGGATTGAAAGGGGAAAAATGGAATAAACTCCAGCTGTCTCTGCAGAAGCACTTATTAGAGCGCATGCAGATGAGTCTTCGGGTCCCGAGAAGGGGACGTTTCTCACGGGCTCTCGGCTGATGAAGTTATCACAGGCCTATTATACTCTCAGTTAGATACCCTGAGAACTGGTGGCAAAAGGGCTTTCCACCACCAGCGTAGTGCTAATCTTTGATGCTCTGTGACCAGTGGGGTACGATGATAAATGGTCCACCCATCTGCACCACTAACACATAGCTGTTATTTGTCTCCTCTCCCATCCCTTCACTTCCTATCTCCCAGGATGGGAGACGGGGAGGAGAGAAGGAAATTCGCTCCTTAAGCAAAAAATAAAGCTCAAATGCATCGAGGCTGGTGGGACGTGAAAAATCATTTGCTGTGCCTAGCCTGTAACTCAGGCAATGTGAAGCGATAATGCAATATTGTCATTATGTAAATGATTTCGAATGTTGATTACCATAGGTAATGATGAAATCCAGCATTGGGGAGGGGGGGGTAAAAAATCTCACTTGGCGTTAAATTACGCAATTATTCGAGCGTGTCAGAAATAACTATGCGGAGACCTATTTTTATCTTAAGGACCCATCTTAACTGGTTGAAAAATCGTCCTTGTGATCCGTTCTCTTTTATAAACAAAAGGTGCCGACCTTTGCCTCCTCTGAGGGAAATGGGTCCCTCACTCAAAGCGCTCTCCTAATGACCTGGAACACTTGCCCGGGAGGTAATGATATTATAATGTTTATAATGAGACTTTAGAAAGCCAAAAAGATTAGAAGGACCATTCGGAACTCATTTCAGATGCACAAGTTGCTTTTCCCTGCGTCCTCCCCCTCGCTAGCCGGCTGTGGAGTGAGTCACAGGCCATTTTTCTCAGGGGCTGAACTTCCACCCACCATGTCTGTTGACTCAGGGAGGGCCCTCGCTGGGCCTGGCTGCCTCTTTGAAAAGCATACTGTTCCTGAGAGCAAATCTTTGGGGGGGAGGGTGGGGAAAAAAAGTCTCTAAATGTCACCATGTATTGATGGGAACTCGGCTCCAAACTGAGCATCCTCGGAATAGAACAGGAGCAAACGGGGCTAATGTCCCATTATGAGAGCCGGGGCCGCTGTCTCAGTGGGACCGCGTATTGATCCGCCACTCGATGACAGCAAGCACTTAAGATTTTAGCCCTGACCCCCTTCCCTCCGACGCCGGAAATTTTATAATGGAGGGATGCCTGGTCTCGGCCTCGGCAAGCATCAATCAATTTCCCTCGCATCCATGAAGCCCGAGCAAGCATCCCTTGAAACCTGGACTCACCCCCATTGGGAGTGGTTGCATACAGGGCATCGCTGGTGATGCTGTGGACGCCGTTGAAGACGGAGATCAAAATCCGATACTCCGTGTTTGGGCTTAAGTGGCCAAGGACATGGGCGTTTACATCCGGGAGGATTTTCAGAGATCCGTTGGAGGTAGCAGAACTCCAAAAAAGCGTATAATACTCAACATCACCTTGTAGGTCTTGAAAAGCTGTTAACGATAAACACACAACACCTTCAATGTGGCTGACCTAAAAGGGCCTCATGGGGGAAAAGACAGAATAAACTCTATGATTTGCTACTCCTAGAATGGATGAAAGAAAGCATAGGGAACCTTCCTTATGGCTGCAATTAAAAAATATATATTTTTATTGACTTCAGAAAGAAAGGGAGAGAGGGAAAGAGATAAAAACAATTTTTTATCTCTTTGAGAGAATCATTGATTGGCTGCCTCCTGCATGCCCCCTACTGGGGATGGAGCCCACAACTGGGGAATGTGCCCTGACTGGGAATTGAACCATTACCTCCTGGTTCAAAGGTCAATGCTCAACCACTGAGCTATGCCAGCCTGGCAAGAGAACAATTATTAACATTGCAAGAAGTAAGCGGCCCTTGCCCAGAGACATGACTAGTGAATATCCTTAGGAGAGTAGGCTGCATAGGGAAGAAAATGATTATGCAACAATCCTTCCCATCGCTGACCCGCCTCCATGAGTTGACCTTGGCGCCCACAAACAGTTACCGGAAACATGTCTACGGTGTGAGTGGGAATATCGGCAGATTGCATTGCCTACATCCTGAAGGTCAGGGGTGCAGATGGACCAGGTAATGAACCTCAGCGAGCTGCGTCAGATCTATTAGGCCTGTCAGTTTTCATAAGCAGGCTCTCTTCAGGCCTGCAGGTCTACAGGAGGGGCCTACAGTGGGGAATTCAGCAGCCGGACCCCAACGGAAGTGTCCAAATGTCAGCTGGGGCAGAGGGTATCTGCCTTCATGAGGAGACACTTAAGATGAACCAGGCATGCCGGAACTGGTTTGGCTCAGTGGATAGAGCATTGGCCCAAGGACTGAAAGGTCCCAGGTTCGATTCTGGTCAAGGGCATGTGCCTTGGTTATGGGCACATCCCCAGTGGGGGGTGTGCAAGAGGCAGCTGATTGATGATTCTCTCTCATGGATGTTTCCAACTCTCTATTCCTCTCTCTTCCTCTCTGTAAAAAAATCAATAAAATATATTTTAAAAAAAAGATGGACCAGGAAGGGAAAGAACTAGAGAGGAAGAGGGAGATGACAGAAAATATATTCCACTGTACATGAGACTCCAGCTCCAGATAAAAACTGTGTATTTTCCACAGAGGTGTCTCAGAGAGTATCATAAGTGTCAACTGACTGACATTCTTCCATTTAAATGGCTTAAGATTCCAAAAGAAGGGGCTCCTAAGACCTTATAAACCTATAATTTTTCGAAAATTGGGTGACTTACTGGCACTGCAGATCAACATAACCGGTACTAATTTTAATTTACAATGAATGTCACTGGATACTGGTTTCAATTCACAACTGATACAACATTGGGGTGGATTCACACAGAGGTTCTAAAATGAAATAGAAAGTGTGTCTCCTCTTAGGCTTTAACAAAACCCAAGACTGGGTCAGAATCCCAATGTGGAGTAATTTAACACCTTTCTGTATTATAGTGGAGATAACCCGAGTGGGTGCAATGTTCTTGAGTTACACATATAGTTGAATTGGGGCTTTGCAAGTCCGGTATTTCTCAAAATTTGGTAACAATCTAGCAAGTTTTAATTCAATTATTTGCCAGATTTGAAGTGATGTTAATAGGAATGACTATATATATATATATATATATATATGATACAATATTGCTTTTTAAAATATATTTTTATTGACTTCAGAGAGGAAGGGAGAGAGAGATAGAAACATTAAAGAATGAGAGAATCCTTGATCAGATGCTTCCTGCACACCCCCTACTGGGGACCGAGCATACAACCAGGGCATGTGCTCTGACTAGGAATCGAACCGTGACCTCCTGGTTCATAAATTGATACTCAACCACTGAGCAACACTGGCTTGGCATTTTTGTTATTTTCTGGTGGAGATAATGGATCTCGGTGAATTAAAGGTCAGGTCTTAAATGCTCCTCTACCGACCAAGGAGATCTGAAATTTCAGCTCCTGCAGTTTCTAAAGTTGCAGGGAAGACTGACTGGATCCCTCTGCAAACCCTCCTAACCGCCTGCACAGAGGTGATCTGAATGGGGCCAGGTGGGCCCTGTGACACTGAAGCACATCCTGGCTGACAGCCAGGCTCCCCTTCCTGTCTCGGGCTGGAATCCCACCTATGACCAGGGCTGAGGATGACACACTGGGAAAACTCACTCACATTACCGCCACCCTAGGAACCGGCTCTCGCTAATATGACATGAGTGAGAAGATGCAGGGCCGAGTTCTCTGCAGGGAAGTGCCCATATAATGGGATGCTGTTCCCAATGGATACCCAGGCATTTCCATCCCAGCTGCTGGACACCACAGTCCGACCCAAAAGGGACAGTGCAAGGGAGAGCAGGCCTAGAAGGATGGGGGAGGAAGAGAAAGGGACCTCAGATATTGTTGTATTGGCTTTGGAACCTGTTCAATTCAGATCCATGGTGGTACCCGTGTGTTCAGGGGAAATTAACACACGGTGAGCAGCGTGCTTACTTGGCTTGTCCCACTGCACGTCCAGGGCCGAGTGGTTGAGGGCAGTCACGGAGCCCCTGGCTCCTCTCTGCGGCAGGCCAGCCAACGTGGTCACCGTCGCTTCCTGGCTCGGCGTAAAACCAACGCTGTTGTGGACAAACACTTTATACGCGTACGTGGTGAACCTGCAAGGTTTGTAGAAGAGACACATATAAATGTCTCTTTCACAGGAAACAAGACACAATTTCCTTGTTCCTCACAAAACACAGGATTTTTTTTTCTGCACAAAATGCACAGTTTTCTTTTTCCTCTTAACAATGTACATTACCTTCTTTTTTGTACGCACACACATCCTTATTTTTTGTAATTCTTGAGCCTTAACTAAAGGCTCAGGAAAACATTTATTAGGACCACTAAGCACAGACGGCTAGTAAACCAGCATGCTTTATGGTCTCCCCCTCGCACTGCTTTGGGAAGTGATGAGGATTAAGTCCCATTCAAGTTGCAGGTGCAAATCTGGCCAGTCTTCTATCTGCATTCCATCTAGAGCTTCACGGTCCCCTTTATGGAAACTCACCCACGTTAATATGCCAGAATCTCTCCTACCATCTTCTTCCTATACCTATGCTCCTTGCCCCATCTCAGTGGCAGAGAGAGAAACCCTTATATAAATCCTAACTGGGAAGGAAGTGAGCAACATCCCCCAATGGCTGAGAGTCTGGCCACAGTGAGCCCAACTCTGCCTTAGTGGGAAGATAGTAACTTGAGTTAACCCTGTGAAAACGGAATCTTGCTTTGTAGGCAGAGGAAGCCTGAGGCTGTGATGGTGAATTTCCAAATTGCACATTAAATGGATGAGCCAAGCCACCGATCCTTGACTGGACTTGAACCTGGGACCCTTCAGTAAGAGGCCCAATGCTCTACCCACTGAGCCAAAGGCAACAGGGCTACCTATGGTTTTTAGCAAGTGATAAATAATCTACATGACTAACACACGTGAGAAGTAGTAATAATAGTATTTATTGGCTATTTAATGTGTATTAGAACGTTTCTATGTCTTAACTCATTAGTTCCTTACAATTACTAGAAAGTGCTATGATGAGACCTATTTTGAAAAATATATATTTTTTATTGATTTTTTTTACAGAGAGGGAGGGAGAAAGATAGAGAGTTAGAAACATCAATGAGAGAGTCATCAATCAACTGCCTCTTTCATGCCTCCTACTGGGGATGTGCCCGCAACCAAGGTACATGCCCTTGACCGGAATCAAACCTGGGACCCTTCAGTAAGCAGGCTGACACTCTATCTACTGAGCCAAACTAGTTTCGGCGAGACCTATTTTGAAAAGAGGGAAAGTAAGGCTCAAGAGTTAAATCATTTGTTTAAGTTGTCAAGATAGTAGGTGGGGGAGTACAAATTTAAACATGGATAGTCTGATCCTGGAGACAGCTCTTCTAACTATCATAGCGAAGATAGCAGTAACACCAATCGTTGGTAAGCTGATCTGTCTTGTCTTGGCATATCACTGGGTTAAACTTGAGGTATTTTTCCAGTGGAGGGGATAGATTTTTTACTTACACATCCAAACAGTCTCACCAAATTTCCTGTGTCACCACTACTAGGAATTGGAAGGATGGGGAATTGGGGTTAAGAGGGTAGCAAGTCTGTGACAATCGAATGAAATGAAGCTAATGGCTCACATGGGAATTGAACCTGAGACCTCAGCTTCATTAGCTCTCCCCGCTGAGTAAAACACTTTTAGTTGTGTTTTACTCCACAACATGGCTTAAAAGAAATTTAGCTAGGGTCAGCGTGCCTAATCTCCTATAAAATTTGAATTTTTCTTCCATATATCTAACATTATATATTAAGTAATCTTTATGACTTTAAAGTGAGTCATTTTTTGGCTATTTTCCATAAGTGACATTAATGGCAACAGCTGGCATTATTTCTTCTAGTGGTACACAAAGCTATTTCATAATTTAGGAATTAGGTGAAATGCACAATTTATGCCTGTGTAAAAGAAATGTAGGTCACATAGATATATGTAATTAGAATGCCTGTTTTCAAAGTGATATTATAATTTTAGAGATAGTTTTAGAGCTTATCTGCTTCAAATAATAAAATTAGCTGCCACATTTTACAGATAAGAAAACTGAGGCCCTTAGAAGGTAAGTGGCTTTGCCTAAGGACACACAACTAGTTAACATGACTAAGTGAGTCTCCAGTTTCCTCATTTCTAATATTAAATTCTCACCACTACTCATGTTTTATTTAAACGAGAAATCAGTAGGCATCTTACTTGATGTCTTTAACTTTCCTGGTGAAATTAAAATTTAAGGAAGTAGGATCTTGAAATCTCTTAGATAAAATACTTCCTCACACTGTTTTCACTGTACCTAAAACCTAATCTTTATGCAAGTATACAGACCTATAACTCTATATGTCAGTTTATACATATTTCACTTTACATTTGAAAAGAATGTGTTAGTGTGTTTACAGTGTTTTTAAAGTCACTTCAGGTATATTGGTTTTTGAGATGGATTTAGATGTTATTATTATCAAACTAGAGGCCTGGTGCATGAATTCATGCACTCGAATGGGGAAGTCCCTCAACCTGGCCTGGACCCCTTTGGGGATGTCCACCTGCCTGCTTAGGTCCAATCCCCCAGGGCCTAAGCTGGCAGGCAACCCTCTCACAGTCTGGGACCCCTCACTCCTTACCGCCCTCCTGCTGCTGCTCCTGCCAACCATGAGCACAGCTTCTGGCTGAACAGTGCTCTCCCTGTAGGAGCGCAGTGACCACCAGCAGACAGCTCCTGTGTTGAGTATCTACCCCCTGGTGGTCAATGCACATCATAGCAACCGGTCATTCTGGAGTTCAGTCGATTTGCATATTAGGATTTTAATATATAGGATGGAACATTCCACTTAGCTAATAATGAATACTTTTCAAAGACAAATGCTTCACATACACATATTCATGCAAAACTTAAGTATATCTTTTCAAAATATTGTGTTCCCTATGCTTGTCTTGAAAAAATATACCATTTCAAATCCTGTAGGAAACAGGATTTTTTGACATCTGAACAGTGAACTAATACTTATATTGGGTCTATACTGTAACTAGTAAAACCAATTGTTTGAAGGCCAATTTAGAAAATCTGGGCTGTCACAAGAGTTCTTCCCTAACCTCAAGCCCCTTCCTTCAGCAATACACAGAAAATGGCAAACTTGTTGCATTATAAACATGACATGGATTTTTTCCTTGTAAAACATAATATATATGAAAATCTTTTTCCCAGAACCATACACCTCTCAAGGTTCAGTTGCTATTATTCAAGTGAAGTAGAAAACGAGGTTCAGTGTAGATGCTGGTTTTTAATCTGTTTACTTACTGAGTAGATAATTTAAAGGAATGAATGGATGGCTATTTCAACAGATTCAATCCAGGAAGAGAGAGGGCAGGGAAGTCCAATAGGAAACTTCTAGTTTAAGACTCAAAGGATGATCACTCAGAAGGGGAGATGACAGCAATGAGAGCAGCTGGGGAATGAGGGGTGCACGTGAGCTGAGCCAGGAGAAATGCTAATGTGCACCGAGCACAGAGGCCCGGTGAGGAGGCGATGGGACCTGAGGCTGGTGCTCTCAACAGTAGTCAAGTAGAATTACTCAGTGCTGAGTCTACAGATGTAACCTGATAGGAAACGTGTCTGCAACGTTTTCTTAAAGGATTACCTATGATGCTTTAAAATTCAATTATGTTGCTTGGACTCATGAAAGGGTAGAAATCATCCAGTCCCATTGGATCTCCTCATTTCATAGACAACAGAAGGGAAGCCAGAGAAAATAAGGGACTTGCCTAAGGTCACCAAGCCAGTGCTCTCACAGGATGGACCAGCATCCACATCTCCCCACTCCTCTGTGCAATCTGACATCGTCTGCTGGCTACTGCTCATTTCTCCCAATTCTAGGCTGAATTCTCTCAAGTGCCCAGCTTGTTAACTAAATAATTTCTGTGGACTGTATCAGTGACTTATAACAATTATTCTCCAGAAACAGCAGACATCTGACGAGTGCCCACTGTTACCCCAGTTTCATAGATGTTCAAGATTGCCAATTCCTCTTAATCATACGTTTTCATGTCTTGCTGGAGCTTTCATAGAGGTGGTAAGTAACCCCAAGTTCGAGTTCAAAAGGCTCATTTTAAGACACAAACGTGAAGCGGTCTGTCTGTTTCAGCCCCATGACTAACGGGGCAGATAACGACCAAATGCGTTTCACTGCGTAACTGATAACACGAGCTCACCGGGAAGACGCGGCGATACTTAACTATTCAACATGCTCCTAGCTCAGTGCTAGCACTTGTTTTCATAGTTTTGTAATCTCACCTGCTAAGACCCTTATCTTCATAAAACCACTGGGTTCCTGAGTAAATATTGTGCCACAGATTTAAATCTTCTGGGGGATTTGATGTGAGTGGCTGCTGGATTTTACGTCTCAGAAGCTCGTATCTAAAACAAAAGACAAGCAGAAACATTGGGATTATCTCAACTCATGTTATTGCCAGAATTCAGGTGTTTCCTGGGATGAGTATGTGATGCATACATGTAAATGTGAAGAACACATCTTCATGTATGATTACAGTGTGTTTTTTTCTGAAATTACTATTTTTTCCTGACTCAAGTTTCAAATAGTAGTCAATTATTTTGAAACCATCAACTACATTCGCACTTTTCTGCCATCCATGAGAATGGTCACACTTTAGATTTCTTGCATGTCAGGTTTGCCAAGACTTTCTTGCCAGTTTCACACAAAGCAGAAATACAAAATGCTTATAAAGTTAATGATTTTCTAGAACTTCAACCGTCATTACTTTAAAAAGTGATATTATCAACTCCACAATCTTGGCGAAGGGTCAAGCCAGTTCAGAACCACTCTTCTCTTTCTGGCTATCTGTACCCCTTACCACATTCTCTACAGATTCCCAGGTAAGCACGATATTCCAAAGAATTATGTGCTGGCATTGGGATTTTGAGACACATTTGTGTAAATGTGTCCTTTAGAACATGCATCAGATTTTCCTGACATATAATAAAAATACACTTTGAAAATCAAGGGAAGGAGTATGTAAAAAATCATTAGAGAATAATGGTTGATGTTTCAAGGGTTTTTAGTTTTTCACAAAATTAAGATATAGCCTGGCTGGTGTGGCTCAGTGGTTGGGCATCAATTCATGAACCAAGAGGTTGCTGGTTCAATTCCCAGTCAGGGCACATGCCCGGGTTATACGCTTGATCCCTAGTAGAAGGTCTGTGCAGGAGACAGATGGAAATTTCTCTTTCATCGATGTTTCTATCTCTCTATCCTTCTCCTCTCTTCTCTCTTTCAAATCAATAAAAAACATATTTAAGAATTAATAAGTTTCTATCTTGATGAACTTGTATGGTTCCGTCTAAGTCAAGATACATAAAATGCAATTGTATGAAATTTATGAGTGGGGGATAGCCGATAAGGAATTGATTCTATGTTCATACATGAGTTACAGCCTCCTTCCTTCCTGGAGAGTTGAGCCCACAGCAAAATCCAAAGCACAGTCCCTTTCTCTTACCTCAAATCAGGTCCATTTGGCCTGGATGGTGGCGGCCAAGAAACCATAGCATTTGATTCACTGAGTGGGACCACGGACAGCGGCTGGACACCTTGAGGTGGGGAGGGGGGAGTTGTAACGTGGGTAGGAGAACTCTCTGTGCATCCTCCTAGATGCCCACACCCCCCTGAGCAAGCCACGATGCTGACCGAGTAATTGGTGAAAGGAGTCAGACCAGAGATGACGTGGCTTAACGCTGCAGAAGTGACATTCGTTATTGTGACGTGAGGGTCGGGCATACGGATCTCATAGCTGAGCACGTCTCCATTCTGGATGAGAGGGGGCTTCCACGTGACCTGGAGGAGAACATCAATAGAATCAGTGTGACGACACAGGAACAGAGCAACTGAAGTTCACCAGGCCTGCAATGTCGCTCTGTCTGGTTTTCAGTGAAGTTGCTTGTTAAATGCCTACTTTTTTTTTTTCTTAAAAAATATATCTATTATTGATTTTTTTTTTTTTTTTTACAGAGAGGAAGGGAGAGGGATAGAGAGCTAGAAACATTAATGAGAGAGAAATATTGGTCAGCTGCCTCCTGCACACCTCCTACTGAGGATGTGCCTGCAACCAAGATATATGCCCTTGACTGGAATCAAACCTGGGACCTTTTGCCCTTGACTCTATCCACTGAGCCAAACCAGTTTCAGCAAATGCCTACTTTAAAAAAAATATATATTTTTTAATTGACTTCAGAGAGGAAGGGAGAGAGGGAGAAAGAGATAGAAACATCAATGATGAGAGAGTCTTTTATTGGTTGCTTCCTGCACAGCCCCTATTGGGAATCGAGACGCAAACAGGACATGTGCCCTAACCTTGAATCGAACCATGGATCGAACCATGACCTTCTGGTCCATAGGTCACTGTTCATCCACTGAGCCATGCCAGTCGGGTGCAAATGCCTATTTTCGCATGAGACAGAGTTGAGGGTTTGGCAATCAGCAATCTCCAAGAACTAAGGGAAATGCCGTTCCCTGGGTTTGGCTTTCCGAAGCGTCAGACCAGTACACACCTTGGTGACTCATCACCAGGTGGGGGACCTGGAGCACACAGAACACGCACGGAGACAACTCACACGTCCATGTGCATCCACGGGGCAGCGAGCAGCAGGGGCTGATCATCTTCCTGTTGATAACTCAATTACATGAAACATCAGAACCCCTTGCTTCGCATCATGAGCGTGCCCTCTAAAAGTGTAACTACTATTACTTTATTTTTGGATGGCGACGGGGGAATCATTGCTTGCATTTTCTGAGGCTGCACACTTGGTAGCAGGCCCCATCAGTATGATGTGACGTCATCACGTCCCCTATACAAAGGCAGAGCTGTGTGATGGCCATCATTCTGGATTCTCTCCAACATATTTTTCTTTTTTTTTAATATATATTTTATTGATTTTGTACAGAGAGGAAGGGAGAGAGATAGAGAGTTAGAAACATCGATGAGAGAGAGTCATTGATCAGCTGCCTCTTGCACACCCCCCACTGGGGATATACCCGCAACCAAGGTACATGCCCTTGACCGGAATCGAACCCGGGACCGTTTAGTCCCCAATATGCTGAAGAGGCATATTGCAACATATTCATGCTCTTGGAGGAAAAAGACCCTGGAAAAAAGTGCACAGGTCATGAAAAATAGCCCTTATGCACATGTCACCCTCGTTCATCTTTTATTGCTGCCTCTCAATGTCCCTGACATTTTGGAGTCTATGTTTCAGCTCCTAAATAGACTATAAGCTTCCTGAGAGAAGGTCCACGTTTGGTACACATGTACTGCCATGCCCGCATAGTTCAATAAGTAACTGCAATCATGGCTGACAGGAATATATATTTTGCCTCAGCATGCAAACATTTAAAAATTTTAAAAGATATTTCTGCAAATGGGTATATGAATTTTCTACATTTGTAATCTCATACAAAATCAAAGTCAGAAGGGAATAATAAAAAAAAAAATAACAAGAGCCCGGCTGGCATGGCTCAGTGGTTGAGCATTGACATATGAACCAGGAGGTCACGGTTCAATTCCATGTCAGGGCACATGCCAGGGTTGCAGGCTTGAGCCCCAATAGGAGGCATGCGTAAGGCGGGCAATCAATGATTCTCTCTCATCACTGATATCTCTCTCTCTTCCTCTCTAAAATTAATTTAAAATATTTTAACAAAAAAGTAGGCGAGAATGATGATTAAGACTCAATTCTTTTTACATTGGTTCAAGTACACCCTTTCGCAAAGCCGTGCCTGGGCACGATCCAGGTGACACCACCTTTCCTGGTGCCAGCCTGAGAGACTCAGCCTGAGAGACTCAGCTGATCTGTCTTTCGAGTGGGCAGAGAAGCCGAGCCTTGGGTATTGCTTCGTTCCTGAATGAGGTCACAAAATCAAAGAAAAGAGGGAATTTAAAGAAAGAAAAAGGGGGGAAAAATCCAGGCAACTTGCTTTGGAGACTTTTTGATCATCACTGATGATTGGATACAACAGAATTGTGCACTTGGCCATCCTTCTTCTAAAAGCATTTGTTCTTTTTTCCAGGCCCGCCTATGAAATATCTGTTGGAGAGAATCCAGAATGATGCCCATCACCCAGCTCTGCCTTTGTATGAGGGACGTGATGACGTCACGTCATATGGATGCGGCCTGCTACCCAAGTTCTGCAAATAGTCACATTCCCGAATGATTAACAATTCCTGGCTTGTTCGGGGTTTTTCTTTTTTACTTTGAGTGAAGAACAATTCTTAAGATTGCCCAATACGTAGAATAAACACTGTATGCCTGACATGGACTTCCAAAAACTTCCTTCAGGTGTGTTATCCGCAGAACTCAGCACAGTCTTAATCTTCCTATCGGAAACAGGTGTTGCTTTGAACAGTCTCATATGGCAACCAAGCCATGAAGGCTTTTAAACATAGCACCGAGCGTGTGGGCTGAAATCAAATGTCTCCCCCCGTTCCCCCTGCTGAGCATCACCCAGGGCCTGGCGTGGGTGGAGGGAGAGCGCACGCGGGCGCCACGTCGATCCAAGTCATAATTTCAACAGATGAACTTTGCTGTTATGCAAATGTCCTTTGTGTTGTGCTCTGGTGAGCAAGCTACTGTAGCGAGGCTTTTGGCAGGAGGACAAGCCCGGAGCCATGGAAGCATGTGTGTATTTACACAAAAGAGGCTCCGAAGCTACACAACTCCCTCCTGTTTGGTTACACTAATTTCCCTTGAATGGAGTTTGTATGCCAGCCAAGACAATGGCAGTTAGCCCGTCCTCTGGAGCGTTTCCCCGGAGGACGGGGCGGGGAATAACGGAACCGCTTTCTGGATCGCCCGGCAATGCCCCGGTTTAATGCCTCTCCCCATCATTTTGATTCTTCGATCGTTAAGAAAATATATCCGAATTTGGGGCGCTGGGACTTGAGTTGCTATGCGAATGCAGGGCTCCGTGTCTCCCCGGCCCCTCTCGTTCTCTGCTCTATTTGAATCTGGCGTGGCGGTGAAGCTAAGCATCCCATCGTGGTATTCAAAGCATTTGAGGTGTGCGAGGGCCCGTGCAAGCATCGCCACGAGGTAATTACGGGGACACGGGGAGAAATGAAAGGTTTGCATCGCGTTCAGGAGCGTTTGGGCCAAGGGCCAAAAATCCAGCTTCCCCAGCACCACCACCAACGTGCGCGCTTTTTGTCAGCAGGTGGCTCTGCTCGACGCAGAGTCCATCCTGGGTCAGGCCTGTGTCTGCAGACAGAACACTCAGGGTCTTACCTCGGCTGCCCCGGGTCCGAGCACCCGCACTGTGGGGGGCTGCACCCCGGCGGGCCTGGAGGGCCTGGTGGTCACCTCCGCCCAGGCGCTGCTGCTCGTGCCCCCGCCGAGCGTGCTCATCAGCACCCGGTACTCGTACTGAGTCCAGGGCCTGAGGGCCGGAGTCCTGTCCATGTACCGCGTGGAACCGTTTCCCGGGAGAGACACCAAGACGCTGAATCCTTCCTCCCCTGGGACCCTCCTCTGCAGGGTGACGTTCTCCACCAGGCCGTTGGGGTGGGCAGGGGGGTGCCAGGACAGGATCACCGATGTCGGGGTGTCGGAGAACAACTCGGGGCTCGGGATGCCCTCCGGGGCGGCTGGGGGCGTCCAGACGGCCCGGGATGGTGGGGAGAGGGTGCATCCCTCTGTGGTGCAGGCTTCAACCTGGAAGGCGTAGGCGGTGTGCGGGCGCAGGCCGGTCACGGTGCGGTTGGTGGCATTTCCAGGAGCCGCCAGGAGGAGCTGGCCGCGCTGGCACACGTTGTAGTGTGTGAGGACCCCGTTGGGCTTTGAAGGGCGCTGCCAGGTGACCAGCATCGCTCTCGAGTCCACAGCCAGGAGGATCGGGGGGTCCACAGGCCCGGGCCCTGCAGGGATGAATGAAACCCATGAGTGATCCTGCTCAGAAAGTCCCCATCTCCTGAGACCATCCAGAAGGAGCACTAGCGCTCCCACAAGGGCATGGATGGAACACTTGAGAAAAGTCAAGGTGGGCTGAAACCGGTGTGGCTCAGTGGATAGCGCATCAGCCTGGGGACTGAAAGGTGCCAGGTTTGATTCCCGTCAAGGGCATGTACCTTGGTTGCGGGCACTTCCCCAGTAGGGGGTGTGCAAGAGGCAGCTGATCGATGATCCTCTCTCATCGATGTTTCTAATTCTCTATCCCTCTTTCTTCCTCTATATAAAAAATCAATAAAATATATATTTAAAAAGAAAAAAAAAGGAAAAGCCAACGCATCAGGACAAGGGACAGCTTTGCTCACAAATGAGCCAGAAGAACTTGCTGAGAAGCACTGAGCTCAGCTGTCCTTTTCCTTTCTGAAATGGCTTTATCCAAATCGTGTCTTTTTCTTAAAAGTTCATGTGAGAAATAGCCTGAGGGCTCTTTTTTGATTTCAGCGACAGGGATACGCATCCACGGTGAGAATCGGCTGCCTCCTGCACCTCCACGCCAGGCATGGCGGCCCCAACCTTGTCACCGAACCAGGAATCAGATCAGAGACCTCTGGGCTCCTAGGTGGAAGCTAACCACTGAGCCACACTGGTGGGGCATGAGGACTCCTTTTGGAAATCAAGGCATCAGAGAGAGAGAGAGACAGGAGGGCAGTGGTACCCCAAGTTCTAGCTCCTGCCATGTTTTTCCCCCCTCTAGAGCCCCAGGAAGTAATCATAATCGATAACACCATCCTAACATACCCACAGCTTACAGCCCAGTCACCCCCTCCCCCCATCTCCTCCCCACCCTCCCCACGCCTCTCACCCCACACCTCTCACTCTACAGTCCACGTTCCTCCCAGCTCTGTTTATCATTCCCGGCCGTGTTTGGCGATTTATCTACTCCCTGTTAATATTACAGGTGATTTTTTACGGCGGCGCTGACAGAAGCTGCCGATGGAGCTCTTTCACCTGCTGATAAATAAACAATGCGCAGCGCTGACCTTTGGGGGAGCGGGTTTTGTGCTCGCGCCACTCAGCATCCTGACTGATTCAATTACCGGGGAGGATCGGGAGGCCCCGTGCATACTGAAGAGGGCCCGCCAGATGCCCACGAGGTGCCAAGTACCCACCCGGCCCTCCAGAGAGATCCCCTAATTGTAAATAATTTCGCCCGCGCGCGCCACCGTCGAGTCACCTTGAATGCGGGCCCCCCGCACGCAGCCCGCGGAGGCAGAGTGTTATTTAAGCTTTGCTGGGCTGCGTTAAATTCCGCCGCGTGAAGGGCTGTTAAGTTTTTCAATTGAAATTTCATTTAAAATGCAGGTGCTTTTTATGATACGGAGGCTTTACGGCTCTCCAGGTACAAGCAGGAACACGGTGCAATAACACAAATCTGCTCAATCACTGATCGGTAACAGCTGTAATTCCGGAACATTTAGCATTCTTATAGACCGAGGGCCCGAAATCTATCCGTTGCTACGGCAGATGAGGAATACACCCGATCCCCCCTTTTTCTGCCCACGGCGATGTTGACATTTATGAGATTTTTTTCCCCCCTGTGAACATTAGATTTTTTTTTTTTTAACAATTGGATTTAGTAATTGTTCCAAACAGCAATGATTGCCTGTGTGTGCACGCACACGCGATTCAGTGTTATACTTGAGGTTTAAGTTTTAAATGTGACAGCTGCTTTGCAAAAAACAGCGACTACAAGAGAGCTGGTCATGTAAGCCCAATGTCATACATACACGGTCCATGTAAGCCCAGTGTCATGCAACACGGTCCATGTAAGCCCGGGGTCATACAATGTGGTCCATGTATTTGTCACCCCCTGGACTGATGGTTGAATCGAGATGGCTATTGGAGAGGAAAGATGTACAGTTCTAACTCTGACATCAAGTCATTGCTGACGATTCGGTAATGCACCCATCAGAAGAGAAAAAACCCCTACGCACCCAGGGACCCTGGCAGGGACCCCGTTTGGCATGTTAGTCTGATACTAGCTTCCACGTGAAAGCTTTCTTAAAACCACGGTAACGTTTCTTACGTTTGCCCTCCGGTATACAGAAGTGCCCATTACATCAAAATAGGAATCCCTTTCTTATTCGTACGTGTCACCCGAATTTGGCTATTTCCCAGCAAAATGCCAGCGCGAATCTTGTAAGGCATCAATGTTGTTTTGCAAAACTAAGTCCTCTGAGATTGGGGTGCATGAAATCAAGGCTGGATTCAAGGCTTTTATATCTAACCCCATGCCACCCTCCTCCCTTAAAAAAAAAAAAAAAAAAAAAAGAGCAGCATATACTTACAGCTCAGAATATTTCCTATTAGGGCTTCACCAGGGTTTTGCATAATTCTCATATGTGCATATCAGACTGGGAACTTTTCAAGGGGAAGAGACAACAAGGATGCGGTTTGATCTGTTTTGATGGGGACACGCTTTTCATTTCTCCCGAAGAAGATGCTAGTGCAGTGAGGGAAACAGCCGTGATAATGAGATGAACTTGGACTTCAAGCCTCCACGGAACACAGGCGTTCCCTCAAGATGGTCTCTTCTCTTGGGAAAGAAGAGATACTCCAGGTCCATTTCATGATTTCGCCCCCCTCCTCCTAAAAGCCAGCACATTTTATGAGCTCTCCTCTCTGAGTCGGCTCCCTGCTCTTGTCACAAGGAGGGTCCTTAAACTCGTGTGACTCAGGAGAGGAATCCGAAAAACGGCTTAATTAGTTCCTCTGGCCAGGGAAGTGTTAAAACCCGACTCCTGGCACGGGTTCAAGTGTGTGCTTTAAGAGGATAAGCCGGATCGTCTTATTCTATATACAAATCAACCGGCATGCGACTGCGTGGTGGAAAGGGTCAGCACAATTATGTAAAACATGAGTAATAACTGTAATTGGGGCAG
This sequence comes from Nyctalus aviator, assembly GCA_036971965.1. Lineage (NCBI taxonomy): Eukaryota > Metazoa > Chordata > Mammalia > Chiroptera > Vespertilionidae > Nyctalus > Nyctalus aviator. The sequence goes on along the minus strand of CM072940.1, from coordinate 7,880,863 downwards.
TTGGCTAATACAATAAAAAGCTCCGAACGCGGGCAAAGTTATGCTCACGGTGGTAGCTATCACTTTCTAAAGGGAAGAATTCATGGGTGAAATGACATGAAAAAGATGGTTATAAAATTTTAATGGAATGATAAAAGGCAAAAGTCAGCCTCTCAGCTGAATTCTTAAAATCCCAATATATCACCATCCGCCGCTTAACTGTAAAATCAATGTGGGGTGTAACATGTTGTCAATGCAGCTGTCACTGGGAAGTATGACAGCCACACAGCTCAGCTGGCCAGGGACAGAATCGCGCCCGCACGGCCTCAACCTGGGTGCAACTGTTCGGAGAACTGCCCCCCCCTCCCGCAACCCTCAACTCTGGAGCTGGGAATGGGGCATCCTCTCAGTCCAGATCCAGACTCGGAGTTCAGGCCATTTCATTAACGGCGCCAGTAACGGAAAGCAGTTTCATTTTGGCAAATGAAATGATCTTTTATGGGAAACTATTTTGCTCCACGGTCTCAGAAGCTCAACCCCAGCCTTAGACAAAGCTGTTAACGAAGGGTCTGCTTATTTATTTTCGCGCTCAGGTATGTGTGTTGGGAAAGGTGTGTGTACACATGTGCATGGATGCAACTGCGTGTATGAATGAACGGGTGGGCCCACTCACACCTTTTGTGTGTGTCTAACGTTCCGTGGTTTTCACCTCTTTTACACTTGCTATGAGTCACCTGCAACTGCTCAGTTTCCCTGATATGTCCTCATTGTTGGCCTGAAGCAACTTTTCACTATTTTCATTAAAAACTCGGTTTCAAAGCCTTTTTTTTTTTTAGTGATATCAACTCTACAAATGAATATCCGTGGAATTTCCCAATGAATTAAAAATCAAGGTGGCAAATATATGGATGTATAATCACACAGAGCAACATATTACATGCTGTTAACGTGGCCTTTTGATATTCACCACTGATATGCTAGCAGAAGTGAGACGGATGGAGTTCTGCATCCCTTTAATCATGAAATCTTTCCATCAATTTATTATTTATACCCCAACTACCTGCCTACAGGATTTCTGACAGCTCATCATAAAAGACTTACATGTAATAGGACCAATAAAATAAAGATAAAGAAATATTAATCTGATGATGATGAAAAGGGATCAACAGCTGTATCCAAAAACAAAGAGGAAGACTGGGCACCATGATTTTGCACCAAAATGAACACACAGCTCCTAGGCAACTGATGAAATAAGAAAAGGTCTGGTAGCACAGGCATCATACATGTATATCCTATATAATAAAAGGCTAATATGCAAATTGTCCCCTCAACCAAGAGTTCGACTGACCAGGAGTTAGACGTGTGCTGACCACCAAGGGGCAGCATGGCACATGGCATCAGCAACAGGTGCTGCCGGCCCCAACAGGCCCTGATGAGAGCTGTTCTGCAAAGGGGATGGTGGAGCAGGTGAGCAGGCGGCACCAGGCTAAGATGGATCCAAAGGGAGGTCCCAGCTGGCAGCAGCAGGCAGCTGGGGGGAAGGGAGGCCCCTGCCGGCAGCCAGCAGCCACTAGGAACCCTACCCATGAAAAAACTTCATGCACTGAGCCTCTAGTATATATATATAAAAGCCTAAGCAACTGTTACGACTGGTTGACCGAACAACTGGTTGCTATAATATGCATTGATCACCGGGGGCAGATGCTCAATGCAGGAGTGTCTTCTGGTGGTCAGTGTGCTCCCATAGCCTACCTCCCATAGCCAGCCAACCTCCCACAGTCCCTCTCCCCGGCCAGCTGGCTTCGATTGTGCACTGGGCCTCTAGTTGATTAATAAAAGGAATTCTGAAGACCAGTAAGTGGGGAAATGGAAAAGATAATACTTGGTCATCTGAGAGTAGGAGAATCAAAATTGGGAAACTATTTTTCTCCATTTCTCCTGAGATCAGGATCAGAGAGTTTACATCAGTAAGAATGCTTTTTCCTCCAGAATTGGAGCATACTGTGCAGTAAATAGCTCTGGACCCATTCTTGAAAGTTTGGGACAGAAAATTAAGTATGTTGGTGGGAGAATTCAGGAAGGCAGGAGAGCAGTCTGCAAAGAACGAGTGGTTCCAGATTGGGAAGAGCAGGGTGGGTGCCTTATAGGTCCCAAAGGCCAGGCGGATAGACTTTTTCATTAACCAATCCAACCTTCCAAAGCATTTATCTGCAAAGACATATGTACCCCTGTGCTCACTGCAGCATCATTCACGGCGGCCAGGACATGGAAACAACCTTTGTTAGAGAACTGGATAAAGATGATGTGGTACGTATATACTATGTAACAGTACTCAGCCATCAGAAAAGATAAATACTCTCAACAATAAAGATTTAAAATAAATAAAAAATAAAAAATACTACCATAAGCGACAACTTGAATGGTTCTTGAGACTATTATGCTAAGTGAAATAAGTCAGGCAGAAGCAGCTAAGAACCCTATGATTTCACTAATATGTGTGACATAAAACTAAAATTCAGACAACACTGCGGTGGTTATCAGAGGGAAGGGAATTGAGGTTAGTAAAGGGTAAAGGGGGTCAAATATGTGGTGATGACAATGATTTGACTCTGGGTGGTGGGCGCACAATGTAATGTACAGATCATGTATCATAGAGATGGACACTTAGAACCTACATAATCTCATTAACCAATGTCACACCAATCGATTTAATTAAAAATTCCTCAGATCACCTGCCCAAGGGGATTCAGTGGTGAGTGTTGACCTATGAACCAGAAGGTCACAGTTGGATTCCTGATCAGGGCACATGCCTGGGTTTTTGAGCTCGATCCCCAGTGTGGGGTGCATAGGAAGCAGCTGATAGATGATTCTCTCTAATCACTGATGTTTCTTTCTCTCCCTCTCCCTCTCCCTCTCTCTTCCTCATTGAAATCAATAAAAATATATTTTTTTAAAATTCCTCACATCCCTTTTCTCTGTCCAGGAGAACTTCCCTTTGCACCTGCGCATTTGCTTGGGCGGCTAGTGCTCTGGTGAACTTCCTGCCTGTAGATAGGAGATCATGGCCCCAATTTATTAAGCATCAGCACTGAGGTAATCCATAGTCACACTTTCTCGATGGAGATAGAAATGATGAGTGCCAGAAAACGGAGGCCATTTTTTTCCCTTTTCCAGTGTGGCATTCTATGGGAATAACCTGTTGAGTAAATATGTGCAGGTCATCTCTTTATTCAATTGTTTTAATCATTTCTTTAAAACTCAATTTCGAGTGTGAGCTCTCTAGACCATAAATCTGGACAGAGCTAGTGACGAGACTGTCGCTTCCCCAGAGTGTGTGTAAGTCTCCCTGAAGGGGAGTAGGTGTGCTGAGTGGCGCATTAATGCCTCCTGAGCCTTAGGCGGTGTTTACTGCGCCGTGCTGATAATTTGCTAAATGGTACCCTCAAGACCAAAAGGATGTGCCCTTGTAATGGACCTAACTTGCCCCCAGGGAGAGATGGACAAAACAGAACACATTATTGTTCATAACTGGTGTTTGTAAAATTAAGGTAAGTTTTGAAGAACATAAACAGCTCAGAGGATTCTATCTCATTTGATGCCATATCATCACTGCAATACTGTAATTAAGGCCCCTGTAGACATAAAATACTCTACTGAATAAACAACTGGTATTATTTCAAACACTATGCCTTTGGACTAATATCTAGTCTTAAGAAAGTCACTCCAGTCCTCCCTGGACAGAGAGGTGGAATGGCAATTGGCCAACAGAACAGCATCTTCTAAGCAGCTCTGGATTAAAAGACTTGACAAGATTAACCCTAAAAACATCGATGCTCAAAGATCTAATGTCCTCATTCACTCTGTGTAGCTTTCACTAATTTACAACATCTCTAAACAAAATTATACTTCCACTGGTACAATTTTATAGAGGTAGTTTGTATAGGACTAAGTATTATGTCCATGAGTTTATTTCCTGTATAACCTGATAAAAACATATAATTGCAAACGTAGCTCTTCCATGAAAAAACAACAAACTTTCCTGGTTGAATAAGGCAACCCCAAGCCACTCTACCTATTAGATGCAGAATCACTGGGAGCAGATTCTACTCTCTGTCCAGAAGGCTGTCCATCAAGAGCAAACAGAAGTACAAGGAAATCTGTGTCCAGGGGAAGGTATCATGGCACTCTAAGCATCCTCTAATGCTAGACCCATAAGTTCGCATGTCCTACCTGCAGGAATCCCTCCAGAGCAGAGAGCTCAGTAACATTTGGTCACAGAGGACAAGCTGACAGGCTCTCTCTCGCAGGGCACCTCGAGGTACCCTGAAGGATGGAATGGGGTCATGTCTGTACACCCAGCCCTCCCACCACACATGTTCCTTCTTTCTGGAACATTGAACCACCCTTGCCCTACAAAAGAGGATTGTCACTAGATGTCAAAAGAATACAGAAGGCCTATTTATGAGTTTAGGAGAAACAGAAGACATTAAAGACTCCGCCGTGGAGAGGACATCTGGCTGCGTAGCGTGCAGAATACTTACTGTCCTCCGTTGTCATGAACAGAGTCCAAGGGCTGACTGCACTGCCAAATCCATTGGAGGCAACCACCCGGAACGCGTACTCGGTGTGCGGCTGGAGGTCCCTCACTTCATGGCTTAGTGATGCTGAAGGACTGGCAAATAACCTGTAGGGGACACGTGTTAGTCAGAAAGTTTCAGACACTTGGAGAAATAACCAGGTGAGGTCAACATGCATTTAAGCATTGCACTGTTCTGTCCTCACATGCTACCTCTTGGAAAACGAGGAGCCACTTCGCTGAGGATTCATAATATTGCATCCATGTGAGCCGCAGATGCTAGTAGCATGGAGTCCATTCTAGTCTAGCATTAGGAATGTTTGCCACGTGGAACTGGTAGGATAGGCATTATAATTTGGTAGCCACAGTTCACCACACGGCATCTTGGGGGTTCAAGTGCCTGCTTGCTTTCTGTAATAGATGTGCTCATGAGAAATTAAGTGTGAAGAAATCTTCCTGTAAAATCTTATTTTCACATGAGAAGTAGATAGTTTTTACAAAGCAAACCATTACCTCCTAGGGTGTTGCTTGCTGTTCTGTTTGAACTTTTAAAAGGTGGCCTGTCTGGCTGGCGTGCCTCAGTACTTGAGCGTCAATCCATGAACCAGGAGGTCACTGGTATGATTTCAAGTCAGGGCACATGCCCGGGTTGCAGGCTTGATCCCCAATGAAGAGCATGCAGGAGGCAGCCGATCGATGATGCTTCTCTCTCTTCAAGGTTTCTCTCTCTCTATCCCTCTCCCTTCCTCTCTCTCTCTCATAATCAATTAAAAAGAAAAACCGAAGCTGGTCTTTATTTGTTACAAGTAAGAATGGACCTATTGCTCTCACACATGAAATCCATACAAGAATATTAACCCATGTTGCCACAGCCAACTTCATTTAACAAGTAGGTACCAAGATGAAGTTATGGCTACACCGCGCCCCCAGGTGCCCGCTGGGAAGATGGAGAGGGCGGAATGCTCACTTTAGTAATGTAGGGGCGGAGGGGCCCTGCCTCATCTGGAGCTGGTAGCGGGCTGAGCCCGGGGCGTTGTTCCGAGCTGGTGTGGACCAGGCAACCTGAAGACTGGTCAGAGCGGCGGCCGCAAGCCTGGGGGGCAGCACGCCATCTGGAGCTGTGGGGACACATGGATGAATTAGAGCAGAGAAAACAGAGGCGAACATATGCCTGCCGCCCCGAAATGCCCCGCATCCTGGAAAAAATTGCTCCTCGGGATCCACGGCTGGGTTAACCATGGCCCATTTAGCTTAACATCTTCCTCCCTGAGCCCCTGTATGTCCCTATTGTTCATGTCGGCACCGTTACATGGGGGTTTCATTCCTAGGAGCCAGCCCCCAGACGCACGGCCAGGCAGACGAAGGCGCAATCCATCCCCACCTACATGGACTTCTGTTTGTCTGATGGAAAGCACGGAGGGAATTGAGCGAAGTACAGGCTGAGGCCCCTTTGCAATGTAACTTTTGCTCAATCACCAAGCAATCGACCAGGGAAGGAGTCCACGGTTTTATTTCTCCCGTGTCGCCTGTTTACCGCTTTAATCACACTGCTCATGAACACGTGGCCTGTCATTTTCTTTTTGAGGGAGGTTTATTGTAATTGTGTTTTCCTCCAACGATAAATACATGGGATTGGCTGCAATAAGCAGTCTCTAGCCTTCATTCTCACCCACGAAAATGTGAACGTGAGACTTATTCACTGCCCCTTCTCACCGTGACTCCGTCCTTATTTCCAAATGCTGCCAGCTGGGGCATGCGTGATGCTTTTCCCAGGCCAGTGGAATCTCTGGCAAATCTTTCCTGAATTCAGTGTGCCTGCCTGATACAATCTCTCGGGGAAATCTATTCATACAGTTCTAGAAGGCCTAAGAGGAGTGAGTAGAACTAAAGCCTATGCTACTTAAACAGCAAACATGATGACTCTGGTTATTAAATTATTTCCCCTACAGGTATAACCTGAATGAACCTGTCATGTCCAAGTCTGTTTTAGAGCTGTGCAGGCACTCAGAAGCAAACGCAATGAACTTCTGTGGCTTTAGCAAAATCGCCTAATGACTCCGAGGTGTGTTTCTCATCTTTAAAACGGGGGTAGATTATGTCCTCTGTAGGATTGCCCTAATGATGCAAATAAAGCACCTAATGTTACATTTCCTCAGATCTGGTGATTTTTCATTGTTAGTCACGATTGTTCCCATTGCTATGACTTTATTAGGCTAATTTGAACTTCCCTCAGGATGGTTTAAGTGCTACAATGTAATTATTAGAAATATTCTTACTATAATATATGCTCCTTGTGGCCCAGGATGTCTAGGGGCCATTGCTGAAGCAGAAGAGATCAAAACACTAAAAACAACTATCAGGCTTCCTTTTTACCTTCTTTCATACATTATTCTCTGTGGTGGGAGCACTATGTGCTTTCCAACTCGGCAGAACCTGCCTATGAACTGAGAGGTTAATGAATGACCAGAGACGAGAAGGGAAGAATTAGATTACGTGTCCCATCAATTCGTTGTCGGGGCTTCGAGTTCATCAATGATTTGCTAATTTATTCAATAACCGTGTATTGAGCCTCTCCTCTGTATGAAGCAGTGATCTCTGGTGTGGAGAGGGAACGGCACTGGGTGAAGGAGATGTGGCCCCTGACCCACGGGGTGTCTCCGGGAAGGGAGGCAGCCAGCAATATGCACACAGATGTGCGAGATCACACCGCACTGTGACATGTGCCTGGAGAAGAGCAGAGCAGAGCAAGGGGCAGGAGAGGGAAGAAAAGTGTGTGATTCTCCTCATTTGATAACAATTTGGGTTGTACAGGGAGGCCACAGGAGGAGTTTGTCATTGGGTAAGATTTGAGCAAAGACCTCAATGACAAACAGGATGGTGGCCGGGAGAGTAAAAACCAGAACAAAAATCAGCTCTGGCAAATTATCAACATGAAACATTGGAGTAATAAACACGTCCACGAAAAGAATCTCTTCAAGTGTTAAAAACTACATCACCATGCTATCAGAAAAGAACAGAGAAATATCCAAAAGCAAACCCCATCATAACAACAACAACAAAAACAATGATAATGATGCCATTATCTTGAGTTCTCTTCTGAGTGACAACAACAACAAAAAAAAGCACTCCATTAAATCGATCACACTCTGGTTATATAACATTGCGAAATATTTCCAAACAGAGAGATCATCTGAAGTTATTTACGTAGAACTCTTCATTCTTCTTCATCCTGCGTGCTTTCGGTAACTCTGAATCCTGGAGACCTTTCTTTCCCCTTTGGTTAACCCCTTTTACCCAGACCTATTCCTCAGAGGCCCCTTAGCCCCGAAGCAATAACTGGGAGCCGGCCATAATTCCATCCCCAGTTCCGGAGCAGAAGAGCCGAGTATCTATCAGCGTGATATATGGCCTCCAAGATGCTATGTTGCTCAAAACACTTCTCTCCAGTTTAATATGACCCTCCCGGGGCAAGCACTCCACAGACAACCTCCTGAATCAACACATCTCGCCCAGTAAATACTAATTCTACACGGCAACGGGGAAAAACAGCCACCCCGGCCTATAAATTCAAAGGAAGGGGGCTTGATGAAATTTCAAATTTAACCTTTTTTTTTTGGAAGGCAAAATGAATACAAAGCATTAAGTAATAAATTAAATCACAGATTGGACTAGTATAGCTGGCATAATTTTTTTTTGGTCGTATAATCTTTTGAATGTATGATTTTATTAAACTTGTCAATGTAGGATTTCATTAAACTTTTTTTAAAAAAATATATATTTTATTGATATTTTACAGAGAGGAAGGGGGAGAGAGAGAGAGAGCGCTAGAAACGTCGATGAGAGAAAATCATCGATCAATTGCCTTTTACACACCCTACTGGGTTTGTGCCCGCAACCAAGGTACATGCCTTTGCCCGGAATCGAACCTGGGACCTTTCAGTCTGCAGACTGACGCTCTACCACTGAGCCAAACCGGCTTCGGCAGATTTCATTAAACTTTTAGATAAATGTATACTTGTGGATTCTTCCCTATCTAAACAATGGCAATAAACCACAACCCAACCCCCCAAAACAAACAAACAAACAAACAAACAAACAAACAGAAGGCCCCAAACCTTTGCTCCATACAGATATACAGAATTCTGGGGGGTACTCTAAGAAGCAAACAAAAACAAACAAACAAACAAACAAAAAACACAGACTTTTTATGTGACTAGTGACTTACTAAGGTTGTAGTGGCTGAAAGAGTACAGTTTTTGGGACAGAATAATTCAGAGGGATTCTCATAGCACCCAGTTGTTAGCAGTGTGGGTGCATGTTTTGTGTATATGTGTGTTCATTTCAAGCCACTGGAATAAAACATTGCCTTAAGATACCAAAGAAGTCCATAAATAGTTTGTATTCAATGTAAACCTATAATAAAAGACGCTGAGTATCTGCACAAGGCTCTTTGATGTGGTGGAAAAAGGAAAGGCAGATAGAAAAGGGATGGGTTGTTCTACTTGATATTTAATAGAGATAAGACGTGACCCAAATAACTGTAACGCCAAATGTGTACACAGCCTAAAAAAGTTGAGTGCTGCCCAGCTGGTGTGGCTCAGTGGTTGAGTGTCGACCCATGAACCAGGAGGTCACAGTTCGATTCCTGGTCAGGGCACATGCCCGGGTTGCAGGTTCGATCCCAAATGTGGGGTGTGCAGGAGGCAGCCAATCAATGATTCTCTCTCATCATTGATGTTATTTCTTTCTTTTTCCCTTCTCTCTGAAATCTATCTACCTACCTATCTATACACACACACACACACACACACACACACACAGTGAATGCTACAAGGGTTTCAGGAATCAGGATTCAGATGTGCATGTACTGTGGACACCGCCTTTCAGAGGAGCAGCCTTGCAGAGGACACAGCTCATCTGGGGCAATCAGGTCCTCTGCCTGATTTAGGGCCTGGGACACCTGTCCACCTGCATGCGCTCATTTCTGAGCAGTCCTGAAGCTTCCTGCTGGCTTCACTTGGAATCTGACCCCAGCGCAGTCCTCACTACTCGCGCCTCAGAGATGGCTGGCTGGCTGGCATCCTCGCGCAGGTCTCCCTGCTCACATCATACGGGAGAAGCCATGACCTCCTTCCTATCTGTACCCATTCTGCCCGGATGGCCTGGCACATGCTCAACTCCTCCAGATCACACACTTCCCTCTCCTTTTCTGAAATAGCGACATATGACCGAGGATTTTAAATTCCAGTTTCCAAAATGGAACATTAGAGTTCAGACACAGATATTGAGTCATTGAGTCATAAACAAATTGAAAACAGAAGGCCGGGCTCCATTTCCAGTCACTAAACCATATGTCATTAAAAAAGAAATTAATTATGAGGACTATGCAGATGTGCTAACAAATGGACAGTCAACCTTGAGCACAAGGATGTACAAATAGAGCAGCATTAAATCGTGACAAGTAGGCTAAAGCAGATTTCGTGTTCACAAGACAATCTCCCCCCAGAACTAATCCTTGGTGCCTGTACGCTGTGGGCCCAGTTCCTTCACATGAATATTCCCAATTCTCAGGATCACACTACAGAACTGCAATGTCAAGTCTCTATAATATAGACAACAGACCTGAGGTTTAGACAGGTGATGTGTTTTATCTCAAATCACAAAACTGGGGTGCCGGCAGAGTGGGGATTTAAACTGGGATTGTTGAACTAGACAGTGCTCCTAGTTCTATACCAGAACAGCATGCTACAGGAGGTGATGTATAATAAAAAATAAAAAATAAACGTGAAGCATATTAAATAAATATAAAAGCAAATCACTGAAACCATGAAATAAATTAGTTTAAAGGCTGGATTTATTTTCTGTCCAAGTCATATTCCTAAATAGTACTTTCCTGTTCTTTTTTCTTCATCAAATAGGGTTACTGTTCCTTGTAAAGAATATTCACTTAACAAAGAGGCTTCTGCTGGACACAGCATGATATTGTTTTTGGTATTATAAATAATACTAAGGGTCCCGAGTAACCTAATCAATTTACTTATACTCCCATAGGTAAGGTATGAATGATCCATTTCTCAGTATCCCGATCAAAATGAGCCTTTTTCTACATGCACTTATGTAGCTATATACATATAATAGTAATAATGTAAATATGTCACTAGAAATATTACTATATAATTATGTTATATAACATAATATGACAAGTATATATAATCTAAATACATAAAATATAATAAGGCAGCCATTTAGATCTACACTCTGTTAACAAATTAAAAGTATCCTATATAATAAAAGCCTAACATGCTTAGTGTCTGGTTGGCCGTTCAACCAATCAAAGTGTAATATGTTAATGATATGTTAAGACCACTCAACCACTCACTATGATGTGCACTGACCACTCCAGGGGGCAGATGCTCCAACCGGTAGGTTAGCTTACTGCTGGGGTCCAGCTGATCAGGACTGACATGCCCTGAAGCCCTACCATAGTCCCTCCCTGGCTAACCAATCTCTTGCATCCCTCCCCGGCCCTGATCCTGTACTAGTTGTGTCCCTCTGCCTGGGTTCCCTTGGGGGATGTCAGAGAGCCGGTTTCAGCCTGATCCTGCAGACCAGGCCAAGGGACCTCATCAGTGCAAGAATTCGTGCACTGGGCCTCTAATTTCTAATAAAAGGGCTTGAGAGTGATGATGGAGGAGATAGAGGCAATAGGCACTATGGACTCAAGCTAAAGAAAAGGTGAGATTTCCTCAAGATTGTCACCACCTAGTAGAGGGGCACTTATGACAAAAGTTTTGCTTAGGAAGGAGTGTGTGCTTAAAATGGAAATTTTGTTAAAAAATTTTTGTCCCTCAATTCAGTGACAAAATAAAATGTTATTGAACAAAACCTGTATCTTGGGTCTTGGGTCCACATTTCTGCAGAAAACCCAAATGTCACCAACGTCTGACTGGTGTGAGGCTACACCAATCGAAATTGGTGCAGATAGCTGTCAAACATCCTCTGCAACCCACTGGCAGATCTCACCTGGCTCTAGTCATTGTTCTTCATGGGATGAAGACTGGTCCCCTGTTCACCAAGGAAGCCCTAATTAGGGCAGAAAGGCGGCCGGGGTATCCCCAATTACGGTGTATAATAGGAGGACTATCGCAGGAGGTGCCGGAGGTGGGCCAAGGGCACGGGAATTGAGAGACGGAATACCAATTGCTCTTGACCACTTTGAGAAAGGAAAGATCCCATGCACATTAGCATCCACATGACCGAAGCAACATCCCCCCCACCTCCACCTGTCTTGGTGGTTTCGGATGAAAGAGTTGCTTACAATTGCTCTGCAGGACAGTTTTCAGGCACTTTGTTCAGCTGGAAACATCAGACAGGCTGACGTCGCCCCCTGTTAATTTCCAGACACCCCAGAGCCTCAGAATGTGCAGGTCCCGGTGCTCGGAGAACAATGGGGATTTTGAATTTCATCAGGTGCATTCGTTGTTTAACTAGAACACGGAACTGTCACTTTGTCAGACTAATTAGAGGCTCTGAGCTGGTGGTCAGAACGCCTGGAATTTTTTTTTTTTTTTGGTTAAGTCTCAAAGCACCAATCAAATTCCATTCTTTGTTCTTACAGATTTCCTCGATTTAGACACTCCATTTAAGCCTTAGCTCTTGACATTTGAATTCCTCTTAGTATTCCTAAGAGAATTTCTTATTATTCCTATTATTTTGAATACTATCACATTCATCCAAATGAGTTTCTAGGCAGTGCAGATTAAATTCCTTTTTCCTTTAGAATCTGATTACTCGAGGCCTTTGTGAAAGAATGTATCTTCAATTGGAGAAATAATTTAAAAAATACACAACCAAAATATTAGTGGATTAAGCCTACACCGTTTTCAGTTAAAATATTGTTCCTCCACTTCATTTAAAATAATTCTCTGAAGAATACCACCTTTGTAAAATTAAAAATAGATATGCGTGACAAGGTTAATACATGATTTTAACAATGAGTAAATTCAGGCTAGGTCAAAGCCACTTCCTTTAGGGAGAGTACACTATTCCTTCATGGAATGTGTCTAACAAGAAAAAGGTTTTTTGTTTTTTTTTTTTTTTTTAAGTAGGTAAGAAGATAAACTACTGTACTTGAGAATTGGACTCTTTCTTTTTTTATATATATTTATTGATTTTTTATAGAGAGGAAGAGAGAGGGACAGAGAGTTAGAAACGTCTATGAGAGAGAAATATCGATCAGCTGCCTCCTGCACACCCCCCACCTAGCATGTGCCTGCAAGCAAGGTACATGCCCTTGACCGGAATCAAACCAGGGACCCTTCAGGCCGCAGGCCAATGTTCTATCCACTGAGCCAAACAGGTCTCGACGGGACTCTTTCTTATGATGCCACTGCACTTACTATTCTGGAATAGAATCAAGAGCCAAGCAGTCAAGTGATCTTTGAACAACTGATGGAACTTCAGGGGGACTGGTTATAAAAGTCACCCTAGCAGCTTGACTGGATCTAATCTCCAAGTTGATTCATTACTCAACTAATAACAAAAAGATCGAGTCTTAAAACACTCAGATTACATAGGGAGCATCCCTTACCTCAACAGGCTATTAATTTCTAATAGAGATTAGAGAGAATAAAACAGTAGTCATCAGCATGATCGAAGATGCTGAATGACTGCTAAGAACTGGAGGAGTAGCTCAGGAGGAGTAGAATTAGAATCAGAAGTTGAAAATTAACAACAACAAAAAATGATGCTCATTTGACCACAATAATGATGAAAAACTATGCAATTAAGTTTATGTGAAGAAAATCTGTAATCGGAATATTCCTTTATAGTAATTTTGCCTCACAGTTATGATCTGGAGTACAGCATCGGTATCAGAAAGTATGCAAAATTAATACCAAGGAATTTTGTTAGTTTTAGGTTTATGGACACAGGGGAATTCACAAATAGGAAACAAATGTGTTAATATTAATAACTCTTCTTCAATTTATATGCAGCACAAATCAGAATGCCTATGTTTGAAAAAAATAGCATGGTAATCAAAACATAGCTTTGCTTGGATCATCTCTAATTTCTAAGAATCTTCCATTGATTTCAGAAATGATTATTGGTATGTTGGATAGAATCTTCCTTCACCTTAAAAGTTTAACTCAAATGCTCTCAATACTTGAGGAATCAGTAGCTGTTAAAAGTGGGGAGATAATTTGTTGCTACCCAATCTTCTCACATACAATGGAAAGATATAATTTGGAATGTAGTACACAATTATTACATATCCAGCAATGCATTCTATTCTTTGCATGCATGTATCATGCTTAATTCTCTGTGTCAACCTTATGAGGCAGTTCCTCTTTCTTGCCCCCACCCCCAAATGAGGCAAAATGTGATTGCATAACTTCATAATTTGTTCAAGGTCACAGAGCTAATAGGAGGAGAAATTAAACTCCTCCTCCTAAGCTATATGAAGTTGATCTGATTTTAGAAAAATCACCAGAATTTCACTGGCTTATGTGTGAGCCTGACTATGTTTGTATGTGAAGGAGTAACAGATAAACAGAAGACAGAGAGAATAGGGCACATTCATGCATATCATTTCTATCCAAGCATAACATTTTTTTCCCCCTCAAGCAACTTCTAATCTCATATTTTGGCAGGAAGAATTTGAAAATATTATTATTTTTTTACCCTAAGAAAGGGAGGATTGACAAAAAAAAAAGGTAGAAGTTAACTTCAGATTATCATGAAGGTTTCACTGCTCAGAAAGGCTGGCTGTGTGAGAAAGATCCAGGTCTAATCCTTTCTGAGAAAAATATCTCAATATATTTAAATCTTACAGGTTTCTACGTGGCCAGCTTCCACTCACTTGTTCAGTGATAAGACTATGTTTGGCCTTGCCACCGTCAGGCACAGTAATAGCCATTCCTCTTATGTTTTATTAAAACCTATTTTTCTATCTCTCTGTCTCTCTCTGTCTCTGTCTCTCTCTATCTGTCTCTTTCTCTTTAATCCCAAACTCTAATTTACTTGTTGTTCCCTTAGGTACAAAGTACACAGTTCATAATTCATTTGATATGAAATGTCAGTTTAGATTCTTGCCTGTCTTTGATAAATGAGAAAAAACATGTACATTTCAATTTCCTCGATGCCGGAGCGGCCGGGAACAACCCCCTGTGGTGCTTCTCAAAGACGTTGGTGTTAAATTAAACATCAAGCTTCCGAAACGGCGGGCAGGGGTGTCCAGGGCGGAGAGTACAAACAAGGGAGACGGGGAGAAGGCGGATGCGTCGCCCACCAGGCGAGCGAGGGCGCCCAAACAGCAGCTGTGATCCCCAATTAGTGCTCACTTATAATTTAACACACCGCCCCAGCCTGCTGTTTCCCTTACGTCATTTCGCTTTAGAGGCGAATGTTAGAATCCTGGAGGAGAGTAAAGGATTCAGATGCTTGGGGGTCGGGTTAAGTTTCGGCCTAAGTTATGATGGTAGAGGTGTATGCTGTGCTCATTACCTGTCATGCTTATCATTCTTTAAACCAGTGTTTCCCAAACTTTTGACATATGTGTACCCCTTCTATAATTTTCGTAACGATGAGTATCCCTCGTCCTCATGAGAACGCAGAATTAGGCTCAGCTAAGCACGGTGCGGTGCATATCCCCACCAAACTCCGTTACAACGCGTACCCCCACCAAACTCTTCCCGTGCCCCTGGGGGGACGAGTACCACACTTTGAGAAACACTCCTCCAGCTTCTATTTCCGTATCAGCCCGACCTCAGGGCACAGCATTCCTTATCCCTCACCAAATCCCAGTCAAGATGGTGGTGTGATGATGGAATCCCTTTCCAGACGGGGTCATGCAATCACAGGTGACAATGAAGGGCGATGTCTCAGGTGGCGGTCAAGTCAAAATTCAGAGAGTCTGAAAGATGCCCTGTAGAATTTACACTCGGAATGCCTGCTTTTTGCATCCAATGGAGGACAGCTCCTTAGGTCATTAGCGACAAATTTGGGACACCTGATGGTTCAAGCCAACAGTACTCTCAGGATTGTCTTCTGACCCAACTGTAGTGTTGGGCAATGTCTTCAGATCCTCCTGATGAGTGTCACAGAGACATCTGTGTCACCTTCACTAAGAGAGGATAGAGTGATCAGTGGACGGTCTTGCAAATAAAAGTTGCGCACGCTCAGTGGCTCCCGAAGCCTGTCGCCAAGGTGGAATGTGGTTTCTGCCACTGCCTGCTGCAGTAGATTGAGGATGAAACTCCAGAGTAATTTTACACACACACACACACACACACACACACACACACCAGTTGCACAATCTATTGTTCCTCATTAAGTGTTCTAGGTCTTTAGAACTTGTAGACTCTGGGTGATCTATGTCTCCTTAGAGAGGTATCAGAATTTCCTCCAAGTTCCCAATGAAAAGAGATAAAAAAAAAATAGGGACTTTAAGTACCCAAGATGTATTAAGAATCTACCTCCCTTTCATAAAACTTTATACAGGCAGGGAAATGCTCACAGAAATGTCTGCAAGTCAGGCATCGAGTCTGTCTAGGATAATGAAGGGCAAAGAAAAGAATAAGATTTTATTTAAAAAAAAAATAACGCAAAAAATTTCTTTAGGGCACCGGAAGAATTCAAAGAAAACTTCAAGTTGCTTTCAAACTGCAGAGCCCAGTCAGTTAGACTTTTTTTTTAACCTTAAAGTTATAGATATACCTTTATTCCAAGATTAAAAAAAAAAAAGAAAAGAAAAAGAAAGGGGGACTTTTCTTATTCTCTTTAAAAATAGGATTTTTAAAATATCAATGGAATGTAAAGGAGTAATACTCTGCAGCCCTCTCCCCTGATAAAGTAGAAATAATGTGATTTTGAAAAAAAAATTGGGGAGGTCCCTCCCCACCTCCTGTCCCTGTGGCTTCACTAGAGATGGTGGTTCACTATGTGTGTGTGGGGGGCGGGGAGGAGGGGGTGAGGGAGGGAGCTGTATTTCTATAGAAGCCACAGGAGAGGATGCAAATGTGGAAGCTAAGAGCCTGCTGGAGGCTTGGTGCATTCCTGGTAAGCACACTTCAAAGTTCCCTCCATTTCTCAGAAGTCACTTCCTCTCTAAAGTGTTTTTTCCCCCCTATAAGCAGGAAGTTCATTGTCAAGACAGTGAACAAATTATAAAATAGAAATGTATCTCTGTCATATAATTTTATACACACACACACACACACACACACACACGCACACACACAGCAGGGTAAGTTGTCAATTCTAAAAAAGTAAAAGGAAGATTTTTTCACAAAAGACTCTGAGCGCATGTTTAAGACAGTTATAAACACTTGGGTTCTATTCGTAGAACATACTTGGGGAGAAAAAGCACAGGTTACGCTAAATGGCCTGGTGTGTGTGCTTTCAAAAGTGCATTCAGTTATTAAGGATTGAAAAGGGTTTACTCATTGAATTCATCTGCCTTCCTCCTTCAAACGGGCTGATCATTCCAGGGGGAGAATCACACATTTGGGAGCCATTCACAGAAGTAACACATTATGCACAACTCTCCTAAAGATGCACGGGAACTGGATATGATATGAATTGTGGAGCGTTTAATACACTGAAGGCGAAGGCAAACCATCTGTTTATTTGCTAGAATGTTTCAAGGAACTGTTTCTCACAGTCCTGCGTCCTAATTGTGGCTTTTACATTCTCAAGGCAGCTCAGCTCACCTTCCCCTCGACGCTCTGAGTGAGGGACACCATCTCAGCCTATTGCGTGCCTCTTTCAATGTCTAACCTACAGCTTATTTTTTTTGTCATTTCCATCCCTCTGTATTCTTTTCATTTTTAAGATACCCTGCGGCCACCAGAAAAATCTGTGCATGGGCGATACAACTTGTATTTTACAAATAAATTGAAGTGGCTTCCCAGCAGCTGACAAGCAGAAAGCACGTTGACAGGAGGTATAGTTCTCTGGTTTTGAGAACTTTTAATTTCATTAAAAAAAAAAAAAGTAGCATCCTGACATTTTAAAAGCATGGAAATAATATATAGCTCTCAGTGATTGAGGAAAGTGTGTGATAAAATGGGGTTTGCATTTGTAATTCTCATGTCTTTTTGTTTTTGTCTTTAGGTTTGTCTATCCCTGCTCTTTGAAGTTCTAAGTGCTCCCAACTCTCTTAGGAATCCTGATGTGAAATTATCCTGTTCTCCCACTGGTTGGTCCATGAGCTACCGCGGTTCCCTCCTCCATACTTGGGCCCGATTGAGTAGATCATTGGTCACTAGTGACTGGACTTGATTTCAATTTCCTTTCCCCTTCCAGAGGTCACAGAGGTGAGATCAAATGTCTAACCTTCTCATCATCTGGTTGGTCCTACTGAGACCAGCCAGGCTAGCTCTCATCACTTAGAAAACTCCCAGAAGCTCAGATTCCGAAATGGGAATGAGGATCATACATACATTTCTTAGTATAAATCACAAAAGGCCAAAAAAGAGTTTTGGAACAAAAATAGAACAAAGAAAACAGTGATAGCCATATGTTGACTGAGATATCTCAGCACATCACACGTATTCTACTGTTTTATCCTGGATCATTAGGAATTTCATCAAACTGATTTTATGGAGGAACAAACTGAGGTTCAAGTACATTTGTAGGTTTGCCATAATCACTCAGCCAGCGAGGGAAAGCAGTGGACCAGACTTGGTTTGTAGCATCCCCAAGTCTACACTGTTACAATGTGCCTACGAATAATTCCAAATGCACTCCACTCCTCTTAAATTCTTGAGGAATCACCAGACTGCTTTCCATAGCGCTTGTACCAGTCCACCATATGACCCAGCAATCCCTCTCCTGGGTATAGGCCCCCAAAACTCGAAATCATGTATTTGCAAAGATATATGCACTCCTATGTTCACTGCAGCATTATTCACAGAGGCCAAGACATGGAAACAACCAAAGTGTCCCTTGACAGAGAATTGGATGAAGATGTGGTACATCTTACACAATGGAACGCTGCTCAGCCATAAGAAAGGATGAAATGGCGCCATTGGCAACAACATGGACGGGCCTTGAGAACATTACATGAAGTGAAATAAGTCAAATATAATAAGTTGCCGGGACCGGTTTGGCTCAATGGATAGAGCGTCGGCTTGGGGACTGAAAGGTCCCAGGTTTGATTCCGGTCAAGGGCATGTACCTTGGTTGCGGGCATATCCCCAGTAGGGGGTGTGCAAGAGGCAGCTGATCGATGACTCTCTCTCATCGATGCTTCTAACTCTCTATCTCTCTCCCTTCCTCTCTGTATAAAATCAATAAAATAAATAAATAAATAAATAAATAAGCTAAGAATCATGATTTCACTCATAAGTGGGATATAAAACTGAAACTGATTAACATAAACCGCAGAGTGGTGGTCACCAGAAGGACGGGGGGTTGAGGGGGTTGGAGGTTAGTGGGTACACGATGCAACATACAGATCTTACAACATAGAAACCCACACCTGAAACCTATATGTTCATGTTGACCAATGTCACCCCAATATATTTAACAAATAAAATAAAAATAAAAACAACAAATGAACTTTA
Source organism: Nyctalus aviator (assembly GCA_036971965.1). NCBI lineage: Eukaryota > Metazoa > Chordata > Mammalia > Chiroptera > Vespertilionidae > Nyctalus > Nyctalus aviator. Next base: position 7,861,738 of record CM072940.1, on the reverse strand, counting down.
CAACTTTTCATGGGTGTTTTAGCTGACAATGGGGGTCAAGGAGGGATGGACTAAAGCAAATTCCAAGACAAACCACTCACAACCTCTTGCCTTCCCCTGTTTTGTAGTTTCTAATAACAAGTGCTTATAAAAGAGACACATTCCCTAAACTTAATACTTTCATGAAGTTTACAGATTTTGGAAATTCTCATCCATTTGATGCTACAAGTGAAAAATTACTTGCTGTCACAGAAAACTGGATGAAGTCCCCAAGGAAGGTAGCTCTGAGCTCCTGTCTACTGCTACAGAGCAGGTCAGAAAAGGACACCTACGGTCCAAGTATTCCTTTTGGAAAAACAGAAAACTTTCATAAAAAATCTATTTCCTGCTCATCAGTATGGAATTTGTCACTAATCATTTTAAACTATGCCCTTTCATGCTGCTTCTGTCTCTCTTAGCTCTCTGAGTAGCTCTTTGATGTAACAAAGACAGTTTCAGACAACATTTCAGTTCATCTGGAAAAAAAAAAGAAAAAGGTTTAAGTCTGGAGGCAGCATGCGGTGTATTTAAAATTTATACACTCGCTAATGCCTTTGCTCTGAACTTGAAGATCCTGCAGAACTTGGAAGCTTCCTTGCCTTCCTCCCCTAAGCTTGTTTGCTCTCTACCTTTGCTTATTATCATGCAGCGGGGACTTTAACGGGTGGCTCCATCGTTTAACTGCATGCGGAGTCATGGCTGACCCTTTCTGATCAATCCCCAATCCATACAGGTTTGACTGATAAAAGAGCCAATTAGATTTAAGCAAATTAAGGGACATCACCAATGTCAACCACTTATTAAGCCGAATGCTGAATTCCATGCATGCAAAAACACTAATGCACCAAGAGCCCCCATTAAGAGTTGAAATCCTAACCCCATTAGTAACTTCGGACCTTGAGGGGCGAAAGGTCACAGGAAAGTTTCATATTTATGGATTAACATTTGGATTCCGTTTTTTATTTTTTTAATTCTTTTCCTAGAACTCTTGAACTCTCACCACAATGCTATGCAAGAGCTCAGTTTCAGTATATTCTTCATTTTTAAGAGGATCTTAGTGCTAACTAGGAACATTAGATTATTACAAACAACCTAAAAATATAGTTATGGTAGAAATACAAAAACCTGAATACACAGACACGGGGAAGGCCCTGGTATGTAACTGGAAAGAAAACATCCCTCCAGCTTCCCAAAATATATTTCAAAAGAATTTTTAAAAATAAATATTTTTAAAAATAAATATTTGTGATGTGCCACTATATATGTGTGCTAAGCTACTGGTTTCATGATTCACTTGCCTTCATTCCCATCTTCAAAATAACCCATGATTATCAGACTGTTTAATCACATTTCTCTTCTTTTATGGGGGGGTGTCAAAGGAACAAAGGAAGATCTGATAGAATCAAGTAGGCTGTGAAATTAGATACTGTTTAACTTTTGTTTGTTTTTTAACTCTAGCTTTATTGAGGTATCCCTGGTATATAAGAAATAGTACATTAATTATATTTCTTCTCATTAGAAAAATACAGAAAGCTACTATCAAATGTTCATAAACCCACAACTAGCCAATGATATACAAGCATAAAATGTTTCCTACCATGTCCTTTTCTCTCTTCTTTTCTAAATTTCTACACAAACCAAAGTCTGCTCATCCTGTCTCATCCTATGCTAGTATTAAGGGAAGTAGCCACTATAGGGAAGGCTTCATAGCGTGAGGAGTTGATGCAATTTGAGAGTCTTCTTAGCTTTCATACCCCTGCTCTCTTGACAGCCTGGTTCCCTAGCATCTGATGGCTATGCCTTCCTACACTGGACTACAGCATGCTGAGCTGGCCCTGTTTTCCATAGCTTGATAAATATAAGGTCACTCAGGGACACCATGAGGTCTGGGCAGGCCTGACCAATGACCCTCTTCCATCTACATCTGGTAATTAAGCTCTCGCAACTGACTTATTCATTCATTCTCTCACCAACTGTTCGTCATACACCTAACCGTGTGTCAGGGTTGGTTTAGGTGCTGAAGATAAAAATGCAGATAAGAAACGGTCCCTTTTGGGTAGGATCTCGGGACCTGTGACTAGCCAGGCAGGTACCTCAATAAAACGTGAGTCTATCATGGGACACAGCTTGCCCCATCTCTGCCTCGCTTAAGGAAAGATGACTTTCTGATGGACCCATTTCTAAGGTGACACCTAAACAAATGAGTAGGATCTGGCCATATCCAGGGAGTAAAGGAGGTTTTCCAGGCTATGTTTGATTAGCAACCCTTTGATAAAGAACAAAAAATTAGCGTTTTTGTTTTACCCAAACATTCTATTATGCTTTAAACTACACCGAGAAGACAGCATGGCTAAGAGTTTAATCATTACAAATCTTGCATAATCCAACACAGCAAGACAGTAGGAATTCAACATCACAATAAAAGAGATCTAATACTGAAATCAAGTAAATGGCGATAACGATAACAACCCGAATATAATGAAAAGCAAATAGCATAGAGAGCCTTCTCTGCCCAGAATTTGGCTCGCTTCTGTACATTTCGGTTCATTTATTATTCATTTCGGTTTGAAACACAGTTCACTGGACAAAGGCATGGAAGATTTCTTTAATAACTCTCAGCACTAATTTAATTCTACTTAAACACACATATTCTCGTGAATGCCACATGCTTTTCAGCATGATTTTATGTGTAAATCAGGATAATATGTTTTCAGGTCATTAAGTAAAAGGAAGCATGAACTAAAACCTATTTAATCAATGAGGTATCACCTTTAAACTGCCACAAGGTCATAAAAAAGATAATTTCAAAGCTATAAGTTTCCTAATTGTAATCAACAACAATCTAATAACGGGGAAAAAGAAGTATAGCCTAATTAATGACTGCCATAAACTTGAGCGAATCCCTGTCTGTCTTTGAAGGTAGTTCGCTTCCTCTTTGGCTGAAGGACCATCTCTCAGACTCTGGATTTCTGAGACAAAGTGGAGTGTGGCCCTATACAGAATTCTGATAATGATGTAGGCAGGCATGCTCAGAACAGGGGCGAAGCTAAGCCCGGCAACTCAGTTCTATTCCACCATAAACAATATTTTAGTTTCTTCTGATAACAGAATATTAGCCCTTTTACTAGCCCAGACAGATATATTCACACCATGTGTATTGAGTCAGCAATAGGAGCTTGCTATGTCTAACTGAATTCTCTGTATATTTATGAGCATGTGTGCATGAGTGTGTGTGTGTGTGTGTGTGTGTGTGTGTATACAGGATATCCCAAGAAAATGTACACACACTTTTAACCCATTATTAATTCCAATGAGTTAAATATGAAACGAAAGAAAGAACAATTGAGCTATCATCTTTTAAAGCCTGCATGCATTTTTCTGGGATACCCCATATATACACATATACGTGTGCGTAAATATTACAGGATATTAGACCACACATTCTCAAACACATAAACAATTGATCAAATTAGCCCTATTTTGTGAATGCAGTGTAAACTGATGTAAATTATAAACTAAGTCTGTGTAAAGGCTATAAAGTGAAGATATGACATTAAATATCCCATATATCCTGTTAAGAGGACATTACTATGTAACTTAAAAAAAAATCTCTATTAAAGCACTAACCACTCTTTAATACCTTACTGTGAATAAAGGATATCATACACTAAGGTATAGAGTCATCACAACTTCCTATCCTTCCCAGCACATGGGGTTAGAGCTCAAAGAGGCAGCTATAAATACTCAAGGTTTCTTCCTTTGGTCTCACTTCTTCAATAAGCACCTATTGAACTCCAATTTCTATTTTTATTGTGGGTTCATGAGATAGGAGACTGCCTGAGTCCATCAGCCTCCAAAGTCTCTTTCAAGCATCCTTTTCTTACACAACATGGCCTCTTCCATTTAGAGCTCCAAGTACTTCCGGAAACCTTCATGCACCCATCCCACATGTCATAAAAGGTAGACAGCAGTGACCTGTTTTTATGATACGGCGGGTAATGCATCTTCTCTACAGGGCTGCCATAGGAGTTGTAGGAATCCCTTATTTTCCTCTGGTGAGGAGACCTTTCTGGCTTTCATACGCCTTGTGAGGGTTGCTCTCAGCCCTACAGATTCCCATTAACAAGACAATGACATTGGCCCTTGGTCCAGTGGTTCCCGGAGCTGGACTATGAGACAGACTGGGGTGTCTTGAGGCCCTTGTCCTTTGGTATTTACAGAAAACACACATTCCTGAACACACAACTCAGAATCGTGCTCTTACTATTCTGAGACATACTTTCTATTCAAAGGCTATACCTGTCAAGTATAAGAATGATTTTTCTTCTAAATATAGAGCCCTCAAAATAATTAAAATAACTTGCCCGATGTGGTTTAGTAGTTGAGCTGATACCAACTTATGAACCAGAAAGTCACACTGTTCTATTCCAGGTCAAGACACATACCCTGGTTGTGTGCAGGAGGCAGCCAATCAATGATTCTCTCTTATCATTGATGTTTCTACATCTTTCCCCCTCTCCCTTAATCTCACACACACACACATAGATATAAATATATATATTAAAACAATTAATTAAAACATGGTAGAATCAACTGCACATTAAAATAATTATTCTGAATAAGTTAGACCCTTTTTAAAAAATATCCAGATGGCATCACATTTCACACACGCAAGTGACCATACTGAACTCTCATCATTAAGACATGACATTTAAAGGTGTTTTCCCAGTAGTGTGAATATAGTTTTCCTATCCTAGAATTTACACACTGTCCCATTTTTGCCAAATAGAAAAGCTTTAGAAACACATCTAAATTAGTTCTCCAAAAAACCAGGGACAAGAACTAGTTATGTTAAAAAATTAAAGCTCCAATGAAAAATATGAATTTTGAATCTAAATAAAGTCTCAACAACAAAAAATTCCCAATCTTTTAAACATGTATAGTAGAGCGAGAAATATGTGTGTGTGGTATTGAGAACACGCGCACACACACAGACACACACACACACACACGGTATGAGATGAAAGCAGTCTCAACAAAACAATAAAATAATATCAATATCAGAGTCTCAATAAAACAAAACCACCAACACAAACCAATTAGCAACACCAGCGAGCCCCTAGCTTTAAAAGAAAGCAAAATTTAACACCAGACAAGGTGATCAATGGAGACACACACACCCAGACAGCCAAGGCTGTTCACAGACTTACCCCCAGGGGGCATCACCATCGCTGTAGGCTCACTGGTCAGGCTGCCTCTGGTGTTGGAAGCATCCACTTCTACCGTGTAATTAGTAAAAGGAACCAGCCCGTCCACGGGCACCCACAGATTGGAATTTTCACCACAGTACACTAGGCGTGTGTCATTCAGAAGCGTGTAGTTATCGGCGGCTGAATAAAAAGGAAACGTATTAAAATGAGTACGTATCTAAGGATTCTCTCCTGCTATTATTTCAATGTTTTCTGGGGTTCCTAAATATCCGATCCTAAACAGAACTATACTCTCACCACCATAAGAGGCATCCCATGTGCCTTCATTCATTTTCCTGGTCTTTAAACAGAATGTTAGCAGAGATAACAGTATGTTCTCTAATTCACTCATCACAGGGATTAAAGTAAAGGGGCTGGCATTCTCAGAGAGTGGAAAGCCACGTCACAAGTAGCGTGCATAAAAGTAAAAATCCTGCACTGACATCTAAATTGACCACTTGATGAATCATTTACGACTTGTTTCATGGTTTCTCAAATACTCGAATGTTCTGTGATGCGCAGACTGGGAGAAAATCATTCATTTTCTCCCAAAGAGAACAGTTCTGGATGTGAACAGCACAGTCAAATGTACGCAAGAAATGGTATTTGTCAACAATGGGGCCAATATCTGCTCATTCTCCTTGGCAGGTTGGTCGACGGCTTTCCATCCAATGCCTGTTTGAATCAGAACCGGTAGGAACATCCTGAGAAGCAGCTGGGGAAGGGAAGTCAGCCGTGTCCACTTTGATCTTGGGGTCCATTTCTCAGCTCCCCGAGAGCCAGGTGGGGCTGCCTGGATGCATCAGAGAATCACTCCCGATGCATCCTCAGCAGGTCCCACCCTTCCTTCCGAAGCTTCAGCAGGCCCATCCTCACATCTCAGCGTGTCTGGGATGTAGGCATGTCCTGCTGTCTGACTGTCCATGCAGCTGGGTGACGCTCAAGGTTAAGAAGAGGGAGGACTCAGACTTAAAACTACATTGTAACATTTATTTCACTCTCAATGTTGCGTGCTTTCCTGAGAAGTTTAGTGGAGGCTAATTTTTCTAAAGATTAATTTTAGTAAAATTTAGTTATAATTACTCTTAAACTCACAACACACACAACAAACAAAGGACCATTGAGAACAGTGATGTTTACTACAAAGAACCTTCCTTCTTTGCCAATTCTGTGGAAGCCTTTTCTGCTACAGCTAAAACTACTGCTGTTGTCACACGCCTGGGTATAAAATGTCAAAAAGGCCAGCTTATCCCATAAGATCCACGCAGAACCCATATCGCCTCTGAGGGAGTAGAATTGTGTACATCTTTCAAAGGATTGAAAATTTCAAACCAATAATGAAAATCCTGAAATTAAGTCAAGATAATTTTATAAATTTTGGGCTAGGTGGAAACGAAAAATTAATGAGTTAATAGCTGTGCTTATATAATTGATGAGTTCCCTCAGTCCCTTGCATTTTGTTGAGTTTTGAAGTGAATTTCTAGCTGTAAAACAAGCACCACTGCCAGCTTTGGAAATGGCAGAGCAGGGGAAAATATATTAAGTACCATTTTATACTAAGTTTCACAGATAACATTAATACGTGGTAATTATACAATTAGTTGTAACATTAAGTTCTAGTTACAGAACAATGATTACTCGGTAATTATAAGAAGTATGTAATTACTCAATAATTATGAGAAGTATGCAATTACATAAACCATTTCGTTCAGCTCAGAAAAGAACTTGTGCATCTCCCGGAGCCACACAGCTGAGCGAGTGCAACATGCAGCTCAACTCACAGACCTGGAGCCGTGGACCGGATTTCCACCGTCCCGGAAGCTCACATCTCCAGCTCCACAACCAAAACAGAGTATCACGCTAAGTGAAATAGGCCAGACAAAGAGAGACAAGTGTCACATGATCTCACTCATATGTGCAATCTAATGAACAAAGTAAACTGACCAACCAGAGACGCAGAAACATGCAACGGACTGAAGTATTTTAGAGGGAATTGGGGAGGGGGGAGGAGGAGAGATCAGCCAAAGAACTTGTATGCATAGATGCATTGCCCAGGGACAAAGACAATAGGGCAGTGAAGGCTGGGGTGGGGAGGGAGTGGCATGGAGAGGATCATGATGGGGAGGAGGGAGAGAGGAGAGGGACATTTGTAATACTTTCAACAATAAAGATAAATTAACACTATTGAGACATTTTAAAGTAAACTTATGAACCCACATTATAGAACCTAGAGACTAAAACAAACAAATAAACAAACAAACAAACAAACCAGGATCCACAATTTTGGCTTTTCTCTGCCCTTCCTTCCTTTGAACTTGACCATTGTGGGCCCCTAGGTACTGGGGGAAATTCTTACAATTGAAGTCCTCTAATCCTCGCTCCAGAGAGGGTGCGCTTTGCCACTTTCCACTGCAACTACTGAGTCTTCAATGAGCTGGAAAATGCAGTCCCCTTGGTTCAGCCTCAAGAATCAGGCTGGAAACACTGAAGAGATAAGCATTTCCTATCGCAGGCGAGCCTTCCTGTCTGTGGGCCTCAGCTGACCCTATTTGTGAGTATAAGTGGAAGGTGCGGGCCTCTTTAGCTTCTGTGTTCTTGGTCCACAGCTCTGGATCACCCCGCCCCCAGGACCTGGACTTCCTCTTTTCCAACCTCTTTTCTAAAAAAATATATATATTTTTATTGATTTCAGAGAGGAAGGGAGAGGGAGAGAGAGAGAGGGGTAGAAATATTGGTGACAGAGGATAACTAATTGGCTGTCTCCTGCATGCCCCCCGCTGGGGATTGAGCCTCCAACCTGGGCAGGTGCCTCACTGGGAATTGAACTGTAACCTTCCTTTCATGGGTTGACGCTCAACCACTGAGCTTTGCCACGCCTGGCAAACTCCTGCAAAATTTTCAAATAAAGTAGAAAGTGTTTCGGGGAATCCACATTCTAAAGATTTTTCTGAAAGGTTAATTCATGCATTCCTACTTTTCTATTTTACAGCGAATAAACAAGCATGGAATGAAGAAACAACAAAAAATAAATCTTCTGTCCTATGGATTTCACTCACAAGGAACCTTCCCTTAACTTCTAACAGGAAGTCATGCCAAAACCGGTTTGGCTCAGTGGATAGAGTGTCAGCCTGTGGCCTGAAAGGTCCCAGGTTCAATTCCAGTCAAGGGCATGTACCTTGGTTGCAGGCACATCCCCAGTAGGGGGTGTGCAAGAGGCAGCTGATCGATGATTCTCTTTCATCGATGTTTCCAACTCTCTATCCCTCTCTCTTCCTCTCTGTAAAAAAATCAATAAAATATATTTTTTTAAAAAACCCACAGTAAGTCATACTAAAATGTTAACACCAATGTCCACTTTGAAGACTGAACACCTTACAGTTAGCATTCTCAATGATTGAACAGTAGGGCATATACTATTATTTTTTAGGCAAAAGTTAGCACAAGTAGGTATTTTCCCATATATGAGTCAGGGGGGATGCATAAGTGATGTGTATCCAGGGATCATCTTGTTGAGCTCTTCAGACTGAAATACATAAGTGGGTTTGCTTTCCCATTCTTGTTCTAATCATTGTCACAAGAATTTTAATGCGCCATATATTCCATAATTTTTTTCCCTCCGTGCTGCACTGCTCTGACCTTTTCAATATTCTGTAATTTGACTGGCTGGCCATTTCCGTTCTCTCCCTTTTTTACAGCCTTATTAACTCGTGGGAAAGAGGTGACACGAACAACCAATCAGAGTAGGTAATACTGCAAAGGTCAGCTCCGTCTCGTACAGTATCATCACCCACGGAAGGCTGTGCGCCAGGCATTAACATCCTGATATCTTATTCATGTGACAAAGATTGTAACAAGAACAGAAAATGGCACAACACGGATCCGTGCGCCTGACAGAGACGGTAATGAGAAATGACAGCGAACAAACCAAACTGATTCTTGTTACCGTGTGAAGATTTTCCATGTCAGACCGGGGCCTGCTTTACGTTAGCCTTTTTTCTGAATCCAATTACGCCTGCAGGTAGAGAAGGCACGGGCTGATTCCCCCACTTCTCGCCGTACAAAGGAAGAGCTGGGTTTTCCTGCTCTGAGGTCTCAATGTTCACTGTGTTCTGCTCTACTTCCCTGTCCCAAAGTCCTGCCAATACTGAAATCAAACAACATCAAATGGCAACAGGGGCCTTTAATGTGGAGCGAAGGATCCTAGATCCTCTTAGATAGCACATTAATATTTAAGTGACTTTTATTTATTCTTTCTAAGGGTATCATTTCAAATTACATTACCCAACAGGCAGGCGTGTCCTCCAAACTCCATTACCCTCACAGATCTCACTTTGGCAGCGCTGTAAAAGGTGTTGGGTGTTTGTTTAAGTTAATACACAGTTAAAGGGACCTATTGCTGGCCTTCTGTTTTAGCCAATGAAGAAAATATTTGCGGACGGATACCTGCGTCGCTGTCTTCCCCACAGCGCCTTTTGAAAGAGGCAGAAGTAACCTGTGAACCACTGAGGACGAGGAGAAGGACAGTGCTCTATTAAGGCATCATATTTCTCGCCATTATGGCAATTACTCTAATGTGGTTGCTAATTAGTTGTCATCTAGTAAAAGCTGCAGTTTTTTGACTCCTCCATAAAGTGGACACTCTGCTAGTGTGACAACTGTGGTTCAGGGGATACTAGTAAATACGTGGAATATTCCATCATCTCAACAAGAGATGCTTCAGAAACACTGGTAGTGGGGTTTTAGTAAATATTTTTCTATAGGATGTGAATTTTTAAGTTAGCACGCTCCATTTTTAAAAATCAAAAGAATCTAGATAAGATTGAGATATCCAAAGAAAATACGTACATTGTATTGAAATTTATGAATAAGTTATAGCAAAGCCAGGAATCCACTAAATACAGCCCAGAGGCCCAATCTGGCCAGGTGCCTGCCCTTGTAAATAAAGTTTTATTGGAACACAGACACATTTTCAGGGTTTTTCCATGCTACCTGGCACAACTGAGACGTTATGGCACAGACCATATTGCCTGCCAAGTCTAAAATGCTTACGATGTGACTTTATACAAAAAGTTTGCCAACCTTTGAATTAAACAGTTACACTGACTACCTCTTAAAAATGACCTGGTTGCCTCAAATAAAGAGCCATTTCCAATTTCTGGATTGATTTTCTTCAGTAAATTATTTTTAAAGAGTGGGACAGGGTACGTAGAAAGAACACTTTACTGATAAGACACTACTTTACCTTGCTGCCTTGTATTGTCATTAATGCTTGGAATGTCTCTCATTATTCAGCGGTCATAAGTGCAAATTACTGAGAAGGAAAGAATTAGGAAGAGAACAGGCTAAAGGTAGTCCCTTATTTATCCCAAAAGCCCAGGAAGTCTGCAAATGGAAGTCCATTCAGTTAGCTTCTGTTCTCTAGGCTCAGTAAGATAAACAAATTAAGGAGTCTTTGGGTGAAAGAAAGATGTTTCAACTGTTTCAGCTGCTTTTGAAGGACATTTTTAGACTTCAGAGTAATCTGCCAAAAACACAACCCACCCCCTTCCTGCAGACCTTGGTGAAAATAAGCCAATGGCGAAAATATTGGCAGTGAGAAGCATACACCTTAAAATCTATTGCCTTAGAATCTATTTTAAGAAACAGAATCTACTTTAATATTGCCTCAGAATCTACTTGAAGAAAATAACCAGATAGGTGTACCAAATCCTGCCTATTCTAAATATAAGCAACATGAATTACAAACAAGGTTTAATTGTGCCTATGGAAAAATTTCGCTTGAGAACCAAGAACAGGTTGCTGGAGTCAGAGGCAAGAGAATGATAAAGCGGTACCAGGAGTCCCCAAATAAGCATTCATTATATAAAGATCAAAAGATACACATTTGTATGTAAAGCAAAGAGGGTCTGATATATAAATGTTGCCCTCTTGAGCAACAACTTCATCAATTTTATGCTCTAATTCAAACTTGAGCTGTGTTCTCCTTCAAATCTCCCAGATGGTACCTTTGCAGTCTGCATAATATCTCTCTATATAAAAGCCTAAGCAACTGTTATGACTAGTCAACCAGATAACTGGTCACAGGAGCTCCCCCTGGTGGTCAGTGCACTCCCACAGCCAATCTCCCATGGGCAGCCAACCTCCCGCTGTCCCTTCACCCTGCTGGCTGGCCCTGATCACCCAATAGGGACTAGGTGACACAGCCCTGATAAGCCCAGATTGCAGACCAGGCCAAGGGACCCTGCCCATGCACAAATTAATGCACTGGGCCTCTAGTTATAGAAATAAAAGAGTCAGCTTGAATCCCTTCAAAGGCATTTCATCCACCTTAACTGTGTTCTTATTGTTATCCTAGACCAGTTAGTACCATTCACTATGAAATAAATATGTGAAAACAGATAACATCTCAGCCAGGAGAAATAGTCAACCACTTACCTAATATATCTTAAGTTTCCAGCTTATAGCCTTACAAATTAAAAAAAAAAATACTGTAAGTTATTTTAAAACTTACTTCATCTTAAGAAAAATACTGAGGAATATGAATTATTTAATTAACAATGTTATGGCTACATATCTTCATCGTTATCTTTTAATTCCTGCTCATTCTTTAGGTTTCCATTGTCAGGATGCCAATGAAGATTATCTGCTTTCCTGCACATGCTCATAACTCACAGATGACAATAAGAATACTCAGTTCTTGGGGCAATGATCATAAAGAAAACTGGCCAAGAAGCCGACCTGGGGAATCTCCAATCCATAATCAAATATCTAGATTGATTGTGTAACTTACACTTGCATTGATTTCCATTGGAGTGGCTCACCCAAGGGAATAATAAAAATGTGGAATAAAACTGATTTATGAGAACAAAATAAATCCTTTTGTGAGCACTAATGAATTGGTGCCATTTAACCCTTTCAATCACAAAGGGGGGAAAACTATTTATTTTTTTAAGAATGCTGAGCTGGCCAAAAGAAGTCATATCAGAAATGCCGATAGTGCCGGGTGCCATTACACCACGTCGTGATGCTGGGAAAGAAACATGGCTCTGAATTTGATGAAAGGCGCCATTTGACATGTGACATACGTCCAGCCTTCCTGGGCCAACTCCCATGTGTCATCAGACATGATGGACCTGCAGGTCCAGAGTGGTATGGAATCACTCAATAAATGTTTATTGTGCTTATTTACATGATTTATAAGACAGCTGAAAAGCAAAAACTAAATATGGTGGCACATTAACTCAACTTATTATTTTCCCCCATGAAATAGGAGCTTTTAATTCTACTCAAATCTTATTGGGTAAGAGTTAGATCGAGGGTTCTCTCCAGGGTGAGAGGAGCATCTAGGGAAATAGCTTTCGGCATAATTTGTAAGGTACATACAAATATCTGCCTTGAAGAACATTAAAGGACCTAGAAAAAGATGAGATGATTTGTACATAAAACCAAAGCAACCGATTGACTCTATCAATTGAACCAACCAGCCAATTTAATGAAAAACAACAACAAATAAACAAAAAAACAAAAACTTTAGCTACTTCTGGTTCCTTAAAACTAGGAGAAAAAGCATTCACAAAAGCTTGGCCTCGGATTCTGACTTTCTGACTTTCCCATTGGTGTGGACATCTTGTACACACATTCGTCCTAACCCTGTGCTGTCCATACAACCCGCACTGTCCACTTGTGGCTTTTGAGCAATTGAAAGGGGAATAGTGTAGATAAGGCACCAATTTCTAATTTTACTTAATTTTACCTAAAATCTGATCACTGATTTTAGTTACTGGAAAACTTTTAAATACATTGTGTGTGAAGCTACTGTTTTATTTGAGAATTCATGAAATCTAATCATGGATCAAACCTTTCTGATAAAAGTCGTCACTGAATGGAAGTGCTCTGTTAGTGTAAAACATACACACAGACTCATGAGGAAAAGAGTGTTGGCATCTCAGTATTAATTTAGGATTATGCTTATGCGGTGAAATGATAACATTTTGGGTATGTTAGTTTACAGAAGCTATAATCCCACATTAGTTTCAACTGTTCCTTTTTACTTTTTAACGAGCCTATCAGGGCATTTCAACTTCTGAATGCTAAAGGGAATATTAGAAGTTACAGTTAAATGCAGGTTCATTTTCATCTAAAATCAGTTAAAGGAAACCATACAGTTTCAAGATGTGGCTATATCCATCTACACAGAGTGAAGGGAAGGTTACTTATAGAACCACCGATGCATACACTGCAGTTGAGTCACAGTCCTGAGACAGCTTATGACAGAACCACATGAGAGGGACTGGTATAAGAAAGAGCAAGCTGATTTGTTGTCAGCTCTGACAATTCGGAGCTTAGACTGACTTGATGTTTAATGAATGTACGGGAAGGTAACTTTATTTATCCTCCCCGGCATAAAAAGGCTTTTAAAAATACTAATGCATTTTACTATTTACAATGAAACATAATTTAATTCAGTTTGAGGGCACCATAATTATCACAGCATAATCATTTTTCTAATGTACGTTTTCCACATATGCACACAGACTAAGGCATTAACAGGAAACTGTACAGATCAACAAGAGAATAAGAAACTCTGCTATCATAAAGGAATAAATGATTAGGAGAAAGTGAAAGTGAAGCACTTTAAATGTAAGAGATTTAAGGAAAAGCAAGATGATAAATAGTAATTGCAAGGGGTTGGGCTTCTGGAAGAAGTTGAGGGGCAAGATTTCTTGACACCGCGTGTAAATGAAGCCAAGTCTTTTGCTCCCAATTTTCCCTAGAGATTGGACTGTTAAGTCTGCTGTTTCCTAAAACCTTCTAAAAATTTTGCTATAAGATGACGCAAGTTACCAGCTGCCTCCTTTTGCTTTCTTCTGGCATCCTTTACTCCTTTGTCTGATTATAAAAGAAATGCTTGTTTGCTGTAGATTTTTAAGACTACACGAGAGAGGATAAGGAAAACATCTACAATTATCTAAATCTCAAGCTAATCATTATCTTGTTAATATTTTTATGTATTTTAGCATGTATCCTTCCATATTTTTATAAGATTTTTTTTAACTGAGCAAAGTAACCCCATGATCATAAGAACCTAGGAGATCTTAGTCATCAGCTGGCTATTTTTAACATGCAGCATGATAATGTTAGAGTCATCCCACAGTACTTTCCAAGGAGCCAAAACACAGTCCGTGACCCTCATCACTCTATCCAGTGACAAAGGTCTATCACCGTCAAGGGAATCCATCCTGAGACCCCACTGGAGAAGCCGAGAATCCCAGAAGGAAATCCCTCCCTGTAGGTCTGCCTCAGAGGATGGACCTAGATAACATTTTTTTTTCCCTATTTCTCTTCAGAGTCCACACTTCCATTTTCATCTAATATTAACTCATAGCTGACACCTACCTACTGAGAGCTTCCTTACTCAAAATCCAGACATTTGGGGATGATGGTTATGCTTTCAATCTAAAAATTCCAAACAACTAACTCTATTTACTAGGAGAATATTGAACCCTTGCCATGACAAAGCATACAAAAACCAAGGCTTCATGGGTTATGTACTAGTACACGGTATGCAACATTGGTATAAAATATGACAAATCTGCTCCACGGGCTGGCATCCACATGGGACCTTCATCATGCGTATACTAGAAAACGCCCAATCAGCCGTGATGTGGGTTTGAAAATGATATGAGCATATTCAAATACTTCAAATTCATCCCATTTTGAAACAGGAATTTGGTTGAAAAAATAAGAGCTACTATGCAAAGTCTTCCAAGGCTAAAGGTAAGATGATACTCAACATTCTCCTTTCATGGGAAAGTAGAACGGAGAGATTCCTACACAAAGATGCTCCCGCAGCATCTGCAACATGACCTTCAGCCACAAGAACCCAGAAACCCAGCTCCCTCAAGGCTCTGTGGGTTCCATGCTCTGACTTTGGTGTGTGGACCGGACCAGGGCCAGGATTTGCATTTCATCATCACCTGGCCCTTCCCCGCACACAACAGTTCAGAGTTTTGCGCTTGCTCATTATGTCAGGAAAAGAGCCAATTAGAAACAAGACACAAATTCAATAGCTGTTGTGTGAGTGTGGAGAACAGATGAGTTCTTAAGCAAGTTTGATAAATTAATGCCTAACTCCATTCTTGTGGAAGAATATGTCCTAATTACACAATTCTATAGCTTTATTGGCCATGACATGATATACAATCAGAAGTGCCAATATGCTCAGTGGGTAAATGTTCAAACGCCTGCAGTGTCATATATTATTACTGCCCATTCAAATTTTCACCAATACGGCAATGGTTTCTAATTATGTGTAAAATTACTTTAAAAAAAATTCCTGAGTGTTTATATGTATGTGCATTTATACCTCTGGAAACTTCATATAAAACTAAATTAAAATGTAATTTCTTTTGAACAGAATAGAAATTTGCCTCCCAAAGAAATAGGAAACAAGTAATTTTCCTATTTCTCCTCTATTATTTATTTTAAAATATATTTTTATTGGTTTTTTTTTACAGAGAAAAAGGGAGAGAGAGAGGTTTAGAAACATCTATGAGAGAGAAACATTGATCAGCTGCCTTCTTCACACCCCCCACTGGGGATGTGCCCACAACTAAGATACATGCCCTTGACCAGAATTGAACCTGGGACCCTTCAGTCAGCAGGATGACGCTCTATCCACTGAGCCAAACCAGTTCAAGCTCCCCTCTATTCTTAATGCTTCTTCTCATATGAATACTTGGTCTGAACATAACTTCCCCACAGTCATCATTCCTAGTATCTCTTGTGTTAGTTAAAACATCTGAAATGGTCAGGGAGAGAAGCCCTGGGCTACTGTCTAAAACCAAAATAACTTTCTAACAGGACACTCCTTAAGTGTCTTCTGTTTCTCTGACAGACACTACACGGCCAATAGCTGTATAATGTGGGCAACTGTAGACACTGCCTTTACCATGGCTGTGTGTGGGGCGTATTTGTGCATGAAATACTACCATCTGCTTCTTTAGACTTTCATGAGCTTCAAGGCTCATATATAGGGTTTTGATGGGATAAAATGGGATAGAGCTGTACTTCCTCTCACCTTTCCTTCTAAAAGTGTGGGAACTTGGGATAAGCGGTCCTCAATAGAAGAGGACCAATGACAAGCCTAGGTTTTCTGCTTCTGAGGTTGCCAGGGAGACATTCCTTCAAAAGGAAGAGCAGTGAGGAACTAAACAATTCATAGAAGACTCCACCACAACCGCTCAAGAATAAAATAAAATAAAATAAAATAAAAAGACAGGTATTGCCTACTAAGAATAGAACTACTGTATAGAATCCAAAGAATTTAGTGAAGACATTCTACAGGGCCTCAGAACATTCCCTTTTTCTATGATTAATGTTATTTTCTATTTCCCCATTTGATAATTAGATGATTTTACAGTTGTAGCTGAAATTAGTTTTGAAACTTTACAAAACGATAAAACCACAAATTCCCATATTATTTTTAACCTACCAGTTAAAAAATTTATAATTTTAAGACAGTTTCACATAAGCCCCGTTGGTACTACTACACTGCCAGTTATTTCAGTGTTTATTCCTAACTGTACACATTTCACTTATTTTTTAAAAAAGAACACTCAATCTGTCTCATAAGAAAGGTTTCTGTCTGTCACCTTTAGCTGACATTGTTAGCTAATCACAGGGGTGAGGAGCAAACACACTGAGGATGTTGCACCCGGATCCCTGACGCTGACTGCTCACCTGTGCAAGGTGAACTACTCACCCCTGAGAGGCATTGAGCAAAGCACTTACTACAGGTCAGTAAACGGCCCTTGGACGCCCTACAGAAAACTAATTCGCATCATATGCTCCTCAGAATAAAAAGGATGTTTCAAACCAAGTGCTGATCCAGACATTAAGCAAAAGCAGACACTGTACTCCAGGAGACCCAGTGTAGGCTGGGTGATGGGTTACTTTTTACCACTCCCGTTTCTTAGTGCTGTCATTCTCCCATGATGTTTTTCGCATTCAAGTTATTCTAATTTATCGCCCAGGCTCAGGGTTTCCCAATTGGCTCTGTTCACGTCTCTCACCAACATACCTGCTTTTCTCTTGCCACATGCCCCTGAGAATGACAGGACTAGGCTTGGTGTGTCATCTTTTCTATTTGTTTGAAAATTATATGGGACAGAGATCCTTGGGGTACCAACTTTGGTGTCATTTTATACACCCCAGATTTGGTTTATTAAAAACTGGCTGACAGGGTAATTTATCAGGTTATCATTTTCCACCTGGTGAAATTTCCGTGCTATAGGGAAAATGATAACAAATTCTAGTAACAAAATAGCCACAGATGCTTGTTGAGGTTAGATAAATGATATCAATTATATCACCCATTAAATATAAGCATTTGGAAGTATGGCTTTCTAAAGACGGCGTTCTTTAGAGAATGAATTCTGTATCATTTTAAAAGGTAACTTTTAAGTGACTTATCAATATATTTACTTTATAGTTATATAAAATTATACATAGTTATGCAAAATCAGTAAGTAAATTTAACAGTATGTATAAAATCTATATGAAGAACATTAAGATCTTGTGAGAAATACAAAACAAATATGAAGAATAACGGTATTATTGATTAGTGTGATATTAATTCTACTTAACTTAACCTATAAATCCAATCCCATCCTTATAAAACTAGCATCAGGACTTCTATAGGGAAGTAACAGTTTGTCAATATTGCCTCAAAGAAAATAAATACAAAATTTAGGTAGAAAAATTCTGTAAGATAAAAATAATGAGTGGAACTTGATATTACAAGCATTAAAATATTATGACAATATAAATAAATGCATAGATCTGTCTAGACATAAAGTAAATGTGGAAATTTGCAACTATTTAAAGATGGTAACTCAAACCATTTGAGAAAAAAAATGGGTTAATTAATAAATGGTTTGAGACAATGGGATACTTTCCTCCAAAAAAAGTGTGTTATGTGACTAGTACATATAATATCTAGGTAAGTCCCACATGAATAGAGTATAAATTATTTTAAAAAGAAAGCATTAAAGTATTAGAGAGAACAATCTAAAAGGGAAAACACTGCTACTCATATAACAGATTTCATTAATATATAGAGAGTTCCCACAGCTCCGTAAGAATATGGATAAAAGATACTAATGAAGAATTCATAGAACAAGAATACAAACAGTTTTTGAACATATGAAAACATGTTCAAACTAATTCCTAATTAGAAAAATGCATTCTCAAGGCAGGATTAGACACTGCTTTCAACATAAAATTGACAACTTGCTCGGCTGACACCTGTGGAGATCTGGGCACCCCATATTTCCCAGGAGAACAAACTGTTACGGCTCCATGGAGTGAAAGCTTAGATGATATCGGACAAAGTTACAAATGCACATTGCCTTTGACCTAGCCAATCATTTCAGAGAATGTATCATACTAATAGAATTGCCAAAGTGTGAAATGGCACACCTCCCTCATTGTACAGCAGGCATTGTTTGAAATAGCTGACGGTAGACCAGAACTTAAATGTCCACTAGTAGGGAATTGATTAAATAAAAAATGGCATAATATATAAAATTGAATAACATTTGCCTTGTATAAAAAATTAAGATGTTCTTTAGGTACTATGTGACAGTAGTCTTCGAAATTATGTTGAAAAAAACCACAGTGCAAAATTGTTTGTGCAACTTTGATGTAAAAGGATGTATGTGTGGTAGCAAGATTGAATACATATTTGCTAATGGGGAAATATGGAGTTGCTTGTGTGTGTGTGTGTGTGTGTGTGCTAATATATACACATTTCTACAAGTTATAAGAAATGGAGCACATTGGTTTTCATTGAGACTACAGAACAGTTTTGCCACTTTTAACTGGTTATTATTATTATTATTTTTATCTTTTCAATATTGATTTGTAAGAAAATACTACCCAGTCAGAAGTAAGGGATCTCACTTGGCTATGAGCTAACTCACCTGTTATTAAAAAATCTGGCGCTGACTTTGCCAAGTTTGTAGCTCGGGATCTAGCCTGACATGCACCAAAGGGTCCGGGGGAGAGTCTCACGGAGCCAGCCTGACATCCCTCTCTGTGAGTCAGTGATGGGCACACTGATCTGGAAGCTCTCCCTGCTTCTGACCAGCTGCCCTCTGCCTCACACATCCCAGCCACCACAGGACACGATGAAATAGAGCTGTTCATTATGTCAAGGAAATAACCAATTAGCCGTTAGACAATTCAGTGATCTTTGTATAAATCCAACGGAAGGGTGATCTCTTCAATAAGTTTGATGAATGAATGTGTTAGGTGTCTCTATGCACAGTCACATGGACTTCCCTGCTTTCTGGACGTGTCGCCGAGCGGCTGATGGGTGACAGGACGAGACAAGATTTGAAATCCTCTCACTGGACACCGGACCTCCGAGTTCCAGGGACAGTGAGCTGCTGTCCTGAATCCTGGGGTCCATCCCCGGGGGATCCCCTTTGCTTCCAACCGCACCCCCTTCCCACCGTCGCGTTGAAAGCACAACCGCCGACCTCCTTAAGTCGCATCTGGTAATTGCTTCCAATTTGTCTGTTTTGCTTTTGGCAATTAACAAACTGAAATGTTATCACGAAGGAGTTCGCCTCATTTATAAGCCTCGGTTCCCCCTCCGCTAAAATATGCAGGCGCTCCCGCTCTTTATTACCAGCGGGAGATAAATGGCTGGTTTTCGTTGCTGAAGAATATATAATGGTTAAAAAGTCACTTTTTTCCTGCAGCTCTACATAAATCACGGAACTAGTCAATATTTAATAATGCTTGCCTTGGTCTGGAGTCCCTTGATCACCCCCTGTCATGTGTAATAGCTCCCTCTCCGATATCTTTGACATAAAAGCCCAGCTTTACTGCAATACTAACATGTAGAGGGTCATTACGGATCGACATTTACCTTAATCTGTGACTGCCAACCATGAACCGATAAATTCCAGCAGATTCCGCTGGGAGAAATCAGTAAACTTCGCAGTGGAAAGAACTGAAGGAAAAGTCTGCCGAGGACGGAATACATTTCCTGCGAGGGCCGCTCTGCAAATGGATTCTGACTCCTCCAAGTTCCCCCGGCCGCTGGGCTTTGCAACATTTAAGACCGGGCTGATGGGCTGAGGGACGGGGATGGCAACCGGGGCTGACGGGCCTGGGAAGGGAGCAGAGAGTCTCTGCGAAAACCATGCGAGATGAAACGCGAAGGGGGACCTGCCTCTTGCATAATTCACCCAGCAGCCCCGCAGCAACGGGCTCGGCTGTCAAGGGTCCGGCCTAAAATGGCAGCTTTCTCTTTCAACTCGACGATCACCCTCATCATTTTATAAGTTCTTCATAACGGAATGCGTCCAAGAGCCGATTGCAGGAAAGGGGGACACACCAAGCTTTGAGGGGACCAGTACAGACCTCCTAGCGCGCTGGAACTCGCTGTTCATTGGCTCATCAGTGTGGTACCAAATACAAATGCTCCCCTCAACTTTGGAAATGTGTGGTATTCCCCCTTACCTGGTTTCACCCTCTGAGGATGTTATTAAGCCATACGGATACCTGTGGATAATTCAGAAACAAAAGAACCCTCTGAAGTCTAAGGAACAGCATTGTATTGTTAATAGCAAGTGAGATGATCTACATGTTTGCACATGTGCCACTAATTTTTTTATTTTATATTTTATTGATTTTTTTTTTTTTTTTTTTTTTTTACAGAGAGGAAGGGAGAGGGACAGAGAGCTAGAAACATCGATCAGCTGCCTCCTGCACACCCCCCACTGGGGATGTGCCGGCAACCAAGGTACATGCCCTTGACCGGAATCGAACCTGGGCCAATGCTCTATCAGTCCGCAGGCCGATGCTCTATCCACTGAGCCAAACCGGTTTCGGCTATGACACTAATTTAAAAAGAAACATTGAAGACATAGCCCTTAAAAAATAGTACGGCCACTTCTGAAAATGCTAAAAGGAACGCTTAATCAAATTATTGCTAGTGAAATCTACACCTGCATTTTTCTACGGCAGGGGTTGCCTGAAATAAGCATCACACCTAACCACACCCAATCGCACCTACATGAATCTGATAGTTTTTAATAAAACTTCCAAAGATTCTTGTGTCGATTAATACAGCTGTCGCCAACGGGTGGTCCGTGAGGTTGGAAAGGTTGGCGAATGCTGGTTTAATATATGCCCAGTTAGTTTACTGGAACACACGCCAGCACTACCAACCTAGTTTACAAATGTTAAAATGGTCACACACACACAACTAAAGCCCATTTTATTTATTATTTTTTATTTATTTTTAAAATATATTTTGATTTTGTACAGAGAGGAAGGGAGAGAGATAGAGAGTTAGAAACATCGATGAGAGAGAGTCATCGATCAGCTGCCTCTTGCACACCCCCCCCCCCCACTGGGGATGTGCCCGCAACCAAGGTACATGCCCTTGACCAGAATCGAACCCGGGACCCTTCAGACCCCAAGCCGACGCTCTATCCACTGAGCCAAACCGGTTTCGGCTAAAGCCCATTTTAAAACGGACTATAACATTAAAGCTCAACTCTGCATGAATGATGTTTTAGGTCTTTGCCATTCACCAAGAAAGGGGAAAAGAATAACGAATATATACTAGATCAGCCTTCCTCGAGTTTGGTGGGGATATGCACTGCACCGTGCTTAGCTGCGCCTAATTCTATGTTCTCATGAGCACGAGGGGTACTCAGCCTTACGAAAATTATAAGAAGGGGTACACATATGTCAAAAGTTTGGGAAACACTGGATCAGATGGAGCCATTGCCACTGCTCTGGGACCACACTCTGACTGCTGCATTAGTTCACCGTGATAGGTTATTTTAAGGGAAGACCAAAATATTCAAATCTGTGGTTAAAAAGAAAGATTTCAAAAGAAATGCATTATGTTCTCGAGCTCCTGAAGTTTAAACACTACAAGCACGTTACCTTGATCTGCATAGAACATGCCGGTGAGAAGGACCGTGTATGTCAGGAGTCCGTTCGGGTGTGATGGCCCTTCCCAGCTCAGGCGGGCTCGTCGGGGCCCCTCTGTCTTCAACAGGACACTGACCGCCCCTGCAGGGGGGGCTTCGAGAGTTCGATTTTCTACCTGTGAGCACAAAGAGGTTTATTTTTGTTTGCAAATAAAATAAGTACATGCTCCCCTTTGAGCCCGCGTCTTCAAAGAGTCTCCCTTGGGCTGTGAAGTGAGCAGTTTTGACAGGAGCATCGTGTGTGAATACCTCATTGTGTCAGTGGGATCAAAGCCTGCCTCGTGTTTCCTTCCTCCTCTGCTAACGCTTACAGTGTGAGCGCCTGACCAAGGCCGTTGCTTGTGATTTCGGGGGTACGTGGATCAAATCCCACTCTGTGGGGGCCCGTGGCTGTGCATAGATAGCCATAGTCTATGTCAGGACTGCGTACCAACAACGTTCCTGTGATTGCAAAAGAGAAGGCATGCGTAAGATCTGTTTCCACTAACTTTCTGACTTCTGGACTCTGTCAAAGGCTACAAGTACTCCCCACCTCTCTCTGTCTCTCCCTTCTTCTCTCCCTCTCTCTCTCTGTACATGAAGATGACATCAGGCCAAGCATAAAAAAGTAAATGTACCCAAGTGACTCCATCCCTAAGGCATAATCACAAAAACAGTTAAAAATGCCATTAACACAGTGTTAATGAACCTCCTAAGAGCCAAAGACAAAATTATTCGAATAGAAGGACACTCAAATAAAAAAGGATCCCTCCCTGCCAAGGCCCAGAAAGATTTTAAAAGCTAAATAAGTGAAATGACTAAGTGACCAGAGGGAGAGAAAGTTGTAAGAAAGTAGAATGGGGTTTAGAGTATTTTAGCGTCTCTGAATAACTGGCTTTAAGTTGGTTAACAACCACAATTCATAAGTATCACTCACAAATGTGGGTCTTTTAATGAATCAGCTTGAACCTTGATCATGGGCTTCTAGCTTCCAGAACAGGGATAAAATAAGTGTCTATTGTGTTTTTTTTAAAAAAGATTTCTTGAATATGTTGACAATTTTGACCTTATTTTTAAGGTGTAGGCCCATACCTCCCAAGAAGTTGATCAAACATGAAATCCTCAGGCAGACAAAGATTCTTAATTATGAAACCTCCATTTGTTGGGGGGCATGTATTTTCCCAATAATGAAAATAAATGTGAAATAGACAGTGTTAATTTTTAATAAACATGAGGTTACAACATGTCTTATTTTCTTCTGAGAAAGGATATGGAATTCTCTAGATCTATAACTCCTGGTCATGTTTTTTTGTTTTAGACTAATAGCTACGTACAAATATGACCAAGAAGCTTGAGTGAAAAAATATCAATTCATCACTTTAATATTTCATAATAATGCAGTTAGTTTCATTATGTCTATGTATATAGTTGAAACTATTGCAAAGCAATGATTTTAAAGAATTCCAAATAAAATGAGACTGAAGCAGTTGAATTAAGGGCAATTTCAGATAATTATATGATCATCCTCAAATATCTAGTTAATTTAAAGTAAATATATTTTTATTATTTCCTTAAGTATCTGGATAAATACACCAGATTTTGCTCCTCGTTAAATTTAGCAATTATGCTATTTTGCACTGAATCACTCTTTACATATTTGTTAATTTTGATTACCTAATTTGCCTTAAAAAGACTGTCAAGGAAAAGGAATTCTGGAAAGTTAGCTTGGATTTCACATGAAAACCTCCCATGACCAACCAAAATAAAATATCTGAGCGGAAATGGGCAACGAAAATATGCATTTTCATAATCGTTTCATTCTTGATGAAACCCTTACCAAATAGCAGAAACCCTTGTATAAATTATATTTAAGTTTTCACAGCAACCCTTTAAAAGTAGGCATCATTTTCCTTCTGTAATAGCTGAGGAATCACAGACTTAGTAGAAGCAGTACGCTTCCCAAGGAGGCATGGGACAGAACAACAGGTAATAAGTGGGCTGATTTCCCATGTAGAATTCTCCCGACTCTAATATACTGTAATTAAAATGTAGGTGTCTTATATACACATTTATGGGGGGGGAAAGAATGTGAAAATGCCTGTGTCCGTGTGTTGTCTGGGTGTTTATCTGTAGAAGCATGCCACTGCCAGGAAAATAAGTCAGGTTTTTACTATCTGACACAGCAATGACCTGTAGTTTCAGACTGGGTCCTTAGAAGGGTCCCCGGGGAACTGAATCCAATGAATGTTCTAAGCCCAGACACACTAATAAAATCCCCAATCTCACACTCCAATGGCAGCGGTATCTAACATGGGCTAAATGGGGGAAAATAAACCAAAGCAAACTGGTCTTTCTAGGGCAAATTAATTGTTTTGTTTGTTTTTTTTTTTAGAGACACAAAGGGTGAAGGGTTTCTCTCTAATGTAATTCACCATTATAACTAAAAGGAAAGCAGTTAAGAAGTTCTCTGTTGCATTTTCTGTTTTTCCTTCTCATCATTTCATACTTTTAGAAAGCCCCAATTACGAGATTTAATATGATGATTCATATTAGCATGTTAAAATTAAGATCAAATACATTGCAAGTTGTTTTTCACATTGGCGTTTCCTTAAAAGGAAAAGACATTGTGTACACAGAGAAGAACTAAACAAGTGACCAAGTAATCTCTTATTTTTTTTCCTAAATGGCTACAGAGCAAGTCCTTCTTAAAGCACAAATAAAAGGTAATAAACTTGGTCAGGGTAAGGGAAAAATAACTTATTGAGCTAATATATATTAAAGTGGTAAGTGTATGGAATTTGTGTATGCACTTTTATTTTTAAAATTTCGTATTTTTCAAATTTATCCTTTTAAACTTATTTTTTTTTCTTTTATATGAGCAACTTGCAAATTTTGAGGGTGAATCATACCACATTCAAGATTCTAGAACATATCTGTGCTAGTAAACATTGAATAGCATGGAAAAATATGTAACAGATGAAAAATAAATAGGCAGGTTTTCTAAGAACCCAGAATTACCAGTAAGAAATGTTGTTAGATGAACCAAAAATTTGACTCAAAATTTATTCTTTGATCTCTGCCATGAAAAGATTAAAAAATATAAATTATAAGCTTTTATTTCAATAAGATGTTAAACACCCAGCTTTATATAAAGAATGCCTGTAGGAGATATACGTGTTTGTGTAATCATTACAATCATTACATTTGGCTGAATTCTGTTGAATGTCATATTGTAATTTGATCATAAGAAAGTCAAACTTTTAAGGTTGATTCATTCATTTCTTAAATCAATACGGACACATTAAAAAAAGATCATCAACTATAAAAAGACTTGCATCTGTAATATCCTACATGACGGTGATAGACATCTAGGGCTATTCGGAATACTCACATGTATTCTCTTAAGGGCATAATACATACTGTAATTGGAACACAATATTTTAGAAATCAATTGAAGACTACAGGTTTTAACTTCCTAGCAGCATCTAATTGACTTGTTCTAAATAAAGACATTGTTGTTCAAGCCCAGTGAGTAGAGATGGGTCACTGACATGGGAAGAGGGCTTGCACAGTGAAAGCAGGATAAAGACAAGTTCTCAGGGGGAGAGAATCAGTCCCCCTGGTGTCAAGACCGGGTCTGGAACGGACGAGGCCGCGGCAGAGTGAGTTTTACAATCAATTCCATTTCCCCTGCCCATCAGGGCACGGTGGCATTTGATTTCATGAGGCTCACATCCCCTCCTAACCATGCAGGACACTGATTGATAACTGTGTCCCCCTCGGTTAAATTGTGGGGACATCCAGACACAGCGTGGGGGGAGCCCATACAGTAGCGGGGGTCACAATTGGCAGATTCTATTTTTGAAAAAAGTCTAAGTTTCAAGTTTTTGTTTCTCTCTCTCTCTCTCTCTCTCTCTCTCTCTCTCTCTCTCTCTCTCTTTTTTTTTTTTTTGAATGGAGAAGAGAAGCTGGCCTACTGCCACTCCTGCTTTTAAGAGTAAGTAACCATCCGAGGGTCTGAGCTATAAAATACTTAATGGCAATAAAGACTACAGCTCGGGTTCCATGGATAGATGATGTTATTAGCAGCTTGGAAAGCGACCAATTGCTGAGACAAAATGGGAGGTGTGATGAAAAATAAGGAAGCAACACATAAATGGTGGCGCTGTTTTTCAAGGTAATATTTATCCAATGCACTCTTCAATGAAGACGGAGTGCATTAAAATGACAGGGCATGAGTCAAGATTGCCAGAAAGTATCTAAAACTAATGAGCATTTCCCTTAAAAGAAGGTAAATCTCATTAATCAAGAAAAACGCACAAAATGAAAATGTAATGTTTTGAAACTAAAGAATGGCTTGCTAGTCTATGACAATTACGTGCTATTAATTGGATTTTAAAAATGACACCGGTAATAAAAAGCACAATTTGATCAATCTTTTAGCTACTAATGAAATATGGGTATGTACTGTAGATTTCTGAAACGAGGATATGAAAAGCTGATATTAATGTAATTTTAAATACTGTTCTCATGAAGCTATATCACACTCCGAGAATGTAAATATTTTATTCTAATAGATGAGGCAAACTCAATCTTTTCACTGATTAGCCCAATTATTGTGGAGCAGTATTGTCATGTGGTGGCAGTTACAGATTTTTGATTATTTTCACTTTAAAAAAATATTTGTATTGATTTTTTACAAAGAGGAAGGGAGAAGGACAGAGAGCTAGAAACATTGATGAGAGAGAAACATGGATCAGCTGCCTCCTGCACACCCCCCACTGGGGATGTGCCCGCAACCAAGGTACATGCCCTTGACTGGAATAGAACCTGGGACCCTTAAGTCCCCAGGCCGACGCTCTATCCACTGAGCCAAACTGGTTTAGCTATTTTCACTTTTTAAACTTAAACTTATTTAGTTGTAGAACACATTATCAGAGAGGGGGGGGGGAAGTACGTTAACTAGGTTACTAAATTAGGCAAAATTGTATGTTTGCACATTTTATTTTCAATAAAATTGTGATGGTTCTATCCTTCACTATGTGCACTCTTGAAATGTTGAATATAGACAATTATTAACTCCTAAGTGGAATTTTATAAAAAGAAATCCCCCCATCCTTCTTGAAAGGCTAGCTCAGCAGAGAGCCCTACGTTTTCCTCGTTCCTGTCCCCTGGCATGGACTCACCCTCCAGGCTGTCCACACACACTCACCAGTGGGCCCAGGGCACACCCTCTGGCCGTGCAGGCCTGGACTCTGAAAGAATGTAGGCTCCACGGAGCGAATCCGTAGGCATGGCAGCGCAGCTCTGAGGAATTGTGAATGAGAAGTCCGTCCAGATACAGCCCGTAGTGTGTGATCACCCCTGGAAAGATAACAGCTGGAACTGAGTATGATGAGCAGGCAACGGCAAAGGATTACTTTAAAAAGCAAGCACTTCGTTTTTTAAAAAATAGTTTTTAATTGACTTTACAGAGAGGAAGGGAGCGGGAGAGCGAGAGAAACATTGATGAGAGACAAACATTGATTGGTTGCCTCCTCCACGCCCCCTACTGGGGATGGAGCCCAAACCTGGGCATGTGCCCTGACTGGGAATCCTACTGTCATCTCCAGGTTCAGACTGAGCCACACTGGCCAGGCAACAAACACTTGTTGATGTGACTCCTAATTTTGTAGAATCACAGTATCTGGCCTTTTCGAAGGGTAAACACTTAAATATCAAATTGCTAAGCCCCCGGTCTGCCTGCTTTTTCTGCATCTACTTCCCTTTCCCTTTTGTTCCTCCGACGCTTCTGTAAACAGCTCCTCGGATTAAAGAGAGTCTGTCTTCAATGCTTTGCACGTTTTCTCTTTGGTCAATTAGATCTCGATCAATACTTCCTCAAGGATTAACACTTTTTAAAGTTGCAATGAGTTAATAAAGCTACTTATGACCCATTTTTCCCCTTTGAAGATAACTTTGTACAATTTATGTTTCTGAAAGAGCAGCTCTATTTCCAGATTTTGGAAAGAGAGTCTTAAATTTACCATCACGTGCCACAATGGTCCCGCGGGACCATGGCTATTCCCATTGGCTCTGTTTTATTCTAGGGGCATCATCTGGGATAATTCTGAGGATGCTCACCAGAAAACATTTGATTGAAGGTCACTTCATATGAGACACACAAAAGCACAAATGAATTAAAACTAAGCAATAACAGATACCTAAGGGAAAACCAAGTATTTCATTGAAAATTTAAGAGAAAAAAGATGGATCAAATCACAGTTATAATAAGGACAAGAACTTATGATGTGCCAGGCACTCTGCTAAGTGATCACCGAATACACACACACACACACACACACACACACACACGCCTATGTGCAAATAATGTGTAGCAGA
This sequence comes from Nyctalus aviator, assembly GCA_036971965.1. Taxonomy (NCBI): domain Eukaryota; kingdom Metazoa; phylum Chordata; class Mammalia; order Chiroptera; family Vespertilionidae; genus Nyctalus; species Nyctalus aviator. The sequence goes on along the minus strand of CM072940.1, from coordinate 7,833,087 downwards.
AGCTCTTAAGGAACTTGTAAGTCGCCTGAAATGCGATCTACCTGACCTACTTCTCAACACTGAAACAGAAAGTACCTAAATCGATATTTCCTTTTTTGTATGTAATTGGGGAAACAGAGAATTTCCTTTATGCTGGGATTATGTGCATAATATCTCACTTCCCTCACGTATTGGGAAATGAGATGTTTTACAGAAGTTCATTTTCCTTATAAGTAAATCTCAGCCCTTAAGTACAAACTTTCAAAATCTGAACCATTTGGAAGGAAATCTTTCTAGCAAGTGCTACACACCTGTCTTCTCGCTCAGACGGTAATGAATGTAGCTGAAGCACTTCTGTGATGACTCTGACCACCCACATGGACATCAAAGACTGAAGTCTCTAATTCAGTAATACCCTGTGTGGTTCACGAGACAGAGGACCCTCACCCAGGTCTTATCCTTAACACCCCTCAGCGGCTCTGCTTTACCACTCCTTGGGTCTACTTTTGGGGTTCTTCTCCATTGTCCCTCAGTGACAGTCTTTCAAAAGTTACTTTGTGGATGTGTCTCTGACTCTGGAAAGTTAACTCCTAGCAAGCTCTGAGGAGAAGGGAGATACCCATGGCATATGGAACTCTGGATGAAGAAATTATAGCCAGTGACTGAGACAAGGGCTTAGTTTCAGATGAGCACATGACAATGAGCTGAGCATAAAGTTAAATGAGATTTGTGCCAGTTAATTCAACCGCTAAGTTTTGTTTATTTTTTTAGCACCTAGGATGCGCTTGAATTGAAATGGAGATGACACTGGAGTCCAACTTCAGTGCAGGTAAGATTGTGCGCGCACGTGCGCGCGCACACACACACACACACACACACAGTAGATAACCCATATTTGACAGCATTTGTAGGAAGGGCTGAAAGAGCAATTACAGAACCAAATTGTATAATGAATATACACTGGCTAAGTGCAGTCTGCCTTTAAATATATATATATATATATATATATATATATATATATATATATATATATATTTCACCCTCCTCTACCTTATCCACAATACCAAATCCATTGCAAGTCTTGTGAGCTTTACATCCAAGTTGATCTTTACCCATGTCAATATCTATGGCCATCAAATATTTTCTGCTATTATCTCACACCTGAGAAGAACAGTCACCTATTTTGATGTTCCCAAAGAATTCATTCTTCGTACTCAAGATAGAGGGTCATTTTTCAAAGACATACCGGATCATGTCACACACAATTAGTGATATGTCAGGCTTTTACCAAGCCCTACCAAGAAGAGAGTTCCCCATGCCCAAATCAGGAAGCATGTAAACATGTTGTGAGCATGAAATAGACACATGATGTTGGCCTTTCTGCATTTTATGCTTTTTGGTCCAGGTGTCAACATCCAATCACTAGATTTCAAGGTCAGGCCTAAGCAGGACACTGGGATGGTTTAGAGCTGGTGTCCACATATGCCCTCCAAAAAGGTGCCTTTGTGACTAGGCTGGGTAGTTCCTTTGATTTGGTTTTGCCAATATCATGAACTACAAAATCGCAAATTAAGGACACACAGCCAAACTTTCTCGTAAATTCCTGAACAGCAAGAGACATCATTTGAAGAGCACACTCCATTTCTTATCAATATATGCAAGCAGATTTCATAGCTTGTTACTCTTAGCAGACTTTGGAATTGAATAGGAAATGTTTCATATTATACTTCCATTCATATCCAAAAAACATGCATTTAGTAAGTAATAAGTTTCAAACATCTATTAATACAACAATTTTCAATGCCCTCAGATTCCCAAGGTGAGTAACAAAAACTAATGACTATAATCTAGTGGACTTTTAAAATAAAGTCTAAGGAGATAATTTCCTTTTCTGGCTCGAGTGCAGGACATATATGAATAGCTTTGGGAAAAGCAAAATGCCAGGTTCTGGAAAGGCCATGTGAGTATTTCTGAAATTATAAAACGCTTTATTATTTAAAATGTACTGAATCTTTGAGTTAGACATTAGCTACACGCTCTGTATGAGTTATTTCCATTATCTCTGGCAACACCAAGAAACAGAAACTGTGATTTGCCTTGCTATACAGTTGAGCACATGGAGTCTTAGAGAAGCCAAGCTATTTCTCAAGGTCAGATACATAGGAATTCAGGTGTGCAACCTGGCGACCACATCCCACTGCTGCTGCTACTCCTGTTAGCCACTGCCAGTCTCCTTTCTCTTCTAAATTATGTAAGGATTCCATTAACATAAAGAACTGATGGCATGGCTGCTGTGGCTCAGTGGTTGAGTGGTGACCTAGGAACCAGGAGGTCACAATTGTATTCCTAGTCAGGGTCCATACTGGCTCTCAGGGTCCATCCCCAGTAGGGGGCATGCAGGAAGCAGCCAATAGATGATTTTCTCACATCAGTGTTCCTCTCTCCCCTTGGCCCTTCCTCTCTTAAAAAAAAAAAATCAATAAAACATCCTTACAAAACAAAAAACAAACAAACATCTTCTGACCCTTGTAAGCAATTTAAATGAGTCTAATGAAAAGATTCACATAAATTTATTGAAAGTCAATTACCTAAAAGTATTATGCTTCATGCTTTGGGGATAAAAAGAATAAGACAATTTTCTTCTTCTTCTTCTCCTCCTCCTCCTCCTCCTCCTCCTCCTCCTCCTCCTCTTCCTCCTTCTCCTTCTCCTCCTTCTTCTCCTTCTTCTCCTTCTTCCTCCTTCTCCTCCTCCTTCTTCTTCTTCCTCCTTCTTCCTCCTTCTCCCTCCTTCTTCCTCCTCCTTCCTCCTTCTTCCTCCTCCTTTTTCTTTTTTGCATTAAACCTTTTGGTTGGCTTCTATCTGAGACGGAAGGGGTGAACAGCTTTGGGGGGGCCTTTCCCATGGCCCTGGGCCTCTGGAGGATCTCACTGTTGGCTGAATGCTCCTTGGAACACTCACTGGTGTTAAGGAGGATCCACCCAAGGGCTGGATCCTGGACCAAGGCCAGACCCACATGTCCAAGCCGGGTTTAGCGGGTGTGGACAGGAGAGACACAGCTGCACTTAAGTACGGACACTACTGGTCCTTATGCTGACCTTGACACTATGAACTAGTGCACCAAAAGGAAAAAAAAATGTCATCAATCTTTATTTGATTAATTAGAATAAAGATTTCACAACAAATAGAACGCTTTCAGTGAGATAGCAGCAATGAGTCACTTCCTATTTCAAGTTTAAATATCACAGATTAGAAACATCTGCCTTTATAACTTTTGCACAGGGCACTGTTTGCTTGCTGGTTTGCTGTGGATGCTCAGGAATGAAGGAAAGCCTTCCTCATTGATCTCCACATCCAGCCCCCAAATTCTGCATGTTAAGTGTGGATTAACTGAGACTTAGGAATCAATCAGCGTCTCAGTGGGAAACTCTTGGCACCTTAAATAGACAATGGGGAATAATTAGTGAAGGGACCATTCATGAAGATATCAGGGAGAAGGATCCATGATAATAAAGCATCCCCAGCCAGGACCAGCTAGGACTCCTGGGAGACCAATGGAAACATGGAGAACAGATTCCGGAATCTGGAGAAAGGGCTGAATTATCGAAAGGTCCACTGACTGGCCTTTGGTTGAGGAATGTGGCCCTGGAGCCCAGAGCCAGACAGAGGGAATCAAGCAGGGGAAGGGAGAGGAAGGAACAAGTTCTGAGATTTCTGTCTCTCTTCATCCTCTCCTCTCTTGCTGCTGCCCCTGCCCCTACCCATGGACAAACCAAGAGGAAGCCAGAGAGAGTGAGAAGAGGCCTAACGACATTGTGTATAAAGGTCAGCCTAGCACACAGGACTGAGAGGGGATGAATGGAGAGTAGACTAAGAGGCAAAAGGAAAACATCCCCCTAAGATTTTTTTTTAAAAATGCAAATTTATAGCATGAATGGACCTGTAGAGATTTATGCTAAGATAAATAAGCCAGTCAGAGAAAGATAAATATCACATGTGGTATCTAAAAAACAAACTGACAAATGAAATAGATCCAGAGACATAGAAGCATGGAACCAGTCTGTAGGACCTCAGAGGGAAGGTGAATGGGTGAGAAGAGATCAACCAAATAACTTGTATGCATCTATGCATAACCCAAGAATAGACAACAGGATGGTAAAGGCCTGGAGCAGAGGGTAGGGGTGGGTTAGAAAGGGGTCAATGGGGAAAAAGGGGGGAATGTATAATACTTTCAATAAAATTTTTAAATGTAAATTTAATTATACTGTACTGTATTGTATTTTTGGCCTTTTTTTTTTCTTGCTTATTCTCTTATGCTAATATTTCTAAGAGAGTGGTAAGAAAAGAGCATTACACTACGCGTTAAGGGGGATGGGGTTATTCAATCCTGTTTGATAAACTGTTTCTTTAATGGGTAATCCACAAAACGAACACCCAATTCCCACTGGTTGCCCGGTGTGAGCATTTTCAAATGTATCACCTTTCTCTTTCCATAACGGTGGAATTTTTAAGGTGTTTAATTTTCATAGGGAAGTGGAATCAAAATTGTCCACAGAAGGCATCCACTGGGATAGAGATCCGTGGGCCTCTTCCTCGTGTCATGTCAAATTGCATTTCCTAAGGTGCTCAATAGGCTGTCACACGGAACCAAGGAGGCGCAACTCAAGTACGACGCGATGTAAATTTAATACGAGATATCTCTGTTTAAACGGAGGAATCCTGTTTACTGTACGAATTAAACGGCGACACTTTAGTGTGTCATAAAAATAACATGCCTAGTGCATAGCGAGGCTCCAAACACATTTGTTTGTGTGTTGTTGTTTTTTTCCCCAGGACAGTATGGCGATGTGAATATCAACTGAGCGCCGATGATGATTGAATGTGGCAGATATGTCCCTGTGTGAATAGTTGATCCTTCAATTAACAGGGAAAAGAGAGAACAGCGCTCGCATTGTGGAATGATGCCTTATTACCGTTACGCTCTCCTAAAAATGGAATTGGCGTAATCTAAGAAAGAATGTGCTGGGGAAATTCTACCTGACAAACGGAGCGAGGTGTTTCATAAAAGTTACACGGGGTGTGCTCCCAACTGTCAGGCAGCTTCCTAAGTGACTTGCTGAATCCCATTACCACGTCTCCCATTAAAAACGGGGCTTTTCCAGGAAAGGCAACAGAAGCACACTGTGACTTCTTAAAAATAAATGCATTTCAAAATAAAAGTTTCTTTAAAAAAAAATACACACAGTCATTTCTTTAAAACGAGAGAAGAATCAAAATAGAGATCTTAGGAATATTAAATATTAGCACGAGAACGAGTCAAAGTAACAAAAACATATATTTTCACATAACTAGATGGAAATCTGTATTACGATCATTTCCATGAAAAGTGGATGTATACAGAAGTGAGTAAAACCATGAATTTTTGAGTCATTCACATCTTGTTTGTGTTACAATGCTACTTAATTTGTTGTCTTGTCTTGATAATTAAGTTGGTTAGTATTTATAAACTGGAGTTTCCACATTTGAATGTGGAAATAACAATACCTATTTTATGGGCTACTGATGAGAGTTAAGTGTCTGGCACATAGCTACAAATGGCAGCTATTGTTATTGCTATTACTATTATTTGTGTTCGCAGGAAATCAAATCCTTTCTTTGCATGAGAGGAGTACTTAATATTTACATGTACACCTTCATATTCCTAGGTTATAAAAATGTATTTACCTTCTCTATCACAATCAGTGTCCTCAAGATAGCATATATTGGATGTGCATAAAAAGATTTATAGTCCATTGGTTTCTCTGAACTAATATATATATATTCAAAAAATGGAACTAATCATTTTAATAGAATTAATTGTCTTCATGGTACTAATTTTAAATCTGCAAAAATAATTAACTTCCTGAAACTTTTCTGTTCTTATTGATATTGCCCCTCTCTGGATACACAGCCATGAATTCATTCTCACAAAGCTTAGGCCTTAGTATCTGGAAATAAACGTTTTGCTCGCTCTTGAAGTCTGCCTAGCTCAAGTCGGCATAATACCAGATGACAACCAAGTTATATGTCATTATTTGTCCTAGCAGGAAATGAACCCGGAAGGCTAGCTTATGACAATGCTTCTGTGGTTTCCTTGACCGCTCTTTCTTTGCTGGAGACCCCGGGACCCTTGTCTAACTTAAGGGGGGGGCCAAGTCCCTTGTCCCTTTTTTACCACGCCCATCTTCATCATCACATCCTGATGGTGGCAACCACACGCCCTTTCACATGGAGGCAGCCAAGACCTCCGGCCTCATGAGCGGCCTCTCTTTGGACTATGAACCAATGAGCAGGCTGACGTCAGGGGTCTGGACCTCCCAGAGCACACGTGGAGGCTGCAGCAGGCTGGGGGGAGTTGCCTTCCCCTCACCTGGGAGATCATCCCCCCTCAGTTACACATCTATGAGATGCGCTGTAAATGTGCACTTGTGTGTGTTGTATGATTGTGTACATATATGCCTCTCCCAGCAACGCAATTACCATTTTATTAATGTCTCTATCTTCAGCAAACATGAATGCATTCAACTGCTGCTTAATGCCCACCCACTCACACCCAGTACCCCGCCAAGGTCTCAACCTGAGTTAGAGCCTAGAGATAGGGCATAGAGGGGTGTGTGAAATAGTCACCCGCATTTTGATGACCAAGTCAATGGAATGTTTCCAATAATCAGATCAACCCTCTCGAGGCAATGGGCAGTAGACAGCAAATGCTGGTCAATTTGGGGACAGTAAAGAGAGAATTAGAGAAGAGAAGAAAAAACAGTGTAATGAAATGATTACTTTTCAAGTATCGAATAATTTTCCCATAAGAAACATTGTAAGTTTCTGATGAGATGAAACACTGGACTATAGAATGTGATGAAAGTGTTGATACACATCCCCGAGTCCCCCAAAATCTTATTGTTCAATGAGTACATTTTAAAAATGCTTTTAAATGCACAAAACTGTACGTAACGATTCTGTGAAACACAGGAAGTATTTCTCTCTTCAACTTATGATTCCGAATGCAGCTGGAAAGCCAGCTGCAACTAGCCACTGGCATAAAGGCAAGTGCTCACTGGGCAAATCATCTCATAGCATTTAACAACTCTCCAATTGGAATAAATCATTAATATTCCCATTGCCACCCGTGGACTAGATTTCTTTGTGGAGCATGAAGTATGACAAGATTTTTTCACTGTTTAATGTAAGTATCAAATGGACATCCATTTATTTTTATTAGAAAATTTGTTATAGTGCAGGAATAACTTCACTAGCAGGGATAACTACTCACTCTGAGTAGCAAAGCTCTCTCCACTACCTCCAACATATCTACTGCATTTGCCAAAAATTTAATTAAAATGAGATGACGGGAATAATTAATATCATAATAAACATAGACAAACTAATGAAATTGCACTTTTTTCTTTCATTCTTTTTGTCTAGGCTCAAAGAGGCCATATCAATGTTCAGTAATGAGTTTCTTGCAACAGTTTCTATGAGATTAAAAGTCTTCTTGATATTTATCTTAAGGAGGAACAAAATGTGATGTTATAGATAAGCTTCTGAGGTTTGGAACAATGACCCTATGCTGTGTGAAACATAACAATACTGTCCATCAATAAGTCAAGCAATTTCCATGCCGAGTTATAACAAAAACTCTTTATAATAAGATTTTATTCTGGCAAACTTTAACTTGCTAACAACTCTCTAAATTACTCAAAGATGTGTATACCACTTAGAAACATATACAGTCTCTTTCACCTGAGGCAAGTGTAAATGTAAACATATATTTAATGTATGCACTGTTTAAAAACAGCACAATGAAGTATCTACAAATATATTAAACACATGGAGGTCCTAGTGATCTCTGTTAAGATAAACTTATGGAATCAAAAGCAGTTTGAAATGCAATGTGTGCATGAACTTTCTGCCTCTCTGCTTCTCTCTCCAGAGAGAATGAATGACTGCTGAAAACAGTAAGTCATCGCAAACACAATGGCAATGCCACAGGGGCCTTCTTCCGGAATTCTCGCTGGTTCTCCTCACCTCTCCGGGAACATGCTAACAGGAGGATGCAGTACACAGGAACTATCAAAAGGGAGCACTTTTGAGCCACTAAAATCGTGTGTCAGCCCGAAAACCACGATCTCGCAACTACAGGCAAAGATGCTATCTCAGGGACTTTATGTGCTAAGATGATCATTAAAAATTAAGCTCCGTGTATACGCTGCCATTCGGACTATTCATTTACCTTTGCTAATCATCTTTCTGACTGCAGGCTAAAGGAGTTCATTCACTCACCGTTCGGATGCTGGGGCTCTGTCCAGGAGATGTTGAAGGAGTGGGGTGAGTAGGAGTTCACTGTTGGGGCAGCCACGCCTTCCGGTGAGCAATCCTCTGTCCATGCCTCACTGGACTCACTCACTGTGCACCCCCCTCCTGTGCAAGCCTGAACAGAAATGGGGGGGGAGCACATTTTATTCTGCGTCCCAAAAGTTTAGCAGGGCATTGAAGAAAAGTAATTCGTACTATGAGTTCTGAGGATTCTTTGAAATAAAGCTTTCTTTATCCCACAAAATAAATGTGTTCCACATTACTACAGGGTGACCAACATATTTAAAGTAGAACCGTGTAATCAAATACAACATTTGATTTACAAAAAATAAAAAAAATCAAATATTTCTCATAAATCAGTAGCAAAGGCACTGTTGAGCAGCAGCCTACTGGCTTACAGGGTCAAATAACTACTTATGTGCCCCAGGAAATGGGCTTTGTTACCCGGATGACAAACCTAAAAGGGTCACAGGACCCCCTTCCTCCCCGCCCACCACACACACCGCCTAATAAGGTACCACTAACGCCAGAAATGAAAGGAAACGTCTGTGTGCACTTTCATCATAAATTCCAAATCATCCCCAAATTAACGTTTAATAAGAGTATTAGGAAAATATCTTCACTGCCCAAGTTGCTGGGTAAGCATTTCTGCAGGAAACTGAGACAGACACAGAGGAGATTTCTAGACTGAATTTGCTGGCAAATGTTAGCAACTCTATCTTTACACAAATAACACAGATACCTGAGAACTGCACTTAAGCTCTGTGCAGCGTCTCTCTAGGTTACAACTGATATTTGCACGATGAAATGTAAGGATCTTTCAAGAATGCACTAAATGTTACTAAATAAGTAAGAAAAGGAAGAAAAGAATCATAGGACAATGTAAAAAGCAGACATTTGGTTCCTTTTCATGAAAGGTAGATATTACTAATATAAACAGTTAAAATATGCCTGTATCCTTTGGGCCTGGGCCTGCTTTTCAATATATTTTATTGATTTTTTACAGAGAAGAAGGGAGAGAGATAGCTAGAAACGTCGATGAAAGAGAAACATCGACCAGCTGCCTCTTGCACACCCCCTCCTGGGGATGTGCCCTCAACCAAGGTACATGCCCTTGACTGGAATCGAACCCGGGACCTTTCAGTCCGCAGACCGATGCTCTACCACTGAGCCAAACCGGTTTCGGCCTGGGCCTGCTTTTCAGTTTGATAATGAGGGGATGACCTTTGATACTGAAAGCAGACACTACCCTGGTCCCTGAAGACAGGAGAAAAGTGGCTGATTTTTAGAGATTTTTTTTTTATAGTGAAGTTTAATATTTGCGAAATCATCGCAAACAATTTATTACAGGTACAAATGACACTATATGGCCAATGGACAAGGAGAGCTACCTTGCGTGCTAAGGTAAAAATACGACAGTGAGCCCAGGTTTTGGGACTGCATTGAGATCGGGGACCCAATTAATGTCGCTGGGCTGCCTCTGATGCTCAGCTGTGGCGTATGCATATGTATGGGAGAGAGAGGCCATCCTCCTCCCGAGAACAGATTTCTTTGCAAACAAAGAAGGGTCAATTGACATTGTGGACAAACCCCGACTCAAAACTGGAGGACATGCTACTGGGAGCTCAAGAGCAATCCGAACATTGGAAAAAGGAAGATTCAAACATTTCCAACGTGTTGAACATCCACCAGATAACATGGCTAGAAAGGAGGCCACTGGGGACAGTGGGGTCATCATGGGAAAGTGGCCAAAGAGCCTTCTTTCCAATCCCCAGAAAGAGACAAACCCATCTTCTCCCCGAGTTCTGACTGGGGAGGGGGAAAAGGTTGCATCATCTTATTGTTAAGCTCCGACCTCCATGGGGTTTAATTCCGACCAGCTACTTATCACTGTTCTTTTTCTTAGCCATAACCTCAGGTTTTCCCCTGTGAACTCTCCCCAAAGAAACACTGCATTATGGGACATCAGACCATGTGTTTTTAAAAACAGAGTGTGAATGGAAATGTACTTGGTGTTGAGAATTTGGGGGTGTCTTCTGGGGTAAACAAAGACAGCCTCTGGTTTGGGAGGACTGTTCTTTGGGGTGTCAGGGAAGATCCATGACAAAGTAATGTGACAGAGAACTTCGTAAGGAGCTAACGAGTTCCTGAGGTCATTTTTTCTTGTAAACGAATGAAGCAGAATTTATCAAGGGGCTGCTGAAATGACAGAATTACCTGCACGATGTTTTGGATTTCCCCCACATTGTTGATGCAGGCATTTGGAGGTGTGGAGAGAGCGCAGTACACTAGCTCATTGCCATTTATAGGGAAATACATGCTCTTAAGGTTGCATCCCAAATGATCTAATAACTGATATCATCTCAATGAAATGGGGCCCATTAGCATCTGGTTTGACCTGCCAGCACCAGAGCCACTATGTTCAATGCAACTGAATGCTCCTTACAATTCTGGTTTGGAAAATCTAAATAAAATAGTGGGGTTGACTAAAGATGCCTTTTTTTGAAATGGCAAAGTCCTTGAAAGCCTCTGAGCCATTAAAATAAGGTGGTCTCTATCCATCTCCCACAGCATTCATTAGTTAGAGCCATTTAACAAAATGCAAAGTCCTGATACTACCCTGGAGTGATGAGTGATTTCTGACCAAATAGGGGATTCACTTTTGGTCTAATGGAATGTGTGACCAATAAAAGTATATCAACTGTTTTTGAAAGCATGCCTATTAGGAATATCCAAAACTAGCCTTCTCTTTCCAATCACCTGTTTCCAGATAAGTAGGGTCTGAGGATGTTAATAATGTGGTATATAATAAAGTACAAGGAAAAAAGAGCAAGGCCAGATTACCTACAAATGACCATTTAAAAAGGTCATTTCCAAGAGTCACTTCCAATAATCCTTCCAGGAAATATATGTAACACTCAATGTTCATCAAGAGGCAATGTCTAGCTATAATATAAAAATTATCAAACCACACATATCTTGTGTATCTCGCTATCTTCTTTAATTGCTGGCACTGTTTGTATTAGGGACAACCACCCTTCAGGACACTATTTGTCCAGGGTAACAACACAGTGTGCCGTTTCTTTTAGTGGAACGAACACATTTAAAACCACATAGTCCCCGATTCTGATGTTTTACAACAAATTAATTCATGTCAGAAGCCCCAGATTCTTTATGAAATTAACGTGCTTAGTGTTCGTTCACTCAAGAACCATTCACTGAGCTTTCAGATTCCACCAGGCAGTGTGCTTGACTCGGCACACAGGATTTTGAAAGACACAGTCTCTAGCATTCAAGTTTATAATCCAGTCAACAAGGAAAATCAAATGAAACCAAGTGAAGTGACTCACTTGCTCTGAGTTTAGAGTGAATCAAAGCTGTTCCCACTCCCATGCATTTGCCTCTATTCTAACTCCTGCTTAAAGGCGTTGTGGGACACGTAGTCAACATGTTAAGATGATCTATGATGGCAGCTCCACTTGCGTGAGATGAGGGATCGCCATCTACTAACCTAACCACCTGAAAGCCAGTTATGATGTTGAAACTGTGAAATATATGATAATCCCTTAATTAACCAAGGTAAACCTAATATTCTGGTTCACTGCATTTACTTGTTAACAAAGTTGAGTTAAAAAAAACACAAACCTTTAAGTTGAGTACACTTCCTGAACATATGTCATAGTAAAATAAAAAATAGTCTGAGCAAATGTATTTCCCTAAAAGAGTTAGGACAAGACTTCCACATCTTTACAATCTTGTACCAACATGATTCAGGGGCTGACAGATGTCATCTGACTCCACAGAATTGTATGGGGGTCACCTTTGTAGCATCATAGAAATTTGGGACTTAAAGAGACATTAAAAAAAAGCATTTAGCCCTTCCCGGAGCTACCTGCCGGCTTGGACAGGGAAACCTCGCCATCTTGAGAGGAAGATAGGATCTTGTCAGAGGCCTGAATATCCACAGCCGCACCGACCACCAAGCAGCTGTGATCCCCAGAACGCGGATCCCAGGCGGCGCGAACACCCGGCCCCACAGGAGTGCCCCACTGCTCGGCAAGAAGGTCAGTTTTCCCCTGAGAGGGTGGAGAGCGGTCGTGGCGAAGAAAAAGGGCTGTGCGCACAGGGCGCGCGGAAGCTGGAGACAAGGGCGGCGATTATAAGTGATTATAAGTGGAAGCCCCAGTGTTGGGTGGGTGTCACCCGTGAAAGTGGACGGGGCTCCTAACAGGGGAGATATCTAAAGAGCAACACATTTGGATCTGCCGCGGAGGGATATCCGACAGTTGCGGGAGATTGCAGTTGCTCGGGCCTGCCCCTCCCCCCTCCGTAGATCCTGCTTCAGAGAGGACTGAAAAAAAAAAAAAAAAAAGCTGAGAGGCTCTAGAGTCCGGGAAGTCAACCTAGAAACACTGCCCCCAGCGGCTAATTTACAAATTGACTCTAGTGTAATAAAAACAAAGCAAAACCGCCCTGAAAATCAGGACTGGATCATAACAATAGAGGAAGCCAACGACCTTCATTACTGCAAATTTTATTTAAATTTAAATTTTTTTTTTTTTTTTTAATTTTTAAATTTTTGTTTTTTATTTTTGTTCTCATTATTTGCAACATTTACTTAAGAAACTTTTTTTTCTCACTTGATTTTATCTTTATAATTACTACATTGTATACGTAATCAACACTATTACTGCTACTAATTTACTTTTTTCATCTTATTTTCTTTTGTTTATTTTTATTATTATTTTTTCATCATAGTATATATATATATATATATATATTTTTTTTTATTTCAGGATTACTGTCCTACAGTCTTTATCTATCTTTCCTTCTCCAACGCTTTATTCTATCTCAACCCTACCTTTATGCCTTCACCCTCTTTCTGATCTTTTCCTTTGCTACACCGTTTATCTTAACCCTTCCTGCTCTAGATTTTCCCCATTCCTTCTGTCTATTCCCTCCTAAAACTTCACCCCACTTGTATATATCTAATTTCCAACTACCTGCTCCAAGCCCATTCACACCTCCCTCGCAGTTGTCCTAAAAACAAAACAAAACAAAAAACAGTCTTTCTCTCTAACTCTTTGAAGTTGTATGTTAAATGGTAACTATACTGAAGTTGTATGCTTTTTTTTTTATAAGATTAATTTGTCTATTCTTTTGGTTTGATTGTATGTTGATGTTAGCTGGGTTCTAGTCAACTTTATTGGTGGTTATTAATATTACAAACACATTTCTATTCAGTGCCTTGCGTGTTGTACCTGGTTGTGTTGTATTTTGTGCCTTTAAATCAAAGCAGAAGAGAGAGAACTACACAACCAGACATCCTAAATAATGGGGAGACCCAAAACCAGCCCGCATATGAAAGAAAAGCAGGCTTCACCAGAAAAGGAAGCAAATGAGCTAGAAGCAAGCAACCTATCAGAGCAAGAATTCAGAGTAATGATCATAAGATGGCTAAAAAGAATGGAAGACAAATTTGATAATATGAGTAAGAACCAAGAGGAAATGAAAAATGACATCGCTACTGTAAAGAACTCAATAGAAAGCATCAAGAGTAGATTAGAAGAGGCAGAGGACCGCATCAGCGAGCTAGAAGACAAGATGGAAAAAAATACCCAATTAGAACAGCTTCTGGAAAAAAAAATTAAAAAACAGGAGGAAAGTCTAAGGGAACTTTGGGACAATACAAAACAAAACAATATTAGAATAATAGGGGTTCCAGAAGGAAAGGGAATTGAGGAAGACATGGAAAACGTATTTCAAGAAATAATGACAGAAAACTTTCCTGAGATAGAGAAGAAAAAACCCACACAAATCCAAGATGCTCGCAGAGTCCCAAGCAAAATGAACCCCAGAAAACCGACCCCTAGACACATTATAATTAAGCTGGCAAACACCAACGACAAAAAAAGAATTTTAAAAGCAGCCAGAGAGAGACAGAAAGTTACATATAAAGGAACCCCCATCAGACTAGCAACTGACTTCTCCACCGAAACTTATCAGGCCAGGAGGGAATGGGATGAAATATACAAAGTCATGCAAAGGAAGGGTCTGAATCCAAGAATACTGTACCCTGCAAGGCTATCAATCAAAAGTGAAGGTGAAATCAGGAGCTTCCCAGACAAAAACAGACTAAGGGAATTTATCTCCACCAAACCAGCAATGCAAGAAATGCTAAAGGGTCTACTGTAAAATTAAAGAAATAGAAAGCAAAGAAGGAACACAGGGGTATAGAATAAAGATGGCGTCAAATAAGTATCTATCAATAATAACCTTAAATGTAAATGGACTAAATGCTCCAATCAAAAGACATAGGGTAATGGATTGGATAAGAAAACAAGACCCATATATCTGTTGTCTACAAGAAACCCACCTCAGGAAAAAAGATGCACACAGACTGAGGGTGAAGGGTTGGAAAAAGGTTTACCAGGCAAATGGAAATGAAAAAAAAGCTGGGGTAGCAATACTTATATCTGACAAACTAGATCTCAGAGTGAAGGACATAACAAGGGATAATGAAGGCCACTTCATAATACTAAAGGGAGCAATCCAACAAGAAGAAATAACCCTGGTAAATATATATGCACCCAATACGGGAGCACCCCAATATATAAAAAAACTGCTGGAGGACATTAAGGGAGAGATTAATAGCAATACAATCATAGTAGGAGATTTTAATACCCCACTGTCACCCTTTGACAAATCATCTAAACAAAAAATCAGCAAAGAAATATCAATTCTAAATGACTCGCTAGACCAGATGGAATTAGTCGACATCTTCAGAACATTCCACCCCAAAGCCACAGAATATACATTTTTCTCAAGTGCACATGGGACATTCTCAAAGATAGACCACATTTTGGGACATAGGCAAAGTCTCTTCAAATTCAAGAAGATAGAAATCATATCAAGCATCTTCTCAGATCATAGTGGCATAAAACTGGAAATTAACTACAATGAAAAAAATCCAAAGAAATCAAACACATGGAGACTAAACAGCATGCTTTTAAACAAGGACTAGAGAAATCAAGGAAGAGATTAAAAACATCCTGGAAACAAATGACAATGAAAACACAACTATCCATAATCTATGGGACACAGCAAAAGCAGTTTTGAGAGGAAAGTTCATATCCCTACAAGCCTATTGCAAGAAACTAGAAAAAATGGTAACAAATGATCTAACTCTACAACTCAAAGAGTTAGAAAAAGAGCAACAAGAAAACCCCAGTGTAAGCAGAAGGAAAGAAATAACAAAAATCAGAGCGGAGATAAACGACATTGAGACCAAAGAAACAATACATAAGATCAACAAAACCAAGAGCTGGTTCTTTGAAAGAATAAACAAGATAGATGGTCCTCTAGCCAGGCTAACCAAGAAACAAAGAGAGAGGACCCAAATAAACAAAATCAGAAACGAAAGAGGTGAAATAACAACAGACCCTACCGAAATACAACGGATTGTTACAAAATACTACGAACAACTCTATTCCAAAAAACTGAACAACCTGGAGGAAATGGACATATTCCTAGAAAAATACAAACTTCCAAAACTCAATCAGGAAGAATCTAAAAATCTCAATAGGCCAGTGACTTGGGAAGAAATTGAAACAGTCATCAAAAAGCTTCCAATAAACAAAAGCCCAGGACCAGATGGCTTCACAGGAGAGTTTTACCAAACATTCAAGGAAGAACTAAAACCTATCCTCCTCAGACTATTCCAAAAAATTCAAGAGGAAGGAACACTTCCAAACTCCTTCTATGAAGCTAGCATCACCCTAATACCAAAACCAGATAAAGACAACTCAATGAAAGAGAATTACAGGCCAATATCCCTCATGAACATAGATGCCAAAATTCTCAACAAAATTCTAGCAAATCGGCTCCAGCAGAGCATCACAAAGCTCATACACCATGACCAAGTCGGATTTATTCCAGGAATGCAAGGTTGGTTCAATATCCGCAAATCAATAAATGTGATACATCACATAAACAAATTGAAAGATAAAAATCATATAGTCATATCAATTGATGCAGAAAAAGCATTTGATAAAATCCAACACCCTTTCCTGATAAAAACTCTCAACAAGGTGGGAGTACAAGGATCATACCTCAACATAATAAAAGCTATATACCATAAACCCACTGCCAACATCATACTTAATGGGCAAAAACTAAAACCATTCCCTCTAAGAACAGGAACAAGACAGGGATGCCCACTATCACCACTCCTCTTTGACATAGTACTGGAAGTACTAGCCATTGCAATTAGACAAGAGGAGGAAATAAAAGGCATCCAAATTGGAAAAGAAGAAGTAAAGTTATCCTTATTCGCAGATGACATGATATTGTATATAAAAAACCCAAAAGACTCCATTAAAAAACTAATTGACTTAATAAATGAATTTGGCAATGTAGCAGGATACAAAATCAACGCCAAGAAATCTATGGCATTTCTATACACCAACAGTGAACTTATAGAAACTGAGACTAAAAAAGCAATTCCATTTACCATCGCACCAAAAAAATTAAGATACCTAGGAATAAACTTAACTAAGGAAGTAAAGGACCTATATGCGGAAAACTACATGACACTGAAAAAAGAGATAGAGGAAGATGTAAACAGATGGAAGAACATACCATGTTCATGGATTGGTAGAATCAACATCATCAAAATGTCCATACTTCCTAAAGCAATCTATAGGTTCAATGCACTCCCCATTAAAATACCAACGGCATATTTCACTGACCTAGAAAGAACTCTCCAAAAGTTTATTTGGAACAATAAAAGACCCCGAATAGCCACAGCAATTCTGAGAAAGAAGAGTAAAGTAGGAGGGATCTCAATACCAGACTTCAAACTGTATTACAAAGCCACTGTTCTCAAAACAGCCTGGTACTGGCACAAGAACAGACATATTGATCAATGGAATCGAATCGAGAACCCAGTTATCAACCCAAATCACTATGCTCAATTAATATTTGACAAAGGAGGCATGAATATACAATGGAGCCAAGACAGTCTCTTCAATAAATGGTGTTGGGAAAATTGGACAGATACATGCAAAAGAATGAAACTAGATCACCAACTTACACCTTACACAAAAATAAACTCAAAATGGATACAGGACTTAAACATCAGACGGGAAACCATAAAAATACTAGAAGCATCCACAGGCAACAAAATCTCAGACATATGCCAAAAGAACTTCTTCACTGATACTGCTCCTAGGGCAATGGAAGCTAAAAAGAAAATAAACAAATGGGACTACATCAAAATAAAAAGCTTTTTTACAGCGAAAGAAACCATCAACAAAACAACAAGAAAGCCCACGGTGTGGGAGAACATATTTGCAAATGTTACCACTGATAAAGGTTTAATCTCCATCATCTACAAACAGCTTATACATCTAAATAAAAAGAAGATGAATGATCCAATTAAAAAATGGGCAATGGACCTAAATAGAATATTTTCAAAAGAAGACAGAAGGAAGGCCAAAAGGCACATGAAAACATGCTCAAAGTCACTAATTATCCGAGAGATGCAAATCAAAACAACAATGCGGTACCATCTCACACCTGTCAGAATGGCCAACATCAACAAATCAACAAACGACAAGTGTTGGCGAGGTTGTGGAGAAAAAGGAACACTCGTGCATTGCTGGTGGGAATGCAGACTGGTGCAACCACTGTGGAGAACAGTGTGGAGTTTCCTCAAAAAATTGAAAATGGAACTCCCATTTGACCCAGCAATCCCACTGCTAGGAATATATCCCAAGAAGCTAAAAACACCAATCAGAAAGGATATATGCACCCCTATGTTCATAGCAGCACAATCTACAATAGCTAGAATCTGGAAACAGCCCAGGTGCCCGTCAGCAGATGATTGGATCAAAAAACTATGGTACATCTACACAATGGAATACTATGCTGCCATAAAAAAAAAAGGAATTCTCATCATTTGCAGCTACCTGGATAGAACTAGAGAACATCATGCTGAGTGAAATAAGCCAGTCAATGAAAGAGAAATACCACATGGCCTCACTCATTTATGGGTATTAAAGAACATATTTAACTGACAAACCAAAAGTCAGATATAAAGACAGTAAAGCAACAAGCAGACTGTAAAATTACAGCAGGGACAGTAGGGAGATCTGGGGGGGATAAGAGATCAACCGAAGGACTTGTATACATGCATATAAGTACAACCAATGGACATAAACTCTGGGGAGGGAGGGTATGTATGGGAGGGGGGGAGTTAAAATATGTACACAGATAATAATTCAATAAAAAAAATATTAAAAAAAAAAAAAAAAAAAAAAAAAAAAAAAAAAAAAGCATTTAGTTCAAAAATCCTAATTCTAGGCTTGAAAAACATCAAACTCAGTGCAGTTAAGTAAATCTGCCTTAGGCCACACAGTTGGTGGCAAAACCGGAACGGAAACTCAGGGGAGTGGAATCACAGTGTAGTGTCATTTATTTTTCAAGGTATTACAGATTCATAAAACACAGAGAGACTCAGGTGGGTTTCCATGGATTGCACAGCTCTGAGAGTAGACTTGTTTTGTGTCATTTGTCTCCTGATAAAAACCAAGAGTTTAACAATTAATTCCGGTTGCTTTCAAGTAGTAGAGAAGTTTCCAGATGCTGATATGACGACTCTTTTGAAAATAGTGTGGATTTGTGGATTTGCCTCTGAAAATCCAGGTAGTATGCTTCTAACACAGTGGGTGATAAACTGAGTGATGAAGGATGCAGGTCATCAGCCCGCCTGGCGTATGGAACATCTAGGCAGCCAGAGTCAGTGCGGACAGCGCTCTGAACATTGTCTGATTGCCCTTGTTTTATGGTGTCAGGTCAGGCACTTAGCAATGGTTGAATGTAGTTTATTCTCTCTTGGTATAATATTTAGAGCATTCAAGAGCATGTTAAGTAAAATGAATGCATACACAGTGTCTACATAAATGTAAATTTATTCATAATCAAGAGCGGAATATTTTCTATGGCATTTATCAAAGCAAATATCCTTATATAGGTATTGCTATAAAATGAAGAGTGCGTTTAAAACAAATAGGGACAATCTCATGTTTATATTCAGTTATTTTCAGATGTGCTATTAAACTTAAAAAAGATTATATTTCATCAAAAAACAAAAGGAATAAATTCCACGGTAATATCAAGGTCTTTTAAAAGACCTTCGCATAAAAGTGCAATTTTGCATGAAAAAAAAAAAAGAAAAAGGCTATTGTCTATCTACAGAAATCTCTAAACTATGTTGGTTCTAGGGTTTTATTACGTGATGGTCCTTCTGAGGTAGAAGTGTGACATAAACTGGAATATAATAAGGATCAAGAATATCGGGGGCTGAAACCGGTTTGGCTCAGTGATAGAGTGTCGGTCTGCGGAATAGAAGGTCCCAGGTTTGATTTCGGTCAGGGGCATGTACGTTGGTTGCGGGCCCATCCCAGGTAGGGGGTGTGCAAGAGGCAGCTGGTCGATGTTTCTCTCTCATTGACGTTTCTAGCTCTCTCTCTCTCTCCCTTCCTCTGTGAAAAATCAATAAAATATATTTTAAAAAAATATCGGGGGATCATTGAAACCTTCATTAAAAATATAAGACCTACATTTTCATACTGTGCATTGTTTTTCAAATGAATACAAGTTCCATGGGAAAATAACTTGATTAATCCAGGAATTTTGGAAAAAGCTCTCAACAATTATGACGTTCTGCAAATAATAAAAAAAGTAATTTCTGATTATCCTAAATTAGATTTGGAAAACCTACTGACTTAGATTATTATCCTATCATTTTGCATAATATGAAATAAATGTATTAGATCAACATCATTCACATTTAGGATGTGGAGTGAGTTTACAGAGGGAATAGTGATACATGAGGGTTTTTTTTTTTTTAGTTTGTGTTTTCCTAAGTGAAGGAGGGAGAGAAGATGGGATAAAGGGAAGGGAAACAGCAGGCACAGAAAGGGGGCAGAGAAAGTGATAAAATAAAGCAAACTTACTCCGAGCTTGAGAAGATATTTGGTGCCAGGCAACAGGTATTGCAGTGTGTGGTTCTGAAAAAGCTCTGTGCTGTTATAGATGACATCCCAGATGGTAAAGTCATGCGTGTGATTTGAAATATATAATAGATAGCGCTCCAGAATTCCATTTAGTCTTCCTGGCTGTGTCCACCTAGGCACGGAAAAGTACACATGATTATCCTCATTCCTCTAAGTCAGGCCTGATGGGCACAACCTCCACAGGACAGGTGTGAATCTGGATTTAGGCCACAGTAAAAATACACCCTGAACACTCAAAGCAATTCATTTCACAAACAACCACCAAATAGTTATTAAATGTGTATTCTGAATGATATAAAGAAAATAAGGCCTAATGCCTGTTCTCTAGTTACTTATAATTTTAACTAGAGGCCCGTTGCACAAAATTCGTGCAAGAGTGGGCTTTCATTCCCCCAGCTGCCAGCACTGGCTTCCCTCCAGCACCCAGGACCCGGGCTTCCCTTGCAGCCTGGGGTCCTCTGAAAGGTTATACAGTCTAATTAACATATACACTTCTATTATTATAGATTAGATAATAATGCAAAAATGTCTGAGTATTTGACTTTTAAGTATTTTCAAATGTTTTTACTGCTTTTTTAAAGAGAGATAAGAATAGAGAGAGATAGAAACATCAATGATGAGTTTCATCAATTGGTTTTCTCCTGCATGCACCCCTATGGGGATCGAGCCTGCAACCCAGGCATGTGCCTTGACCAGAAATCAAACTGTGACCTCCTGATTGATGGGTAGATGCTCAACCAATTAAGCAACACTGCTCAGGTGAGCATTTTATTTTGAACTAAAGCCAAAGAACAAAATTTGGGATAAGTAAAACATCTGTGCACTTATAGAAAAGAGAGGAAAAGAGAATAACGTTAACAGTCTCGAAAAGGGTACTTATGGAATGGTTAATAAGCAATTATAGAATACACTGAAGCTATGAATTGAAAGGGTTGAATAGTGCAGTAAGACTTCTCGAATGAGGTGTCATGTGACTCAGATGCACGACTGAGTCACTGACAGATAGTGGGTTTGGTAGGAAGAGTAGAGTGCACTCCACACAAGGGTTACGATGTGTCCGTGAGCATGATCTGGACAAGTCATGGAACAGACAGAAATCGGTAAACTTAGAAATACTTAGGAGTAATGGGAAATCTTTGGAGTAAATAATGTGGGATTGACTTAGGGCAAAAAGGAGAGCCACTGGGAGAGTTCAGATTAGGGACAATGGGATACGAGTAATGTCGTTCAGCTTGAATGAATATCTCAATTTATTGAGTCCGAGCTCTTCTTTCATAGGTGAGAAATTGAGACAGAGAGATGAATATAAACAGTAATAACTGCTGGTAAGAGAGGTTTAACTCAGTACTGCAATATACCTTGTACCTCTTGTATTAGGAAGTGGATAAAAACCACTAGTATAAAAAATGATTCAAAGTTGCCAAAAGCTAAAAGTTCCTTTCTGACTTCAACTCCAAAGGAACATGAAGGTCCCAGTTTACCCTCAAAAAGAAAATGTACACTTATACTAATTCCAGGCGAGCACAAACAATGCCTCTCATCTACAAAGCTCAAGGCGGCCGGGTGAGTGGTCAGTTTGCCCCTCAGCGAGGTTTGCACAGAGGCTGTGTACACACGCAGCCCGGCCTGATTGCATAAAGACAAAATGGAAATTAACTTGGCAAGGGATAATCAAAGGCTCCCAGCACCACCGAACTAATCACTCCTATGCATTTAATCACAATGAAATTAATTCTGTGTCACAAGCCCTTCCCTTGATTGAACTCGCTGGGATTCCTGCACCAAGCCCCGCGTGACAAACAATATTGCTACTCACTGTGCGTGTACAGTTCTGGAATCCAGGACGGTCAGAACCGGGGGCTTCACGTGTTCCGGCGGCAGCTGTGCCGTGTACAACATCACCAGGGAGCTGTTCCCACAGCCCACACGTGTGCACGCACACAGAAGAAACTGGTGGGCAGAGAACACTGCCAAATCTAGGGGATGGGGGAAACAAGAACGGATTTGCAATCAGACTTTTTATTCCCAGGATCTCACTCCCTACTTCTTACCGCTGTGAAAGGAAAGCTTCAAGTGAGAAATCCATAGCCATCAAAATCAATGCCAATAAAACAGAGACTGTTTCGCCCCCTTAAATATATGATGGCTATTTTTAAATAGACAGGTGTCAGTCAAACTCTTTGCTTCACTTTTCATTTGAACGGTTTGACTGCTTTCTCGAATGTCCCTGGCCAGGCAAATCGGTTTCTGAGTTTGGACTTAGTTCAGTGACTCTGTTAAAAATATAAATGAGGCACTTAAATAATTTTTAAAGCATATTTGAAGACAATGGGAATTGCTTTTGAAATTCAAATACAGAGCTTGTAACGATGCTTTTGAACTTGTAATTCCTTTTGCTGAATTCCCTTCGGTTCTTTCCCACCTGAGCAACTAGTATTTGACCTTCAAGCTGCCCAGTCTCAGTGCAAATGCTTGCTTCTTTCTTAAGCTGCCCACACATACCCTGCCATGACCTCTGGCACAAGATGGAGCTGTTATCCTCCCCTTCCCTCCCAAGGTGTTTGCTCACACCTTTAACACAGCGCCCACAATGCTGACACCAGGATCTGTTTATAGGACTTTTATTCTGTTTACCTGAGCCCTCAGAGTGAGCTCTGAAAGGGCAGGAATGGTGCTACATTCATTTCGCATCTTCTGTATCTAGCACACTGCTTGACACATTATAGGTTTTTGAATACATGCCTTGGCATAAGCTAATCTGTAATTTACTAATCCAAATTCTAAAATACCCTCAGTACCCCCTTTTCACAGGTTATTTCACTGAATGAATCTCACCAAAGTCCTGTCCACTTTACCAAGATGTAAACATCAGTCATATTTTTGTGCTTGCCTTAATTCCTAAAAAGAATTCTCAAACACAAATGCTTCATAAAACACACACACACACACAACAAAACAAACAAACAAACAAAACAAAACAGGAGCC
The DNA here is from genome assembly GCA_036971965.1 of Nyctalus aviator. Taxonomy (NCBI): domain Eukaryota; kingdom Metazoa; phylum Chordata; class Mammalia; order Chiroptera; family Vespertilionidae; genus Nyctalus; species Nyctalus aviator. The sequence goes on along the minus strand of CM072940.1, from coordinate 7,809,689 downwards.
CTGACTAATAGGCTCAGTGGTTAGAACATTGGTGCATTCATTCACAGGGTCATAGGTTCAACTCCTCATCAAGGGCATGTACCTGGCTGGACTGCATGTACCTGAGTTGCAGGTTCAATCCCCATCCCTGATTAGGGAGTATGTCAGAGGTAACCAATTGATGTCTCTCTCTCTCACACATAGATGTTGCTCTCTCTCCTCTCCCTCCCTTATATTCCCCCTAAAAATCACTGGAAAAAATATCCTTAGGGGAGGATTAACCAAAAAACAAACAGGAGATAAAGGTTGACCAAATGTTAATAGTGGTTCTCTCATAGTGAGGACACATGGCTGATTATTTTTTATTACATATATTTTCAATTTTTCTAAGGTATACATGTATAGATGGAGAAAACACAGCTGTAGTTTATCAATTCAATTCAATATTTAAGAAAATGTATGCCCAGGACCCAGTTGGCACTATGACACCTCCTATGTCATACTTCTCTTTCGTCAATGACTTCAGCATTGGCTTGGTTTCCTTTTCAATCATAACTCCCCCCTTTTTTTCTTTACCTTTTTGGCAACTCCAACATCCTCAGCAATGACTCATCCCCGAATCTGGCTTCTCTTCCACTTCCTCACCTGGAATGCCCTTCATCCCTACTGCATTCTTCACCATTCAGCACGGTGAGGCTCATTACCTGATCATCTCCGGAAGACTCTTAATTTAAAACCCAGCCTATCTGACCACAGATTGTGGTCAGCCCCCCCCCTTCTGTTTGTCACGTTAATGCAGTCCCTCCTTTGCTACCACACTGTCTCTCATTTCCAGAGTACTCACAACATCTCAACTTCCCTTGCCATGATCTCTGATGACTCATTTCAAAGTCATGTTCTCCAGGTCTCTAGAGTACTTCACGTCCTCAATGCTCTTCTGTATCTGCTACCTCAGCCCCTGGCCTGGGAGAAATCTTCCCACATCACCTTCTCATATCTGTGTGGTGTGATTGATAAGACACTGCTGAACGTGCTGAAGGGTCTATTACATTTCTGTGTTTCCCAATGTGAACTGGACCCTTGGCCCTCCTTGGTGATAACTGTCTTACTCTGTTGTTTCTTCCTTCATTGTGCTGACCTCTTTATTTATTTTTTTCTCCTTCCATGGTTTGGGCAAATCTGGAGGACCCAAGTGAGGTCTCAAATTGAAGTCCTCAGGTCTAGCTCTTTCTGAACCCCTGTAATATTTGGAATCCATGCCATGGGGTCAAGATCAATATGGGTGTCATAAATATCAACATGCTTTTCCCCTTCAGCTCTTCCTTACCGCTCACTCCATACCTTTCCCTCAGTTACATTCTCCTCTGAATGTCCACCCATGAAATTACAAAGCCAGACTTTACCTAGAAAATAAATACTACACGTGCAACAGAATGGGACTGGTCAGAAAGCAGGAAGAACAAAGTAACCCCTCTACATAGGGCCAAAGGGAGGGCACTCGGAGAAACACAAAGGGCACAGACCCTCCCCTCCTCCACGTCAGACATCCCGATGGAATGAAGGAGGGAAGAAGGAAGGAGACAGGGATGTGCAGGATCTTGGGACGAGGGGGTGTAATGCCTGGTTCCAAGGTAGAGTCCCGGGCAGCAGACAGAGCCAGAAGGAAAAAAAAAAAAAAGACCTTGGGGTGTGCAGTAGGGCAGGGCCACAGAAAGCTCTGCTGAGGGGTCAGTTCCCCAAGAGTGATACGGAAGCAATGGAGAGACCGATAGATCTGAGGGGGGATCTCAGTAGTGACCGCTTTGCACAGAGGATGAAGCATCATGGATGGCCACACCCAAATACCAAAAACTATCTAGGACCCTGTAAGCTTTCACACCTTCAAGGGACAGGAGGGATGGACCCTGAGAAGGATTGTCAGAGTAATATCAGATATATGAAGTCGGGTTACAGAATTAAAAATACAGGTATTCATAGAAATATAGATGTAGTTATGTCTTATTGACTGAGACTTATAAATGCTTCATGCTCATTCAGCCCTTTATTCATGCTTTTGTTAACCACACCCACGATTTCCAATCCTATGCAGAATTAAAATGTTCCTCCCATTGGAATTTTTAAAAAACGAATTAATTCACAAAACATCCTTATGGGAAATCTGATACAATAGGAACTGAGGATTTCCTTTGGATTCTGAAAATTTGAAAACTATAGACTCAATAGTACAAAGAAAGCCAGTCTGATTAAATAGCTTTTTTGACTTCCGAGTCATTTTTATGCCTGTGCTGTCCACCCCGAAGTGGATTATTCTTCATGTATTTCCATAAGAAGATGAAGTGTCACTCGTGTCCTTTGAATAATGAGGCATGAACAAAAGAAGGGGATGATACATGTTAGAGGGAGACTCACATGATACATGTTAGAGGGGGCTGCACAGGTGGCTGGACTGGGGAGCCCTCTGTGGGAATGGGAGGCGATGGTGAGGAAAAGAGGAAGGAAAACTTGGCAAGAAGAGAGGAGTTCTCAGGTTGGGGGAGGAGGGTAGCTAGGTGAAAAAGGAACAACTCAACCGGATGGTTCTTTTTTAAAAGGGTTAATGTGAAAAAGTGAAAATGTGGTTCCAACGGAAGCAGGACTAAGGCATTTTTCGGAGGTGAAGCCCTAAGCAAAACCCCCAAGTTCAGCCAAGAGGTATAGAACAGTAACTGATTTGGTAATATGTCTTCACAGTGTGATCAGGCCCTTCAATGGCAAGGTGATGGATCAATGGATTCGAACAATTGCAGGTATGTACACAGATCTGAGCAGAGCCACTGGAGGGGGTGGGGTGGGGAGAACCCTGAAAACATACAGCCACTATCCATCAAGCCCCTTAACAAAACCATCTTGTTTTCCATTTGCCTGATTGCATCGTTTGCATGAGATCAGACAGAGAAAGCTATGGACAGGGAAGAACAGATCGCTCTGATATGCATCAGAAATGGATCCACAGGCATCATCCTGAGACGTGTTACGCGGAAATGCACCCCAGCGCGAGGGAACCTCACCGATTACTGTCGAGCAGACTATAATTTACAATACTGGCCGTGAATTATATGCTGTTTTGCGATTGATTTCATGCTGTTGTTCGGAGAATTTCATTGATCTCAATTTACAAAATGAACCAATAAGTAGGCAATGATTTTCCTTTAACTCGTGGTGTAAACTGAGAAATGTATATCTTCTTATTGCTGTCTCCCGTGGCAGCTCTTGCTTCTTTATGATCTAATGCACATTTATCAAGTCGTTTTTCTAACGACTTCCAAATAAAACATAGAGCTTCTTCCTGATTTTGTCCTCTCTTCTAGGGGTCATCACCTGGGTGTTAAAAATGTTGGACCAGCTAGGCCAGTGTATCTTAGTGGTTGAGTGTCAACCTATGTGAACCGTGGTTCAATGCCAGGTCAGGATACATGCCTTGGTTTTAGGATGGATCCCCAATAGGGAGAGTGCAGGAGGCAATCAATGATTCTCTCTCATCATTGATGTTTTTCTCTCTCTCTCTCTCCCTCTTCCTTCCTCTCTGAAATCAATAAAAAATATATTTTATAAAGAGGGTTTTTTATTTTATTGATTTTCTACAGCTAGGAAGGGAGAGAGATAGAAAGCTAGAAACACTGATGAGAGAGAAGCATCGATCAGCTGCCTCTTGCACACCCCCTACTGGGGATGTGCCCGCAACCAATGTACATGCCTTTGGCTGGAATCGAACCTGGGACCCTTCAGTCTGCAGACCGACGCTCTACCCACTGAGCCAAACCGGTTTCAGCGATAAAAAAATATATTCTAAACGCTGGAACAATTTGGTCACTAGTGACCACAGCTCCTCTTTCATTAGGAATTCCGTCTTGAAAATCACTTCTAGGTTCAATGAGAGCACAGTCTGGGTGGTCGACCTAGTAGGTGGTGTGTTTTCTACAGACATCAGAAGAGCAATGGGCCCCAGCAAAAGCAGGCAGAAGGTCAAGTTGTTCGTCTCTGCCCTTGTGCAGCCCTGGCTTCACAGCTGCTTGGGTCCAGAAAACTCAGAGTCTGGCCTTATATTAATTTTTTTAAAAAAAAACACAGAGGCTTTGTTTAGCCTGAACACCACCATTCTTCTGCTCCTCATAGAAGCCTTAAGGTGGACTAGGCTTTTCTCTAACCAGGTGAGCAATTACCTTTCACCAACATCCGGTTCCTACCTGGCAATGAGGGACTCACTTTGCCCTCGTAAGCGCTTCTCTATAACACTGCAACCAAACCAGATGGCTCAACTCAACACGCTTTTTGTGTGTGTGTGCTCACATAGTTTTCCACCTCGCCACGGAGATCCACATATACCCCTCTCATCAAAACCTTGTTCAAAGAGTATATTATTCACAGAGCCTCTCCTGATTCTCCTTAATGTGGGCATAGTTTGTTCTTTACTTAGCTGCCATTAAAAAACAAAAACAAAAACAAGACAAAAAATAAAATAAAATAAAACATACAAGTCTCTCTTGTGAGCATCCTTACACCAATCATGAGTACCCACAGCACTATTGGCTCACTGAGAGTAAGAATTCTTTTTTTTTTTTTTACATATATTTTATTGATTTTTTACAGAGAGGAAGAGAGAGGGATAGAGAGAAACATTGATGAGAGAGAATCATTGATCAGCCGCCTCTTGCACACCCAGACTCTGAGTATTCTGGACCCAAGCAGCTGTGAAGCCAGGGCTGCACAAGGGCAGAGACGAACAACTTGACCTTCTGCCTGCTTTTGCTGGGGCCCACAACCAAGGTACATGCCCCCGACCAGAATCGAACCCGGGACCTTTCAGTCTGCAAACCGACACTTTATCCACTGAGCCAAACAGGTTTTGGCATGAGAGGAAGAATTTTTAGTCTCATAGGTATCCCCTTACTTTACTCTATACTTTGGACACACCTGATGGTTGAATATTTAAAAAATAATAATATTGCAACAAGAAAACTAACTATACGCAAATGAAGACCTGGTGCCTCTATCAAGATAGTAGCTGGTGGCACATGCTGTGGAACCCAACCAGCTCGGAGTTGACAATCACTAGTTTGGAGGGGGAAGGAGTACTACTGCTGTCATTGTGCTAATGATGAACTATGCTTTCTCCCTGTTCTCTCCCCTTCTTTGGCTGCTGAGAACAAAGGCTTCCCTGCCAAACTCCTTAGGCCGACAGCACTCTTAGCCAGCTGTCTTCCAGTCTGGATTCCTGAGTAACCCCAACACCCAATTTATAATAAATTATAGCATACTGAGCCCAAGATTTTTTTTTTTCTTGGTTGCTTTTATGATAATATTCAAGGCCTGGTGCATAATAATTCAGGCACTCAGGGGGTCCCTCAGCCCGGCTTGTACCTTCTCACAGTGTGGGTCCTCTCGGGGGATGTCCACCTGCCAGCTTAGGTTTACTCCTGGAGGATCGGGCCTAAGATGGCAATCAGACATCCCTCTGGCAGCCTGAGGCCCTTGGGGAATGTCCAACTGATGGCTGAATGGGTCAAAGTGCAGTCAAGACATCCTTAGCACTGCCAAGGAGTCGGGAGGGGCTCCCGCCACCACCACGGAGCTGGCAGCCATCTGTCTGGCTTGTGGCTGAGCAGAACTCCCCTGTAGGAGTGCACTGACCACCAATGGGAAGCTACTGCATTGAGTGTCTGCCCCCTGGTGGTCAGTGTGCATCGTAGTGACGGGTCATGCTCCGTCATTCCACTGTTAGGGTCAATTTGCATATTACCCTTTTATTATATAGGATTACCCTTCTTTCTCTCTCCCTCCTTCCTCCCCTTGCTCTGAGACACACACACACACACACACACACACACACACACACACACACACACCTCCTCTACCACTTATCTTTCATTGCTTTTGGACAATGAAAGATAGAATAGTCGGTAACTGGCTTTTAAATTTTATGAATGCTCACAACTCACATTCAGAAATAGCTTTTATGTCATTTATTTACTTATTCACTCCACAAATATTTGTTGGGCATCTGCCATGTATTTTCTATGCTGAGATATAGCAGATAATAACCTGTGTACAAGATAATTTCAGCTATGTCTTTTGAATTACACTGTGCTATGACTTATGTCTTCCAAACTACAGAGATATTGTGGCTTATAGGGTATAGATATGTAGTAATACCAATGATTCTAAGCCACTTTAATTTATACTGCTTACGACATAAGATGGCAGATGATTTGAGAAATTTTGTGCAAAATTACAAATTATAGTTTATCTCCTATGATGGCGTCTGAGCTGATACTTGTAAAAAAGAACTTATTTCAGGAAGAGATCAAGTTTCACTGATTAATAACAAATTACAATGAAGATATTGGCGCCAAACTACTTAAGAGACACAAAATTGAAAATAATGTATATTAGCATTAATATTTTACTATTAGCTCCGCAAATGCTCAGATTTTCAGGAATTCTATACATGTTGAATTTGAGAAATGAATGCGCAAAGGTCTGTGGAAGTTCAGTTGACACCAGAGGCCTGTAGCTTTACAGAAAACATTCATTTGATTTATATTTTGAAAACCAAGTTTAACTTTATAGCAGTCATTCAGTGAGGGAGAAATCTCCTAATATTATCTATATAGTATATTTTTGACACCCAGAGTTCCGAGCTAATAGAATTTATGGGCTGTATCCTCTTGGCTTTTGCATAGTAGAGCTACAACAAGGGCCAGAAAGTGACTTTCTAATCTTCCCACAAGTGATAAATATTCAAATATTTGCAAATTTGGTAGTATTTCCCTGGGAATTGCTGGACTTGTATATATTTCCACAATAGGGCAGAAAAAAATTGTAGAGAGGGCAATACAAGAATAGCATCTTTGCAAAAACAGTCTTTAAAAGTTGGGATGTAGGAAACAAACTTCCCTAAAAGCTATTGGAACTTTAAGATTTTTTTTTTTTGCCCAAACTTTTTTTCTACCATTCTAGCTTTGAATGTAACTGGGAAGTACAGTAAACACAGGGATGAGGTTTTTAACAAACTAGGCTATGTCTGAATCTTCAGTCATTCTCTAACACTCATCCAAAATGTCCAACTTATAGTAAAAACAACTATTTTATGTTTAAATAGGTACCGATATTTTGGTTGTTATTCCATTGGATTTAATTACATCATGACTGTAAATGTGAAAAATAATTCATCAATGTTTACAAACTTTAATAGCATGAAATGAGTCATATTTGTAGCCAGGGATGGCCCCTTTCACGGGTTTAGCATAAATTATGTGCTTATGAGCTCTGCAATAGTCTTAATACTTGTGCCATCTAGAGAAATAGGAAGAAAATGTGTACCCAATGGATGGCAAGCACTGGGTCACATGTCACTTCTGTTACTAATCAACGTAGGTCTGGCTGCCAGTCTCAGACAAATTACTGTCTCAAACATCCCTCTAAATACCAATTGGTATTCTGATAAATCCTCCACACAATGTCTAGTTTTATAATAACTGGGGGGAAAAAATGAGGCCTTCAGTCCTTCATCGTGAAAACAATCTTTGCTTGGCTGTTGTTCTATGTGTATACACCCTCCCATGTCTTCAGGAGAGAATACCCACAGAGCACTCAAAGTCTAGTGGGGAAAAAAATAACCAAGTCAACCAATAATTTGGGCCGAGGATGCTCACTGATGTGAGAGATGGGAACACAGAGAGGGAACCGGAAGCCCATGCAGGTCCCACAGCACCAGACAACTCCTTACTCGAGCACCAATATATTGCCCCCGTTTCAGAGTGCACGAGAACGGTCTATGAATCATGGCGGGGAGAGGGGGGTCAGTTAATGAATGAAAGAGCCACAAATCAGCATTCGTGAAAAGATTCTGTTCTAATATTCTTGAGGCATTATTCTCCAAAAGGAACAAACAAACAAGGAAAGGTTTAATTTTTACTACGTTGGCACATAGCTATAGGCAGTCATTGCAAAGAACACCTATTGTTATGCCTAAGAGTATCCCTCCAAAACTCCTATGTGGAACCCCTAACCCCCCAGTACCTCCGAAAGTGGGCTGCATTTGGAGACAGGGATTTTGAAGAGGTGATTAAATTAAATCAAGGCCCTTGGTGTGGATCCTAATCTAATTTTTCCTCCTAAGGACAAATTCCAGTGTCCTTCCAAGAGGATGGAAGCTGGACACACAGACACCAGGGAGGCACACTCAGAGTGGGCAGACATGTGAGGACGTGGCCAGAAGCTGGCCATCTGTAAGCCAAAGAGAGAGAGGCCTCCGGAGGAGCCAAACTCGCTGACACCTTGATCTGGGACTTATAGTCCCCAAGACGGGGAGAAAATAAATTCCTGTTACCTAAGCCACCCAGCCTGAAGTTTTCTCATGGCAGATCCAGCAAACCACTGTTTCTGTGACTGGATTAAAAGGGTGTATTATTCTTTCATGTCCGTGGTGGTTAACTGAAACAAGGAAGATGTGAGGTCGGGCAGCAGGGAGTCATACAAACCTCTGTTTCCATGCGTAACTTTTCATTACTGAGACATGGCTCATTTCTATTCTCAAGACCACACACAATTCAGACCAATAGCTTTCTCCTCAATGCATGTGGGCACAATGTCATACGGTCCCCATTTAAAACCCGCAGGCTTGCTTGAAACTTAGAAGATTAAAGCTCACCTTGAAATGAGACATTTTAATTGACGAGCTGTCTTTAAGAATACACTGATGATGTGATGAAGACATAAATGGTGTGTTAATATTTTGACACCACTGAGTATCACGATGTCAGGGAATTTCCCATCCTCCCTCCACTTGAAATTTATGTCGTTGAGAGTTGTGACTTGGGAGTCAGAAACTGACCACAGCGCCAAAAATCCTAGTCCTGGCTGCATCAACAACCAACTTCATGAATGCAGTCAAATCAGGTAAGTCTGCTGACGCCCTATTTCTTTACCTACAAAATGGGGATAAACTTGGATAACTGTTTCATGCCATGGTGCAACTTACAGGCTCACAGGAAAGAAAAGAACACAGGCAGACAGAGTTGGATGACTTCCAAGGATATATAGTTACAAACTGCATTCATAAAAATATCCAAGACAGACAGGCTTTATGGGCAGTAAGAGTCAAATATTGGTAAATTTAACAAATGAACTACATTGGGTTGGTACTCAGGCTCATAATAATTTCCTCATGGGCTATATTTTTCTTTCCGCTTTATTCTAGAACGCAGATCCTGCCTCTTTGACCCCAAAGTTGTAGGAATGCGCCAAGATGGACCAATCAGCATCGTTCCCCAGTATTTTTCAATCTGGAGTTGGGCAGTTTCCCAGCCAGAAAGGCATGGATTTGGAGCGGCTGATGACCACGTCCTCCCCTCCACAGAGAAAGACCACGTGTTACAATGGAGAACAGATTGCTGTACAACAAAACAAAACAAGACAACTAACCAAACAAAAACCCACTAATGAAATATTTGGGCCGAGACCGGTTTGGCTCAGTGGATAGAGCGTCGGCCTGCAGACTGAAAGGTCCCGGGTTCGATTCCGGTCAAGGGCATGTACCTTGGTTGTGGGCACTCCCCCAGTAGGGGGTGTGCAAGAGGCAGCTGATCGATGATTCTCTCTCATTGATGTTTCTAACTCTCTATCCCTCTCTCTTCCTCTCTGTGAAAAATCAATAAAATATATTTAAAAAAAAATACTTGGATTACCATCATGCCCAACTGAAACATGCCAATGGCAATGTTAACTTTGCAAAACCAAGAATGAATAGTAACCACTGCTTCTGAACCATTCCTACTTTTTTCAAGGATACAATCAAATACATTATAAAAGGGACTTACAATTTAAAATAACTATTTAGTATTTAGGTGAAGGAAGAAAAAATACCTAAATCTCTTTCCAGTTTCATCACTGAGTCAACCCTTCACTAGAAGAAGCCTGAGCCTTCCTGAGCCTTATTATTTTTTTGTATCCATGACACAGAGATACTATCTTGAAAATAATAAAAAAGAGAATTTTACCATTTAGGGAACGGAAGGATTTATATAGATACACTAAAAACAACAAAAATGTTGAAAAAGTTAGCGACAAGGGAAAGACGCTTTGAGTGTAATCTCCGCCTTTTTTCTTCTTCTTACATATTTGATGCAACTAAATTCATTGACTATCCCGGATGTCCGTATCCTGAGTACTTCACTATATCATTTATAGTTGAGAGGTTTTAACCCCTCTTTGCCTTTAATTTGAGAGAGAGGACAGCCTAATTATGTGAGACTGTCAGTTTGCTAATAGATGTATTCTATAGTTTGCTGAACTTTCTAAATCGGATAGAGAGACAAAGCGTGTCCAGATGTGGCTGTATATCGAGGTCACCAGGCTTCACTCCGTAATTGAGGCCCCTCCAAAAGCACAGTTTTTAGGTTTAATCTCCACAACAAGGTTAATGGAAAGCTGCACCAAGGGCAAAACGCTGGAGCGGATTGTGTCGTCAGGAAATATTTAAACACCATTTAAAAGGATATAACATAAGGAGATTTTATTTTACACTGATGGATGCGCAGCAACGTAATACAACAGATCTGTTAACAAATACACACTAAGGCTCCTCTCTCCTTCTCCCTTTCCCGAGCCATCTGCATTGTTAAGTCCAATTAGCTTCCTGCATTTAAGTCCTAACCTGCTTGTCCTTTCACCCAATGAATGGAGACAACAGCTATATAGGTGCACCTGTGAGTGAGTATTTCCGATTAATGTCATATTTTCATTATTTGTTTTCAAATATACTGATCAGCTCATGTTACCTCAATTCTAACAATCCTTCGGTGCTTCTCCTTTGCCTGAGAGCAAAGCGCAAACACCTGCAGCTCGCTGATGAGGACTCCCATCTTTGTCTCTTTCTGCCCCTGGCCACTTCCCCAGGCCCTTAGTCACATGAAACTGTGACTTCATTTTGACTAGTTTCTCAGTTCTGTGCCATTGACCAATCTGCCCTGGTCCTTAGGCTTCCTATTTGTGTGTGTGTGTGTGTGTGTGTGTGTGTGTTTAAATATTTCCTTTATGGATTTCAGAGAGGAAAGGTGAGGGAGGGGAAAAGAGAGTATACACACACACACACACACACACACACACATATATATATATATATATATAGAGAGAGAGAGAGAGAGAGAGAGAGAGAGAGAGAGAGAGAGAGAGAGCGCGCGCGAGCCCGCGCTTGCAAGAACACAGGCAAGGGAAATAGAAACATCAATGATGGGAGGCTGCCTCCTATATGCCCCCTATTGGATGAAACCTGGGCATATGCTATGACAGAGAATCCAGTTGTATCTTCCTGGTTCACACGCCAGCAGGGCCCGTTTATAGGCCTGCAATAGTTCACTTCCTCTGTGATGCTCTCTCTTCCCAATCATCTCCTTTGTTCTTACACCTATTACAGAAATGACCACTGACTGGAAAACATAAATAGTTGCATCTATGTCTATGGAGGCAATGGAAGTGGAAATGATTTCAGGAAAGCTGAAACTATTTCAGTCATATGTGTAATGCCCACCCTCTGAAGATACTGGCAAACAGCAGCTCTGACAAAGGTTTAATATCTAGATGTCTTATCTTCTCTAACCAGTTTGTAGGTATTTGAGGGGAGGTTTGGAATGATAGTGATCACAGCACCAGGTACACATACTTATAGGTTGAAGTGTTCTCCCCAAACTCAGACACTGAAATCCTAGCCCCAGCACCTCAGAAGGTGACCTGGTTTGAAAGCAGGATTTCACAGCTGTAATGAGTTGGGATGAGTCATTGGGGTGGGCTCTAATCCAGTATGACGTGTGTTTAGGAAAAGGGGAAATGGGGACACAAGCAGCACCCAAGGAGAAAGCCTGTTGAAGAGGAAGGCGGACACTGATCGGGAAGATGTGTCCACAAGTCACGGAGTGCCAAAGAGCCCCAAGAGCGGGGGAGGCAGGAAACGGAAGCTCCTGCTCAGCCCTCAGAGGCAGCCCACCTGCTGACGGTGATCTGACCTCCAGCCTCTAGCACTGGTGACGGTGCATTTCCGCAGTGTGTGATCCTCTGTTACTGCAGCCCAAGCAAACTAATACCAATAATCCACCAAAAAGATATTACCACCTATTGGATAATTCAGTGAAAAATTCCACCAAGCTACAGGAACATACTACCTCATTACAACTGTTTACCACATTTAGCATATTAATTACCTCTGAATTATGCATTGGCATTTGTTGCCATTTACTTGAAAATATTAATTCGCTTATTCTGAGTCTTTCTTCAATTTAATTCAACTCATTGTAACTCAGTTCAATAAGAGCTTATTAGATGCCGACTGAGTCCTTATTCCTATGGCACATACTACAAAGATTATGAAATGATAATGGCATTACAACTGCACTCAATGCACTGATATTCCCGTGTTGAATCAAGATTTATCCCCTTTAAACTAAGTTAATATTGAAAGACAACACATTTAAGTAATATAGACATATGTAGAAAATGATATAAAAGATTCTATGAATCAAAGGAAGGCATGAGAATTGATGTATAGCATCAGATACATGCAATATTTTGGTCATGGTGGTAGATAGCACATGTATGAAGAATACCGTACTTGCTCCTGACTAGAAGGAAATAAGTAAGGTGAGAAAATTCATTAAATATCAAGGCACAAACTAGGGAAAACTACAAGCATTAACAGGTAAAAGCCACCAGATTCCTAGAATAGTCGTTCTTTGTGTCAATTTTATCATATATATTAACATTGGGGAAAATATCATAAAAATGCTGTTTATTAATCCAACCCATAAAGAGTTACAAGATAAGACCTCTTCACAGGAAAGAAAATGAGAGACTAGAATCCCATTGCTTGGAGACAACCACTGTTATGTATGCATGTAAGCGCATTCATGTATATGTATACATGTAACACATACGCATTTGACAAAAATACACTCATGTATTACATATTGCCTGTTAAAATATGTGTTTTTAGCATCATTATTAAATATTCCTCCACAGCCTCATAAGCCATATGGCTGCCCAATATTCCATTACTGGACATTTAGGAGGTTTTTTGCTGATGCACACAGGCCAGTATTGCTGTGTTTCAATTCTAATTTCATAGATAAAGCCTTTCTATAATTATTTCTTTACTTAGATGTTGGACTAGAAGAAAGAGATGGATGTTTCATTTTACAAATGTTCCAATGACTTTCTGGAAGGTGGGGAAACTAAACTGATGTTCTCTGTTATCAGAATAATTGTCCTGAAGTCCGAGGGCTCACCCACAGGCAGAAGGAAGCCAAGATCCCTCCACTAATTCCCTCTCCCACCTACATCCTCCAAAGAGGCCAGTGACAGAAGAGGACTTACAATTTCTATTCCACTTACAATTATTTGTAATTCATGTATTTACAATTACATGAATTACAAATAATTCATGTAATAATAAAATGACAAACAAGGCAAAAATTAATTTGTGCTGCTAACGGTCAGGAGAGCAAGTCACCTGAGTCAGGAGATAAGACCTGGGAGATACAATGAAGGGTTCCTGGCTTGCTGATACAGCTCTGTTTCTTGCTTTGGGTGCTGGCTCCATATATACGGCAGAATATGTAATGGTTTGAGAGTCATCACGCTGCATATTTAAGATACTTTAACTTTTCAGAATGAATGTATATCTCAGGATGTCTTAAAAATAAATTAAAAATTAATGGCTGTGCTCAAAAATTTTCAAAATAGCAGGCAGCCTCTGTTTGCAAAACTCTCAACAGAAGGACACATTCCATTACTGTTTTCAGGCTTGAACTCCACTCCTTTCCTAACTGGATGCCCTTCACACTTTCCCTCTGAAATCCCTACAGACATAGTGTCCTTTCCTAGCACTGAAGAGAGTGATCCTCATTCATTAGGTGAACAGATCCCAGGTTAACATTTGAGTACAGATACTAACATACACATGTTTAATTTCTTCACATACTGGTGCACTTGCATTGCAGAAGCATCTTTGAGTAAGAATGAAACCTGGTTATATCATCTACAGCTAAGCACAGCTGATATGTGCACATTCTACACTCACTGTTCTATTTTGCTTGACCCTTTGTTACTAAGTGGGCATGGCTCCTTGGAATAATGCAGCCACTGCTCATCCGCCCACGGATCTGGAGTGTAGCTAAGCCCCAAGCAACTCTCCTGGAGTCTGGTCACTGACTTAGCAACTTGGCATTTGAAGGCTCCCGCTTCTTTTCATAGTTTAAGCTTTTCCCTTGCATCCTCAATGTTTCTGAGACTGTATAATTTAACGCTCTATCTCTGTGACATAAAAAGGGCACAAGTGTGACTTAGTTTGTGGTAGAGAGGCCCAGTGACTCACAGATGAGATCATTGCCTTACCTGAACACCATCACATATTCTGCCCTATTGATACTCAGCCTTACCCATTAAGAACACAAGCACATCAACAGTGTTCCCCTCAGTAACACTGCTTTACGTAAGAGGAGTGATTTGGATGCACTGCAGCATTGTGGCATTCAGAAAGCTCAAATTAAGGGAAAAACCAAGGTTAGAGTGAGGCTTTATTTTGTTCAGAAAAACATCTTTTGGAAGCCATCAGCATGAATGAAGATGATTCAGCTCGAATCTGTAGTGTTGATAAGGTTCCTCATAATGCTGGGTTAGAAGTGCCCGGCCTTCCAATGTTTTTGTTTTTTATTGTGCCATTAGCAATATAGCTTCTTCTACAATAAATTTCTCACCATAAGACTTAAGTGTTTGGATGGTTCAAGCTTAACATCTCTATTTTGCCGTTTCTGCGTGATTCAGTTTGACCTTGGCAAATAAGACAGAAGTTTTAGCACTTTTGGTTGCTTACAGATATAAATATTTATTGCCTATCCGACTTTACCAGAAATTCATCTGCTTTTTCTCTCTCCTTCCCTTCTCTCAATCTCTGCCTTTCTCTCTCTCTCTCTCTCTCTCTCTCTCTCTCTCTCTCTCTCTCTCTCTCTCTCACACACACACTTTATATAGCTACCATCTTTGTCTTAATGCCTCAGTCTTAAAGACAGAATCCCAGGTCCTGAAGGTGCTCTCCGTGGTTCTGAAATCGGGCACTCATTCAACTCCTTAACACTACCTTTAGATGAGGTGTCAGAATTGTGTGTTTTAATAGAGTTCCTATTGAGCTTCCTGCCTTTTGGGGTTCCAGTAGTCATAAGCAGTAATGTCTTAGGTTGTATTAACCAAAAATAATTCATGTAATAATAATAATAAAAAAAAAGAACTATGCAAGGGATCACTCCTCTCTCTTCATCAGTTCAGTTAGTACAACTCATATAAACCTCCTTGTTAGGCACAGGGCATACTTCCATGATTACTCCTACCTTGCTATCCTTGCTTCTAAAAACTTTGTAGGCTTCTCCGAGACATCTCATAAACTTCTTTAAGATTGCCAGTTTCTGGTAGGGTGCTCATTTAAATGAGAATGATCTGGTTGGCTACCATTTGGATAGTCATCATCAATCAGAATGCTATCTAGCCCGAACTTTGAAACAATCCCAGTATGTTGAATAGACAAAGGGTGGCTTTTTTAGTACCTATTTATGAACATCCTGTATACACACATCTTAAGTGGCCCACAATAGCTCTGCTGGTGAGACCAATATAGGTCCCTCAATCTTTCCATAATGTTTTTAATCATAAGCTTTGAGGCAATTGTTTCTACCTCAAAATTCTTAAAAATCTTTTATGGGATAGAAACAAGAGATTAATGGAGATCTTGCACAAAAAGATAAATGGCACCACCAGAATACCACAAAACTGGGGAAAAATTAATTGAACCTATACTTTTGATAAATATTTATTTTTTGCAGAAGAAAAATGCATACTAGTTTAAGCTGTCATTATACTAACCTACATCCTATTTTTCATATTATTAGTAATACATAATGTGGTAGTTTATATTCAAAAATAAAACTAGAATGTATATACCTCATGTATTTATCCAGAAATACGCCAAGGTTACTATGGTTACGAAAAATCCATTACCTTTGAATACAGAATGAAAAAAGTTTGACTTAAAGTGTGTGCTATTTATTATAGCAAACATCAACAGCCTTCGGGAGGTTCCCTAACTGGACTCATTTTTCAGTGTCATGAGTGACCCACCATACTACTAGCTTATGGCCTATGCAAGGCAAAAAATCTGAACTGTATGCATTTTTAAATATATTTTGTACTAACTCAAGGTGCACCAATGCCTGGACTTTTAATGCTTCCTATTTAAGAGGAAGAAGAAGAAAAAATTTCAACCACCTAGATGCTAAGTGGCTTCTGAATTGAAGGGCATCTCATTTTCTCTACCTATACCCAGTATGGCTGTGAGAGCCATTGGCTATACAACACAGAAGCATGTTGGTTCTATGCAGACACTGTAAAGGAAGCTACAGGAAATGAAGGAGGAGTAAGAAAAAACTGATGACACGATGAACATTATGGAGGGGGAGATTAAGCCAAGGTACCAAGGAAGTTTTGACAGTGCAGAAGATAAAGAATGCTAAATAGTGTGGATGACTATAACCAGGAAAAACAGGATATGAAATGTTGCTCTTGAAGAAGTTTTAAAATTATATTCCTAGCTACACTGAGTTTTTGCTCATCAAGGCTGTGATCAGATACATTAAAGCAAAATATGATTGACTAGTAATTATGTAGTAAGTATTCCATATAACTAGTAGCTACATGTGCAAATGAAAATAAATTTTCACTTGTAACATTATCAAAGATGTAAGAATAAAAGGTTCACTGCTGATGAACGATGCAAAATATTAAGAGTTTCTACTAGTATGGTAAGCTGATTATATGGTAGGATGATCTTCAATAACATTTATAACTTTTTATAATTAAGAACAGTATCATTTTTAGCTAGACTCTGGCTTCCTCTCTTTGTCTTTTCCTGAATTGACATCTCACACTGTCAAAGTCCATTTGAGAGGTCCCAAACTCTCACTATTGCTGACAGCCCCAACCCTCATAACTACAAGTTCAACCCATGAACCAGTCATTGTGGTAAAGATATGAGGTCATAAATATCCTGACACAAAGACAAGCAGCGAGTATCAATAGCATCACAGGCATGGGTTATGATGCAACATGACATGTTAAGTGTCTGCAGAGGCTAAAGCCTGTCCCAATGGCTAGAGCACCTTCCTGTCAGCCTTCTCTGGGGCTCCTGGTGGAAGCTTGGAAGATACACATGACCCGAGTTCAGTACCTGTCACAGGTGTAACATCTTTTGATTTGAAAGGAATCTTTAGCACCATGTTATCTGGTGGTCAGGTCACTGGAGAATTTCTGGGAAAGTAGGTGTTCAGCCTCTGCCAGCAGTAGAAAAAGCACTCACTGTAGGTACTGTTATAGACTGACCTTGTATTCCCCCAAATTTACATGTTAAAGCCTTAAACTCCATTGTGACTATATTTACAGGTAGGGGTTTTATTTATTTATTTAATATTTTTATTGATTTCAGAGAGGAAGAGAGGAAGGGAGAGGGAGAGAGAGAGAAAGAAACATCAATGATGAAAGAGAATCATGGCTCCTTCCTGCACGCCCCCTACTGGGGGTTGAGCCCACAATCTGGCCATGTTATGTGCCATAACTGGGTCTCAAACCATGACCTCCTGATTCATAGGTTGACACACAACCACTGAGAAACACCAGCTGGGCTAAAGGTAGGGCTTTTAAGGAGATGATTAAGGTTAAGTGAGGCCATAACGGTAGGGACCTTATCCAATAGGACAGTGTCCTTATAAGACACAACTAGCTGTGTGCCTGAGGAAAGACCATGTGAGGACACAGTGAGAAGGCAGCTGTCTGCAAGCCAAGGAGAGAGGCCTCAAGAGAAACTAAACCTGCCAACACCTTGATCTCACACTCCCTGCCTCCAGAACTGTGAGAAAGAAATTCCTATTGTCTAACACAAAGTTACTGGCCTGTTTTCATTTCTTCTGAAGTAATTTCTGTGGTCTACAGTTTTTAGTTAAAATAACACCTTCAGATATTGTGAGGGCACAATCTATTTTTTTTTTTAGTTTCTCATGCAAACTCTACTTTTAACTGGAAATAATTATTCTTCATTTTACTAAGTGCCACGGAAGTGCTAGATGTTGTATATATGGCGTTTCTTAAAAATCTTAAAAATGATACATTTTCCATTTACAGGCTCAGAGCCTAAGCCTCAAAGAAGTTAAGTAACTTGTTGAAGGCCCCATTTTCTCCTCATCATAGCCAGAGCAGTCTGAGCGGATATGAAAGTCTACCACTCACAGACCCTATGGCCTTGAGGAAGTTACTTATTCTTGTTATGTCTCAGTTTCCTCATTTGTGGAATGGGGGCAATGATGATCTCTACCCCACAGAAATAGCACTACAGAATTCTATCCAACCACAATGAAGCAAACAGAAAAGCAACTGTTCTGGTCCTTCGAAAGTTCTGACTAGCGGGGACACAAAGATGAAGACCCTGAGAATGCATTTGCATGAAATGCAATAGCCCTGTCCATAAACACCTCCAATCAGCATCTGTGTGTGTTCCTGTGATGTCACAAGCACAAGAGACAGGAGGGACAAGGCCTGACCGATTCCCTTCCAGCCCTTGTTCCAGTCACTGATGAGAAGGAGTGAGTGCATCCATGATTAATCCTGCCTTTGACTCTAGCCTGTGGGACTTTTCCTGGGCCTCAGGTTTTTATTAGTCAATATTTGATTAAGAATGTCTCACTTGATAAATAAATACAATACTATAAAATACAGAACTCCATAATCAACACAAAAATTATTATTATGCATTATATTAGCATGTATTATATAACATATATTATAACATGCTATGTTATAGATTGTGACATATATCACATTCACATTTATTGAGCTATGGATATTGGTTGGTTTTCAGCTGTTGGGCATCCAATCTTTCGTGCTCACTCCTATGAGTTTTTGATCTGCCATTTGAGGGGAGGCCCTATTGTATGTGGTTACGAATATCAGACAACAAAATCTCACGAGATTTTCAACAATTCATTTTCCTTCAGTGTCCTTACTCTTTAATCGGAGCATTGATATTAAGGTGTTTTTTTTTTCTAATTGTCTAAAATTCAGATGTCACTGAACTGAGTCAAACTTCTGAGTCTTACAGGTAGTCCATCACATGGATGTCATCATAGTTATCACATGCAACAGTGGAATCTGTTTGCAATGACATCACTGACTCAATCTCATGGCTGGGGACCAGGTGGGGCCCAGGGTCAGCCCTGTAATCAATGGAGACAGAGGAGTCCTATGTTAGCTCTGTGTGTTAATGTATTTCCAGGGGCCCCTCTGTGCCTGAGCAAAGGTATATCCATAGATGGACAGGAGAGGAGTGATGGGCACTTCCATAAAGCACGCACAGTAGGACAGCTTCAGGTGAAGGGAGGGGGAGTAACAGGAACTCTTTTCCATGAGTTCAGGGTTGGCTTCACCATAGATGTGATGTGACCATACAAAGTAGGGATTTTTAGTGGCTCAACAAAATCACCAACCCAATTTTTAAAACCACATTCTCAGATTCCTACCCATGATAGTTATTTGAAATACACACACTCTAATCTGCAATTATATAAAATAGTATTCTAATATAGATTATCATTATCTACTTACATGCATAGAGGTCTTACCTGTGACTGTGTAGTTCTCTCTGATGCCTGAATAGATTCGCATCCCATCCATGTACAAAGAGTACTGAGTGATGATACCATTCGCTTTTTTGGGTGGATTCCAGGAGAGGAACAAAGAATTGGGAAGGGATTTGGCTCCTGGTGCCTGAACGTCTTGTGGGGCTGTGGGGAGGGGAAAAAAGGAGTTACATAGGCTAAGTTTAGTACTCTTTTAATTCAAACTTTTCAGACCCAGACCAATACATCATGGAATAAACCCAAAATCCCACGCATGGAAATGGTCCTGATCTGTGGGCAGCTTGTCAGTAATTGCTTTAGGAAGAAAAGTAAATAACTGTCCTGTAGTCACGAGAATTTGCATCCATGATGGATGGGAAGTACTCTCAGGGTCCACTTGACTGACGTGTTACTTTGTCAAAGGTATTATTGGCCCATAATCTCTACTTGGGGGCCGTGTGATTAAAGCAAATGAGACTGATAAGCCCCTGCCCTCCAGGAGCTTTGGATCTAAGCTGGAACCCGCTGGTCCCAAGTGGTTTGTGAGAGATATAAGAAGTGTATGTGTGACCACAGAAGCAGGCAGAAAGTGCAGAAGCAATTTAATTAGTTCTGTTTGAAAACTACATTGTGTGCAAATCTCTTTCTTTTTTTTTTTAATGGGGTTTGTTGATTTTCTGTAATGGTCAGTGAACTAGAGTCACAGGAACTAAGAGCTTTTAAAAATTTATCCTACACATACCTATTGTTTGGTAAATGGGCAAAAAAAGTTTTATTTTTACTTATTTTTTTTTATTTGAGAGAGAATGGTGGGAGAGGAGGAGGGGGGGGAGAGACAGAGGCAGAGACAGAGAGAAAGAGAGAGAGAGAGAGAGAGAGAGAGAGAGAGAGAGAGAGAGAAGTTTGTTCCACTTATCTACTTATTCATTGGTTAATTCTCGTATGTGCCATGACTAGGGATAGAACCCTTAACCTTGGCATATTGGGAATTCACTGTAACCAACTGAGCTATCTGGCCAGGGTAGCAGTGCACTTAAAGAAAAAATAGAGATCAGAAATTCCTTAAATACTGGAAGAGAAATAAATGATGAACTGGGTGAGCAGAAATTTCTCTGGGGTGTGGCTGCCAGGTAGACTTGAAGGGAAGCAGGAGAACCTGGACAGAGGACGCAGTGGATGTGGAGAAATCAACGAGAGAAGACAAGTTGCACCACATGGAGGTGGTGGCCATACGTGAGAGGATGACTGTGCGCCCAGCGGAAGCGATGGCACATTAAGAAACGTGGCTATTCTCAGTGGACCACACAGAGAGAACGTGGAGAAAATGCAGAAGATGGGCCCTGCTGGCTAGTCCAGGTGAGGGCGTTGGGTTAGGTCAGGAGTACAGCATGAAGAATAAAGGGCGACAAGAAGGATTTCACCAAGTCCTGTATTCTGTTATGGGGCCAGCATGTAGGCACGGTCCTTAGGTTACAAGCCTTCTGCGTAAGAGGCACCTGCTACACAATTGAGAAGAATGCCTGGACCCTACCCAGTTTGGCTCAATGAATAGAGGGCCTGCCAATGGACTAGAGGGTCCAGATTAAGATCCGGTCAAGAGCTTGTACTTGGACTGCAGGCTTGATTGCCAGCCGGGGCCCATGCAGGATGCAACCAATCCATGTGCCTCTGTCACATTGATGCTTCTCTCTGTGTGTGTCTCTCCCCACTCCTTCCAATCTCTCTCTCTAAAATTATATATATGTGAATGGAAAGATACCCTTGTGTGAGGATTAACAACAACAAAAGAAAAGAAGGCCTGTGAAGAAGTGTGAGAAACGGGTGGATGGATACTGGAAAAGAGGCAGGTGGACTCTTAACTCCTGAAGCTCAAGCTTTGAAGGCTCCTAAGCAACATTATAAGCAGACAGTGAAAGGAACATACCGCCCCCTTCCCCTCACCCGTGAGAGAGAAAGGGGAAGTACCAGGGGCTCTGACTTGCTGAGAGTGGTTACTGCCTGAAGTGATGGCGTTCTAATGTCTGAGCAAAGCTTTCCCTTCAGAGCGCTCAATTTATCTCCGTTCTCACTGCCTTCTTCACATGTGCTTTCTGAAACAGTCACGTATGGCAGCAGTGTGCAGGTTCTGAGCACACAGAAGCGAGACTGAAGTTGAAGGAACGGAGCAGAGAGTAGGAATGCCTCACGGCCCTCAGGGGGTCCCGTCACGGGGAAACAATTGTTGCCTGTGCTGGTGGTGGTGAGCCGTTGAGAGAGACCATGGAAATCAACCCTTTGGTTCTCAATTTCGTACGGAGCCATACAATCAATTCTTTTTAGTCAGACTGTCTCTAGATTTACTTCTGAGCCATAGTAAAATGAGGAAGCTTTCATTAATCTTTCAGATGCTTCATATTAATGACAAGGCTCTTGCATGAACAATGTAACAGCAATTAAAAAGCCCATTAATCTGCATTACAGCTATTAAAGATGCATGTCATTAAAGGGTATGGAGTTTGATTCATTTTCGCACCACCCCCCAAAAATGGAGCAATTATGGCCTGGCAATGCACTTTGTCATCAAATTAGGTTGGGGTTTTCCAGCAAATGGCCTTGCAGCATTTAGCTCTTCTCCTATTTTATTATTCATGACTGAAATGTGGAAGTCAAGACCTTTGAAATTACTTTACCTTCTTGTGGAGTCGAGATGTTCAGTGCACGCGAGCTCTCGGTGCAGCCGGCCAGAGTGCAAGCAGCGAGGGTCACCGCATAGTTCCTGAAGGGGAGCAGGCCTGTCAGCACGCCTGCAGTAAAAGGGGGAAAGAGGTTCGTGTGTTTACTGTAAGCTGCTATGAGGAATATTATTGGGGTGAGAGAGAGAGAGAGAGAGAGAGAGAGAGAGAGAGAGGAGAGACACAGACATCAAGAGCTAAAAAACAAAAACGTATTGCCTCTCTCATTCATCTTCTGGCCCATGTGCTCACTGCAGAACGGAATGACTAGTGAAAAAAAATGTGAGGCCAACTTATTGTTCAGACAGCTCTAAATTATATTTAATGTGGCCCGAGATACTTCCCCTGGAAAATGGAAGTGTCTCAAAGAGCTCAGCAAGCAGAGCCCAGTGTCTTCAATAGTTAAGAGGTATATGCTACCCTATTCCAGGAGCCCGGGGCCTCCTGAGGAAGCAAAAATCTGTCATTTCCTTCCACCTAGCACTTTTCAATCATATTGCACTAGAATCCTTTGTATGCACCCGTATCTTACCACACGTTAGGAAACGCTACTCCCAAGAGTGGCTTCACTGTCTCAAAGGCAAGATCTACAAACTCTGAGTTCATGCTGTAACTACCAATCCTGCAGAGCTTAGTTTCTTTTGTTCCTGGCTTGCTCTGCGTGGCGTATGGGGGCTGGACCAGGATGGACTCAAGTTGTCACTTTAATGTAAACTCTACAATTGCCAAAGAGAGAGACACGGACATTCTCTCCAAGACTGAGGAAGGTAGTCCTTCTTGGATATGTGCCTAGAGATCATTGAGCGATTGACCTGATGGCCTTGCTTTAAGCGCCAGAATCATGCTCCCATTATATACTCTCCAGGAAGGAGAGTAGCACTACCATGGTAATACATCATCATCAAAAAGCATTTATCAATTTCTCTTCCACATACCCCTGGGAAGGGTGCCTTGGAATATTGGAATATAACTGAGCTCTAGGAGGTTCCTGTTATTATCCTTTTTTAATCCTCTCACAAGGACATTTTTTTTCCCACTGGTTTTCTGAGAGTAGAAGGGCAGGCAGGAAAAGGGAGAAGGAAAGGAAGAGGGAGAGAGTGAAACATTAGAGTGAGAGGGAAAGAGCAAAACACTGACATGAGAGAGACATATCAATTGGTTGCTCCTACACATCCCTCAACGGGCCGGGGATCAAACTTGCACCCAAGTATGTGCCCTTGACCGGGAATTGAACCTGTGACCCTTTGGTCTGAGGTCCGAGGCTCTAACCACAACCCAAACCAGCCAGGGTTCTAGGAGGTGTCCAATCTAAGAAAATATTAGCGCTAAAAGGACCCTAAGAACAACAGCAAAAGAAAGATAAATAACAGTAATACATAGATTAATACATGAAACCGAATGCCTGCGTGTATTCAAGGCAACAAGGCATTTATAAGATCTGACTTCCCAATCCAAGATGATAGGAGATGTACACTTAAGACAAAGAGAAAAAAAAAGATATTCATTCAAAGGTGTCTTTCAGTGGATAGTAAGAAATAATGAAACTATATAGCGTGACATACTTATAAAGGAATCCTAGACAGAAAAATGCGGCATCATTCCGTGTGTGCAAAAAACCCGGTAAAAGCTGAAACCGGTTTAGCTCAATGGTAGAGCATCGTCCTGCGGACTGAAAGGTCCCGGGTTCGATTCCGGTCAAGGGCATGTACCTTGGTTGTGGGCACATCCCCAGTAGGGGGTGTGTGTGCAAGAGGCAGCTGATCGATGATTCACTCTCATCAATGTTTCTAACTCTAACCCTCTCTCTTCCTCTCTGTAAAAAAAAAAATCAATAAAATATATTTTAAAAAGAAGAAAAGAAAAGAAAACCCATGAGAGACTGCGGAGAAGTCTCCCTCTGTGACCTTGGGGCCTTCAAAACAAAGTAGCACGCCCTGCCGGTGAGAACTTCCAAGACTGGCTCGGACTTAAACCTCTTTCTTGGGGACACATCAGAAAGCAGACTCTTCCCTTTGAACCTGAGACAGTCTCTGCCTCCAGGCAGGCCGCGTGAACCCTCCGATGCCCTGTCAGCCACAGAACTCCCTGACATGAGAGAATGGTCCCCGCCATGTCAGGAAAACCGCCAGTCCCTTTTGATAATGGAAGAGGGCGAGTTGGAAAAACCCTTCAATAAGCAAAAAGGAGGCATTATTGATGTCTTAAAAGTGTTAGCATCCGTGGAACACAGCCACGGCGGTGTTCCCATGAAAATCACTGCCCCCAGAAGCCCCACAACTCTCGGGGTGAAGCGATAATGCACTCTGTGTTAATGCTCAGCGTTGAGAATCCCGCCTGCCACCAAGGGAGCTGTGAGGGAACTTAAGTCTGTTCCCTCTGACACCCAGGTTGGTGGGTGCAGAAAGGCCGGCTGAGAGAGGGGGCAGGGACTGGACTTAAGGGGAGGGAGTTTGAGAGCTCAGCTCGGTGGCACCACATCCTGGTTCTGAGGATTTCCTTCCATCCATTCCATGTTTGACCAAAAGACTTCTCACCTTACTCCTCCTCACTAGAAGAGGATGCTTCCCCTCCCTGCTTATCCAGGGACCAGCAAAGGACCAGGCCCTGTTTCTTTTGAGTTGTAAGGTTATTATTATTTCCAGCCTGGACGGTATGGCTCAGTGGTTGAGCACTGACCTGTAAACCAGGAGGTGAGGGTTGGATTCCCAGCTCAGGGCACATGCCCGGGTTGTGGGCTCCATCCCCAGTGTGGGGCATGTAGGAGGCAGCCGATCCATGATTCTCTCTCATCATTGATGTTGTTCTCTCTCTCTCTCTCCCTCTCCCTCTCTCTCTGAAATCAACAAAAACATTTTTTTAAAAGATCATTGCCAGGGTTTTCTTTCTTTTGCTCTCACCTCAAGTTTCAAAGGAGCCAAAGGAGAATATGGAGAACCGGAGGCAGCTGGATGGCCTGGGAAAGTGACAGAGGAGCTGGAGGAGCTGGGAGCTTTGGTGCCTGGCTGTGGGCTGTGTGTGTGGGGAGGGGAGGTGGGCAGGAAGACAACAAAGAAGCCATCTTGGACGTCCTTGAGTCAGAGGGGACAAGTTTAAATGCTCTGGAGACTCAGCATGAGACGCACAGCAAAATGGCACCTTTTTGCAAAAAGCCAAAGGCACTGGGACAAGAAGCAGGGTCTCCTTGTCTATTTACACCCTCCAGCGCCGGCTCCACCTACCGCCCTCTCCCAGCCCACCCCCAGCTGCCAACCTGGGTGCTTGGCCGGCATCCACCTTAATCTGTTCTCCTTCATTATGCTAATCTGTGGGCGGAAAGATTCCTGTCATCTGCGAATGGCTTGCGTGGCAACGGTAAACACCTTGGCCTGACTGTAATTGGACAGGTGTCTACATTGATGTCACCCGGCTTTTAATTCAATTAGAGAGCTGGCTGCTCTGTGCTCCTCACCCGCTCATTTTGCCTCGCACCTTTAGTCTGGCTGGGAGAGCCGCACGGCGCCAGCACCTACCCCGGGGCCAGGGTCTGGGGCAGACTCGCAAAGATCACGGGCCTTGCTTCTTCTTCTTTTTTTAAAAAATATATTTTATGGATTTTTTTTTATAGAAACATCTATGAGAATCATGGATCAGCTGCCTCTTGCACACCCCCTACTGGGGATGTGCCTGCAACCAAAGTACATGCCCTTGACCGGAATCGAACCTGGGACCTTTCAGTCCGCAGGCTAACGCTCTATCCACTGAGCCAAACCGGTTTCGGCCACAGGCCTTGTTTCAAATGGACTCCAACAAGCCAGGGGTATGTTCATGTCCTCAGAGGCATCTGCAATAATTTGGAGGCTTTGTATTTCTCTCTCTTTCTCTCCCCCCTCCATCCTTCCTTCTCTTTACCCCTCCATGCCTTTAGGTTGTATATTTTCTCGACACACTGTCTTTCACAAACTGGCCAGTGGCAATTAGGAGCAATCACAGCAAGCAGGAGAGCTGTTTCTGGCTGTCTCTCCCTGGGGCCCAGGCTCCATCCCCAGAGAACCCATCAGAACACAATGCCCCTCTTTCTTGCTGGCATTTCACAAATCTGCACCAGGAAGGTGAGGTGAGCATTTATTACGAGGGCCAGCTGGTGAAGGGCACCCCCCAGCGCAGTGGCCGCTGCCACCCGGAGACTGAACGCAGGAGCCCACTTTTGGAAAGACCACCAGGCAGGGGGAGGGGAGCGGAGAGCGCGAGCGGGCAGATTCTAATTTTTAAGAACACATCCCCAAGGAAATTGGGAGCCGCACGCCCCTCCAGGGTGTGGATTAAAGAGTAAATCAATCCCGAGTGCCACGCTTCCTGCCCACTTAAAGGAGGCTCGGGAAATAAATTAAAGTTCTAACACAGACATTTTGACACGGTGACCCCATGAAACTGAATAATGACATTTGTTAAATATGGATGGAGATTTAACGGTCTCACAGAGAGGGGGAAACACACCCACGTTGCTTCTCCTCCAGTTCTCAGTGGCCCAAGAAGCTGGCATCTGCTAACGGTTCTGTTTTTTCCCCCCTTGTGTTTTTGGCCCTGATTTAAAATGAAAATTAGGATCCCTAATATTTAGAGAACGTAGGTCAATTTTCATTTTAACCAAAAGGCGGAACACACAAAAGCACTCTGTCCAAACCTAAGGCGATTTTTTACAAACTCAAAATACATGTTTTTTTTGCATTTTATTGACTTCAAATGGACTCTATGACCTTTACATTTTCTAATAAGGAGTGAAGCAAATCCTATACCTTGGATCAAAGACTAAACAGATTTTGTTGCTTACCAATAGGAAAACACTAGCCTTCTGTTTTCTTTGTATAATACAGGGTCCAACCCCAGTTTAAAGAATGGTTCACACAATGATTTTCATTGACCTCAAAGCATTATCCAGTTCAGATTCTCTTAGTGGGCTGACATCTAACCTCAGATTTGTAGTTGGTGCCTTTGTGGTAGGAACTGTAGTCTCTGTCATTGTCATTCTAATTCTGCACTAGGTCTTAGGCACCCGCTCATGTTAACTCTTTATCTAACTTAAAGGGTGGATACTGAAGTTATGAGAACTCTCCAAGGAAAGACAGAATTCCCTGAGCAGGGAGGCAGGCAAGGAGACAGAGGAAAGGAAAGAAACCGAGTCATCCTTATTACTCGGGCCCTACAAATCTGCCAGAAGGGGATGCTGCCTGATGGGGTGAGTGTGAACTAGGTTCACTCAAGTCCAGCAGCAGAGCTGAGAGAAGAATCCGTCTCCTGACTCCATGGTCACTGTCTTGCCACTGACCTAAGACCCAGCTCTATGAGAAGAAAAAAGATACAGTGCAAGAAACATTACTAAAAATAAATACCATGCTTTCTTGGGCACATATTTCACTTAAAACCCACCTTAAAATTGTGCTAAAAGATCCATAGTTTCTGTTTGAGACCTACTATGCACAAACAGAAAGGTATATGCTTATCCCCTAAATGAGCAAGCATGTACGCCTATAAGATTCCCTAATTAAACAACTGATTCATAAGAAATGCTCTTTATAACAGTGTATGTGTGATGTTGATTACTATAACATTGGGCTTTTATATATTACTAGTGGTCCTGTGCACAAAATTCATGCACGGGGGGGAGGGGGTTTATCCCTCAGCCCGGCCTGCACCCTAGCCAATCTGGGATCTCTTGAGGTTTGTCCAACTGTTGGTTTAGGCCTGATCCCTCTCACACACAATCCGGGACCAGTGGCTCCTAACCATTCACCTGCCTGCCTGCCTGATGACCCCTAACCACTCTGCTGCCAGCCTGCTCACCCCCAACTACCCCTCATCCCCCGCCAGCCTGCTCACCTCCAACTGCTGCCCTCTGTTGGCCTGCTCATCATGAAAACAGAAAATTTGGAGTCACTGCCCCCCCCGCCCGCTTTTTGTTAATACTCACTGGAAAATATTAGTATATTTTTCCCATTGATTTTTAGAGAGAATGAAAGGGAAGGAGGGAGAGAGAAACATCAATGTGAGAGAGACACATCAATTGGTTGTCTCCTGCACTCACCCCAAATGGTACTTGGGTTTGAACTTGCAACCAAAGTATGTGCCCTTGACTTGGAATTGAACCCATCACCCTTCGGCAGATGATCTAACTATTGAGCAATACGGCCTGGGCTGTTCCCTTTTTTAAAATCAAATCTGATCCTTGAAGTATTTATATCAAATACTATAGACATGTCTAGTTGAAGATCACTATACAGGAAGATTTATGTATTACCATCATTTTTGGTACAACATGTCATCAAAAAGAAATCTATATCCTTCTCTGCAAATTATTATAGCATAGAGTAAAACATATAACCTGCAAAAAGCTCCATCTAAAGATTTCACAGCGTACAAGTAGCTCAGGCTCATTATGTATTCGGGAGACTTAGACAAAGCTATTAACTCATCAACACTGCATTACCTAATGAGATTCTTCCACATTAGCTAAGCAGACCATTACATCATCCCTATTTTTACTATTTATGTCACAGGCCATATTTTTGTTCCTATGGATTTTCTCAGACCAATTTCTTTCAAGATTTACATTGAAAAAGTTTGTAATCAACTACAAATATGTAATATTAATTTATGAAGTATGATGGAAATGGCAGACTCTCAAAATTCACTTTTTTAATATGCTAGCATCAAAATGAATTCTTGAAATTTACTTCTGATACTTGCCGATTGTGGCAGCGACCACTAAGTACACTCTTTTATACACTCTCCTCTCCCTCCTCACAATAGAATATGTATTTTTTTAAAGCTGGGGAGATGGCCCCTTTGAGTAAGTGCATTTCCCAGCATGTCCTGCAGCGAGGCACAGCCACGTGGCTATGTGCTGACCATGGAATGTAACCAGAGGTGAAGGGACCACTTCTGAGAAGTCTTCAGTGTGAATGGCCATAAGCAGTCTTAACCGTGGAGTAAGAATTCTCAGCTGAACAGAAAAACAACATACTTGGCATCAAAGCTTGTATTACAGTCATCTCTCTGCAGGCTTCTGAAGTAAACATAATCATGGTACATTCATGTAACCTGTATATAACCTATATGCATACATATACTACACATATGTATACATATGTATACATACACATAACGAGCAGGGTCTTACTTATTGATGGACTAATCACAGAGGTTAACTGCCCAAGTCAGGCATAAGGCAACAATCACTCATGAAGGGCATTTTCATTTCCTATATAAATAGTAAGCTCCGTGCCAAAACCGGTTCGGCTCAGGCTGAAACCGGTTTGGCTCAGTGGTAGAGCGTCGGTCTGCGCACTGAAAGGTCCCGGGTTCGATTCCAGTCAAGGGCATGTACCTTGGTTGTGGGCACATCCCTGGTAGGGGGTGTGCAAGAGGCAGCTGGTCGATGTTTCTCTCTCATCGATGTTTCTAGCTCTCTATCCCTCTCCCTTCCTCTCTGTGAAAAATCAATAAAAATATATATATTTTTAAAAATAGTAAGCTCCCGTGCCTTGCTACTGGGAATCACAGTGGAGGGGGGCGGGGGGGAAGGAGGGCTGGTCTTATTAGAAAGGCAGACTCTCACGCCACATCCCAGCCCCAGTATCAGAATCTGCAGTTGACAAGAACCCAAAGAACTCTCCCCTCCTTCCAGAAGAACTATCCCTAACAGCAGAGCCCCTACCTATTGACACTGCCTGGTCTCCATCGTCTTAGCATGTTCTGCTCACAGAGCTGACGCCAGGAACCAGGGGCAGGAACACATGAAGCAGGACCACCAGCCCAGCAGGGACAGGAGCCCTCTCTGCTGGCTGTTGCTCCCTCCCCAACAGACCTTCTGCAGGAGAACACTTGGTAAAGGCTGATTTCTAATCCTCGCCTAAGTAATGTAGAATTTCCTGGGTGGAACCCAGGAATCTGCATTCTGAAGCAATCCCAGAATCTCCTTATGGCCAAGAGAGCTGGGAATTATACTACTAGCTGCTCAAGCGAGAGAAAAGTGACAGACACATTTGCAGTATGTTTTCTACTTGCTTCAGATAGACTAGCCTCATACTGCAAATGAAGACTGAGCCAGTTGTCAAAGCAAAATCTGTCTTAATAATAAATTAAAATGTCTCTCATTTCTAACATACATTTAGATTTACTAGTATCTGTGTTATCTGAAAGACTATTGATTCTTCTATGAAACTACAATGAATAATAAATATTATCTATTATTCTATTTGAGAAATATAACTCCTAGACTTAAACTTAATGTAATGAGGAACTATCTTCTATGTACCGATTGTAAACCTAGCATAGAGGTTGGCAAACTGCAGCTCGAGAGCCACATGCGGCTCTTGAGTCCCTTATGTGTGGCTCTTCCACAAAATACCATGTGCGGGTGTGCACGTACAGTCCGATTGAAACTTCGTGGTCCATGCGCAGAAGTTGGTTTTCAGCTCTCAAAAGAAATGTCAATTGTTGTACTGTTGATATTTGGCTCTGTTGACTAATGAGTCTGCCGACTACTGCCCCAACACTACAAATTATGTTGATAATTAAGTATATATATTTAAACACCTTAAGAAAAAAGAAGAAGAAAAAGAAATAATTACAGTCAGGGAAGGGTGGGAAGTGATCAAACAAGAACTTGTATGTATCTATGCATAACCCCTGGGCACAGACAATAGGGGAGTGAAGGCCTAGGGAGGGAGGTGGGGTTGGGCTAGAAGGGGTCAATGGGTGAAAAAAGGAGACAAGTAATACTTTCAACAATTAAGAATAAAAAAATAAAAATTAGCTGAAACCGGTTTGGCTCAGAGGACAGAGCGTCAGCCTGTGGACTGAAGGGTCCCAGGTTCGATTCCGGTCAAGGGCATGTACACTGGTTGCAGACACATCCCCAGTAGGTGGTGTGCAGGAGGCAGCTGGTCGATGTTTCTCTCTCATGGATGTTTCTGGCTTTCTATCCCTCTCCCCTCCCTTACTTTCTGTAGAAAATCAATAAAATATATTTTAAAAATAAAATTAAAAATAAAATAAAAATGAAAAAAATGAAAGAAAAGGAAATAATCGTGTCCGTGCACATGGTTGAACCCACTCATTCTTCACATCGTCTCAAATCCAACTGAGAGTCACGTTCTGAGCAGCCCGGTTTGCAGGGAAACGCCAGGGCCTCTCCCACGCAGCAGCTTCCTTAACAGGGGCTGCAGGGAGAATCCTCTGAGCTGCTCTGTTAATTGGAGCGCTTTGTGAGAAGTCTGAGGATGCACAGGCATGGCCACCGTAGGGCTTTCTAGCCTGGGGCACCACCAGCGAGGAAATGAACTTGAAGCGTGCCCTGCTCTGAACCCTGGCATGAGAGGGCAGGGGAGCTGGCCCCCGTGGCCCATTTGCTCTTGAGTGGGGCTGTTAACCCTTGGACTCTCCCGGCTACTGGGATTTATCTCGTTTAATCCTCCCGTAGCCAAATTCATTAGTGGTAAATATTCCGTCTCTCTTCTCCCAGTTCCCTTTGCTAATATTCATCCCCCCACGCCCCCACCACACACACACCCCGTCCCCTCTCCCCTCCCACACACACCCCGTTTGTCTTCCGCATCTTGTAAGCCTGACCAACATTTCCCATTTCTTTCCAATTACCCACTTCACTTCATGTTGGTCTATTGATGGAACTGATATTTCCCTCCGCTGGTTTTAGGTAGCTGCTTTCAATCTTTTATCATTTTTCTATACATGGGTAATATTTTCTTGTCCTACATTTTCAAGTTTCAGGTGGCAGGTGGAAGCCGTAATGAGAATTTCTGGGCAAAACTGAGACTTGACCGCTGGTCAGACTCCGCATGGCCAGGGTCTCCGAATGCTGGCTTTGCCGTGACCCACAGACGCTAAGAAAATACCTACCAACCAGCACACTGGCTGCATTCCAGACCAAACACTGAGGCTGACTGCAGGCGGTGCCTGGGCATCAGCATTTGTAAAGCTCCCTGCATGGCTTACTTTGCACCTGGTTGAAACCACTGCCATGTAAGGACCCCACTGTAATGACCCAGGGTTTATACACACATGGCAGGACATGAAACACAGGCCAATGGACACATGACCTGAAGGAGAGCCCAGAGCAAGCGGAATCTGGAGCTGGTCCAGAATGTCCATGAGTTCTCAGCACCCTGTTTCTCAAAATCCTGAGAAGACAGAAGCTGAGGTCTACAAACTTCTCCGAGGCCAGCGCACACTTATGCAAACTTATCTGTGGACCCCATCCTAATCCCAGCAAAGGTTTTTATTAATCACTAGGTGTCCAGTGCAATAATCTGAAAAGGATTTCATTTCCTTTCGGTTCCCCATCCCTAACCTAAAGACAGGGTTAGGGATGGGGAACCGAATGCTATAATTAGGGGCAGGATTGCATTTAGCCAAACTGGGGGTTGTGTTTAGACCCTGCTCTGGAGGGAGGTAAGTCAGGAAACCTCCCTCCTCCTCATTAGTTTCATGATATGCAACAGATCTACAGGAACTTGGAATGTGCTAAGAATAGATTCTACACTTGATCTTAGCCACAAGGCCGAACACATGCCTGGAATGGACTTTCTAACCTCAGAGGGAAAGCGGGGAGGATGGGTGGGTGGGAAGAGATCAGCCAAAGACCTTGTATGCATATATGCATAACCCATGGGCACAGACAATAAGGTGGAGAAGGCCTAGGGCTGAGGGTAGGGACAGGCTAGGTCAATGTGGAAATAAAGCGGACTTTGTAATACTTCCAAAAATGAAGATTAGAAGGAAGATTTTTAACAAGAAAAAAAAAAAAAGAAGAACTTGGAATCGATTAAATGAGATGTTTAAATGTCAAAAGAGATAAACACTGAGACTGCTGAGAGGAAGGCAAGCTGGTGAAATGAGGACCAAATGCAAATTACATAAAAGAATCACACACAAAAAAACTTTATAAAAATGATCTCAAAAGGCTCAAAGAATAGAACCAACACTGCAAAAAATCAGGAAAATGAAAGGGAAACAATTATAAAGCAATCGCCCAGAATCCAGAGACTAAAGGGCATAAAGACAATTAGTTCACTGGCCATTTACTCTGTGCTTACCTGTGAGCAAGCTATTTCATGTGGGAAATTCATTTTTTAATCTTTACAACAATTATAAAACATAAAAAAAGGTTTCTATCCCCATTCTGTATAGGAGAAGACTCTGGTCAGGGGAGATGTTTGTAAATTCCCCTGAGATCACACAGGCATGCACACAAAGAGACAAGTAAAAAATAAAGAAAATAATGGTGACGGCAAACATGATTCTATGGTGAAAATTATTTTTTAAGTGTTAAATCCTTTAAACCCTACTAACAACCCCATCCATAAGAAAGTAAGAAAGCCCACGTGATAGATTCGGTTTCTCCTCAGGTGTTGAAGACGTTTTAATATAAATATCCACTGAGTGGGATGAGAACGCGAGGCTAGCATTTAGATAGTTTGGAAAAATATAAAATATTTAATGAGGAGCTTATTATAGAAATGTGACAGGGTTGGCGTCACCACCCAGTGCCCGTTTGGAAACTGCAGGCTGAGGATTTTTAGGAATAAACTGTGTGTGTTTTTTCCAGCCCGTTTAGCTACAACGTGCCCACCGGGCAAAGTCAAACTGGGGACTAACTCAGGGTGGGTTTTTATCAGGTGTTAAAAATAAAACAAAGGAAATAAAAATAGATGAAAAAGAAAGCCTAGTGGTATATTTGAACTAGAGAGGCTAAAGAGCTGGAAAAAAGGAAGTGGGGCTACAGAGGGTTGAGTCATAGATACACCGGCAAGATCATTAAGGCCACTCCAAAATCCATATGATTTTTCAAGTTACAAAATTCTCTGACAGAGGAAAATGTGTGTGTGTGTGTGTGTTTTCTATCATATTTATGAAGCGTTTTACTGTTTTTGGTCAAAAGCTTATTCTGACTTCCTATCTCAGGTGCTGTGACATTTCATGAAGCCGTGAGCAGCTCTCTAGCACACGTGTGCACGGATTTGAGTCTGGGACATGTGTGTGATGTGTGGGAGTCTAATCCTCTCCCATTGGTCTATGTGGCCCCGTGAGAAATTGATTCACTGGGGTGCCCACCCAACCGCTGGCACTCTGATCCTCCTGGACCCGGACATAATTAGGTTTAATCAACGATTTTACAATAAATAACGGCGCCATGAACTTGGGGTAGTCCCAGAGAGTGCATTTTTCTTTGCGTGGTTGAAGTAGGTCTGCTGGCCCTGTATGAACATACAGAATCCTTGGAAGATGAAGAGTGTAAAAGCTCTAGACACCTGTGACCTAGTCTTCTGGGGACAGAGACTAGCGGCCCTGTACTGAAGCTATGCATAAATGTCCATGGTGATTCTTCTCATCCCAAATGGATGCAGGCTTCCAGTTCATTACATAGCTCTTGTTTTGTTTTGTTTTTTTCACTACTTTTATTTTTAATTTATTTTTTAATGTTTTAATTAAATTATTATCTGTGTGTTTTTAATTTTTATATGCCTTTTTAATTGATTTCAGAGAAAGGAAGGGAGAAGAAGAGAGAAAAAGAGAAACATCAATGATGAGAGAGAATCATCTACTGGCTGCCTCCCGTCTGCCCCCTATTGAGGTTCAAGCCCGTGACCTGGGCATGTGCCCTGATCTGGAATCGAATCTTGACCTCCTGGTTCACAGGTGGACACTCAACACTGAGCCATGTCAGCCAGGCTGGTTCTTGTTTTTAACCAGGCACATAGAGATGAATAATGAATGCATTTGGAGGAAAAGAAACCTCAAAGAATGCTTTTACTTCGAAATCAAACAAAAAGCCAACGAATAAGGTTTCCTCCCCCTGGGAATGGCCTCTACCTGTGCGGTTGGTGGTCTGCCCAAGCTCGGACATGGCACAGGGGGTGCGGGGCGGGCCGGGCACGCCACGCGCAGGGCAGGCTCTCAGAATGTACTTCTCAATCACGCCTCTGACCTCCATGGGTTCATCCCAGGCCACTTCCACGCTCGATCCGTTTATGCTGCAGACTCTGGAGGGGGCTGGCACGCTGCGAGGAGCTGCGGACGAAAGAGAGAGAGAGAGAGAGAGAGAGAGAGAGAGAGAGAGAGAGAGAGAGAGAGAGAGAGAATATCAGAGGAAATGGTCGAGCCGAGGAGACTGCTACCCCGTTCTTCACTTTTAATGGCCACAGTAAATCAGACTCGACCATTAGCATAAATACAATTTATTAGAGTTGTAACTTTTCAGCACTGATTTAATATGACTGCACATCTTGAGCCATTCGGCTTAAGCGATATTTCAAAACCATCAAAACTCCATCGACATAACGTGCTTTCGAGCCTAGTCCAGGCTTTTCCCAAACATTTAACGGAGCCGACTTTGTTTCAAACATCGCTCATAAGGGGGGAGGTGGACGGTGGGCAGGTAGCAAGTTCAAACGACGGAACGATGTCCCCCTTTGAAGCGAGGTAATTAAGAGTGTTATTATATTATACACAGCGGGTTGACACTTTTATGTCTTCCATGGATTAGCCAAAAATTATCACAAATGCGGTAGCATTTTACAGGGATGTCTGATCTTACTTTCCAAATTCAATTGTTTTCAAATTATTTTTTAAAAAATCAAAATACTCTGATATGATATACAGATGCATGCCTGCTTGCATTTTAAGGGGGTGGAGAAGCTCATGTCCTTGAGATTCTACACAATCATTTTGGGGGATGTTTTCTTCAGAGCATCAAAAAACACTAACATAGCCCAGCCGGTGTGGCTCAGTGGTTGAGTTTCGAACTATGAACCAGGAGGTTAGAGCCCATGTCCAAGTTGCGAGCTCAATCCCCAGTGGGGGACATGCAGGAGGCAGCTGACCCATGTTATTTCTCATCATTGATGTTTCTATCTCTGTCTCCCTCTCCCTTCCTCTCTGAAATCAATAAAAACATATTCAGCACACACACACACACACACACACACACCACTAACACAAAAGAAGGGATTTTAAAGCAACTATAAAACTTCACTCACAAGCTGTGTCCCCTCATTTTAAAAAATCTATAACTTTAACTATGTATCACGTGTTTCCACGGGTCTGATCAGTAAAAACGTCATCACAGCTGATCGCGCTGGGGACACTGAGGAAAGGCCCGGGGAAGCCGGGCAGGATGATGGATGAGAGACCCGCTGTGGCTGCTCCCGGAATGGGGACCAGTCTCAGGGCGATGGTTCCAGGTTGCCCACATCCAGCAGCCTCCTGCTCTGACTCCACCGTTCAGACCCATCACCAAGCACAGCTTCCAGGGAGACACATGCACACAAAGGCCGAGAGGAAGCGTGGAGGCGGAGCACTGGGGTCTGTGCCCTGCAAACAGCTTGGTCGCCCACAGAAAGCACGCCGGCCACACGGTCGAGCTGTGAGTTAGAGGGATCCCGGGAGCGAGGCTGATTTTATTAGTTCTGAAATGTGGTGCCCAGCAAAGTACAGGGCTGTCTAACAGATGGTCTTCTCATAAGGGACAGAGCAAAACTGACTCCAAAATAATTAAATAGCGCAATTATTCTCCAACCCCCGGGAGCATGTCACTGCTCAGGGCTGTGGTCAGATTGTAAATATGAATTTATGGCATAAGACTCGGTGGTCAGACTGTCGCTATAAATTCTGCTGCCCTATTTGCATATTTTCTCTGTGGTCCTCAAAAGGGAGATGGCTGAGCTCCTTTAGGTGATGCACTTTCTAGATACCAATTTCCGGAATCAGAAGAAAGGGAGGCTTTATGGTGTATTTGTTAATAAAGTAGAGAAGTGGTCCCTGGATCATTTGCTCAGTGGCTAGACCACCCGCCTGTGACCTGAAGGGTCCCAGATTCGATTCTGGTCAAGGTTGTGGGCTAAGTTCCTGGGAGGCAACCAATGGATGTGTCTCTCTCACCCTGATGTTTCTCTCTCTCCTCCTCCTCCCTTCTACACTATCTAAAAATCAATGGAAAAATATACTCGGGTGAGGATCAAAAAATAAAAATAAAGTAGAAAAGTGTGCAATAGGGTCAGAGGACATGTGTCGGTAACAAGTAAACACTTTATATCAGAG
This sequence comes from Nyctalus aviator, assembly GCA_036971965.1. Lineage (NCBI taxonomy): Eukaryota > Metazoa > Chordata > Mammalia > Chiroptera > Vespertilionidae > Nyctalus > Nyctalus aviator. The sequence goes on along the minus strand of CM072940.1, from coordinate 7,772,170 downwards.
CTTTCTCCGAACTCTGAACATTCAATTCCTTGTGTTGCCTACAAATAAAATCATCCTGGGGGAAGGGGCATGCCATCTTCTTCTGGAAAATCTGCAGGCAGAGAGCTTTGGAAATGAATCTTAGTAACTCATCTCAGTGTTCAGCCATCTTGAAAATGGGCAAGATTCTGCAAAAGATTCCTGCGTTAGTCACTCTTGTTGATTTAAAAAAAAAAAAAAGTATGAGAGAATATCTCGGTGAAACATCTTTGGATAAACTGTGACTTGCTCAGGACCATGTGAAGAGACGTAAGGGGCGTCGTGTGGAAATGTATTTGCCTCTGACAGATACTTGACCCAAAAGGGTAGAAGGCTTCTGACTCACACAACCTTCTGTGGAGAAGGCCTTGCTGTTGATGACACTTCGCAAAGAGATGTCTCGTCACTGTCAGAGGCTCCACACACCCATAAATCGGTTGTCTGAGATGAGCCTAATGCATTCTATCCAACTCCTAGTTCTCTCTGCTCCAACTGAACAACTGAACGGAAGAATAGGCCAGTCAGCAGTGTCTGTCCTGGGACAGCCATTCAAAGACCCTAAAGTCCACACTGGCACAAACGTCTGGCGTGACGGGACCAAACCCAGGCGCTTCTAACCAGGGCGCAGGTTTCAAGTCCACCTTCTGTGAGAGGGAGGCCAACCCCCATGGTCATCCCCACGCTACCTCCTGGGGCCTGTCCAGTCTAGCATGGCTTCCTGTCCCAGCCTATTACTGAAGATGCAGGCTGTTACACCCCTAAGACAAATTACCCCTTTCCTCACTAAAGAGGGAAGAGTCAAGCCTCAGCCTATACTTACTAAATAGCCAAAAGCTCAAAGCACTTCAGCCATCGGTGTCAGCCAACCAAGGCACGCTCTGCACACAGAACGCAACATGCTCCTTGCGCCAAGACTGTGACGGCCTTTCCTTTTCTTCGCATGCCCAAACATGGGTGCACAGGCATGTGCGTGTGTGGGCACATATACAAGTGGAGAGAAAACAATTTACCTGCTCCAGTTGTGCGGCCCCGACTCCAGTCACTCCAGACAGAACCCCCTTCGTGCGAGGCCATCACGCGGTAGAGGTACTCTTCATGGAAAGAAGTTGACAGAGAAACTTGTTAGTCCCTGCAGATGAGGGAGTGGTCTGGCAGGAAGGAGGCAGGACAAGGAGGGGAGGAGGAAGGGGACATGTCACGTGGACGGAGCCCCCCACGTTACCTGTGAAGGGCTGCAGGCCGTGGTCCTGCGCGCTGGGCTCGGGGCCCCGGTACGCCAGGATGGAGTCGTTCCCCCTGCAGTTAATGGCGCTGTCAGGTGGCAGGCACCCGTCCAGATTGACTCTGATGGCACCGCTGGACACAGATGCCAAGCGGAGGGTGGTGCCCCGCTCAAATGCAACGTCCCGCAGGCAGCCGCCGAAACCTGGTGAGCAGGGAGCCTGGTCAGCCTAAGGGCTAGAGCCACTCAGCACCCATCCTCCCTGTCCTCCGCGGGGCATCTGGTTGAGGGGAGGGGTGCATTAGACACAGTTTCCAAACCTGTACATGTCCTGGGGGAATCCTTGATGCCTCCTCCACAGTCACAAGGAAATGCTTATATTGATGTTATTTGGGGAAAATAGAAGCTGATGCATATAAATCAACTGAACTTGATTCAGCTGAAAGCCTGCATATACCTCTGTAGGTGTTCATTTTCTCCTTGTGCAGATGCTACTTGAATGGAATTTAACTCTTTGCATATTATGGCAGAAGTGGGAGGGCCATGTGATATGCCCTCAATTCCAAAAAATTGTTAGCTACAAAAGTGAGTGTTTAAGGGTCAAAAAAATTTCAAGTAGCATAATTTTTCAACAAGATCCTTGCGGGGGGAAATACCTTTGAGGGTACTATGCAGAATACCAGGAGGGAGAATAGAGTTTTGAAATACACTAGGGCAGTGGTCGGCAAACTCACTAGTCAACAGAGCCAAATATCAACAGTACAACGATTGAAATTTCTTTTGAGAGCTGAAAACGCAATGTGCGTGTCCGCCCGCATGTGAGATTTTGTGGAAGAGCCACACTCCAGGGGCCAAAGAGCCACATGTGGCTCTCGAGCTGCAGTTTGCCAACCACTGCCCTAGGGTCCTCAGATATTTGCCCTGCATCCCACACTAATCGCTTCAGAGAAACAGAACGAAGTCCCTGTAAAGTCAGCAGACAGAGGGGCTACGGTTGGACTCAACCATTTTCCCTGTATTCCATCACCGGGAACATACAAACGGTCCCAGTTTGGGGTTCGTGGTGGCATGACAGGGAACGTGTTGTTTTGGCAACGGCCGCACCGAGAAGTGTCCCTGGATGTGTCATCCACACAGATGACTTCAAAACTTGAACCACCACGCAGTTCAAGTCCGTGAAGCTGAACACAGAACATGGAGAAACGGATGAGGACGCACTGGTGTTTGGCTGGAAAATGGCAGGGCAGCCAGCCGACCTAGGGACAGCAGTTGCTTTGAGTAACACGCTCTTGGTATAAACAGAGACCAGCTCAGGGAGGTCTGACAGTTCTCTGCTCAGAAAATTGCACAAATTGGTCCTAGAAGAAAAGAGCAGCCTGCCTTTGAGAAGAACGCCATGGTACACACACACACACACACACACACACACACACTCGTTTTGAACTGAACATGTCAAGTTCACAAGGCCCCTAGCACCTGATTAGCTTTTTCTAGACGAAAGCACCTCAGCGGAAAGCGGAAATGAAAGATCATGCAGAGGCTGAGCCGTAACGTAACTTAATGGTAACAATGACCACATTGTTCTCCTCTGAGAGTCTAGGATGTCTTATTATCTCCCCACACACATTACGTGGGCCTGTTTCCTTTTTAAACGCCTTTGCTCCTATTCACGTTCCTCTAGGCCTGGCCGATCGATGCTGCTGGTCTGTCGTGAACACACGGCAGATGCTCCGTAAGGTGGGTGAGTTGAATTAAAAGCAATGAAGCTCCATACAAAGGCATCTGCTGGAAAATCCCTAAGAAAAGAAGCTAAGAATTCAAATTTCTTTGCCAGTGACTTTCTGATGGCACAGGACAGAAATCACACAACTTCTCCACACCCTACCAGTTTCCTACCGGCAAAACAGGGACCACGGAAAGGCAGCTGTGGCCAGCACCTGTGCTGTTATGAGAAACACCCCGTTATTAAGGGTCTGTGAGTGGGAGCAGTGTGGACGCTTCCTTTTCTTGCTTCCTTGCCTTTCTGAGAATCAAAAAGGAATAAGTGAACAAACAAACCCCTCTCCCCCTACTCCCAGGCTTCCAAATAATTGAAAGGTGGCCCAGAGCTGTGGGCGGACACTTCAGCCAGGAGCCCTTCTAAGGAGGCGGTCCCATGCCAGGCTGGTGGCCTGACCGGAAGGCTGGATTCAGCCCCCATTGCCACCCCCTCCGGGAGCATTACCCACCACGTGTCACGCCGTCACTTCCAACCTAGTAGTTAGTGACAGTCCCACGGACAGTTCTAAGCTCAATGCCCAGGGTCTGAGCTCGTTCATGGCCAGCCAAGTATGTTGCCCTGCATACCCAAAATACACAGAGAAATTAATCTGCATTTGATTCCAAGGAAGATTCCAACATTAATGGATAAGAAAACAAACAAACAAAAAACTCAGCCCTGATAGGACTGAGATTTCTTTTATATATATATATATATAAAATATATATATAAGATCATATATATATATAAATCAATAATATATATATATATTATTGATTTTTCACAGAGAGGAAGAGATAGGGATAGAGAGTTAGAAACATCAATCAGAGAGAAACATCAATCAGCTGCCTCTTGCACACCCCCTATTGGGGACGTGCCCGCAACCAAAGTACATGCCCCTGACCGGAATCGAACCCGGGACCCTTCAGTCCACAGACCGTCACTCTATCCACTGAGCCAAACCGGTCTCGGCAGGACAGATTTCTAAGACTGCGGGTAACCAATGGAAAAAGGTAAGTCACACAATGAACTGGAACTGCACGATGAGATGAATTGAGTTCACTGTGCAGCATCTCTTTACATAAATGTTCTCCTGATCTCTGTCTAAAACATGAGTGACTTGTAAAGACCAGCATCACTCAAAGCATCTGCATCAGAATCTGAGGAAATAGCATCATAAAATATGCATTTTTAATAACCTTTCCAGGCAATTCAAATGTATGCTGGTAAGCAGTAACAATGGTGATGATGATAACAGCTAATTTTATTGAATGCTTACTATGTCCCAGTTACTGTACTTCATATTTTATCAGTGGTTTGAGACCTGCTGATGTAGCTGATACTGCACTGATAAAAATTTAGTATTACCCATAAATAAAGTATCTTTCGGTATTACAGACTCCGTCACGGCGTCGATTAAATCATTCTCTCTTGGGTCTAGGTTGATGTTCTGAGCTCCTGTCATTATGAAATGAGCATCCTGGTTTAAGCCATGTCTCTAGGGCCCTCGTGGGAAAGGGCATTGGAACACTTGAAAGTAACATGCGTGGTAGGAATTTTTTCCCCTAGATGTAAATAAGGTCAAGCCATCTTGCTCAGATAAAGGGTTTCCGAGCTCTTTCTAACCTTAGCAACCTGACTCCAGGAGAAGCCTTTATATGGATGTAATATTTCCAGCCTCTGTTACATCTTAAGTGCCTTGAAAATGTCATCACTGTCGTACACCTCGGATATTCATTAACTCCTTTACCTGTACCCTTCTAAAAGTCTTTGTAGAGCGTGCCATATATTTTCTATTCACAGGCATTTAAATCTTTATGTACTTAGCAAATAGGCAAAAGCTGCTTTGTGGAAATTTTAACCATTCACGGGGTATGGGTTTTGGAATGGGGTAGAGACCATTTTCTATATGGGAGCATGCTGGTCCACAGGCTGGGAGAGTCTGTGCTGCCACCGCCCTTATAGAGAAGGACCAGTTGCCCATGCCCATGAAGAGAGCACTTGTTTTTTTTTGTTTGTTTGTTTGTTTTAAATATATTTTATTGATTTATTACAGAGAGGAAGAGAGAGGGATAGAGAGTTAGAAACATCGTTGAGAGAGAATCATGGATCAGTTGCCTCTTGCACACTCCCCACTGGGGATGTGCCTGCAACCAAGGTACATGCCCTTGACAGGAATCGAACCCGGGACCTTTCAGTCCGCAGGCAGATGCTCTATCCACTCAGCCAAACCGGTTTCGGCGAGAGCACTTCTTATAAGACAGTGGACTCTGACACATAGATGCCTGGCCAAAGGGCTTGCTAGCTGCTTACCAGCTACAGGGCCTTGGACAAAGTACTTTCCTCCCTGCTCCTCAGGCTCTTCGTCAGTCAAATGGGGACACAGATACGGGTAATAACACCTAACTCACAGGCTCCTTAGAAACAGCAACTCAATCTCTGGGAAAGCTCTCAGAACCATGCCTGGCACCACAGCACAGAATCAGCCATTGTTACCTTTCAAAATAAATAATTCCTCGAATGATGTTCAATCTCATTAGGTGAGTTAAATGCTGTGAGTTGCATGGGTTATTTTTCCCACTGATTATGTTAAAACCCATGATAGGAGTTAAATGCTTCAGCATGACTCATGCACTCATGAACTTTTCCTTCCTGATTATGAAGAATCAATGAGACACAGATTTTTCTCACAAGCATGTCTGAAATTCAGCTAAACCCACCTCTCCGTGTGCATTGCTGCAGGGGAGTGTGGTTGAGATGCCTGGAGACACTTACTGTGTTTCCCCTAAAATAAGACATCCTCCGAAAATAAGACCTTGCGCATGGAAAGATAAGACAGCCCCTGAAAATAAGACCTAGCGCAACTTTGGGAGAAAAAAAATTAATATAAGACACTGTCTTATTTTTGGGAAAACAGGATAGCAGTTCTGTCAGAAAACAGCCCTTGTAAACTGAACGCCAGTTTTTTAGTTGCACACCTCCCTAACTTATGTTTTTATTCTATAAATATAGATAATGATCAGTCTTCAAAAAAAAAAAAAAAACAACCCAGAACTACATATGTTTTCTAAGGAAACATAGAAGTATATAATACGGAAATTAAATTTCAATTTTCTGAAGACAGGTTAGAATAAATATATTCATTAATAATAGGCAATACAGTTGTAAATATAGTGATTATGGAGGAGGGCACACTCCCAAGGGCAACTTACAAAACTATGGGAAGAAGTGGTCCATGATTTTATTTATTTATTTATTTTTATTTTATTTTATTTTATTATTTTATTTTTTATTTTTTGGTAACTTCACATTTTGCAATAAAGGGACGGGTGGGAGTAGCTTTTCCCCTGGTTCTATTACTACATCTTTTTTTAAAAAAAAATATATTTTATTGATTTTGTACAGAGAGGAAGGGAGAGAGATAAAGAGTTAGAAACATCAATGAGAGTGAGTCACCGATCAGCTGCCTCTTGCACACCCCTCACCGGGAATATGCCCGCAACCAAGGTACATGCCCTTGACCGGAATCGAACCTGGGTCCCCTCAGTCCCCAAGCCGACACTCTATCCATTGAGCCAAACCGGTCTCGGCATATTACTACATCTTGAAACAAGAACCAAACAGAACCAAACAAGAACCGAACAGAACCACCCAAGCCTGGTAAGACCAGGGCTGTCCTGCTTTGGCGATTCCTCCAGGTGGAGCTTACCTGGTTCCAAACCCAGGTGTGTATGCGAGTCCTGCAGCTCCAGGGGGACCCCTCCCAGGTAGACCGGGGAGTTCACCGCCAGCGGCTGGGCTCTGGGCTGTGACACGCGCTCCATCAGTTCATTCAGGCTTGCGGACACCAGGGCACTTTCCTTCCGAACTGTCACCGTGTTCCACGTCCCATCACAGTAGGACAGCCCCAGCCACAGATCCAGTCGGGTGAGGGTGAGACTGGTGTTTAACTGGAGGCTCAATATTCCGCTCTTCAGCTCCACCTGCATTCATAGAGGAACCAAGCAGGTGTGAAAAGACTACATTTCAGAGAGAAGAAATATCTCTGTAAACACTCCTTAAAAAGAGTCTACTTTTGCCGAAACCGGTTTGGCTCAGTGGTAGAGCGTCGGTCTGCGGACTGAAAGGTCCCAGGTTCGATTCCGGTCAAGGGCATGTACATCGGTTGCGGGCACATCCCTGGTAGGGGGTGTGCAAGAGGCAGCTGGTCGATGTTTCTCTTTCATCGACGTTTCTAGCTCTCTATATCTCTCCCTTCCTCTCTGTAAAAAATCAATAAAATATATTTAAACTAAAAAGAGTCTACTTTGTTCTAAGCCAAATGGAGTAGCATATCATGAAGTACTTTGCAAGCTTATAATCGACAGGAAGAATATTGTAGTGAGTCAAAGGAAGTCATATGTAGTCATGGTTATATGATATGACACAACATGAGGCAGGCAGGTACTTTTTGGAGGCTGCAAACCAAGTAAAGATTAAACCCAAGCATAGATGACTAAAGAGGACAGAACAGTCTGAATTATGGTTCTGTTTTTGAATTTTTAGAAAATGAGAAAATACTACTTCGTATATCAATTTAATTTTGGGGGGAAATATGACAAGACAATAAGAAAATGAAATGTCAAGCTTGATTAAGTTTATTTTAACTGGCTGGTGAACTCAATTTCAAATTTGTAAGACATATTTTGAGGCACTCTTCCAGTTTTATTAGTCTAAATCTCTAACTAACACAATTGCTTCTTTTAGATTAAGGTGCCATTTTCTAATAGGAACATAGTTTGCCCAATTTTTCACGAGACAGGAAGCTCCTCCAATACGTTTTCTTTCAAAATGGCACATGATAGCTATTTTCCCTATGGTGTTGTTGTTTTGTTAGAAGTCAAATCAGAACCATAGAATACTTAAAAACTTGAACTCTAATCGTGTCTAATGAAATAAGCCAGATAAAAATTACTGCTTTTGCTATGCATAAATAGCATTTTTTGTGAAGTACATCAGGTAAGGCAAGCAGTTCTTCATTTAACTTTCATTCATGCAATAAACACTGAGATCACTGCTATGTTCCAAGGACCTGCTGCTCTGAGATAAACACCATCTAACAGCTGAGAGAGAATGTGAAATAACACCATAACCAAGACGGAAACAGGGTCGATGAGAGAGCTTCCGGGAATCGGCCAGAACTGAAAGTGATGTGGAAAAAAAAAACACCAAAAAACCCTCAATTTAGTATAATGTAAACCTATGGTTTATTTTGAAATGGAATATGACATTTTAAAATATATTTACTTAAAAGAATTAACGTACGGCAAGAAAATCAGGTCCGTCTTTGTTGTAAATGAAAAGGAGCAACCCATTCAACTGGTCTGTTCTGAACTTGAAGGAAATCTCAAAGTCCATGCCGCCATGAAACGTGCCTGGGTCAAGTTCCAGGAACCCTTCAAAGAAAAGGATATGTACATATCAGCACATGGGATGAAAAACTGCCAGCTTTGTATGTCCTAAGATACCCTGAGGATATACACTGTGAGTCAGGTAAATCTCTCACAAAAGAAGATGCCAATCAATGTTAAGAAACCTCCCTGTAGCCCAGCTGGGGTGGCTCAATGGCTGAGCATCAATCCATGAATGAGGAGGTAGAGGTTCAATTCCAAGTCAGGGCACATGCCCAGAATGCAGGCTCGATTCCCAGTGTGGGGCATGAAGGAGGCAGCCGATCAATGATTCTCTCTCATCACTGATGTTTCTATCCCTCTCCCTTCCCCTTCCTCTATGAAATCAATAAAAACAACACATAGACATGTAACAGAAATTCTATATCTTTACAGAAATGGCAGAAGAACTTGACATACCTTTTAAGAGGAAGTACTTTGCTCTTTAAATCACGGCTACAACTAAGACTATTACAGTTTCATAGAAGCATTAACAATAAGCACCTGCACTGACTATAGAAACTCTGAATAATGACAGCGATGAGAAAGAGCAATGGAAGTGTACACATGTAGCTTTCTATTTTGAAAGTAATTTAAGCAACGTAGTAACAGACCAACTTCATTCTAAAGGCAGGAGGCAGCCGAAACCGGTTTGGCTCAGTGGTAGAGCGTTGGCCTGCGGACTGAAGGGTCCCAGGTTCGATTCCGGTCAAGGGCATGTACATCGGTTGTGGGCACATCCCCGGTAGGGGGTGTGCAAGAGGCTGCTGGTCGATGTCTCTCTCTCATCGATGTTCCTAGCTCTCTATCTCTTTCTCTTCCTCTCTGTAAAAAAATCAATAAAATATATTTTTAAAAATAATAATAATAGCCGAAACCGGTTTGGCTCAGCGGTAGAGCATCGGTCTGCAGACTGAAGGGTCCCAGGTTCGATTCCGGTCAAGGGCATGTACCTCGGTTGCGGGCACCTCCCCAATGGGGGATGTGCAAGAGGCAGCTGGTCGATGTTTCTCTCTCATCGATGTTTCTAGCTCTCTCTCTCTCTCCCTTCCTCTCTATAAGAAAATCAATAAAATATATTTTAAAATAATAATAATAATAATAAATAAAGGCAGGAGGCAATGGTGGGCTTTCACTTGAAGAACAAGACATGTCCCCCAAGCTGCCATGCTCTCCTCCACCCCTTACCCAGGGGGCTGCAGGCAGAGACAGTAGCTGGGGACATGCCAGGGACCCTGCACCTCAGCCTTGCTGCAGCATCGGGACACTCCTTACCTCCTTACAAAGCTGAACTTTTACTGAGAAATATTGTCCTCTACCTGATAAACAGATAACTGTGGGCTAATCTGGTAACTCCTTTTTTTTTTTTTTTTTAGAGAGAGAGAGGAAGGAAGCAGATAGAGAGATAGAAACATCAATGATGAGAGAGAAACATCATGGATTGGCTGCCTTCTGGACACCTCCCTCCTGGGGATGGAGCCCACAAACTGGGAATTGAACCAGTGCCCTGACTGGGAACTGAACCAGTGACTTCTGGAATCTTGGGTTAGTGCTCCACCACTGAGCCACACCAGCTGGGCTGAAACATCTTTCTAAGTATGGTTCATTCTGAGTAAAACAACTGACTGACAAATGGACACTCAGAGCTGCTTTGGGCCATTACAGAGCTTCCACATGAAGAGATATTTATGAATCTTACCGTTTATATAGTATATATTCAAATTCTGGGCATCAGGTATAACTAGGCGTTCACATGAGGTCACAGTAATGGGACAGGGGAGAGCTGGGTATGCCAAGGAGGAACAGGGATGCACAGCCATGAACTATGGCTACTTGAGAACTAACCTGCGCCTAGGAAATGGGCTCCCTCCTGCAGTGAAGAGGGACATCCCTCCCAGGTGTTATATGCATTGACCTGCTCTTCAGAATTCTGCCAAACCAGAGGCTTCCAAACAGCGGAGGGGTGGTAATTCCTCATAAAATGCACATCCTTGAGACAGCCCACAAAACCCTTTCGGATTATGCCTGTGGGAGTTGACAGAAGAAATAGGTCTTTTGAAAAATGCTTTGCAAGCAATTGATTTTATGTGCAATTAAAATAAAAGAATTGGAGAACCGCTCTCTACCTGTTTATTGCAAACTTCTTAATGATTCCTGTAAATGCCACGCCGCCAACTATGCTAAGTGGTAACAGAATATTTAGCCCTGGTTCAGACCCATCTTATATGGAGAAAGAGATGTTACGGCGAAAACCCTTGGTTTTATAGTATTAGCAAGAATATTGACTTTTGAACTAACCAGATCATCTCACCAGCCACTGGTCTTAGAAATGAAAGAGCGATCACATTTTAAAAGTATTTAAAGGAAGTGTTTCTATTAAATCTATACTTAGTAGTTCAGTTCCATCATCATCATCATGAACTAGTCTGTTATACAAGTCAATCAGTAAGTTGACCTCATTTCTAGGTATGGTGATTTTGTTTCCTTAGATCAATTTGATTCATGCTAGTTTTATTGATTTCACTTTGGAGTCAGTTTTTGTTCCATGTCCTGAAATATAGGAATTAATTTGTGGCCCAATCCCAGCACTTAGGGCATGTGGCTGGCATTCTCTGTTGGCCTATCTGCTCTCTCCATCGTGACAAAGGCCTAATTTTAGTCATCAATGGATACCCAGGGCCTGAGCAGTGCTTTCTCTACCATCCGCTCCATACTCAGGAATGTTCTTTGCTCCACTCACTTCGACTGAAAACCAAGCCGCCGCCATTTCTGTTTTCAATGTTCTTTTGTGTTCAATTTTAAAAAATCTCAAAAATACTGACACTTAGTGCTAAAAGAAAACATCGTAACTTTGAGAAACTAGTATAATCCATTGAAGTACAAGTTTAATGAACTTGACACATCAAAGACTGGTCACTAAGATTTCCCATGCAAATAATACATGGTTTCTTCAGGGATAAAAGAGAGATCTAGTAGATAGTTGTGGCATATTGATACAGGAAACCAGCATGGAATAACACATTGCTCATATTTTACAGGAATGCCATTCGATACTATTCTAAATACTGGTGACAGCATATCAATCCCATGACTCCCTGCACTCACCAGCGTCCTTCCTCAGGATGGCATAGCTCCCCGGCAGGCCTCCTACAAACACGCCTGTGTTCCCTCCGATGACAGAACTGCCATTCAGGGGCCCTGAGGAGCCTGCAGAGGAGAGAGAATCCCAATCTCAGCAGGAGGATCTTTTTCTTTTTTAATAATTTTTTTTATTGATTGCAGAGAGGCAGGGAGAGGTAGGAACATCCATGATGAGAGAGAATCATTGATGGGCTGCCTCCTGCACGCCCCCTTCTGGGGACCCAGCCTGCAACCCTGTGCCCTTGACTGGAATCGAACCCAGGATCTTTCTGTCCATAGGCTGACACTCCATCCACTGAGCCACACCAGGTAGGGCTGCAGAAGGATCTTTTTCTGTTAATTTAAAGAACGATTAACTGCAAGAATGCTACCCACCAATCGTATAAACAGAGAAATTATGCACCTTTTCTGAGCCTTAATTTCCTTATCACTAAAATGCCTATAATAACTGCTTTATTTTATCTGTCTTGAGGAAGTCAAAAGTAACATGAAGTTCAGAACATAAATACAAGCCCGGCAAACTGCAAGGACCTGCACAAGATACAAAATTTCCACTGACGACTTTGTCTTACTTTGAAACCCACCAGACACAGATGAGAAAATGGTTGCCAGGTTTTATTTTAGAGGCACCCATAGGCCAATTCAAATGGAATTAAGGTGAAACTGTGTGGAGGAAAAAGTGAAAGGAGAGATATACAAAAAGCATGGCAGCATCAGCATATCAACAGAACCATGAACATACATCAAGCTCTCACCTGTGTACTGCCCGTCAACTGTGATCCAGCCCGAAGCCTCATGCCTCACTGCGACTACGTCATGCCATTTGCCATCATTATATTGTTTACCATCATCATTCGTGGTGGTCACTTCCACTGCAGACCCCTAAAGGGAATGAGAGAGTGAGTGAATGAATGAATGAACAAATGTTTAAACAAAAATACATATACAGAGTGGGGAAAATTAGGTTTACCACTGTGAGTATACAAGACACTATTTGTTCCTGTATTACCATTTATTAATTACTATACTATTTTCCATATGAACAATCGTAAATCTACTCTGAACAGAACTTGTCTTTGGAATAAGAATATCTTACAAGTACGCTTACATTTTGATGAGCTATATTCATCAGACAGGTAATACATTTTCTGTTTTAAAGTTTTATATTTTAATTTTGTCAGAAACATTTAAAAAGACAAGACGTTGAAACTAATGAAGTACTATCCAATTGATATTGTTTTAACGACAGGGAAAGGTCTGGCAAGTTAGTTTTTCTTATATACATTACACTACTAATAAGGAATTCGGTCACATTAAAATTAGCCAGCTATTAAAAAAAATTGACTATAGGTGCTGTAGTTAAACTTAGTACCCAATGCTTGTACTCTAAAATCTAGCATTCACACTTATGCCTCAGGTAATAGTATCACAGTTAAAATAAGTTCCTAAGTGGATACTAAGAAATGACAGATTATCAAGAATAGAGATTTGCCAAAAAGGATGTAGGGGTAAGAAAAGAGAAGGAAAAAGAACCTTCTGTCTCAGCACTTTACAGCCAAGTGAACACCTTTTTCAGTTCATCACGAATGACACAATGGTACTTCTTTAGTGTGTATGAGGAAGTAAGACTAAGTAAGAGATATTTGAACTTTGTCACCATCACAATTTAATACTACTACTAAGAAAAAGTAATCAGAAAATTATTCTAAACCTTCTAAATAATCTTTCCTCCCTCCCTCCCTCTATCCCTCCCTCTCCCTTCTTTCCTCCCTCCTTTCATTCCTACCTTCCTACCTTTTTCTTAATATATTTTTATTGATTTCAGAGAGGAAGGGAGAGGACTAGAGAGATAGAAACATCAATGATGAGAGAGAATCATTGATCGGTTGTCTCCTGCATACCCTCTACTGGGGGTAGAGCCTGAAACCCAGGCATGTAAGTGCCCCTGGCTGGAAACAAACCTGGGACCCTTCAGGGTTTGAATTCATTAATAAATGAATTCATTAATAACCCTTCATTAATAAATAAATATTTGCCCTAGCTGGTTTGGCACAGTTCTATCGACTGTGCCAAACCAGCTAGGGCAAATATTTATTTCTTACTGAAGTTCCTTTCCTTGACAATTAACTTCAATCCAATAACAATATTTAAAAACCAAAAAGAAGATTGGGTAAAATATTACAAAATATTTTATTACTTGGAATGTTTCACGATACTACTTATTTTGGTATGGTGTTTTTCAAAGAGAAAAAATTGATCATTATCTGATGTAATATGGCTGAAGACTTATATCACAAAAAATGCACTGTTAACCATACTATTTAAAACATTTATGTTTAAATTTCCCTAAAATAGCTTCAGCAATATAACATGTCCATTCTACACATTTAATTGGCTCCTGTCAGGCCTCATACAGAGCATGACAACACGTATGACATACAGAATTTCATATTACAAAAAAAAAAAAAAAAGCTTTTAATTTCCCAGGAGTATAACTGGCTTGCTTCTCTCATGAACAATATCCCACTCTCCATAGACAACTCGATTGGCAAGAAAAAATGACCACTTGGTAAGTCCACTTTCTAGCCCTTGGATTTTCATAGGCTGACTCTTCTTATATCTCTTTCCTTTGCGTGCTCTTTTATTTCCTTCAACCCTATTTCAAACATTTTACTATTTTACAAACACACATTTCATTATCGTAGTTTAATAATTAAAACCAGAACTGGTGTCGTGCCCAATTAATGTGCCCTGGTACCATGCCCATTAGTTTTTCCATTAGTGAATTCAACAATACTAATGGGATTACTAGCATGGCATGCTAATTGGGCGTGACATAAGAAACTGGCTTACTTCTTAGCATACCCTTGCTAATGATGAAATTAATGAGCATTTTATTAAATGCTGTCTCATCAAAGTGTACTTAGTTAGCGTTAAAATTGTTACAAACGATGCTGCATTCTAAAAGATCAGGTGCCTGCATTTGTGCTTCTTCTTTTGATGTTTGGCAACTGTCTCAAGTATTACTAGGTCTCTACATTGGAAACCGAATTTGTTGGGCGATAAAGTCATGGCAAGAACATACAGACTCGGTATGTCACATGTGTTTTCTACTTAGCATACTATTCTTTGATCATCATTTTCAAGATGATTTCCCCCAATCAACGGTAAGAGAATAATGCTGTGGTCAATTCTGGTGCCATGTTATTCAGTTTGTTCTTCCCATTTGGAAGCTATCAGACACGCTAACTATTAAGTCAGTGGTCGGCAAACTCATTAGTCAACAGAGCCACATACCAACAGTACAAGATTGAAATTTCTTTTGAGAGCCACATTTTTTTTAAACCTTTAAACTTCTTCTAACGCCACTTCTTCAAACTAGACTCACCCAGGCCATGGTATTTTGTGGAAGAGCCACATTCAAGTGGCCAAAGAGCTGCATGTGGCTCTTGAGCCGCAATTTGCCGACCACTACTATAAGCTATTCAGAATTGTTGGAAACCTTTCCCTGTCAGAGCTTCCTAGGCGGTGAAATCAGAACGCTTTGTGAATTCCCTGTTAACGTCACAGAACATAAAACATTTAAATGACAATCACTAGTCATTATTGGTCAATAAAATATCATCTGATCAAGTAAATTCAAACTGAAATCAATCACGTAAAGAATGGAAAGATGATAGCTAATAATTAGAGACTTTAAAAAATACAATTAAAAATTGCAGTCGTTTGTCTCTGCCATGACTCTTAACAATGGTTCCAAAAGTTCAGTGTAGAACATGACAGCACATATGTAATTTTAAATATTATGAGGAATCTTTATCCCTTCCCCTAAATATTTCTTCATAGAATGTACGAGGTAGCTAGAAGGGAAACCAAATAAACGTTTATAGCTGTAGCCTCCATGTAGGGTTACAGTGTATGTTATACATCCCACTCATCCCTTATGTTCAATCAGAGGTTTTTGTAAGAACGAAGTACACAAAAAATTCGAGTTATTTTGAAACTATATGCTAGACGGTAACTTTAAATTCCTAAAACAAAAAAAAATGCTATTTTTAAAACTCAAAATTTCAAAAGCAGGAAATCTTATTCTAGAAAAATGGTTAACTGTCTTTGAGCCTGAGTAGTAGTTTACCAATGATTGTCAAGTCATTAAATTAGCCAGTATGTCAACAGACATTTCTTTATTGAGCATGTAGTATACTCCAAGGGTTGGGTGAAGCCTCAAGAATATGTTTGAGGATAAAATAGACTTTAATTGCATCGAGTCTGGCTGTGTGTTCTGAAATTTAGCTCTGCTATTTTAGCTGTGGGCAAGTTACATCACTTGTGTACATTTCTTTTTCTCCATTGGTAAAGTGGGGATAATAATAGTATTTACCTCTACATTTCTGGCGAGGATTTTATGTGAAAATATGAGCATTTACCTTAGTACCTGGCACTGTGTTACATCAGCACTGTGCTGTTGAGCTGTGATATGATTCCTGTGTATGTTTGATAAAGTGGGGATAATCATAGTACTTACCTCTACAAAATACTGATGTAACCATTAACACAAACTCTCTTGCCCAACTGTTGAGGCTCAGTGGTTGAACACTGATCTCTGAACCAGGAGGTCACTGTTCAATTCCTGGGCAGGGCACATGCCTGCTTGCTGCTTAGATGCCCAGTAGGGGGCGTGCAGGAGGCAGCCAACCAATGATTCTCTCTCATCATCCGTGTTTCTCTCCCTCTCCCCCTCTCCCTTCCTCTCTGAAATCAATACAAATATATATTTTTTAAAAAAAACAAACATCTTAACTCTTATGAGTAATCATTTACCTGAGGATCAAAGAGAAAATAAGGGCGTCCGTGTTTCAACTGCAGGGCCAAGTACTCCTCCTGGCTGCCCGGGGACGCGGCAAAGACGAGCAAACCTTCGGGCACCCTCGTTCGGAAGCTGGCCTTAATGCCTGTGGGACAAGGGCAGTCCGCACATCAGTACTGGGTTTGTTGATTCTCCCTGATAAACGTATGTTTGCTTTCATTATTATTTATGATGCAGCGAGTACAGTCAAGCAATTAAACAAAGGGGACGTACTGGGACAAGCCCAGCCATTTGGTTTCAAATCTATCCCGTTAGGAACGCCAACCTGATCTTGGAACCCCAAGCCTGCACTCAGGAATCGATATGTAATGAAGGTTACATGTATGCAAAACTCATCAACAGAAAACACATTGCGTCCACCCAAAATCGGATACTCAGAAATATCCATTTGAAAGTGTTATCAGAGAGTCATAAAAATAAATGGGTGTTTGGACATGAGTGACAGAAACACAGGGCCCTCCCTTAATATACTTAAGTTGAAAGAACCGGCCCACTAACAAGCTCAGAGCTGGGAAGACCTGCTAGGAAGTGGTCCCCAGAGTAGAGCTAATGTTCCAAAGCCCCATTCTATAACCTGAAGGTATGGAGCCTTCAGAATGTTAGAGTCTCCCCTGGCCTTCACAGCACCTACCCGCTCTACCCTAGCCACCCCATGCTCCTGCCTCACAGGAACTTCTCCAGCTCAGGATGCAGGCAGTTTTCAGTGGTCACATAGACACCCTGATACTGTTATCACCTGGTCACCTCTCCATTCTGCCTGGTATCCCACCTGCCATACCACAGCCCGCTTCCCTTGTGTGAGGAATTTCACTTATTGCATTGAAAATGGCAAATATGGGCAATCCAATTCCAGCCAGCAGCTATCTTTAAACAATGTGTTCATTTACATTTGAGTAGCTACATGCCTTTTGATAGCCTAAGGGCAACTTTACATGTGAACAAGTTTGCTTCTCAGTTCCCAGGGCAGAAAAAACAAGGTTTAAAATTATTAGATTTTAAAATTTATTCTTAAAAATATAAAAGTTTATTAATTAAAAAAGAAAACCCAAGGAAATTAAAAAACCTGATGAACAATATTAACTGTTGATTATAATAGAATCAGAGATACGGGAGGGGAGTGGACTGACAATTCTTGGGGAAAAGGGGAGTGGGGGTGCGAGAAGAGATTGAACATAAACTGTGCACCTATGGATGAGGACAATGGGGGTGGGGAAAGGGCAGAGGGTGGGGTGGGAACCCGGTGGAGCGGGAGGGGGGAAATGAGGAACTTTTATAATAATATGAACAATAAAGATTGATTTTTTAAAAAAAGAAAAGAAAATGGCAAATATGTTCAAGAGGCACAATCTGTTCTGAATGAGTTTCCAGTTTAGGTGGAAAGATCGAATGCATGCATACATATAGAATAATGATATGGTGAGAGCCCAGTAAGAGCTCAAGAACATACATGGGAATCATGTAACAGCTCAACAACACAGGGCTGAAGAGCTCATTGGAATTATGAAAGTTTGGAGGAGAGAGAGCTGGTAGAGAAGGCTTTCATTCTGAGTTCATCAGACTGCAACCACCTCAATAACGACGCATGTCTAATCGATCTTTCCTCATGCTTCAAGTCCCGCTAGGAAGATGAAATAAATGGGTATAGCTCAGGTAAGAGTTACTTATCCCCAATATAAACCACATTGTTTCACTCACATTTTATAGAAAATTTGCACTCTCTATGTACAAGAAGTGTCAGAGACAAAAGATGCTGTATTAGAGGAGTCTGTCCAATTGGTCAAAGTTGTATCAAGAACTGCTGAGAAACAACATGAATTAAATATGCAAATGCGATAGTCAAGGTGTATTTGGTATGGAAATTAACTGCAGTATGGAGAATGGAGTCTCAATGCATAAGCTCCTAAAATTAAAATAACACTCTGCACATAAAAACAACGGATCCTATTACACAATTATTTCTTTGCTCTCAGAAAGAAAGCAAATCCTCTTGGTTTCATTATCAAATATCCCTTCTGCTCCATTCCCACCTAAACCAATTACTTATAGATTTCTAGAGGTTTGAATGCAGCATTAAGGAATGTGAAATGATACATATAGAAGTAACTCTAGCTATATACTTATTTGAATTATGCAAATAAGTTCTAAGTTAAAAAAAGGTATTTCTTTGTACTTGCCGGCCATGAGGCAGTGCTAAAAATGTCTCCATTCGTAAAATATTTATGGCTAACCAACCTATAAATACATGAATAACAATATCTTTATTGCTTATACTTGACAAAATATTGAAAACTAATCTGAAAATATTATAAATGGCCTGGAATTAATCCCTGAATGGCTCTTTATTACTAGGATACCAAAATTTTGTTCTTATTCCTTTCAACAAATATTGTTTCGTAATTTTTTTCAAAATTAAATTATTTTTCAGCTGTTTATCACTGAAGAACTTGGGAAACATTAGATCAACATTTAAATATTTCACTGGGAATACAAATTGGGATAAAAATTAAGAGAATGTTGGAGGAAAAAAAAAAAAACACCACCAGAATAAAGCACTTTGCTACATGGAACTTTTGGGGAAACTGACATTAGTTATAATCTTTACAAAACAAAAAAAAATACTCTATTTGATCTTTTGAAGTAATTCTCCATTTCCTCCTGTCACAATCAAACACTGGCTGTCTGAACATCACTGTTATAAGAGGACTATGATGCATCTTGAAACTGTAGCTGAAAAGAGGAAGAAAGAGCCTTCAGAGAATGTCTTCCACAAGAAGAAACATTTCAGGGTGAGTTGTAACCATAGAGAGATGGAATCACCAAAGGAGGGACCACCAATGTGAATTCTCAACTATCAAAAGCAACCAAGTCCAATGTTATGAAATGCAGGCCATGCCACCAAAGCACATCTCAGATGGTCCGTTCTGAACAGCTCTGATCTTAAAAGCCAACAGAAAACTACAGGCTGAAATGACACAAAACATTAGGTTAAAATAAGATAGATCTATTTACATAGATCTGTCTACATCTGTGTCTATCCATAGTTACCAGTCCATCCTTTGATTTCTAGATTATACCCCAAACTGCTCTTACACCCCAAAATACTGATGTAACCATTAATACAAAATCAGAATTTCACATGAGAGACTGGTATGTTATTAGAACGATACTATTTTTAATATAAATGCTTCCACCAACATCCAAGAGTTGTAAGTTGTCATCATTCCTTTTTATGTATAGGGTATTGACTGTATTATATATATTCAATTTCAATCCCCTTAACAGCTAGAATATTTCACTTAGGACATAAATACATTTCACTTTGGGCTCGTTGTAGAAAACTGTTGAGTTGGAATCAAATCAGGATAGTCTAAAATATGAACTGAATACCAGTTAATGATGAATGAATTGTGATCTATACACAATACTTCATTATTTTATAGAGCAAAATATAGAAAATTCTGTGTGTATTCTGGTTTCCTAAAATAATGTTTTATCTCAATATCTTGTAAAATGGTTAGTATTTTAACAAGTAACTCTGGCAAATAAATTTAGGCTTAGGTTTAAAAAATTTTATGAAGTGAATTTGTATCATGATTTATTTTTGTTTCTATAAAATTGAAAAAATTAACTTCTAAACATATATGTATTAATCATATCAGTTCTACTTTCATGTTTTATATCTAGGTGCATGAATGGTCATGTGTTTACACATATAATTCATTTACACAGTTGCCCATTTACATGTGTACACATAGGCATACATATTTTATAGAATTACATTTGTATTAATTCAAGCTGAATAAAAGGGAATTTCAAAACTTTAAATATACTAAGTATACTAAGTGCACTAAAATATGTTGTTTCATTTTGCAAAACAAGTATTTTGAAAATCAATCAAGTTCCACTCACTGTAGCATTAGCACAATTGCGGAGTGACTTTGACCTTGGAATGATTTCCTTGTCTTTTATGTCAAATCTAATGGTTGGAAGTGTTCAGTGACCTCAAGCAGCATTAAAGACATCTGCTTTGGGGTTTCTACACCAAAGCCTCCCCAGTAACAAATCTCAGTGGGTACCCAAGCAATCAGACTAATATGAAAATATATTTCAGACTCCTTTGGAGCAAGCTAGGATCCCAGAAATAGAATAAAATAAAAAACAATTCTCCTTGTGGCACTTTCAAAGGATATATCGTGAGCTCAAAATAAACTCAAAAGGTCTACTTCCCACTCTGAAGTAGAAGATAATGTGGAAGATAATGCGATAATCGCTTTATGGTTCTTAGGTGGAAGAATCCTGCCTGCAAGAGTGAGGGGATCTGAGACAAAAGAGCAGGCTATGCTTCCAGCACTGTGGACAAGTGAACAACAAATACAAAACAAAACAGCATCCCCAGGGCTTCTGGCTTCCTGGAGATCGACACTTAAGCACACGTCTAATTCTGAGCGTGCTGGACTAACCACATCACACCACCCTCCAATAAGCAGAGAATGGAAGGAATCAGGATGAGAGAATGAAGGTCCGTGGCAGCCAAGTCATCCTCACCATGACTCCCGGGGCCAGTCAGCTCGTCCTTCCACTCCCACTGTATCTTCTTGTTAGAGGAAGGCCATGGGAAATCAGTCAGCTGCCTAGAATCACGTGACTTTGCTGGTCTTCTAGGGATAAAGCAACCGCAGTCTGCTAAGGGTCAGGTGTCTTCACTATGATGGCATTTGTGGGACTCTTCAGAGAAAAAGTATTTTACAAAAAGGGCCCAGTCTTCTTCCACACCAAGGAATGGCTAAACTCTAAATGTGATCAGACTGCAATATTTATTATCTCGAAAAGTTAATAAATGATGAATGAACTATAATTTTTGGAAAATACTAGGATACCAATAAGTGCAGGTTGAATGAGTAAAAAGAATACAACCCTGTAATCCCTTTAATAGCCATAATATATGAGTATATATTATATAGTATATAATATATAATAGTATAATCACTATTACTGCCACAAAGGGACTCCTTATATGTAACTAGTACATTCCAGGATCAACTTAATTCCTGTTTATTTTGTTCATTCTATTATGGGGATCAAGAATAATAATTTGCAGAGTAACAATGCATGTACTTGAATTTGGTTATTAATTCATTCCTAATACTGTATCATCATGACACTAAAATTCCAGGCCAATTCAATTCAGTAAAAATAAGTCAAACTTGTTTTACACAACCAATCAGCAGAAGGTTTTCCTGTGTGCAGACAAACGTATTCATGGACAAAGTTTTTAATGTTTTAATCAGTTCATATAGCTGCATCTCCTCTAAAGTAGACTGCTATAAATCAATTGACCGTGTTTGGACATAATATCAAGAAGGGCAAAGATCAGATTCTAAAAGGAAATTGACATCATCTACTATGGACTTGAGAGAGGTTCTGGGATAGGACCCATCCCTCTAGCTCACCATGAGTCAGGTTCTGGTGAGAGAGTTGAAGCCCCGAGAGAGAGAGTTAAAACAATCTTTCAATTTTATTTCTTCCAAAGTTCTTATATTTTGTAAAGACTTTTCTTTGGTGTACCTCTAAAGAATAAGGAAGTTGGTGTTTGGCTCAACGGTAAAAAAAAATAAAAATAAATAAAAAAATCTAGAGCCAGATGGCCCAGTTTCAAGTACCAGCTCTAAAACTTACATGTGACCTTGGACAAATTATTTAATCTTTCTGTACTTATTTCCTTCTGGATAAGTGGGGATAATGACAGTTTCTTCTTTCACAAGGTTCCTGGGAGAATGAGGACGAATTAATGTGTAGAAAGCACAGTGCTTAGGACCGTTTGCCCCTGCATAGGTATTAACTATTATTCTTAAGAAAGTTCACTGATTTCTCTTGGCAAGAGAACAGAGGGCTATGTTACAGCTTTATTTTGCACATTATGAAGCACAAAGCATGTAACTATCTACTCCTTGAATGCCTGTACAACCCCAAGAAGTAGGAGCAGTCTGCAACTTGAGTGATGTCAGGGTTTCTGTGAACACAAAAGCCTCAACGTACTCACCCACACAACCTTCTCACAATCCAATTTCTTTCAAGCACATGGCACTTGATTCTACAGAACCATAGTTCTGGGTAAAATGTAGTGACTTCCTGTTCAATTTTAAGAGGCATTTGTAGCATCTCCTACGGACAGTTCACATCACTGGGGATATGAACATGAAAAAGATGTTGACAACAGACCACTCAGGATAAGCAAAGATATTTTATTATAAGATTAAATCATATTTTATTAATAAGATTGGTTCATCCCCAGCTGGCATGGCTCAATGGCTGAGTGAGCATCGACCTAAGAACCAAGAAGTCATGGTTCGATTCCTGGGGAACATGCCTGGGTTGAGGGCTCCATCCCCAGAATGGGGCATACAGGAGGCAGCCAATCAATGATTCTCTCTCATCACTGATATTTTTCTCTCACTCCCTCTCCCTTCCTCTCTGAAATAAAAATGTATATTTAAATAACAATAATGTTGGTTCATAATATTATTATATATAACAAATATAGCATGATGTTAATAATATTATTTATATCATGTTCAAGTTACTGAAAAGATTAATTTGGTTAAAATAAAAGGTTGAATAAACTTAAGTAGTAAATGATGAATTTATGAATAAGTGCATAAACAGGAAAGCAGAGAATATATTTTATGCCCTAAATTTTTGAGCTAAGTGACAAAAGGAAATCAACTTAATTTTTTCTGTTTGTTTCTCCTGCCTGTTTTAAAGCCACTAAGTTGATACCTGTTTTTATTTTACTTTATTTTCCTGCCACCCTATTATGCTCACCACTGGTAAAACAAACAGGACATTTTAGCTTTAATCTCCTTACTACATAACCCAAATAACTTCAGTCATGTTTGCATTAATGCTGCATTAATCATGTTGTTGCGTATTAATGAGTTTTCAGGCTATGCTAATTACTGTCATAGATTCTGCAGCAGCCCATTAAATATACAAATTACAGAATTAAAGAGCCAGAGCTCTTCATGATTAATCTCTAAATGGAGAAAAACTAATGATGTCTGTACAAAGTTTCTCTCTACTTTTGGCTGAGTGAGCCCAGTGAACAATCAATTAGACTATTTGAGGAATAAGGACCTCACGAATCACACGGTTTTATGTAGGTGCTTTATGGCAACAGTGGACACTGCTTTATAGTTCATAAAAATCCCACAGTCTTTACCTGTCTCCTGGCTACCATGTTGTCCCCTAGTGAACGTAATTTGGAATACGGAAAGTTCATGCTGAATTCATTCCAGTGAGGATCTAAAGTACCAAAAGGGACACCTGAAAAGCATATTCATCTAAAGGAATTATCTCATGAAGCACTACAAACACAAAAATCATCAAGAAAATGTACAATTTTCATAAAAGCAAAATCATAGTGCCATTTTATCCTACATAAAGTCTCTATAAAATCACAGGGTAGAACTGTCCGGCACAGCAGACCAGATCTGGAATGAAAGGTGGAGCTTGATGCTGACATGGCGGGTAGATGGTATTTCAATACCCAGCTGTAAGCTCAGGGACAAAGGGTGGCTCCTCATTTCATGGGCAGAGCATAACAAGAACTCTGAGGCCAGGGAGACAACAGAGGGTCACAGGCTGAAGAATGAGGGGGAAAGCTAGTGTTAGAAGGAAGAGATTTAAACAGAGACAAGCACAACCATGTCCGTACATGAAGAGGTGAAGCTTGGACATCCAGACGGCTAGTAAAGTTATGTGTGGAATAGGAATCTAAAGTCCGAAAGGAGAGTGGAAATGTAGACTTCAGTCACGGAGGGCAGCCTGGTAGGAGCAGACAGCAATGCAGGTTCTAGGCTCTGGGCAGGTTTCCAAGAACATACAGGAAGCTGAGTACCAGCACCAAGGAAGTGATGGATGTGGGGCTTAAGGAGGAGCTCAGAGGACCTTTGTCAAAAGTGTGTACAAAGTCAAGGCCCAACTCTTCAGCAGGACTGGTTTCCTGAGAAGCTTGCATCATGAGTCTGAATCACCTAGCACTGGCCTCCAGGAATGGGGTTAGATGAGCCCAAAGGTCAAGGTTAAGAGGCTAGCACATTGGCAAGAGGAGGCCTACAGCATTTGCCAGCCTGCTGTTACACAAGAACCTGTGGAAATTGCTTTTCTTCAAGGTCAAATGCGCTAATGTTGTGTGTCATACTAATCTTAGATGGGAATTACAGCAGACATTGAGCTTTCTTTGATAGAGGAAATGTTGGATATTTTCAGAGGGAAAACAAAAGGGAAATAACTTCCACTCACAGGGTTCTCCCTTGTGACACACACTGAACTAAGTAATCATATGTGATTTGTTCCTCGCAGTTCATTTGTCCCCATTACACAGATGCAAGAATGGAGGCCCAGAGAAATTACCCAGCACTAGAGAAGGCACACTAACAAAAAGGGAAGTGCCATTAATTTTGTTTTCTTCTTGATAAACAGCTTAATTTTGTTGAGCACAGGGACTCAACAACTGTTGAGAGAAGGAAGCAGAATAATAGAATACAATAGGTAAGAAGTCTCATAAAGCAGAGCTAAGCAAATAACTAGCCAACTGATAAACTTGATCTCTGACACATGTTCTCATAAACCTACAGGCCTCTGTCTCCTAAGCTTTTCCAAGGGCTGTTGCAATTGTTATGTCTGTGGGAGGCATGCAACTTAAACCCTATAAATGGCCAGCCATGGATCTAATAAGATCTCTCCTTGCTTCTGTTTCCAAAGATGTGTTTCTCATATGTTTTCCCTTTTTCCCACAATAAGGGAAGTCTTTGAGAACGGGAAGTGTGACCACATTTCCCAAGCCATTTATTATTAGATCAGTTGCCATATAGCTGGGCACACAATGGAAATTCAATCCATGTGGCTGGCTTACAAACCCAAATGCAAACTGACTAGAGAAAGACCTAGATTCAAATCCAACAACTTATATATCACACACACACACACACACACACACACACACACACGGAACGATAGAAGCTATAGCTTGGTGGTCAAACTAAACAGAAGTTAAACACGTAAGAAAGATATATATTTTCCTGTGGTGAGGGCATGACATGTACAGAATAGAAACTGGTCATAGATTCTTTTCTTACTGGGAAGTAGGTCACTGGCCTCACAGTTCTATACTCACCTCCTATACTCATGACCCTACAGCTATAACCAGGGTTGACTGAGTTCTTTATAGAAGACCCCCTCCCCAACAGTCCAGATTTCCATCCCCACACAAAGGTAAGACATCCATCACAGTGTTCTGAGCATCTTTCAGACTGAGTGGATATACTGGGTGGTATTTTAAGTAGGAACCTTCGTCACTTTAGCAGCCATGGTATGAACACAATGTGGCCCAGGCAGAAAGTAATTAAATTGATGTAGGAAAGGCACACGACTTGAAGTGGATAAAATACAAATACATCAAAATTAAAGTCAGTGTAATGAGCTGAAACACTGCAAATGCAGACAACAGCGCATCAGCCAAAGCACAGAGACCCCTTATTGGCGGTATCAAAGCTGGCAGGAAACACAGAAACTTGGAAATCCAGCAGGAAGTAAGCAGGCCTACTGATTGGGTGCTGCATGTACTGAACAGGAGATTAAGTGGAGAAGAAGCTATAGTCGGGCCAAAGAAATACAGTGAGCCAAACTAGAAATACAGCAAGAGAGAAAAATAGAGGGTGTGGGAGGCACAGTTCCAGAATCTGCAGATAGAAATACACTGAGTGGCCAGGTGATGATGATCTCTGAACGCATAATAATCTGGCCACTCAGTGTATATCCTCTATAATAAAAGGCTAAAATGAAAATTATCCCCTTGACCAGGAGTTCGATCAGCAGGCAGGTTGGCCAACTGCCCATGTCCCCTCCCCCCGGTCAGTCTGTCCGCACCCCACCCATGCACGAATTCATGGAGATGCCTGTCATTGGACCCACGTGCTCTATTGAGGCCAGCCTTGGCAGTGCTTTCTCTTCATCTGATTTTGTTTCAGGAGAGAGCGCTCAGGACAATGTTACAACCTCTGTTGCTGGCATCTAGACAGAGCCCTTCTGACACCCATCTGTGCTGCATGCTGCGGACCAAATAATAAAGGTAATTCTGGAAAATTACCCGAATGATAGATCGTCTCACACTCTCGAATGGAGAGAGAGAGAATTCAGACCCAGAATCCTAAACATGAAGGACTGAAGAGGATCAGAGAATTCAAATGAAATGCTGCTGTAGTGAAACTGTCAATTACCCAGCATCCTTTTCATTGCTGCACCGTTTATTTGCAGGAAGGTTTCTGGTCCTCTCCTTGGAGTCATTATAGGGCTCTAGCAAGGCAGGGGAATGACTGGGAAAGAACTGCCCACCAGTTCCGCTATCTCTTGTCAAAGGAAAAGATGCTGATGCAGAAGTCAGTGTATTTTTAAACTTCATATGCAGTTGTCAATGCAGAAGATGCAACTCAGAGTGAAAAACCTCCCGGACTCTGGACTCTGGAAACTTCTGAGAAACTTAGACATGAGGTGGGATATTTCCTATGGACCCCTTGCATGTCAAGAATTTGAAGAGTTCAATGAACTGACACTCATGAGAAGAACATGGATTTTATTAGGATGGAGATCGGCACCTTGCAATTCAAAGATTTCCCCTCGCCCCCAATTTTATTCTTCGCTTGTTTTGATGAAATAACATATTATAGTTACACACTGGCTAAATATCTATTGATTCCCAGCATTACATTTGGTTCTTTTTCATCTCTTTTATTTAATCCTAAAGTTGCTGTCCCTACTTTAAAGATTAAGACACTGAGGCTTGCTGGGTTTAGCTCTGAAGGAATGAAGAAAAGATTGAAAACCACGTCTTCTGACTCAAGTCCAGGTTCTTTTGTTGGTTTACTGTAAGGCATCTGGCTATTTAAAAATTTAATACAGGAACTATTAAGATGTTACATTTCCCAAATTACAATGCCTTTCAGAAGACTCCCCTGAGCAAACACTGACTAGGTCTCATTTAAAACCAAATTAGATGGAAACTACTCTTTCTATCTCCTAAAAACTATACCTTTCCAAACTATACCTTTCCCAGAATCACCTCCTACTATTCCGCGCCCCCCCCCCCAAAAAAAGTAAAAACAACCAATAAAAAACCAGTGCTTTATCTAAAGGAGACTGCCTGCTATTTCCACTCTTGCTCTTTTCTTTCTCATCTTGATGCCTTTACCATGATCGCCCTTCTCCTTGGAAAGAATGCCATGCTTAGTCCATTTGTATCTTTCAAAAGTTACCTGTTCCTCACAGATTATCTCACTGCTGCCTTCTTTCTGAAGCCCCTCCTGATAATTCTAAGTGGATATGACTTATTATTCACGATAGTAAACATTGCTGCTTGCTATCACATGTCAGGCACTCAGAGATGCTTGGCACAGTGATTTCTTTATTGGCCGCAATACCTATATCAGATACGTCCCACCAACGACTACGCTCACTCCCACACTTTACACACCATGGGACTGAAACCTGAGAAGGTTATGGAGCTAGGAGAGGTCTAAGACCAAGAAGGCAGTAGAGACAGATGCTATTTCAACCCAGGGCATTCAAGCCAGGAATGTGGGCGAGGCTCTCCGGAATGCAGGTGTGTATGCATTCTACATGCTGCCTCTCATTCCTGTGACTGGCATGATGCTCATTGTTCTGCACTTCTATACTGACTTTCAGCTCTTCTCCTAAGCTTTGAGAGAAGGGGAACTATCCTACCTGTCCTTTTAGCCCCTTGACCTGGGAAGGCTGCCCTTTCACAGAAAAGAATCAAAACTGTGTACTGGACAGTCTCACACTTCATACATGTTGCTTTCTTACAATGATTCGCCCAGGTCCCTTTTCATATTTCTAACTCCTCATTTGGAGTCAGGAAAAAACAGTCAGGAATATGTTTGAGTAACTGTACAGTATCTTATTCATATTTATGGCCTTTGGAGCATGGGTGTCTGGTGAATTCTCCACCAGTTTTTTTTGTAAAAATTGGGAGATGAGTCATGAACTCCTGCAGAGGCAGCCTGAGTCAAGTTGCCGATGATCAACTCTCTACCCTGTCACTGCTCTCAATCCTATCCTTGGCTACCAAGGTCCCCAGACTCACTGTATTGTGAGAACTAAAAGGCTGATGGTAGCTCTGACCTAGTCCATTTCTTCTGTTTTGGTTGAAGCTACTGAAGCAAATAAAATCCCCACTATGTAAAGAGCATCGGTGACCTTGCTCCAACCCTGCACTGCACCTGTTGTCCTGGGCCAGCCTGGTGACAGAATGATGGGACTCTACTTGGAAATCCCCTGGGAACTCTGGGCCATGTTCTCTGTTCCCCACAGACAAAGCCTGCTCACAACTACTTCGAATCCAGAAAGATCAGAAAGTGTAGTCCATGTGAAAATGTTAACGACTGATAAAAGCGTAGTGTGTTTTCTCTCCCAGTGGGCTCAGAACTCAACTTTAAGAGAGAAAAACCTCCCTTCATTTCCAAAGTCCCGAAATACTGATCTGTGGAGCCCAGTTAAGTGTAATGCTAAAATTAGCACCACGGGGAGGGCGAGGGGAGACAAAAACGCGTTCCAAGGTTAACGAGGTTTGGAAAATACCTGCTCTCTGAAATCCACAGTGAATAGTAACTTTTATCCCAAATAAACAAAGTCATCTTGCAACAACATCAACAAAAATGATGATAACAAAAAATCAGGCTCACTTTTTTGAACCCAATGATTCTCTCAATTTATTTATTTAGTTATTTTTTAAAAATATATTCTATTGATTTTTTTACAGAGAGGAAGGGAGAGGGATAGAGAGTTAGAAACATCGATGAGAGAGAATCATCGATCAGCTGCCTCTTGCACACCCCCCACTGGGGATGTGCCTGCAACCAAGGTATGTGCCCTTGACTGGAATAGAACCTGGGACCCTTCAGTTCACAGGCCGACATTCTATCCACTGAGCCAAACCAGCTTCAGCTGGTTCTCTCAATTTATTTCAACATTTCAAGTATATTTTGCATTCAGACCTCTTTCTATGGAAGGACCAATAGCCTATAGGATGGATAACGTGTCAATTACTATTCAGTGAATCAGCTCTGTGTCCCACTCAACTCATACCCAAGTGGGGAGGGTCAAAGTCCGTCTTCTTATAGGGTTAGCTGAGCTCTGAGCTTACACACACAAAAAGGACATCAGCGGAAGTCGTCAGAGATGGGGTTTGTAAAAGGACTCACTCTAGAGAAGCTGCATTAAACATGAGCGTCTCAAGGTTAGGGAAAGCAGTGTGTGAGGTATATGGTTCCTTCATTGTGACTGAGGAAGGATAGCTACTCCCCCAGTCGAGGAATCAGAAGCTGAGAGCAAATGCACTGGGCTCAGGCATGGAGACACAGGGTAACATCCATTCCCATGTAACACCCCAGAGACCTATGATGTCATGAACTTAAAGGGGAATTAAATTAGTACACAGGTCTGTAATTTTTCTCCTCCACATTTTTGAGAAAAATAAATAAATAGCTTTTCCTTTTGGGGCTTTATGTTGATTTTCATATTATCCCTTAAAATATGAATGATTACCATGTATAGGTCTGACTAATTCTGAATGATGATAATCAGGAAATCTCCTTTTCTTTTGCAGTAAACTTACTGATAGCTTCATTCCTTTTCTTAATCCCTTTCACAGAAATGTGGATTTGTGGGACACTAAGTATTATGATTGATTACAATATTTGTATTATAATGAATCATGATTTGGCCTATCGTGGTGCTTATGGGATACCTGCTCTGTACTGCGCTGTCTTGCCCACACACACTAGCAGAGAGCTCTTTTGACTCCGAAATACTGAGCCCCAAAAACAATTCAGAGCAAAACTCTTTGTAGAAACAACCATTTCGAGTCTCAACTTACAATGCCTAACTAGAGTACGATGAATTTCCAAACCAAAGCAAAGCACGTAGGACATAATAGTTCTGAAAATCTCTCCCCTATCTTCCTATTCTGTAGTAAAAAATGAAGGAACACTACACTACATATATAGCTAGAAGTGAGCATGATTTTGCATGCAGAAAACTTCAAAAATATATTCCATTTCACACAGCCTTCAAGAAAAAAAAGGAGGTTAGGGAGACAAATTTATGAAGGGATATTAATTAATTAAAATGTCTCAGGGAGAAGGATAGATAAAAAATACTTACTTTAAAGAAATAAAAGGGAAAGCCCTGAATTTCCACATACCGTGTGTGTGTGTGTGTGTGTGTGTGTGTGTGTGTGTGTGAGAGAGAGAGAGAGAGAGAGAGAGAGAGAGAGAGAGAGAGATGAAATTTAAAAAACAATTCAATGCAGAGTCATGTCGGAGAGAAATTACTATATAATATATTTTCACTGGGACCTGCCTGTGTGTGGAATGAATGACCCCCTTGGAAGCTAGAAGCAACTGGACCTGAGAATTATAGTGCATACAGACCTCATAACCCACAACTTGAAATTGCTGACCCAATTTTTACAAAACTCCTTGTTGGCCTGTGAAATGTTTCTTCCAACCCAAAAATTGTGACCATTTGGAGATATGAGAGGTTCAGACACTAAATCAAATCTAAAT
The DNA here is from genome assembly GCA_036971965.1 of Nyctalus aviator. Lineage (NCBI taxonomy): Eukaryota > Metazoa > Chordata > Mammalia > Chiroptera > Vespertilionidae > Nyctalus > Nyctalus aviator. The sequence goes on along the minus strand of CM072940.1, from coordinate 7,741,092 downwards.
AAGGTGGGACTCTCTTGCCCTATTTATTGTTTTATATCCAGAGTTGTATTCAGGATAAGAAACCATGTGTTTATAATAGCAAGTGGCAACCAGTTGACCAGAATAATCTATTGATCAGGCTAAGTTTTCACTCATGGAGCAACTGTGCTCCTATGGTCAGGTACATGAATTAAGGAAAAAATTTTGGATTTAAAAATGAGAAAAGATGAATGCTTTAACAAAATAGAATATTTATGAAAACATTTCAGTTCTCTTCTAGTTTCATTATATAAACTTCCAGAAGTGTTTTGTGGAAGATATAGAAGAAAAGGTGATTATATCAGAATCAGATTGTTATACGCAAACCGTAGGTAGAAGTTAATCTCAGGCTGTTATGAGGTTGTAAATGCTTTGCAAGTCGATAGGATATATGAGTAATCTTTGTATCCTGGTGTTTCCCATGCTGACTAATACCTAGTAGACCTCTTAACAGAAAAGTGTTCCACTCAGCCCATCCACACTTTGTTTAGCTAAAAAATAAATAAATAAATAAAAATGCACCACTCCGTTGAAGAAAGGCAAAAAAATTAAACAGTTTGGGCTCAGCATGTTCTAAAGCTTACAAGAATAAAACAAAACCGCATTATCCGTCTTCAGTTACAGAACCCCTTCCATTACCTAGCCTAAGTCGCTGTAACCCTATTCCATGGGCGATGTGCTTCAGTTAATTGTCTCACGCTCTCTGAGGCCACGGGAGGAGGTCTTGCCACCACGCTTTATCTGCCTTTTATTTTCTCTGGCATTTCCCAGACTGTGAAGTCCTGTCTTCTTACGCATCTTGGCTTTTTATTGGCCTTTTCAGTGACTTTTACCTTATCACTAGCTGGAATTTTAATTTTTATTTGACTCTGTTCTGGCAGTAACATGTAGATGTCATGTCACCGGATTGGTCCCTGCTTTGGACTCAGGGCCCCATGCCCTGGTGTGATGCAAAGAATGAGCCTGGAGTCAGGGCGGCCATAAGCCCAGAAATCTTTCAGGAAGACAACTCAAGGCTGGAATGGCAAACGGGAGAAAATACATAGGAAACCAAAGCAGCCCATGCATTTATTTATTTCTTTCTTTCTTTCTTTCTTTCTTTCTTTCTTTCTTTCATAAATATATTTTTATTAATTTTTTACAGAGAGGAAAGGAGAGAAATAGAGAGTTAGAAACATCAATGAGAGAGAAACATCAATCAGCTGCCTCCTGCACACCCCCTACTGGGGATGTGCCTGCAACCAAGGTACATGCCCTTGACTGGAATCTAACCCAGGACCTTCCAGTCCGCAGGCCAACACTCTATCCACTGAGCCAAACCAGTTTAGGCCCCATGCATTTTCTTGGTTAAATTTCACTAAAATAAACTTCAGTATGTATATTTGGGCTTCCCCTTGCTACAGCTTCATGTCCCACACTCACCTTAACCTTTGTTGGAGACACCAGTCCTATTTTTGTCCCGCTATCTCCCTGCACCCTCCCAATGCCCACTAGTCTCATCCCCTGGATTCCTGCCTCATCTTCGCAGCTTCAATATTTCCTTTCATTACCAACTGCTGGGGAACATTGGCCAAGGTCAGGAAGCAAGTGTGGGAATTGCATCTTCCATGGCCTGTCCGTTTTTTGCTTAGCCAGACTCTCCACTTGCCTGAAATTGCTCCCACGGGCTTACACTAGCCCATGTCACCACTTTGGAACAAAATTCATATCCCATGCCCCAGGCACTGGCTGTTAAAAAATCCTGAAGTCATAATGGACCCTTGAGTCACAGCTGACTCGAGGTGTTGAATATCTCCCTCCCTCTGCGGGGAACGTAAGAAAATTGCATTGCCTTTCCTTCTCATCCTAGGACTCTCGGCCTGTGTACTGCTATTAACTTACAGGTGGACTATTCAACATGCTGGAGAAGAACACTAATCACAGCCTGTGTTTTATCACCTGGACAACAGACACAAAGGCAAGATTCTGACTTAGAACAGACCAGAGTGGAGATGTTTATTTAGGCTTTCTCAAATGTACTTTCCAGATGGATCCCGTTCAGTGACTTCCAAACCTATCAGCCAGATTTTTTATGGTATGATCCTGCTGTTCAGTACTTTTCCCAGATTCACATTAGCATGAGCTTTAATCTTCTCATCTCATGCCTTACCTAGGATAGCTCTGTGGGGTCCTGTCTATCTCTCAACTCTTCCCACTTTGGGTAACACACACACACACACACACACACACACACACACTTCCTTCCGCCCCCCATCCCTACCCACACAAACACACACACACACACACACACACACACACACTTACTTACTTAGAAGGCATTAAACTCACTCAATGCAAAAATCCAAAATGAGTCCTTCAAGTAAGGGCTTCTTTAAATGTACAGAACACAAAACAGTATTCTAATTCCTAACAGACATCATCATGTGACTTTCCTAATACAAGATGTAAATAATAATTTCATAATAGGACTTGGGAACACGGGATTTTTGTTTTGGCGAACAAATAATTAGCATGGATTTCTGCCCGCCCCCCACCCCTACTCCACTGAACCTCATTAGAATTCAGTCTCCATCAAGTCAGGGATTTTGTTTTGTTTGCTCTCCTGTGCCATGCACAGTGCCTGGTACATAGTAGATGCTCAGTGAATATTCTGATTAAGGCTGAGTGCTTTATATAGAGTACTTATATAGGGAACTATATTTTCTACACATTTTTTTTTGGTTAACCCTCACCCAAGGATATTTTTCCATTGGTTTTTAGAGAGAGTGTAAGGAAAAGGGAGAGTCAGAGAGAGAGAAACATTGATGTGAGAAAGACCCATCTATTGGCTGCCTCTCTCACACACATGGCCAGGGATTGAGCCTGCAACTGAGGTACATGCCCTTGACCTGGATCAAACCCAGGACCCTTCAGTCCTCAGGCCGCTGCTCTATCCACTGAGTTAACCCAGCGAGGGCTCTAGGCTTTTTGAAGTCATGGATTCCACAGTGTGTGTTTGGCATCTTTATTCTTCAACATAGTGCCTAGTACGTTCTTGCTAATTAATCATTATTTGTTTTTAAAAAAATGAAACTTCCACATGGAAGAGGACCTGTGAACATGACCTTAGTAAGTCCTACTGGTACAAATCCCTTTCTTCAAATTCCTCTCATGGCCTGAGTTCTGAAGTTACTGAAGCGACCACATAGTCATGGGCGAGGGCAAGCAAGGCTCACAAACCCGCTGCTGCCACTGACAGCTGTCAGCCCAGTCTGTAGTCCAGATCAAGGCCCTCAAGGGACAGGGCACAAGACGGGTACATTCTAGCTAAAGAGATGCAGGCAACTGGCCCAAAGCGATGAGACAGAAGAGCAAACCTCAGAGGAAAGACCTCAGCGAGAGGTGCAGGCAGCCCTGGGTGGGCTGGGCGGCCCCAGGTGCCAGGGACACAGATGCTGAGCTGAGCTGCAGAGACTCTCACGGCTCAGGGACCACTTCACGTCCCCTCTGCTCCCACAGGGGGTTCATCAGTGACAACATGTGTCTCTCCTCCACAGAGGAGCCAGAACAGCTCCCCCGGGAGACTGACTTCTTTGCATGTTAAACTTTGTGACCAAGTTTTAAAAGAAGAAATGGGGTGGAGTGGGGGAGCTGGGGGGGGGGGGGGGCGCTGAGATCCCATTTACTCAAATTACAGTGTGCATTCCCCGTCTCACTTCATAATGTGGCAGAGCCATTCTGTCTGGTGTGCAGAAAAAGGAAGGCGAGGAGTGTATTATGCAACTTTCCGCAACTCTAATTAAGTTTCTCACGATGAAAACCTGCAATACACACATGGCAATCTCAGAAGAAAGCAAAAATTAGGGCTTCTTTCCTCATTATGTAAGGGGGGCCATTAAGCTCCTCTGCATCCCCCTAGTCAGCACCCCTGCTGCTGTCTCCCCGCAGGAAGCCTTCTGGGGGTACCCAAGGCTCTGCAGGGGGGCAGGGAGGAGTTGATGCCATCCTACTGAGCATCCCAGGAGGCCAGGGAGGCTGGAATTTTCCTTAAAATGCCTCCATTCCCACGCAAGCTCAGCACACATACTAAGAGCCTTTCAATGCAGTCGGACGTCTGGCTCAGCTCTCTAGGCAACCTGAGTGCACAGGTCAATGAGCTCACAAGGATTCTCAGGTGCCACCAGGCATCCAATCAAGTGACGTTCCCTTGGTAACACACTATCATCAGCCGAGGCTGAGTTACAGCTTATGGTTTTTGTTTTGTTTTGCTTTTATGTTTTTATTGATTTCAGAGAGGAAGCGGGAAGGGAGAGAGAGATATGAGAGAATCACTGATTGGCTGCCTCTTGCAGGCCCCCCACTGCAGACCAAGCTCGCAACCTGGACATGTGCCCTTGACCTGAATTGAACCTGGGACCCTTCAGTCCATAGGCTGTCGCTCTATCCACTGAGTCAAATCAGCTAGGGCTGAGTTACAGCTTATAGTTGATTTTTTTGGAACAAGTCCAGGGACTTCCACATGAATGGTCTCCCTTGGTCCTCACTGGAAATGTGGAAGAAACCAGAAGACATGCTTTTCCTCCTAGAGATAGAGAGAGTGAAATCCCTCAGAGGTGAAATGGAAACGCCTCCGCTACCCGCTAATGGAAGGAGGCCGAGCCTCACCTTATTCCTCTAGCTCCACAGACCTATTTGGTGTCGCCATGACTTGTCCTAACTTAGTAACAAAGTTTTGAATCTTTTTCACAATTGAAAATAGTAGAAGACAAATAATACATATACATAAAATAGACAAATTCAATTATAAGTCTTGTTTCCTTTATAGAAACAAAATGGCTAGTTGGCTAATTAATAATGAAAACTGGGGGACATATTTGGCACCTTACCAGCCAAAAATGGAAACTGGGAGACTTATTTGGTACTTTTAAGAGCCAAAAATGACACAAAATCCCCCACGTGATTAAAAGGTAATTCCCCACCATGAAAATCGGATTCTATATAATAAAATCCTAATATGCAAATCAATTGAATGACAGAATAACCAGTCACTATGATGTGCACTGACCACCAGGGGGTAATATGCTCAACACAGGAGCTGCCCCCTGGTGGGCAGTGTGCTCCCACAGGGAGAGCGCTGCTCAGCCAGAAGCCGTGTTCAAGGCTGGCAAGCTCAGCAGTGGTGGCAGGAGCCTCTCCCCCCCTCCACTGCAGGCAAGTGGTAAGGAGCGAAGGGTTCGGGACTGCAAGAGAGATGCCTGTGAGAGGGATGCCTAACTGCCAGCTGGAGGGATCAGGCCTAAGCTGGCAGGCAGACATCCCCCGAGGGGTCCCGAACTGCCAGAGGGCTCAGGCTGGGCTGAAGGACCCACCACCCCCCCTCCACACCCCAGTGCATGAATGCCATGCACCAGGCCTCTACTAATAAATAAAAACGTAGCAAGACATGATGGGAAACAAGTTCTCATGGATCTGAAGGCCTGGCCTCAAGTTTTGCTTGTCGGGTCCTGGACCACTTGCTCATTTTATCTTATTCGTGGGGACAAGCCACATAGCCTCTTGGATATTCCACTTTCTCAGCTGTGAAACTAGCCGATTCCTTGTCTCCCCTCTCCCCCCAACTCCCTGCCAGACATATACATATTATTTCCTAAAGCTGCTGAAAAGACCAGGGAAACCACATATGTGAATGTATTTTGAATATGCTCATACTTTATGCAAATATAAGCTCTTTTAATTATTAACTCCTGCATTCAAATCTGATTTGTTTCTACTCTTAACACCTCTGTGTCAATCCTAACTTGATTTAGTCTCCACAGCTTACTTATGCTTGGATTCTTAAGATTTTAAATATTTAAATTTTACTGAACCCAATCTAACATCTAATCTGAACTCCCTCCCCCTCCCCCCCCCCCCGACATGTTTTAAACCCATTACTTCTTGAAGTGTCTTTGTGGACTAATGAGAAAAATAGGTCCCTCTCCTCTCTGTTAACACCGCCTCCTGCATCTGTAAACGGTTATCATGCGTCCCTCCTGTCTTCTCACCTGAAGATTGAGCATCCTCGGGCCTCCCAGCCTTTTCTTAGAGGCCCCATTTCCAAAGCCTTTCATCATTTTTTGTTGCTCTCATTTGAAACCCCTGGCAAGTTTGTCTATGCTTTTTGTAAAACGTGCCATCCCAAATGGAACATGGAACTCCTTGTCAAGGGCTAAGGATTGCCAAGTGGAGTCCAATCATCTCCTTATTTATTTTATCCTTGACAATTCTGCTAATACAACAAAGGGTAGCATTACTTTGCTTCTTCCTTTTACTTTTTTTTTCTCAACAGCATCCTACTGTTAACTTTTTTTAAAAAAATATATTTTTATTGGTTTAGGAGAGGAAGGGAAAGGGAGAAAGATAGAAACATCAATGATGAGAGTATCATTGATCCCTCCACTGAGAACCAATCAGTTCTGCTCTGATTGGACATTAACACTTGTCCTAACTGACAGTGATCAGTAGAGAAAGGCCCCTGGTACCCAGGAGGTGGCCACGTGTCCCTTGTTGGGAGAGGCAGGGGCAATATGTCAAGATTGGATAGTCCTGTGGTAGACCAAGAGCTTAATGAATGTTTGACACCACCACTAAATCTATGCCTGCACCTAAGACTTTGGGTGGGGCCCCTCAGCCTGGTCTGCACCCTCTCCCAATCTGGGATGGATCCCTAGGGAGATGCTAGACTGCAGGTTTTAACCCAACCCCTGCAGACCAGGTAGAAGGACCCCACCAGTGCATGAATCCATGCACCAGGCCTCTAGTATGTATATAAGATCTTTTCCTGCCCTTCCCCTTCCCCACTTCCCTCTGAGATGTATCAGTCTGTTCCATATTTCCATGCCTGTGCACTGACTGTCTGCCCCCTGGTGGTCAGTGCACATCATAGTTACTGGTCAAACAGTTGAACTGTCCGTCGCTTGGATTAAAAAAAAAAATTTTTTTTAAGTATATATATATATATATATATATATATATATGTGTGTGTGTGTGTGTGTGTGTGTATGTATACACACACACACACACACACACACACACATAAACACACACACCTAATCCAGTATTTGAGAATTTTTTACTACTGCTCTTTGCTTGGTTTTGGCTATACCAACCATGAAGCAGAAAAATAGCAGTATGTTATAATGATTAAAAACAGTCAAATAGCCATGAATTCCACTCTTGCTAGGGCCTGTGAAAGGCAGGAATCAAGTCTCTAAGACTCCAACTATATCCTCTTCATCCTAAATTGTCAAGCACACAACAGAAACTGACAACCACCACAAAGTACATGGAGACATTAGTCGCTTTGAAAAACAACTAAAGAGAGTGAGAGGTAAAGTCTCCCCCTGGTCGGATATTTAAAAAGCTTTTATTTCATACACGCAGTTCAGACTGAATTCTTACCCATGCCCATGACACAGAGATAATGTGGCATATTAGCTACAAGGAAAAAAAAAAAAAAAACACCTCCAAATAGGATACTCGCTGAAAGTTTTTAATGAGGCATTAACAGCTCTGTAAATTAAAGTTCTAATTGGTACAGTTTTATGAAATAAACAGGGAGAGAACAGCATCAGATGTAGGCTGCTGTTGCTGCCTCCACTCAACACATTTTAAGTGAGTGTCAAATTGATTTTGCAATCCTTAATTATGTTTCTCTCTCTCTCTTTTTTTTTTCTTGACTACTGAATTTATAAGTGCGCCGAAGAAATCAGTTTTCAGCAAACTATTTTTCTCAGTTAAACTTAATAACATAGCATATTAACACCAATTATGTGAGCTAGGAAAAATACATCACAGAGATGCCTTGCATCCAAGCAAGAACTGGCCCATTGTGTATGCAAACGTGTTTCATATTTTCACTGATTAAATCCTTCCTTAAGATAAAATATCTAAAACATAGACAAAGGCCAGTCCTTTATACACATAAAAAATTATGTCCTAAATGTGAATGAGATTGAAAAAGCCCTATTCTGTAGAGAAAAACAATGCGTGTGGTTTTTAATTATACATATTCTTGTTACCAGGATAGTTTAGGAATTTTTCCTATGCTTTATAATATACAGCAGATACCAATTTATTGCGGGTAAAATTTGGTGTGTTGAGCCTAACATAAAGTATATACAGTGTTTAAGTCTCTAAAGAAGTACAGGATCAGTAAATTAAATAATATAAAATGGATTGTTTTTTCTTTAAGGTAAATGCAATTTTTCCACTACAAGGTACATAGATCAAAGACTCTTATACCTAAGTCACGGGAGAACTGTTTCTTTTATACATTATAGTGAGGTATAATTTACATGCAATAAACTGCATCCATGTAAAAGGTATATACAATTCAGTAAGTTCAGAGAGATATGACCCTGTAAAGCCACTGCTAGGATTACTCTTTCTGAAAATACTAAGATGCCCAGTGCACAAAATTTGTGCACTTGTGGGTGTGGGGGGTCCCTTCAGCCCAACCTGCACCCTCTCACACTGTGGGAGCCCTCGGGGGATGTCCAGCTGCCATGAAGGTGGGAGAGGCTCCTGCCACCACTGTGCACTTGCCAGCCGTGAGCCCAGCTTCTGACTGAGTAGTGCTCCCCCTGTGGGAATGCACTGACCACTAGGGGGCAGCTCCTGCTTTAAGCATCTGCCCCCTGGTGGTCTGTGCGCATCATAGCGACCGATCGTTCTGCTGTTCGGTCGGTTTGCATATTAGTCTTTTACTATATAGGATACTTAAGTATTCTGGCAGGCAGGTAGTTTGAGGCCTCACTGCAGGCTTTAAGAAGGTTGGTTTATTACTGGTTTACACTGACCAATAGTATCATGCTCAGGACCCTTTCTGAAATATTAATATTAATATGGTCAGCAGACACTAAACTCACTGAGCACTGGCAAATGGGTTGATGATGAGAAAGATCCAGCCATGGGTTGGACGAGAAAGATCTAGCCATTTAAAGGCCAATGTCACAAGCAGAGCAGGACTTTTTAGGAAATAGTTTGTGGAAATCAGGAGGAGAAATCTGGTGATAAATAGTACTTTCTTTATAGTTTTCAAAGGACACAAGTTTCTATATTGTTGAGAGACCCGTAGGGTGGGGATTAAGAGAATTCCCTTATTGAGAGCCATTATTTGTAATCCTGAAGAAAAGATATACAGCAAAGAAGTGGGAGAAGAAATGCAGGTGACAAGAATGAGGAATGACTGACAGGTGAGGAAATGGACACACTGAATCGATTTTGAGACAAAGGGTGGAAACAGCGTTAGGTTTACAAAAGTGCATGTTCCAATGTAAAGCTGGCCCCAAGAAATGCAGAAATAAGACGTAGAACATCAGAACTCTAGAGAAAGGAGGCAGGTAACAAAACAAAGGCCAGAACGTCAAAGATGGAGCAAAAAAAAATATAAATAAATAAAGAGGTTAGAGGTCAAAAAAAGAGTATCATCAGGATTTATGTGGCTTAGCCACATAGAATATATGCACGAATGAAAAGGCACATGATGCAAACTGATTTAAAAACTGTCAACCATAAATGCCTACATAACAATGACCACAAAGACAGCGTGTACTGCCCCGGCCATGCACCGAGAGGTCTCATACAATGCCTGGTCAGGGCACATGCCCGAGTTGTGGGCTCAATCTCCTGTAGGGGGCATGCAGGAGGCAGCTGATCGATGTTTCTCTCTCTCTTCCTCTCTCTAAAATCAATAAAAACGTATTTTTTTTTTTAAAAAAAAGATATGGTATGCTACTCCTTTATGGTGGTCCCTGCATCAGTCCTTACAACAATCCAATCTAAGAATGATCAATCACACTGATCCACAGAACAGAGAGGTGGGTGGCTCGTGCACAGTTGAACAAGCATATTGGGGAGCCAGAATGTAAATGTGGGGAGTCCTACTCCAGAGCCTCCATGCCAACACTTGCCTTCCTTCAGAACCAGAATGCCAACGTCAATACCTCCGTTGCCCTGGAAATAGAATCCATCAGTTTGATGCTGTTAATCCATCCACAGCTTTGATCACGGCTGTTTATACGGCGCTTTCAAGATTAAAGGCGCTTTTTACTGTACTATATATGTTTATCAGGACTGTCATCCTAAGCCCATTGCAATAGGCCCTACTATAGACAGGTAAAACTGTGGAAATGTTCATTAATTCTAAAATTTATTACATGTAAGGAGATGGCGTATGAATGAGATGCACCATGCTCTGTTCCTAGGGAGCTGGAGGGACAGAAAACAGTCCTGACACAGCCCTGGTGACAAGGGACACGGAGGTAACTTCACCCACAGCGGAGGACCACATTAGAGAACCGCCTGTTGCTTCTAGTATTCCAGGCCCCGAAGCATCCTTTCATTTGTTGTTGTTGTGGATAACTGTGTTTTTTTTTTAATTTAATCTTTATTGTTGCAAGTATTACAGATGTTCCTATTTTTTTCTCCTATTGACCCCCTCCACCCCACACACACCCTTTCCACGTCTTCACCGCACTCCTGTGTCCATGGGTTAATGCATACAAATTCCCCAGTTAATGTCTCCTCCCTCCCCCGCCTTCCCTCTGAGATTCCACAGTCTGTCCCATGCTTCTGTGTCTATGGATGTATTTTGCTCATCAGTTCATTGGATTCCACATAGGAGTGAGATCATGTGATACTTCTCTTTCTCTGACGGGCTTATTTCCCTTAGCACAATACTCCTGGAGACATACGTTCTTAGACCTCTTAGGTCAGCAGACACTAAACTCAGTGAGCTATCACCCCAAGTTACCAATCCTTTCAGAAAGGTAAGCAGGGCAGAGCTTAGGCCAGGCATCTCCATGGAGAAGTATGGGAAGGATCAGTGAAGAGGATGGCAATGAAGATTATTAGTTTGAAAAAACAATGTGGAGAAGAGAGGGAGTGTTGATATAGAAACTACAACACACAGCTGAATGAGAGAATGCCTGCAGGAACTCGCTGCTAGGCTACAGAGCAGGTTCATATCATTGTTTTTCAATCACGATAGCCTAAATCTAGTATCCAAGGTTAAATAAAATCTGGGGTTCAAATCTGCCAGAGAATGAAAACTTGGCCATTTATTTAGGTGTACTTTTGTTTATTTTTAAAAAGCACTTTCTGGCAAAAGTACTCGCTCTCAGCCATGGGACAACAAAATATTGGAATACCAAGGGTGTCGAAGGTCAGAATGAATATGCTTTTATTAATTAGTCCATCTGAGGAAGTTCGCTCTGCTTGCACCTTTACTGCACCTGCATGTCATCAGCTTGCCTTTAAAGAAGTGCTCACGTGTCTCGATTTACTAAAAAAACGGTTAAAATAATAATAATGCAGAAATGGGAAGGACGCATAAAATAGGTGCTTTTACAGCATATTGATTTTGGCCCCATGTCTCTCTCCGTGGACCGGTAATTAATTGCACTTCTCGATCCTACTTCGTTTTCCTGCGGCCGTTTGGGGGAAGACAAATGAACAACACGCGTGACAATCAGGCGTGTCCTTGAGCAGCGATGATTAGGAAGAAAGTGTGCCGAGTTCTCATCTGCAAGATATTCCACATCAGTCATCGCGTTCCCTGTGAGCACAAATGAAAGGGGATTGCATCCCCAGTGGTTTGCTACAAAGATCTCCCCGAGGCAGTGGCTGGCTCCTGGCAGGGTCACCAGGAAAGGCCAGCCGAAAAGGCTGGTGTGATGGGCACGTAGATGCTGCAATCATCAAACCTTCCCCCAAAATGATCAGGAGCCTGTTTCCACTAACAGGAAAAAGGAATGAGGGGACAGAGGGTCACCTTTGGAATGCCAATCTGAGAGGTTCCTTTCGTTTCCTGTTTTTACCGAATTTCCTTGGACTTACTAGCATTGCAGGGAAAGGACTAACGTTTTTATGTAAATCGAGTGCGCTGACTCTGAATTCCTGAACAAAATGAGCTTCCTTTTCTCTCTCTGAAGACACAGTGATCTGTCTGCCCTTACGTTTGCAACTAGGAGGGATGGCTCTGTGTGCTGTTTCTGTTTTGGATGAAGAAAGTGCTGTTAGCTCCACATAGCCTGAATATCTCACCCCGTCGTTCCGGTTTTCTAGTTAGAGGATCACAACATGATTGTTGGATTTGCTGCTGCTTTGTACCCCCCTGACACGACCCAAGAATGGAATTTCCATTTGATGCTGAGTAATTCTCCCAGGATCACCAAGTTATTCAGATCAGCAGAGATAGAGTAAACTTATGTAAATCTTCAATTGAGAACACCTATAGTAATAAAAGGGTAATATGCTAATTAGACCGGACATCCTTTTTTTCCTGACAAAGTCACAGTGGGCAGAGGCAGTAGTAGAGGTGTCAGAGGTAGCAGAGGCCCCTGGCCATGGTGGGGTGGGCAGGGGCTAAGGCCCTTGCATGCATTTTATGCATCAGGCCTCTAGTAATGTTATAAAAAAGAATTGTGTAACTGAACAATCCACTTAAAAATCTGGGTGTTTTTACACTCACAGATGCCTTGGTAATAATCTCTATTGTGAATTTTTGAGGTGAATTAATATTCTGTGCTCACAGATTTAAAATCTAGAAGTTCAAGGTGCTGGTCAGTTAGTACAACCCTCGATTTACTAGATGGACATGATGACACCCACGGAAGTGTAGTTAGTCCAGTGTCTCAGTGCCAGGTAGATCAATTCAACAATTTCAGTAACAACACTAAATAGCACATTTTAATATAGATATTGCATATTATTCATACCCCATATATAACATTTAGGCAAACATACTTGGTATAAGTAACAGCTAATGGATTAATAGAATGTTGATTTTATTTTATTAGAAAAAACTCTTAGAAAAGCTTCTGTCCCACCATTGGCACTTACTTAATATTCATTAAAGGAGTAATAGTTAACAGATAATGTTTAATGAATGCTAAGTAATGTGTGTGGCAGACACTGTGCAAAGTTTGTTAGGTGGGATATCTCCTTTAATCCTTCACTTCCTACTAGATATCAATACAGTAAGTAGTAGTACAATCCCAATTTTAAAGAATCTTACCATTTATGACAGCATGGATGAACCTAGAGGGTACTGTGCTAAGGGAAATAAGTCAGATAGAGAAAGACAAATACCATAGGACTCCATTTCTATGTGGCGTTCCAAAACACAAAATGAATGAACACACAAGACAGGAACAAACTCAGGGATACAAACTGAGGTTGACCACGTGGCAAAGGACTGGGGGGCTGGGTGAAGAAAGGGAAGGACTTAAGAAGCACAAATGGACGGTTATAAAACAGTCATGGGGATGCAAATATAGTCAATAAAACTGTGACTACAGTACCACTGTACCACACATAATAGATGTGGGGTCAGGTGGGTACTGGAGTATCAGTGGAATTCCTTTGTAAATGAATCACTATTCTGCACACCTGAAACCAATACTGAATCTCAGCTGTAACTAAAAAAAGAACTGGAAAACAAAACATTTTTTAAGGATATAAAACAACACACCCAATAACTTGATGTAAAGTGAGAGAGCACTTTTAAAGAAAGGCGAGCTACTGCTGTAAGGGCCCAGTGATGCCCCCAGACGTGCCCGAATGCAGAAGAATTTCTCCTCCAGGAATCCTCAGAGCTCCAGGGAGCAGTTCAAGCCAAGACTGTGATCTCCCTGCCTGGTTCTTCAAATGGCGTGCACTCCAAACACATTTCCGTGCGGCTGGGGGTGTTGTTACAGACAGAAGGACCCTGTGTGGCCAGGCCTAACTTTTTCAAAGCAGCCTTTGGAAAACTTCCCAGACACCACATCTGCCCGAGCCCGGGCACCTCGGAGGAGAAGGCGGCTCTGGAGACAGCGCAGAGGGCTAAATGCGTTAACGGGGACGGACCACTCCATCTTTTCTGCTGCAGCAGCAGGTGATCCCATCAGAAACCTGTCCGCTGGCCGGCCAGCCATCCATGCCAGGGGCTCATGGCGCATACCCAGGTGAGGGGAGCTGGATGCTGCTCTGGATGGGCAGCCAGGGAGGGAGTTTCAATTTCCATTCCAGAAGAAATGGCAGTTTTTATCCGTAGGCGCTTTTCCAGGTACCTGCTTTTTGTGCTTTCCCTCCTTCCTCTGACTGTTATAAATACGAAGCAGAAGGTTTGCATTTTGGGGGGGGTGGGGGAGGTTGACTTTCTAGCTCTCGGTGATGGTGCCCATGCACCAGGCCAGGTAAGCACTCATTAATCCCAACACGGCCCAGCTGGAGGGCAATCATGATTCATTACCTGTGCCTCCGCAGCCAGCCCCACTTGGAGCCACTGTTCACCGTGTTAGGTGAGAACAGGGATGCTCCAGCTACTGTTTCTAATGCAATTCCATTCCACTGTCCCCAGTCTGTGAAACATTGTGTGTGTGTGTGTGTGTGTGTGTGTGTGTGTTCAATTGCATTTACCGGGGTGACATCAATTAACACAATCATACAGGTTTCAGGTGCACAACTCAACAGCACGCCATCTGCACGCTGCACTGTGTGCTCACTGCCTCGTCACCATCTATCTCCCCTGTACCCTCCCTCCCCTCTTCCCCTCCCCCTCCCCCACAATGCCGCACTGTTGTCTGTGTCCATGAGTTTTCTTCCCCCTTTTTTCCCCTCAATCCCTCCTCCACCCACCCCCACCCAGCTATTTGTTCCAAAATGACAAAAGCCTTATGAGTTTACAGAATATACATATATATATACATATATATATATACACATATATATATATAACTTATACTTTGTAAATTGGGAAAGTGAAGTAGGAAGCTTAAAGAGTTATAGTTTTCTACTATCTATAGGGAAATAGTGCTCTTAAGTATGATATATCCCAGAGGCAACAACTTCCAGAATATTCTAGGAAGACCAGGAGCTGGCTGAGGCACGTGAGCAGCGTCGGATGCTGTCTCTAGGTAAAAGTCTGGTATTGTGCTGGAGATTTCTTTGCATTGATTTTCATTTCCAAACAACAACGCCGTATTAAAATGTGTTTATATGGATCGCTGAGGTGTTTCGGCGCCTTTACATCCTGTGCCCGCAGCGGATGCCTTCCTGTTATCGCCGGCTAGAAGGCATGTGTTCCCTGAAATACCGTCCCCTCTAATGCTCTCCACAGAACCTGGCGTGCTAACAGCGGTTATACTTTTGTAAAAAGTTACACATCATGCGAGTGTTAGGAATACATATCCAAACAAAGTTAGAGAGCTTTCTTGTATTACTTTTAGAGATTTTAATAACCCGATGTGCCCGGGACCCTCCAAGAGTGAGGCCATTTCCCTCTCATGTGCCTACAGAACTCTTCACAGAGTCAGTGACTAATGTTCTGGAAAATGAAAGTTCTAGAAACTTTGTTCAAAAGCCACGTTCATCACATATTTTGACCCAGGAAGACAGCTTTTCCATATATTTACTTTTTTTTTTTTCCTTTCTTTTCTTCCACTTCCCCCACTTTTTCCCAGAATCCCAGAGAGAGAGAGAGAGAGAGAGAGAGAGAGAGAGAGAGACAGGTGGACACAATCAAGCTGAAGTTATCAAAGGACTGAACTGGCATTTCTATAAATAGGCATTAGTAAAAATTCATTGTAAAGGCATATCAAAACAACAGAAAGTTTTTGGGTCTTCAAGCTTCTTACAGAAAGGGCCGTCAGACACACTCACCGGTGAAGTCCATGTTGATGGGGAGCGTGGAGCTGGGAAACGTGTAATATCCGTGTCCTGGGAAGCGGACTCCTTTCTCCTCCCTAGCCCCCGGGGTTGGGAGGGACGTCTCCCTTCTCTCCAGCTGATAGACAGGAGGTGGGCCATTCAGTTCTGCGGGCGGGAGCCAGCGGGCGCGGATGGCTGTGCCGCTGACCCCTTCCACTAAAGGCGGCCTCAGCTGGGCTGGCGCTAAACGTCAGAAAACACGTGTTAACCCTCGAGAACTTGGCTCCTGCCTCCAGACACAGATCCTCACACAGATGGACCCGTGCAGCTATGGGCATCGCACTCAAAATCAAACTCGTTAGGCTCTCAAGGATGCCTGTGGTTCTAGGAACCAAAACCAGAAGATAGACTTTATCTACAATGAGACTCAATGGTGTGAACGGCTAAGAAGTCAGCAGAATGAGAGACAGGTGTGTCAAAGCAGCAATGACCTCTGAGAGACACAGAGCGTTGAATGGACAGCTTCTGACATAAACAAGAGAAAGAGAGGAAATATGGACATTGGGAGCTAGGAGAACCCAGTGACCTCGGAACTCTTGGGGCAGACGAGCAGAGGGACATGGCTCTCTACGCCCCTCCCAACCTTGGTGGTCCACTGGAGTCCCCTGGGGGTCTCTAACCTACCTGTAAGGCCATGCAGCCTGTTCCTTCTGACTACGTTGCCTGGGGCCTCCTGCCTCTGAACAAAGGCAGCAGCGAGCAGGAGTCACAGGGCTGGGCCTCCCGTCCTCCAGCTTCCCTGCCCTGCAAGCTGGTGCCCCACGCACTGTGGGCACCTACCCAGCTCCAAGCAGTTTCCCAAAACCAGCCGGCACCGGAACCTGCACAGACAGGTCCCTTCTGTAAGAGACCACCTTTGGTGCAACAAGCAAGAGAGAGACTGCAGAGAGAAGGCTGGGGAGCCTGGAGAACTCTCCCAGAGCTGTGGAATTACCTAGGTCAGAGGTCAAAGAGCCTCCTTAAGGTCCAAAAGGTGGGCGGAGCCTCTATCCAGGTGCTCCTGGCTGCCTATAACATCTCTTGAAGCCCATCCACCAATCAGAGGTGGCAATCGGGATCAACTCCCACACCTACAGGCACCTGGCCCCTCCACCCAGCACTGCTCCAGCTGGTAGGCCTTAGCCCCCATCAGCTCACTCCTACCCGCCTGCCAATACCACCTGGCACATGCAGGCTCCAGAGGGCCACCTTCTGTATAGGCTACTTTTCCAAGACTGGAGGAGACAGCTAACTTGTCTAGTTTATATAAGCAAGCATAGGAAGTCAAACGAAATGAAAACACAGCAAAATATCTCACAAATGAAGGAAGAAGAAAAAGCCCCAGAAAAAAAGACAACCCCAAGGAAACGGATGTAAGTCACTTGCCTACCAAAGAATTCAAAGAAATGATCATAACGGTGCTCACCCAAACTTAGAGGAATTAGGGAGAAGGTCAGCCAAGAAAAGTATAAAAACAAAACAAAATGAAGTAGACCTGAAGAAAACAATAATTGAAATCTTCCTCTCTCTCAAAGAAGAAGAAGGAGGAGGAGGAGGAGGATGAGAAGAAGAAGAAGAAGAAGAAGAAGAAGAAGAAGAAGAAGAAGAAGAAGAAGAAGAAGAAGAAGAAATTAACAGCAGATTAGCTAATGCAGAAAACCAGGTCAGATCAGAGGTGTCAGAGAGAGACTGGTAGAAACTGGCCAATCAGCACAGCATAGGGGAAAAAAAAAAGAATAAAAACAAACAAATAACAACAAATCACAAAGATACTTTGCCGGACCTCTAGGATAATATCAAATGCTCAAACACTGGCATTATAGGGATTCCCAAAAGGAGAAGAGGAAGAGAAAGGAATGGAAACTTTATTTAAATAAATAATGGCTGATAAGTTTCCTCACCTGGGAAAGGAAACAGATCTAGTTCCAAACTAGATGAACCCAAAGAAACACACACAACACATATTGTAATGAAAAGGGCAAAAACTGAAGACTGACTATCTTGAAGGAAGCAAGAGAAAAAAATTATATACAAAGGAAACCTGGTAAGACTCATCTGATTCATCAGCAGCAACTTTACAGGCTGGAGGGACAGGGCATCTAGAAAAAGCTGAAAAACAGGATCCTACAACCTTAAGTAATATACCCAGCAAGGTTATCCTTCAGAAGTGAAGGAGAGAGAGTCTCCTGGGCAAACAAAAAACAAAGGACTTCAACACTAAACCTATTTGACAAGAAATGTTTAAAGGGGTTTCTATCCAAATATTCAATAGATGCTGCATATCAGACATTTCAAAAGCTACTATGAAGGTTAAAAGAAAAAGATGACCAAAATCAGCTCAAAATGCAATAAGTAGTTAGGAGACAGACAGCACAAGTCAATCTAGAACATGGTACCAAAAACATGAAATGTGGTGCTGGCTGGTGTGGCTCAGTTGGTTGGGCAGCTGGGGGTTACATGTTGGTAGGGAGCATGCAGGAGACAGCCAATCATTGTTGCCCTCTCACATCACTGTTTCTCTCTGTCTCTCACCTCCTTCTCTCTCTTCGTCTATCAAAAAAAAAAAAAAAAAAAGTAAAAACAAAATCTATATACATGCATACATAATTGCTTTCAGTTTTGCAAAACAAATTCTATATCATTGCAAGACACTGTTATTAGTAATCACAACACATCTTATAAATTGCATGTGATAAAAGATCAAAGAATATATCTCATCCACATTCAAACTCTACCAGTATTTACTTAGAAAAATCTTATAGATGTGAACTATAAAATGGAACTTCACTATCCATCATTTCAAAGAATAACAACATACAAAGTCTGTTTTCACGTGGAATAAAATTACAGTGTTCTTACATTTTTTGTAGTGGCTCTGTAATCTGATTTCTAGTCTGTCTCTTCTGTTTATAGCTGGTCTTTTTATAAAATGCTCGATAATATACATTCTTCTCTATGCGGCATTTATTGCTTTATAATCTGATTAATAGCATATCATTATGCATAAATTTACACTTGCAAAATTTATGTAGTGTGGAGTCTGAACATCACTGGATAAGAACGGAAGGCTAAATGAGCAGAAGCTCTTGCCGAGGGCAGGTCTTTAAAATCAAATTTCCTTATTTATCTTTGAGGAAGAGTTTGTTGTCTATGAAGACTGCAGGACCGTGTCAAAATCTTAAAACATCATCAACTTTGCATTTGAAGAGAACAACCCTCCCACGTTCCAGGATAGTGTGGGGAGCAGGCTAGCGTAAGACATCTTCAGGCACCATGTCAATAGAAAAGGATTTTGACTTTTTCTCTGAAATATAGTTGGCAACTGGCCTACTTCAACTGCTGTCCAATCAGTGACCAGAAGAAAAGAGCCCTCATCTCCAGACTCTCAGAGATCACTGAATGTTGCCTTGTTAACTTTTCTCTGATGGGAAAAACGAACAAGCTCTATTGCCCTGCTGCCTTCTTTGTTCAGGTTTCTCCAAAAGAGAGTATGTGTAATGAAACTTAACTGGCAAAGGAGAAACTTAAGGTCATCACCTGGCTAATTCCCTCCGTATGGAATGTCGGTGAATCCATTATTCCGTGTCTCTGTTCTTCCACACCCTTGTCTGCTGAGGATTATGTTGCATCTGATTATGTCTAGGATCTCTTCCAGTTTCAAAGGTCCATGACTGGACATTTCTAAGACCTGCTTCTCGATCAGTATGCCCAGGAGGGGTGCTGGACATATGGATCCCCTTCCGCTCTGAGCCCCCATGTTTCTTAACCCCATTTGGGCCTATAAATATTGTTTTCTGTGTACTGTGACATAAAGAAAAGCCAGAAAGCACTGCTTTAGGAGACTGTATGGTACTTTCCCTCCTTAGCAAATAAACACAGCCTTCATCCACCGTCATCATGGCCATCAATGGAAGCCAGGACAGAAGGAGGACCCTCCATGGGAGGAAGGAGGGAGGAGGAGGCATGACTCCTGAACTACGATTGGACCAGCAATGATGACAGGGAGCACCGTTCCCTGGCATCCACCGTTAATAAAAGGCCATTGCTTGGACTGTAATTATGGCATTCTTGCTACCCAAACTTGAAGCTTTTATGGGGCTTCTGCAATTATCTACTTAAATGCATCGTAACACTTGCTTCTCTGACAGCAAAGTATTGATTTTTTAATCATTTTCAAGTCTCCTCCAGCACAAATAAATGTACTACAGTTACAGTTAATGCACTGTGTACATGCATTAACCGCGGGCGCGCCGCCATTCATTACTTGGCCATACAGAGAGCTGAAGTCTGGACCCTCAGAAAGTAGCGTCAGGGATTTGACATCAGGATAAAAGCTGCCATTGTCGTAGGTGCTCCCAATCCTCTAGCTTCTGGGGACCTTTCAAAATAGAATATTTCGGCTTAAAAAAGGACAGGGTGCTAAATGGAGATCTTTTATATATGTCAGTGTGTATGAAATTAAAACTCCTCTCACTGAGAAGATAGGGTTTAGATTTTCCTAAAGGTGTCACTGCAGAACCAATGGCAACTTTGCTCAGTTGCAATTTGGCCCATTTCATTTCTTTCCTTGCACATACTTAGGACACATCTATCAAAATATTTGGGTTAATATATATCTACACTAATAAAAGAGAAACATGCAAACTGACCATCACTCCGCTATGCCCACCAGCCAATCAGAATGAATATGCAAATTAACCCAACAAAGATGGTAACTAATTTGCATATGCAGGCGCAGAATGAAGACTGAGGACAACATAGAAGGAAGAAGGAGGGAAAGCGGAAAGAGGGGCAGTGGTGGAAATGGGAGGGAAAGCACAGGGCAGCAACAGTGGCAGCAGTGGCTGTGGGAGGAAAAGTGCTGGGCGGCAGTGGCAGGGAAAGCAGTGGGAGGGAAGGGAAAACAAAGCAGAGGGAAGTGGGAGGGAAGCCTGCTGGAAGCCCTGTTCTTGCAGGAATCTTCCTGCAATGGGCCTCTAGTATACACACACACACACACACACACACACAAGTATATGTACGTATATAGGATGATTCAATTTTTACATATTATAATTGTGATGCTTTAATGCCTTACTATAATTAGCATATCACAAAGCTAAAACAGGGTTTTAAAAAGTGTGAATTCCAAATGCCATTTCTGTGCCCCACAAAGGCCACGTGCAGCCTCCCCGCTAAAGTCGAGTACCTCAATGCAGACCTGTCAACAGAGGTCATCGCGTATGTTACCCGTGAGCCTTTTCCTTCGGCGGTGCCTCCGCACATCCAAAATTAAAGCCGGTGAGTCAAAGCAGTTAATTTTGTTTTGCAAGAAATAATATCATTTTAGTTTTAGCATCTAAGACAGATGCCAGCGTTTCCCTCTGAACAGATGGTAATTCCATCTAATAGTGCATCTCTGTATTAGTGAGGTCTGTTGTGTATACAAACAGTAATAAACAGTAGGTAAGGATCAAAATAAATTTTAATTGTTGACATTAAATTCTGGCAGCCACAGTTCTGAGGCGGCAATAGTCTTTTTTCAAGCCTGTCAGATTTACGGAGGCTTGCGGGGCTTTGCCGGAAGCCGCCCCATCCCAGTCCAATAAAGGGATGTTCCAGGGCTAGCAGTTACTGGTTTGCACTGGGATGTCTGTTTTCCCACACTGAGATGATTCTTCCAGAATGACAGGGAAATAAATGGTGTGCCTGTGACATTCTGCCAGGATTTCTTCTAGAATGGCCTAGAAGGACTGAATTTTTAATGAAGAGGTGGATATAAAGTGCTATGTCCTATGTTTATATTGGGGTAGGGGGCACAGTATTATCACAGCCACTTGGGTGTCTTGCTCAGGAAGTTGTCTCCCATTCAATTGATGCTATTTTTAAAAATATATATATTTTATTGATTTTTTACAGAGAGGAAGAGAGAGGGATAGAGAGATAGAAACATCGATGAGAGAGAAGCATCGACCAGCTGCCTCTTGCACACACCCCTTACTGGGGATGTGCCCGCAACCAAGGTACATGCCCTTGACCGGAATCGAACCCGGGACCTTTCAGTCCGCAGGCCGATGCTCTATCCACTGAGCCAAACTGGTTTCGGCACAGCTGATGCTATTCTATGTGCAAATCCAATCGGGGCATTCCTGAACTATCCAAGAGTGACATCATTCCTATCACTGGTTGGCTCTACCCAAGTCTGAAGGATTTCCCTGACACCACAGCTCTCATCGATAGCTCTTCTATAGGCTTTGCCAAGTGCGCCAACCAGCACCTATCTGGCTCTCCGAGTGCCCCCAGCGACCTGGTATTACCAGCCGCCATGGCTATCTTGGGAAGTTGCCATGTTTAAAAAAAAAAAAATCATTAAAAAAAAAGAGTCTGGCATTCAGGTAACTGTTCAATAACAAACATGCTTTGCAATCATATTTCTTTAAAAAATAGATGCTTTTTTTCTTTAATCATGAAAAATATATTGCTTCCACCATATGGGACAGCCAACGACTCGCCGACCGATTTAAGCGGCAGCATATTGAGCTGACCATATGTTCCCGTGCCGCGGAATGGCTGAGTGATTCATGCCCGTCACATTCTAGTATATCAATTAAAGCTCCTTGAAGTCTGCATGATTTGTGTCTCTGTTATTAAACCCTGCTAATTCATCCCACTTACACATCTGTTATAAATCTCGAGGAGTGCGGCGTGATTCATGGCAATCTGGGAGCAAATTCTTCTCCTTGTAATTAACAGTAAATTGTTTTACTGCCATGCGATGAATTTTTCAGTTATATTGCAAATGAACTCCTAAATGTGCGGTTCTTGCTGAAGAACCGGCTTATATCATTAGGCAATTAAAAAGTATTGCTCTGAACCAAAAGCTTTTAATCAAGGGAGACTCAACTTGAGCATCGCCGAGGAGCGTTGGAATCCGATGCGCTGGGGGAACCTGTGAAGGCATTTCTGGCGTGGAAAGTGCAACACAGACAGACAGACAGACAGACAGACTAGAATCCTTCCTGGTGCTGGGGAAGATGCGGATGCTGAGGACTTCCTGAGCCTCTGGTCCAGCATCCTGAGCATCTCCCAGCTCTAGATTCCTCCCATTGCTCTCCAGGCCTCTCACCAGAGTGCTGCCTTTATTCTTGGAATAAATAATTGGATAATTAGCCCCTCTGAATCATCAGAGGATTCCGGTGCTGTTTGAGTGTTCTTGTCAAAGGTGAAGCCAATTCATTTCGGCTCCCTCTGCAGCTCTTCGCAGAGGCTGTGATGATTTCCACCCCCCACCCCCGTCCCCCTACCCCCTACCTCCGTTTCCCGGCAGCAGCCTCAGATTCATGAGTCCATACATCAAGTCGGTAGTTTAACAACAAATGGAATTAAATTCAAAGAAGGGAAACTAATTGAAGGACAGCAACAGAAGTGTTTGGTAATGTGCTTTTTAATATGGCACGCCGCATTTGCATGATAATTTTTTTTTTTTCCTTTTTAGCGTGGAGCCGAAAGTGACTGGCTTAATGAGGGATTATTCAAGACAGGGACGCACCAAATGCATTCATAACTCAGAACAAAGATTGTATTATGAAACAAAAAGCAGCCGGCGACCTCACAGAAGTAACGGGATGATTGGTTTATGCATTATGAATAAAAAGATAGAAAAATATTTATATTGGTATTCACTAATGACTATATGTACAAGATTGTTGTAATTAAAATTATAAATTAACATATTAAGAGTGCTTGTTTAATCACTCTGGGCCCTACCGGCAGTGAAAAGACTTAGATGCCTGCATGCAAAACAATATGTGTTTTCAATCCAGCGGCCAAAAGCCTATACATTTTACTTTGGATTCGGAGAAAAAAGCTTAATGCACCACTAATTACTTGCTTAATGGGAGATGGGCTCATCTGAGCTCCGGGTGCAGAGGTCAATTCCTGACCGGCAAAGGAGAGAGCAGTGTCCCCCCAGGACTGGATCTCCCAAAGAAATGTCTCTTTAAAAAGGTTTAAAGAGAGAGTACTTCATTTGCAAAGGATAGAAATGCACACATTTCCTCCATTAAAAAGTTAATTTTCAGGGATAACAAGGGCTCTAAGAGGGTTCAGTCCTTAAGCTCATTACCCTCAGGCCTTCTGAAGCAACTCCAAAGCAAGGGATCAAATGGCCAGAAGATTTGACAATGGGGACAGAAGCCCTCCCTCAAGTCCGATCCCAGGCTTTCTCCTGGCACAAAAACTAGAGGAGCAGTGACAGAATATTCTGGATGAAAAGCACCAATTCTAAGCCTATATTGCATTGAAAAACACACACACATACCTTTAAAGCACAAGAAAGCAAATTATAATTCTCAAGCCTTTTAATGAACAGTCAGATAAATCTTTACAAATATCTTTTTTAAAAATTATTTTATTGATTTTTTACAGAGAGAAAGGGAGAGGGATAGAGTTAGAAACATCGATGAGAGAGAAACATCAATCAGCTGCCTCCTGCACACCCCCTACTGGGAATGTGCCTACAACCAAGGTATGAGAATTGAACCTGGGACCCTCAGTTCACAGGCCAACGCTCTATCCACTGAGCCAAACCGGTTAGGGCTACAAGTATCTTTTTTATTTATCTGACTGAGATTTAAGGAAGACACATTTTCATGATTTAGCTGGACACCACTTGTGATTTTTGGTACTCTTGTTTTAAAAATTTGTAAATGTGGTTGGCTTCTTTTGATCTCCAATAATGAGCTCATATGAACTGCATTTAGATTTATAAGTGAAATTACCCCCCAAACCACCAGAATCCATTGGAGTAATATATATATATATATATATATATATATATATATATATCCTCCAAATTGCCATTTTATTACTAGAAGAAACATAAAGGTGAAAGTCAACTTTTAGTCCTTTCCTCCATCAAACCTGTTGACTATTCTAAAGGCTTGGCTTTCCCCATTGTTAATGTCTATGCCTTAATATCTATGCTACACCCAGATGTCTATAATCTTAAGAAAAGTTTTGGGAAAAAACACAGAACTCGCTGCAGCCATGGTGGTTGGTGGCAGCATAGACATCATGGCTGCCTCGAGTGGGAAGGATTCGGTTTCAAGGACATTTTCTTTGCTTTAATCTTTGCTGGCCCAGGGGCTGTCTACTCTCTAGGGACAGGCAGGTCTCCCTTCAGTTCCTTTAGTTTGTTTGTGTCACCACACAGACAGCCAGGATCTTATCTGGAAGACAGGGCTGTACTAACAGTACCGGAGGTAGCGGCCTGGGAATGTAGCCTGAAGGAGGGGAGGCTGGGGTAGAGGTATTGTTATGGGAAAATTATGACAAGTGATGTCATGAGGAAGAGAAATGAGACTGAGGACAGCCCCCCAGGGAGTCGAAAAAGGATGTTAAATGGAAGCCGCAGGGAAAGCACTAGGATCAATATCAGAAAACACCTTTTAGACGAGGTGTGATTTGCCTGAGAGGTAGGAGCTTGCCTACCACTAAAGCTATCAGACTGTTGGACAAACACCTGGGGAAAAATGTTATGAAGACT
The DNA here is from genome assembly GCA_036971965.1 of Nyctalus aviator. Classification (NCBI taxonomy): domain Eukaryota; kingdom Metazoa; phylum Chordata; class Mammalia; order Chiroptera; family Vespertilionidae; genus Nyctalus; species Nyctalus aviator. The sequence continues at coordinate 7,715,855 of CM072940.1, read as the reverse complement.
ATATTAGCCCGGCTGGCGTGTCAGTGGTTGAGCATTGACCTATGAACCAGAAGGTCAAAGGTCAATTCCATGGAGCACCTAGCTGAAATGCATGTAAGAGGAAATATGACTGGACTATAGATTAGATATATATAAAAACACGGAGTCCTGTCACGGAGATAATAAAACAGAATTTCTTGGAATTTGGGAGTCATTCTCATGGATGGAAAATTGGGAGAAACACAAATTCCTTGTATGAGATCATTTGAGTCCAACGAGTTTTTCCAGAATGCAAACAAAATAAGACAACAGACTCGAGAATTGGACCTGAAGACAGGAAGAGGGTCTAGGGAGTATTTCGTAGCGGAGTATTTGTGCACCATCTGTCATTCATGTCGGAGACTTTTCCACTCACAGCAGGACATTTTCTTAAGGAGCCCCAGGAAACCAAGGCTTGTTGAGCTGCTGATGGAAAACTGATTTGAAAATAGACTAAATGGCTTGTAACTGTGTTATCCAGGTAATAACACAGGTAACCATGTTTGTATTGAGTCTGGTTTATTCTAAGTGAAGCAAGCGAATTTATATACAAACCACTTCCTCCCATGATCATAGTGGACAAGTCTTTAAATCTTATAATCTTAGCACATTCTTATGAATGCGAAATAAATTAATAAGTACGCCACTGTCTAGCCAATAAAGGCAAAATATATCAGCAGGGCAGTCTGGTAATTCCCAGATGTCTTGCCTTTGGTCCCCTAACACAGGAGTAGAACCAAACCCACAAAAAAGGTCAAGACAGAGGAACGAGATATTCTGAGTCCTCATAAGCCTCCTGCCAGGCTGGTGTTGCTCAGTGGTTGAGCATCAATCTATGAAGGAGGAGGTCACAGTTCCATTCCCAGTCAGGGCACATGCCCAGGTTGTGGGTTCGATCCCTAGTGGGGGGTGTGCAGAAAGAAGGCAGCTGGTCAATGACTCTCTCTCTCTCTCTCTCTCTCTCTCTCTCTCTCTCTCTCTCTCTCTCTCTCTGTCTTTCAAATTGATAGAAGAGGAAGAAGAAGAAGAAGAAGAAGAAGAAGAAGAAGAAGAAGAAGAAGAAGAAGAAGGAGAAGAAGCCCCCTGCATACTTCTAACAATTGTCAGGGCATCGTCAGGACCTGGGATGGTGACTAAGCCTGGGTTTCTCTGCATTTCATTCTATTTCTTATTATGGTAACAGTTGCAACTCAGGCCTCCTAGGCAAAGGTAATAGCAAGGAGGACAAGTGAGGGATCAGGAAGAAAGCAAAAGACAAAGATAAAGTCCAAACGGGAGAAGGTGCTGAGCTTTGTAGGTGTTGGTTTATAAATCCACAGTATATTTTCCATGAAAACTGGCTTACCTGCTGGCAAAGTCTGCCCTGCTCCCGAAGCGCTGGCTACACAACCGGCTGAGTTGCAGAGGGAAATCGTGAAGCTGTAGGTGCTGTAAGGTTTTAGTCCGCTTACAATATAGGACAGCTGCTGGGGGTCAGTCCTGGCCAACACCTTCGAGGCAAAAAAAATAAATAAATAAGTCAGATACTAGATAATCGGCGTGAAAAATACCACCTTGGCCATCCAAGTTGCATGGATTCAAACAGAAGGAGGTACTGCCAATCACTCTTAGGAGAAGAAAATGTGTTGGAAGAGTCTCAACAAGCAAGAGTTTAATTGATAACCATCCAATCACACTGTTTTATGGGGTGATAATGCAGTTCCGGAATGGATGAATGAGGAACCCACGTTATTGCCCCATAAAGCAGCATGGTGGTATGGTTATTGTCTCTGATGGTGAAGTTAAAGGATGGTGGCGCTGTCATTATTATCATGAAAAAATCCAATTAAAACCATAGGGCTTGGCCAAAGCTACCCCAGCGCAGCAATGCCCACATGCTATCTGATGGAGATGGTACAGAAAGATGTCACTTTGCTAGATCAATCCCATCATTTTCTGTAAAACAAAACAAAACAAAACAAAAAAATAAACACATTACTGAGCAGCCACATGAGGTCAATTCTCAATTATCTTTCTTATGCAAATAAGCACATATGCATTAGATCAAACAGTTATATTTTTTGAAATGGTGTCTTTATCACACAGTCTCGGATGAAATAGCAGATTTGAGCAAAGGAGACTGCAAGGAACTCCCTAGTCCATAAACAAGTAATTAAATAACCAGCACTGAGAGTTGGGCCTGTCATTATAACTAGAAATGATCAAAGCATCCATGTAAATTTGCTTGGTCTGTAGACACAAAGAACCACTGGAAATTATACTCAGAAAAAAAAAGTCATTGAAATGGAGAATTATGACAATAAGCATGAGTAAGTACAAAAACAGTTTCTTCCAAGGATTGGTGATATAAAAAGAGATCACAAAGTCTTTCATAAATATAAATATATTCCATAAATATGAAAACTGTATAGGTTAGTCATGTATGCAGGACTTTTCTAGATATTTTCCTTTTAGGAGTACAAAAAAAATTCATTTGGAATATTTGAGTCTTGACTTTAAAATTTTATAACCTAGGTGAGTAGTTCTAGAAAACAGTGTGATTAGAATTTATTTATTTACTTTAAAAAAATCAATTTTTATTATATTTTTATAGACAGGAAGGGAGGGAGATAGAGAGTTAGAAAAATTGATGGGAGAGAAACACCGTACTGGGATTCAGCCTATAACCAAGGTACATACTCTTGACTGGAATCAAACCCATGACCCTTCAGTTCATAGATCAATGCTCTATCCATTGAGCTAGACAAGTAAGGGCTAGAATTTAAATTACATCATCTGCATACGGTTTCAGAAATAAAGGTGATTTCAAAGTATTTAAAAATCGAGGAACAATTTAAAACCGTGGAATCACTTCACTGCAATTACATTTAGAAATCAGGAAAACAATAGACACTGAATTACTAATTCTTTATCTCTCTTATTATAAATGGTTATTAAAGATATCATTGAGGATATAAATTTAATTGTTTTTGCCCCGTGACTTAAAATTTTCTAAACAAAATACAATTTAAAAATGGGTAATACTTCATAATGCTATAAGAGTTCATCCCTCTTAGAACCAGCTGATGTGATTAATGTAGATTTCTGGAAAACAAAGTTGTTTTTAGGATAACATGTGTTAAGGTGGGTGGGTCTTCTGTATTATCTTATGTTCTGGGAGAGCACACCTCGTGTCTGTGAATGCTGTTCTGATCACGGTGCTGATCCCGGGAAGATCGACAGCTCTGAGTGCACCCAGAGGAGGACAAGACCCAGGGTGTGTTGCAGGCAGACCAGCCACTTGGGACAGGAAGCCTAGCAGATGCTATGCACTGGAGGTGATTGGAGTGGGAGAGGATGCTATGAGACCCTTACTATAGCAAGCCCACAATAAGGATCACCAGGTGGGCACCTAAGGTGTGGAGCATAGGATGGAAACCACGTACCATTTGCTAGAGCTACTAGCATGCTACTGGGCCTCAGAAAAAGAGAACTGAAAGGGAACATTAGTTGACCATGCAGCCAGAGCTACTTCTCACGAGCTGTGTGGGACATGCCAAGCCTTAAGGTCAGGTGCGCCTAACAGAAATTCATCATCAGATGGAAGTGGGTATCGAGAAATGGACAGAAGGCACAACATGCTGGGCAAGCAGGTAGTCCAGCCCCCGTGTCATCCATCATCCTGGTGACTCAATCTCAGCTCATTCGCAAGACTCCTTGGAGGTCTCCTAAAAGCTAAGAGAGCAGAAAAATGTGGTTTGGCTCATAAATGTCTTCGTATGTGGGTGAAGGCTGCTCTATCGCCACACGTAGGGATGGTCCTAAAAAACAGTGGCAAGAAGGATCTCCATGAGCAGATCCTCAGGCAGTGTATCTGGTCATCCACTCCGCGTGCAAAGAAAAGGGACCAAGGTGGCTACACCAGGGATGTATGACGGCGGCTTGGTGGTATGGGTCATGACATCAGTGCAAAGAGACTGGAAGATGAGGTACCAGGAAGTCTGGAGGAGGGGAATGTAGGTAAACCAATGGGAGAGGCATCACATGGGAAGAACATTTTATCACATTAATCCCTTCAAAGAGCATCTCTGTCTGCAGGCAGAGGGGCTAAATGGCCAAGTATGTAGTGACTTGTCCAGCTGACACTAGCCAGTCTCGGTCATTGGCCACCTTCCTGTTGATCAAATGGATTGTACCTTGGCACAACCATACACTGTGGGCTAATGTGAGCCTCTCATCACCAAAGTTTGTTTATAATGCATATATCTACCAAATGAATTAGTCCAGGTACATAGTAAAGACCCAGTAACTGTTAGCAATGATTATTATTCTCATTATGACTAGCTGGAGGATGAAATTCTACAATGCAGTAGGGCAATATCTACCCCAAACTTTGAACATCATAACCTTTATTATAAACTGTGAGACATTCCACTCCTTGGATTCCACCCCCCCCCCCAAGGAAACAGAAATGCAAAATGCATATTAAATGCTCTTATTAATGTTATTTATATTTCCAAAATAATTTATACAATATTAATGTCAACTGATTTTGCACTGGTTAAAGGAGTATTATATGCCCAAATTATATGATAGGTACATCGCTACCGTAAGAAGTCAGCTTCTTACAAAACTTTTAAGGATATTTATTAAGTGAGACAAGTAGATGTCATTAAACAGAATTATCTGAACTTAGTTTTAAAATATGCTTATATTAGGAAAAAAAAGGTACATAAATAGAAGAGCTTTGTACACATCACATTGCATTAGGGCATAAATGCCCCATTTAAGCAACGTCTAAAGAAGCATTCTGTCACTGAATTCTGCAAACTCAGAAAATGTCAAACTGAAGATATAATTGTGAAATGACACTATGTGAAAATAACAATACCTGTGAAGACACCACCGGAGCAGGTTGTTGAGGTGACTGTTCAGAAATCATATTGATCTCATACCCCACAACGTCTCCTCGGGTGACATTATTGGCTGGCTTCTCCCAGGACACGTTGAGAGAGTGCGGTGAAAGGGGGGAAACTGAGGGAGGGGCCATGGACAGAGGCTCTGTCAAGGGCAACAATGACAACAGTGAAACCATGAACGCTGTGCTCACAGGCTTAACAAACCGAGCCCCCACATTCATTCAAACACCCCGTATTTTTACATAGTATTCTGTTTTTTTAAAAAATCAAAGAGTATACTGCTACATATAAAAACAACATTCATTTTTACATGTTATCTACAAGGATGACCTCCGATTTCATATTACCAGCAAAGACATTTTCTCTTTACCACAATAAAAATAATCTAGGAGTTTGATTGTGCTCATAAAGATAACTATAGTAGATAATTAGGTGGGAAACCATAGGTCTTATAAAATATTTGAGGAGGAAAAAAAAAGAAGTACGGTTTCAATAAATCTTGATTGGAATGTGCAAGGTAGATACACACACGCATTCTCCCCTTGCCATCCTTGAGATCTTAATACGGGTTTTAAATGTGCTAACCAAAGGGGCATTATCAAAGGACCTCATCACACTTTCATCAGCCAGTGACCCATAAGATTACGAGGGTCCGGTGTTGCGGCTTCACCCATTACTTTTCATTTCTGACCTTGACTTTCCCCTTCCTGAGCGCCATGGCTCATCACCTGTGCTATCTTGGCACTGCTATTTGTCCAAGATGGCTGGCACAATGCACATTTTATTCATGAAATGACTCCCTTGGCCATCAACCTACAACTACCCTCAGCCTCCGCAGCCCTAACAGGTCCACGTTAAATCAGGGCTCGGGTTGCTTTGGCTAGCCATGAATTAATTCAAAGCAGAGCGGAAGTGTATTTTTTTATTTTGTTGAAGGGCTCATAACAGGTGAAGTGTTTTTCATGTAAGGTGGAGAATTAAAAATATCTCCTTTGCCTTAGGAAAGATATTATTTATTTATTTATTTTTAAAGTATATTTTATTGATGTTTTTACAGAGAGGAAGGGAGAGGGATAGAGAGTTAGAAACATTGATGAGAGAGAAACATCGATTAGCTTCCTCCTGCACATTCCCCACTGGGGATGTGCCTGAAACCAAGGTACCGTACATGCCCTTGAGCGGAATCGAACCTCTCTTCACTGAGCCAAACCAGTTAGGGCGAAAGATATCTTTAAAAAATAAAAAACTCATCGTTCTTCTTTTCCATATTGCCAACTACTTACTCAAGCACACTTGTGAGTTATGGATTTTGAAATTTGGGATTCTGTCATTTGGTACCATGCAGTCGCTCAACTATTTGTTTTGGAAAGAGAAACAGAACGAAAGCAGAGTTGTGAGGTTTGCAACGGGGATCTTCTTCATTGAACGTGATCTGTGTTGAGTCTGGAGCAAGATGAGAGCCTATGAGGCAATTTAGTTAAGTCATTCCTCTCCCCCCTTGATAATAACTAAAGCATTTTCATCCTAAAACTTTTCAAGTTCCTTATGACCTTGAGTTATCCATGTAACCAAGTATTACATTTCTCCTTGGCTTATGTTAAGTTTATAATTTTTACTCTGGAGCTGTTGACTTTAATTGGAGGCAATGTTTTCATTCAGGCGGTTTTTGTTATTGTGGTTGTTTTTTTAATATATTTTATAGATTTTTTACAGAGAGGAAGAGAGAGAGATAGAGAGTTAGAAACATCGATGAGAGAGAATCATCGATGAGCTGCCCCTTGCACACCCCCCACCAGGGATGTGCTCACAACCAAGGTACATGCCCTTGACCGGAATTGAACCTGGGACCTTTCAGTCCGATGCTCCATCTACTGAGCCAAACCAGTTTTGGCATTCATTCAGGAGTTTTAAAAGTAGAATTCAGAGCTTGACTTTCACCTGATTCTCCTGTCTGCCCTGAGGCCCAGGGGGAGGACACGCTGCCGACCATATTCTCAGCGCAGACCCTAAACTCATATGTGGTGTAAGGCTCCAAGCCCCGGATGGATGTGGCTGCCAGAGAGGGTTCTGAGGCATTTTCATTGGCTGACTCTGCCAACAGGCGAGGACTGAGCCGGCTGCTGCTCTCAAACACTCGACTTTCTGGTGACGTGGGTTCTCTATCAGATCCCAATCTTCTCATGTAGAGCTCATACCTTACAATGATTCCTAGAAAAGAAAAACAGGAAGCCAAGATGACTCATGGGACAAAGGGACTATTTGGGGGTAGGGTGAAGTTAAATCAGTTAAAATCAGTGATGGCTTTTCCTGATTCTCCTGCCTCCATTACCTTACCACTTTCTCTGTAATATAGAATGTAGGTACTTATAAAAAAAAAACAAAAAACAAAGAGAGGGACAGATGAAAGTGTGAAATCCTACTGAAAAGCATATTCATGGGGAAAACAAACAAAATTGGGACATATACAAACACAAAATAACTGTAATTTATGATGGGTAAATTCATGTTTTTTTTTTCAGGATGAATGGTTATAATTTCTACTAAGGATAGCTTTTTCTTTATGGGAATTTTATCAGCATACTTCCAATTTATGTATTTCAAATTTGGAGATTTTAATTTGGCTAACTGTTTAACATAACTCCTGTTTGCATAAATATTATAGTATTATAGTTGATTTCCACCTAGATTTATCAAGTTATTTTAAGAGAAAAAAGGTTTTGCCATAATGTACAAATTACTAAAAATCTATGAGAGTATGTCTGGCCTATATAACAGGGTTCAATTGTCTGAACACAAAAATTAACTTAATGGAGTCTGCTAGCCTATATACATATTTTTTGTATTACTGTATATCATTTTTTTAGGCCTAACAGAGAAAATTTACTACTTATGGGTGCCCTAACTTTGTGACACAGTCAAATATAATGCATTTTGTAAGTGAATTTTAAATGAGAAACATAATTTGTGTTGTGGCAGATGTCATTAAGAGCAAAGATAATATCAGCCTTTTAAGGGGCAATTTAAATGAATGGAATTTGTTATTAGATTAAAGAAATACACTCCTTCAACTAACCAGGACAAATAGCATCTTATATCGTTAGAGATTGTTTCTCAATTAATTATATCCTGCAGTTATATATATATATATTAAAAAAAATGCATGGGGTTGCCAGACTCTCTTGCACAATTCCAAATCCCTTAGATTCTCATTCAGTTCTGGCCCAAGAAGGTGAAATCTAGGCTTGGAGTTCCTACCATTCGGTTCCATTGGCGGCGCCCATTCAACACGCAGTTCCGTGGAACTGGTGGCCCACACGGCAGGTGAGCCCAGGCCTCCGGGAGGAGCCTGGGCTGTGGTCACGGTCACAGGGGAGCTGTGTAAACAGCCCCCGCCGGTACAGGCCTGCACGGAGAAGCGGTACTTGGTGAAGGGAAGCAGATTCCAGATGGTGGCCGAGGTTCCGAGACCTTCGTGGGGAGCGCAGGGCTGGGTGTCATTGAAGGGAACGCAGGACAGGAGGTACTTCTCTATGGGGCCAGCACAATGGGAGGCTGCCGTCCAGGTAAGCGTCACCGAGTCTGAGCCAATGGGGGTGACATAATTTAAGTTCAAGGTTCCCTCTGGGACCCCGGGCCTTGTCCTGTAGGTGACAGCTGCACTGGTCGTCGAACCCTGCACATTGGAAGTCCCCACGGAATAGGAATAGGAGGTATATGGCGATAGGGCGGTGTCTAAGAAGTCCTGGGTGTCTGAAATTAAAAGAAAGAACATAGTTGCATTCCACAAAATTGGTGAGGAAAGCATTTCTACTGATTCTCCTATAATGTTATCACATGAACTAAACCAATCCACTCTTCATGAAGAACAGGTAGGCACCAGAGGTTTTGTTGTTGTTGTTTGGCTAATCCTCACACAGGGACATTTTCCTACTGACTTTTAGAGAGAGTGGACAGGAGGGGGAGAGACAGAGAAACATCCATGTGAGAGAGATACACCAGACCCTGACCATGCTGGCACGGTGACCTTGGACCTCTAGCCTCCAGAGCTTGAAATAATACATTTCTGTTGTTTATAAGCCACCCAGACTGTGGCATTTCTCTTTCATAGTAGCCTGAGGGAACTGAGGCAGTGAACATCTGAGTGAAGGGTAAAGCTGCTGTTCTTCATATGTGTCATGGCAAATTCCCCATGAAAATATGCAAAGTACTGCACTAGAGTTCAACCAGGACACAGAAGCCATGGAGTAATTTTGCTTTACGTCTCCATCTCCCCTTCTCAATCATGAGAACTAACCTTTTCATCTTTGTGTTCTAGTGGCTCAGCCAATTCCTGATCTGGCGTGAGCACTGAATAAACGTTTACTGAATGAGTATATGAATGAACAGATAATTTTCCATATACTAGTCGACTGATTAATTTTTCTAGGCAATAATAAACAACTGTTCTTTATTATCTCTTTTGTGTTTGTATCCTCTTCCTATGTTTTCTGTTCGTTTTCTTTCCTCAGAGGAACCATCTTATAACTTGTTGCATTGATCCTCTGATACAGTATGGAATAATAAATTATGTGATATTAAAGGTGGACATTTTGTCTTTCTGCAGCCACAGAAGGTATATTCTCCAATCTGGCTTATACTGTAATAAAGATGATTTTTATTTTAAATTTTCATCTCCCTGATTCTTAAGCCTAACTCTCCTTCAGTTTCAAACTGAAGTTGGAAAAACTACCCTAAAAATGCCAATACTATTAAAAGAGTGTAATATCCTGCAATAGCTCTTCTTGTCACACCTATGACACAGAAATACCCATGTGAACCCAGACTGGGGCTACAGGGGAGGTGATATTAAGTGCTAATTATGTATAATTCCCAATATCCTAACTTGACTTTGACACCTTCCTCTTCTACTTATGAAAGCTCACAGGTATGCACATGAGTGAATTTTTATTTAGGGAAACCACTGATTATACCTCCACTTATTTTTTAAAAGTTAATTCAGAAACTTTAAAACTATCCCACTATTATTAGCATGCTATTACTAATAACTGATGATGTGCAGGCTCTGAAAGTAGTAAAATACCAGCTGTCATGACCTTAGATTGAAAACTAGTGACCCCACAGTGCACCAGGCTGGCTAGGAAAAGTTTTATTCCAACAAGGAATTCTACTTTGGTCTCAACCAAATGATCAAACTTGCTTGGAAGAGATTATTAATTTTCTTTGAAAAGTTCAATGACTCTGGCACCTGTAATTCCAAATGCCTTCATTTAACCCAAAGATTTGTATTCATCAGAGTGAATATTAAGTGCTGTTTTCGTTTCATATTACACATGCTAGCCACACAGTGGGAACAGAATAATAAACACGAGGATATTGTTTGAATGATACAAAGTTCTGACAGCCCAAACCAATTGTTCTTACTGTTCAAATGCTATCATGCAGATAATTGTCCCGTCATTAATTATAGTGGCTGTCAAGAAATGCCAGAAGTGGCATTTTTTTTAATGAAAAAATAAGGTTTTAGGAAAGAATACCTTGTATAATAGGATTATATAAATGTCTGATTAGTGAATGAGCACACATTTATTATGTGAGAAACTGTTATTTGGATTCTACTGTAATAGTGCAATCATGTAAAAGAGCCCGAGAGTTTTACTCAAATGCAGTGTTCTAGGAAACACATCACAATATGCTCGGATGAGAACTACGCCTCTGGACAGAATGCTGTAAGCGAAGTTTAATATCATTACTGAATTAAGCGGGAGGGGAAACTGGGTGACCCTAATTCACCGCTCCAGCAATAGCTCAAGCAGCGGTGCTGTCATCTTCAACACCACTTTCAATATTTCTGCGACTCCCTCCGCCCCTATCATAAAAGTTTAAGTTTCAGGACACCTGGGTCATGCTGATATTTGGAAGAAAACAAACATTCTAGTAGCAGGGTATCAGGATGCGTTGCCAGTGTGGCAGATGCAGGCAGATGTTCACTTCCCTCTGCAATCTGCATCGTGAAGCTCAGCGCTCCCATTAACTTCCAAGAAGGTTTGCAGTGCTGAACAGACAAGAGTTATCAGAAAGTCCGGACATTATAATGCAGGTGCAAGTCACTCAGAGTTAGGCGTAACGTGTAACCCGTGATAATATATAGGGAATAAAACCATGCGCTATGCAAAATTTTTAAATCCAATCAACATGTGAAAAGAAGGCACCCTCCTAATCACTTTGAGGAAGATTATGGAACTATAGTATTTCTTCACTGCTCTGTAGACTTCTCTAGCTGTACACTTAACCTAGACTTTGGAAAATTGGCATTAAACTAAGAGAACGACATGAGTTGGCAAAGAATTCATGTTTCTTTTTTAAAAACGTGTTATTGATTTTAGAGAGAGAGTGAGGGAGGGAGAAGGAGAGAGAAACACTGATGTGAGAGAGAAACATACAATCTGGGTGTGAGCCCTGACCAGGAATTGAACTAGCAACTTTCCAGTACAGGAGACAATGCCTGACCATTGAACTAGACAAGCCAGGGCTCCCCTGTTTCTAAGACTGGCTTGTAGCTAAACAAGACCAGGAGCAAATACCAGAGAAGACAGAACTGGAAGAAAGGAACATTTTATGTTTCTTCATTGTGTCTTCAGGGAAACTGTATCTCAAACTTATGAGTGAATATTTTCTAAAGACCACGTGCTTTAACAGCCTGATTTCTACAAGTTCCTTTAAAGTCTTCATACAAGTTACAGATGCAAAGACTGTGTTTACAGTTTTATTCACATCATTCCTCTTTCAATTTAAGATCATGTTGTGTTCCATCTACATTTAACCTGGGGATTTTAAAAATAGAATTCATATTATAGAAATATTTGGTAAACTTTCTCTAATCTTTACAACCAGAGAAAAGTAAACACCAGTTTGTGGTAAGTCTTACAGTCATTTTATATTTTTTTTTAATTAAAGCATATCTCATAGGTTATTTTTAAGACCACTTAATTACCTTAAACAATACATCTTGAACATTTTCCATTCATTAATATGTAAACTAAGATTTTTTCAAGGCAATCATATCCTACAATTTGCTTCACAATGTACCAGGATTCTAGTATGCCATGTACCATAATTTATCGAAAGATTTTTGAATGTCTGAATTTTCCAATATTTTTCTATTAGAGTGGAGGTTTGAATGTATTTTGTGATATTGCGTCCAATGATGACTACTCATTGAAGATGAATTTCCTCAAATAAATGTGCTGAGTCAAATGGTATGCTTTGCATATACTTGAACAACTTATGCTGCATGAAAAGCTGTACCCATGAGCCCACACAGATATGCCAGCAGTGAGGTTGGCTCTACCCTGTTTCCTCGAAAATAAGACAGTGTCTTATATTAATTTTTTCTCCCAAAGTTGCCCTAGGTCTTATTTTCAGGGGATGTCTTATCTTTCCATGTGCTAGGTCTTATTTTCGGAGGATGTCTTATTTTCGGGGAAACACTGTAGCTTCTTCACATCCTCATCTATGCCGGCCGGGTCTTTTTCCTTTCCATCTGTGAGAATCTGGTAAGCATCAATGGCTTATCAAATACAAAGCATCTCATTTATTTCATTTCTTTACTAGTGAGGTGTATAATTCTCTCTCTGCTGGAAACACTCTGTGCTGGACAGGGGAAACCACATTTATCCTCAACGTCAAAGGACTTAACTAATGCATCAACCCTCAGCACAGTGTTATCTTTTCATCACGGTCTCTACACTCACCGTACGGGTATTGATCTTCAGTTGCGTAGATTTCAGACCCGTCCCTAAATAAGCTGTAGGTAAGCCTCGGGGCGTTGGGAGAATCCGGGGGGCTCCAGGAGAGATTGATGGCTGAAGAACTTTGAACTTGTCCTCTGGGTGGAGGTTGCTGGGACGGAGCTAAATGACAACGGGGAGAGCATTTATTAGCAAAGGCAATCAATACGCACACAAGTACAATGGAGTAAGAGATCCAGAAAAGGGGTCATTCTGTTTCAGGATTACTTCATCAAGGAGACATGCGGTTGACCAAGACATTAATAAACAAAGGGCATATATCATGAATTTCTAAAACAAAGCATTACAGATAAGTAAGCATAATACAGATTTGTAGGTCAGTGCAGCTTCATAGAAATATAATTGAGGGGGAAACCCCAAAGTTTTACACTAAGCACTTTTTTTTTTAAAGGAACTAGCTAAGAATGCATCAACACTCATTTTCTATTTAATTAATTTAAATTGTGACATAAATAAGACCCACTGACACTTGAAATGGAAGCAGCATGATGTTGAGGTTTCTACAAAGGACGTTTTCCATCACATTAAGCAAAATGCCTCATCTTGCTTCACGGAGCACAGTGTTAAGAAAAGGATAATAGTTGGCCACACAAATAGCGGTGGATGTTATGAATGCTAAATAGTCCAAATATTAGCAGGAAACAATTTCAATGTCCTATGTGGATACGCCAGCACCTGTAGAGGTGCCAGGATGAGAGATCATACTTATGTCAGAGTTTTAAAGAAAAACATTCAAGCTAGATACACTCTCATTCTTCCCCTTTAAATCTTTGTTTCTCCTTTGCAATTTGCATTGTTACATGAAAAATCCAACTGTCTGTGGCGCCTATTTAGATAGAGGACAAGAGTAGTAACCGTCTCAAAAGGACACATGAAAAGCAGATTATTTATAAACACCTGATATTTTCAAACTCATGGATTTGCCATAATTGATAAGGTCACTTTGATTGGCCGAACACTGATAGCACATTTGATGTTGCAGCGAGTTTTAATTTAGGGCTCTAAACACTGTTGCTCTTGGTGGAACCACAAAGATCATAAACTGTCTCATTTACAGCACTCTCTGAAAGCCTTGCCAGCCACGGCAATTTAATATTTCTTTTAGTGATTATTAGTAACTACATCTAAAACTCTGCATGTTATCAGGGGCTCAACAGATTGCAGGGTTAAAGCAATCAACACTGACCTTCAGACTATTTTCGAAAACAGTGAAATACTTTCAGGATGACTGCAAGAGAGAGATGTTTCAGTCCCAGGTCAAAGGGTACTGAATGTGACTCACATTCCACGAAAACTTCCTTGGCAACACACACACACACACACACACACACACACAGAGAGAGAGAGAGAGAGAGAGAGAGAGAGAGAGAGAGAGAGAGAGAGAGAGATACATACATAGTGCACAGGGCTCCATTGAATATTTCAAGTTGACTATGTGTTAGGACCACCGCCCCACTATCTAGTCCAGGTTTTTGGTATGAATGGATAGTGCCTGTTTGGCATTTACATGAGCATTTTCACAGACCAGAATGCTTAGATGGTCTCACACCCTTTGGGGAATAAATATGAAATGCTGGGCATGAGATAACTTGAGCCCATCCTTCATGGGCTAAGAGTAGATTTCTGAGAAAATGAGCACATATTCATTCATCAAAATTGCCAGGAACGGCCTCTGCATATGCCAGACTCTCATCCAAGGTCAGAATGCATGATTTGTGAGCGCATCCACCTGTCCCGGCACCATGTGCTTTAATCTTGGCTTTGGCACTTTGGTGGTTGTACTTCTGTAGTCACATTTCAATTGGACTCTTTGAACTTTTCCCTATTGATAGCAAGTGGATGACAATGTCTACCTGTCAGGGTTATAAGACGGGGTGTGTCCCTCTCTCACACAAAAGGCTGGGAGTGTTGCCGGTGCAGAAAGACGTCTAGATACCTCCAGCTTATACTTTGCCATCCCTACAAGTTGTTTTTGTCTACACAGGCCCAGGTAGATGACCACTAAGTCCACAACTAAATCAGCAAGAAGGAGAGGAGGAGAGGTGGCGGGCATGCCCTGTGCCAGGGCGGGCACAACCCAGGAACCCACACGTCACTGGTGCCCACACATGTTAGTCAGAAGATGAGCAGCAAGGTGATAATTAACTACAGGACAGGATAAGGCCATGGACCCAACTCTAAGTTCTATTAACTTAAAACAAGTGGATTATGCGTACTGGGAGCAATGTGAAAGTGTCTTGCATAGATGAGATGAAAAAGTAAAAGAAGAGCTGGAGAATTATAAGATGTTTCAAAAGGAAAAAAAAAAAAAAAAAGAACAGGGTGCTTCTGGTTAAACCAACATGAATAGATTAGTGAGACGAAATCCGGCAAATCATCCAAAGAACTATTTCGGGGAGCTCTAACTCACAGTGACTGGCAGGAGCTGTGTGGTCTGAAAGTATCTGAGCCTATACACTGCCCACATCATTGGCTTATTCAGACACAGGAGCGATCCCATAGAAAGCCAGGCTATACATAAAAATTAAAAAAACAAAACAACAACATACAAACAAACAAAAAACAAACTGATTAGAGACATCAGTATGCTATAGTGGTAAAAGTTTTCCACCATTTAAGCCAATGCAAATTATTAAAAAAAAAACAACAACAACAACCATACTAATAGCTTAAGTGTTTTCAGAGTAAAATCACAACTCACTCAAAGAAAGTGTGAACCAGACTCATAAAAGAGGCAATCAATAGACAGACTCTTGAGTGTAGCCAACAAATAGTAAACTGGAAGATAAAGGAAGAGAGGGAGCTTAAAGATACAGCAATCTGATTTATCCAATCCAAGGGAAAGAGGGACAGAAAAAGACAGAACAAATGGGAACAGAGCCTCAGGGACCAGGGAGACAATGTCAGGTGTGCCCTGCACCAACATTTGTGTAATGGGACCCCAAAGTACAGGAGAGATGGAGAAAGGGAGGGGCACAAAGAGAAACTGTGGTTGCCAGGGGCTGGGATGAATGGGGAGTATTTACATTTAAAGAGTACAGGAATTATGGAGATGGGTAACAGGGATGGCTGTACAACATTATGAATGAACTGTCAGAGGGATGAGGGTTGTAGGGCTGGATTAAGCATTAAGGACAAAACTCATAGATACAGACAAGGTATGTCTGAGGGAAAAGGGGGTGGGGAAGGTAGAAGAGGGTAAAGTGGGGGGGGAGGGTAAATGGTGATGGAAGAAGACTTGACTTGGGGTGGTGAACCCACAATACAATGTACAGATGATGTGTTATAGAATTGTACACCTGAAATCTATGTGATTTTATTAACCAATGTTACCCCAATGCATTCAATAAAAACTTTTAAAAATTATCAATATTGCCCTAACCCCATGGTTGGCAAACTGCGGCTCATGAGCCACATGCGGCTCTCTGGCCCCTTGAGTGTGGCTCTCCCACAAAATACCACGGACTGGGCAAGTCTATTTTGAAGAAGTGGCGTTAGAAGTTTAAAAATTTTTGCTCTCAAAAGAAATTTCAATCTTTGTGCTATTGATATTTGGCTCTGTTGACTAATGAGTTTGTCAACCACTCCCCTAACCAGTTTTGCTCAGTGGATAGAGCGTTGGCCTATGGACTGAAAGGTCCCGGGTTCGATTCTGGTCAAGGGCATGTACGTTGGTTGTGGGCACATCCCCAGTGGGAGGTGTGTAGGAGGCAGCTGATATATCTCATTGATGCTTCTAACTCTCTATTCCTCTCCCTTCCTCTCTGTAAAAATAAAATAAAAATAAAATAAAATTCAATAAAATATATATTTTTTAAATTACTAATATGGTAAATTTGCTCTGTATATTTTACCCATAATAAAAATATTTCTTTTTAAAAAAGGAGAATTAAAACAGCTTCTTTGATAAGCAGGGGTAAAAAAATGTGAATGATAAAAAGATGGATAGATTAGCAATGGTAAACATAAAAGTTGAGTGAAAAGTAGAATAAGATTAAGAAGAGAAACACATATACATGTATGGATATATAAGTGTGTGTGTGTATGTGTATATTAGTTAATCTTATAGCCAGAAGTTTAAGGCAAATTGCAATATCATTCGTTAGGAAAGTATACAGAAGGCAGGACTATTAAATACCTGTTTCCTCCCATCCCTCTTACCAAGAAAATGACCCTCATTTTAAAAGCATGAGATAAATACAGATGGGCAAAAAGCACATCACACAACCAGAAAGCATACCATCAGAGAGGGCCTAACTGTTTTATCTAAAAGCAAATCAATTCTCCTGCATTCTGAAAATCAGATTTTAGGGTTCCTACCCCAAAGCCTCATCATAAAAATAAAAATCACAGGCACCATTGCTCAACTCTTGTCAGTGGTCTAAGGACATGGAGAAGATAGCTGTTGTAGCCCCAGGGTTCCCGAACTGTGTAGGAAAACACCTAGAGACACTGGGATTCTGACATCTGTTGGACAGGAGGAAACCAGAGCCCGCGGTAGTTCACAGTTCCAACAATAGATAGCACCACGTTCCTTTCAATGGCATCCGTGTGAAGCAGGTTCCGGCCACTGGTGGCATAGAAAGCAGGGACCATGGGAAACCCAGGGGGACCATAAAGAAAGCAGCGCCATTCCTGTGTGCCCCACAGTCAGCACGTCCCTGAGCCCTGGGCTCGCTGTGCAAAGCTCCTCTAAAATCAGGAATCCTGTCTGTTTTCTCGCTTTAACCAATTTTCTCAGCTGATCCGGGGCTCCCAATGTTACAGATCAAAATTTTAAGCAGAAAAATCAAAATGCCTATATCCAGGGAAGAATACTTAGGAATATGTAAGTTTTTTTTTTAATTATTCAAAATTGGAAGCATTTGAAAAGATCAAGGAAGCTTAGCCCAAAGAAAAGACATAGCACAAAGTGTCTGCCGATACTAAGAAAAGTAGGCCAATTCCCAGTGACCAGACTGGCCAGTTTTGCCTGAGGTAGAATTCCTAGACCGTATCTCAGAAACAGGAACAGGTAGCAAAAAGTGCAGCCGCTGCAAATACTTTCACACAAAGTTCATGGCAGAACCGATCAAAAAAAAATCACTAAGATTTGGTTTGTTGTAGTAAGTGATGATCTACAGCTGACACCCAGAGCAATTGATGTTGCTCACAAATCAATCAATTCTATAGCTAATCAATGGGTAACAAATATTAACTAAGTGGTCAGTAAAAGCCAGATTGGTGTGTAGACTGTATTTATACACAGGCAGTTAGGATGCCGCTTTCTCAAGAGCAGCATAAACATCTGGAGGTATGCTAACATCTCAAGGTACCAATAACACATGTACAACATCTGAACACGTCTTAGTCCTTAGCTATACCTGCCTTTCACTATCTCAAAACCCAGTATAGCCCGGGCTGGTGTTGCTCCTTGTTTAAAGTGTTGGTCTGTGCACAGAAGGGTCTTGGATCTGATTCCCGGTTAAGGGCATGTATCTGTGTTGCAGGTTCGTTGCCCGGCTCAAGTTGGGGTACATGCCAGAGGCAACCAATGGATGCGTCTCTTTCACCTTAACGTTTCTCTCTCTCTCTCACTCCCATCCTGTCCCTCCCTTCCACTCTAAAAAGCAATGGAAAACATATCCTCGGATGAGGATTAACAACAGCAAAAAATCCGGTACAGTTGCCAATAGCCCATTAGTTCTCTCTCCCTTCCTTAAATAGTCAGCACCAGCCCAGGCCTGTGGTGACATGTCCTAATGATGGCATTTCCTTGTGCTGTGACTCACCACCGTCTCAGGAAACCCCGAGGCAGACATGGACAGTACACCGTGTAGGAGAGAGCTAGATACATGATCTTGAAGGAAATATAAAGAATTATAATCGGTATGTTATGAGATTGCAGGACAGCAAGTGACCGTGTGGAGCCAATTCAAGGAAGCCGAAAGATGCTAAGAGATAAGCTTTGGCTCCCAAGAGTCAGAACTAGAAGCACATGAGACGTCTAAACAGTGAGTGCCAGTGAAAACAGAAAGAAAAGAATATCAAATGCAGGGGTTAGTCATAAGGTTTGATAAATATCAATAAGCAACTAATATTAGCACAGTGCCTGTAAGACTTGTGGAACAGAATGACACAAATCTCTAAGTAACATATAAATCTTCCCTTTGCTATAGGCAATTGCCTGGAGATGGTGTTGGGTGGAGGGGGGACTGGCCATTTGGCTTAAGCAGTGATATCCCTCAGTTTTGGGAACATCAGGACTTTGGTTGGCCTCTTAGTGACACTATTTCAACACACCAGTGTCCATTTCCCATGAGTCATATACCCTGTTTCCCCGAAAATAAGACAGTGTGTCTTATATTAATTTTTTCTCCCAAAGTTGCTCTAGGTCTTATTTTCAGGGGATGTCTTATCTTTCCATGTGCTAGGTCTTATTTTCGGAGGGTGTCTTATTTTCGGGGAAACACGGTATTCATATCATCATTTCCCATGACTGAATCAAGGAAAAAGAACACACACGTGTCATCTCATGCAATTTTTTTGTGTTTTCATTTCTGACCTAGACTTTCCGCCCTGTAGCTAAGCCTGCCGGATGGGTGCTCAGAGGGGAGAGAGAACACGGACCCTCTTCCCTAGGGGCTGGCTCCTCACTCACCAGCGCTGGGCTGGACGGAGCTCACTTACTTTTGCTGCAACCCCATGGGTTGCTGGCATCCAAGTGGCCTGTGCCGGGTACACAAGTGTCGCACGTTGAGCCGGTGACAAATCGTTTACAGAAACAGCGACTCGTGACAGAGTGACAGGTTTCATTCAAGGCTCCGGAGAGATGACAATTGCAGGGCTGGCATCTGAAAACAAGAGGAGTAAACCGTCAAGCGTTCCGATTAATAATTCATGGCAGGAGGCACACATGCCTATGGATAACACTGTGGACTAATGTGGTCCCTTTTAGCCAACAGGCGGAAAGGGATTCTTGAGTTAGACAAACCACCATATTGAGAAACAACAAAACAGAAAAAAAAATATTTTTATCGAAATGCTGTTTATGATAAGCCTCTATGAAGCCTTCTCTTTGGAAGCTAATTAATGGCAATAAAAATTTAAAAAAAAATGTTACTTTGCTTTCTTACATGCCCCAGTGCATCTCATGGATTATTTTGAATCCAGTTGTTCAGCTGTACATTTTGCTTTCACACAAAAGCAGTTCTCTGACAGCTAAAAATCAAGATTACTAGGTCCCCTCCAAATTATCTTTTCAAGTATCTATCAAGCTGTGAAAACAGAAAACTGGATGTGGTCATCACTGTCTTCCCTAAATATCTTGATATTCTGTATTTGGTTTTATGAAGTCTAAATTTCAATAAGAAAACAGGTGGAGGAAAACACATCCCAATACTGACGATGTGTGAATAAAAGTTATGTTTTCTATTGTATGCACTGAATTCACTTATCCGGATTGGTTGGAAAACAGCATGATCCTGATCTTTGAAAGGACGGTAATTAAATAAATACAATGAGAGAATTGCACTTCAACTTTGATTTCTTGCTCCTAAAATTGCTTGTAAAAAAAAAAAATCACTGTTGTCATATTTTTGCTACGACAGAAATGAAAAACTGTTTCTTCAAACTTTATTCAAAAATATATAAATATATTATTGATTTTTTACAGAGAGGAAGAGAGAGGGATAGAGAGTTAGAAACATTGATGAGGGAGAGTCATTGATCAGCTGCCTCTTGCACATCCCCTACTGGGGATGCGCCCGCAACCAAGGTACATGCCCTTGACTGGAATCGAACCCGGGACCTTTCAGTCTGCAGACAGATGCTCTATCCACTGAGCCAAACCGGTTTTGGCTGTTTCTTCAAACTCTTAACCTGGTATAATGTCATTGGTGAGGATGAACAGTTTGGATGCCAGGAAGTATTAGAAAAGCAAAAACAGTACTAGTGAGAAGACCGCCTACGTTGAGCAGGGGCCTTGCATAAGATAACACTTAATAAAAACATTATGGACCCACTGTACTGTCTCCTGAAGACACTGGGCGGACAGTTCCATGCTCCCTGCAACTTTAGGGTGTGATCTCTTGGGCAATCCTTCAACACCCTCAAAAAGGTTGATAAAAGCCAAGGCTGCTAAGTAAGCTGCAAATTTGTTTTATGGACTAAGCCACCTGGGGAATAAATAAGGAACAGTTTCTCTTGAAAAACCACTGTCCTGTCGTTTGCCCTTCGGATGTCGTGGTAAAAGGACATTTTTCCCCCCCTCCCACACGGAGTCCTTTATATACAGACGTGGCATCAGAACTCCATTTCAAACCGACGTTTTGTTTGGGCTACTTTACGTATTAGCACATTAGGCGCTGAAATTAAAATGGGATTCTAGAAGCTGGGGGGGAGGGGGGACACACACACACACACACATATTTAATTTGCTCTTCATTTCATTACGTGCTATTACTTAGAGTAAATTATTTGTCGGCGTTTTATGTCACGTTGGTGAGCAGCGTTCTGCTTCCCCCAGCGTGCGTATTTATCACCACTCCACTCCCGAATATAAGTATCTCTTGAGTATTTCAGTTTTTATTACCGTTCACTCATGAGACAATCACGCTCATTTTATATACAGTACATTTGGAGGGACGGTTTCCAGTGTATATGGCATAATTCCTTCTCCTTGATGTGCTTCCATTTGCTGCCAGCGAGACACGCTTAACTCTTAAGTCAGCTCTGTCACTGTCCGCGGGGTATTGCGTCCTGCATCTCCACCGAATAAATAAATCGCGTCCTCCGGAAGCACGCAGGGTGGCGAGTAATTAAATGTGAACTGTTCCCGATGTGAGAGTCTGTTATCCCGGCCCTTGTTGCATCTCACTTATCGGACTGGTTATAATTGCGCGGCTTCAGTCGGAGGGAGTTTTATGTGAATGGAGTTCACGGCAGACTTTCTGTATATTATCGTCTGTTTCCAGCCCGGAGGACACTGGGGATGATGATTTGGTAATTAAGGTTTAAGTAAAATGATTCCTGTGCATTTCTCAGCCGCTCGAATATGATTTTAAACATTTTCCAAGACTCTTTGAGCGAATAAGCTACAAGTCTGATGTCGTTTTAGAAGGTACCGCTCCTCCAGAGCAACTCCTGAATGAAATATGGCTCGCGTTTATTAAAACAGAATTAAACGTAATAAAGGGAAAGATGTTTTAAGCTTTGGACGAGAAACAGCAAACGCGGATGACTCGCGATATTGATTTTGTCAGGATAAATGGTTTCTGTAATATTAATATAAAGAAACCTTTATTACACTGACTCTCCCGATGTAGCCGGGGCTCTCCCACAATCTGTTTAAAATCTCCATTTTTCATCCTTATGGGAAAACCTCACTGGCTAAGTGGATTTCATAAAGAGTAATCTGTCAAGATGTATATGGATAAACAATTTGTGATGTTTATTGACTGGTTCATTATGGCAAACAAAGCCGGCGGAAGGCTCCGCTAATCGCCCGTGCACCCCTGCCCAGGAGGAGTTGCCTGGGCCTCGCTGTTGACTGGACAGGATGGGGAAGAAGTTAATTGGCCTCTGTCTCTTAAATCACAAATCTCATCTATTTTACTTTCCCGTGAGCGTCTTCCTGTGGAACAAACAATGGGAGAAAGAGTTATCCTACTCCGTTCTGTTGCAGAGGCATTGCTAATAAAGAAGGGAATTTGCAAGATCTCTACTAGGTCTGGGGACAGGTGCCAGGAAAAGATCGCGTATTGGCGCTGCCCTCCGGATGACTTCCTTCTGTCTGGGGTCTCAACGCAGGGACACCATAAAACTGATTTCAATGTACTGAGTGGCATAAAAACATTCATTGAAGGACCATTATAGGCTGGGGCTGGAATAACACTGGAGACGTAAATATGAAAGGACAGAGTTGGCTCATGGTCTAGTGAGACATTAAAAAATAGAAAGGGTATTAATGAAGATGTATGTAGATTCTTTTTGTAATGTTCTTTATTGATTTCAGAGAGGAAGGGAAAGGGAAAGAGAGAGAGGGGGAAAAAAAGGAAAAAAAACAACAAACACAAAACACAGCAATGGAGAGAGAGTCATTGATTGGCTGCCTCCTGCATATACTGGGGATTGTGCCCATAACCCTGGTATGTGCCCTGACTGGGAATCGAACCATAACCTCCTGGTTCATAGGTTATCACTCAACCACTGAGCCACGCCAGCCGGGGAATTCTTCAAGAGCACAGGAAATGGGCCACTGTCTAGTCTGGGGGCAGGAGAGTGATAGAGAATGGAGTATTAAGAAGAAATCTTGAAATGTTTTGCTTAATAATTAAATTGGAATAACCAGGCAAATCAAGGAGGGAGAAAACAGAAAAGGGCAGCAGGAGAGAGTGTCAAATTGTAAGCAAGTTAAGATTTTTAGAGACCAAACCAGAATTGAAACAGGTGGAGAGGGAAGGTAAGGAGAGAGAAGATATTGCTAACTTAGTACAATTGTGACAGAGGCAGGGAGCGATGGGAAGGAAGGGGTTAGACCTGAGAAGCATTTGGTAATTAAAGTCAGTGGGATGAGGTGGAAAACCTAAAAAGAGAAGCAGAGAAGGGCCTGGAGTTCCTACCAGTCTTCTCATTTGCTGATGGTCGGATGAAAGGGACACCATTCAGCACCAAGAACAAAGGACGAAGAGACTTCAAATGACTGAAACGTCCTAGACAAGAATTACTAATGATCATTAATGAACAGAACAGAAAGAGGCATTAAGGCAAATTGCAGAAATGGGACAAAGACTTTTCTTCCATCCCTAGCCCAAAAACTAGCACACAATGGGGCTCACTACATTTTGTGGAATACATGACAATGGAGCTGCTTTGAGGCCTTTTTGACTGGCAGAGTTGTCCCCCTGGCTAACCTCTCCTCCAAGGCTGGCTTTCCTCTGACTCCCTGTGGCCAGAGGACTTCTCAGTTGAGTCCTCTTGCACAGGTCCCAGGAGAGCTAGAGCGCCCCCTAGAGGAACTTGGTTTCTCTTCACTCCCCGCCCCCCCTACCCCCCCAAGGGTCAGATTCTATTTCATTTCTGCAGTGGAGGTGCTTAGTACTCCTTCCTCACAGCCTATTAGCACACAGATTCTCTTGGCACTGGAATGGGGAATGTGGGGCTTAGAGACACTCTTGTATGAGCTGAAAGTCATATTCACGTGGCCTATGGCTTGCTTTGGTCAAGAGCATAAAGCAAAAATGCCACCGTGGCAGCTCCAGGAAGAGGCCTCAATGTCCTTGTTCGCTTCTGCTGGTTTTTTTTGTGGGGACACTGCCACGATCAACCAGGGCTTGCTCACATGTGGGCCCATTTACCACATCACCCACATGACAGGACGCTGTCCAAGAGTCATTGGGGGGCATGAATCTGGGAGAAACCCCCTACCCCCAATGAACCCAGGATCACACCATGGAAGGAAATATGTGGACATGCAAACAAACAATCTTCTTCCACCCAAGGGAAGTCACTGGTCTGGTTCTCAGAGAAAGATCCAATGGACAACTGTTGGAATAGATGCCTGTGAAGGGATGGCCAGACCCAATCCATCAAGTTGTGCTCAAATGGAGAAAGTTGGCAGCAAAACCAACCATGATCTGATCACAGAAAAAAAAGTTAACGTGTTGCATGTTTTAGGATTCTGAGCATTTAGATTCCCTCGCCAACCTAGCCCCCAACTCCCCCCTCTCTGAAGAAAATGACAGTTTCATGTATGTCTGCTAGGAAGAGACAAGGAGGGATACATCTGGCCATTTGAAGCTTAGCACACACACACACACACACACACACACACACATACACACACATAACACATACACACACACACATAAAATTCAACTAATTAAAAGAGATAAGTCATTAGGGAGGAGACCTTTAGGGATCGTGATGAGTGAGTGATAAACAAGAAAAACGGTGGTGGAACAGATACACGGGTGAGTCTCAGGGCCTGTGGGAAGGAGAATCCCAGTTACAGGTCAACTTGGGGACAGTGCCCAGGCCTGTCCTGTCACCTACGCATATTAACTGCCCACGGAGACGGGGGAGGATGGCCCATTTTTGTCTCATTGTGTTTGGTTTAGACAAACACCATATCTTTTTTATTTTTTTTTTTTTCTTTATTGATTTCTCAGTGGGCGGACGTTTTTTTTTTCTTCATTGTTCTCGGTACTGATTAAATCCAGCTCGCTTTATGTGTCAGAGGTAAATGAGGTGAATTTTGCACTCAGATCGGCTTTTTAGAAAGCACGCCCTTGCCCTAACCGGTGTGGCTCAGTGGATAGAGCGTCTGCCTGCGGACTGAAGAGTCCCAGGTTCAATTCTGGTCAAGGGCATGTACGATGGTTGTGGGCACATCCCCAGTGGGGGGTGTGCAGGAGGCAACTGATGGATGTTTCTCTCTCATCGATGTTTTTAACTTTCTATCCCTCTCCCTTCCTCTCTGTAAAAAAAAATCAATAAAATATATTTTTTTAAAAAGAAAATAAAATAAAAAGCACGCCCCTCCTTGTGGTAGGGGAAGGAGGAGGAACCACTTGGGTGAGGAGAGGGGAATGGTTCTCTGCTTGTTACTGTTGCTTGGGGGGGCATTTTTGTTGCTGCAACAACAGAGCCTATTTTATCGTATTTATTTTGCCTTTGGGAGTATCAAAGAAAGTTTAAAACTCAGGAAGTACAGTGGTGTACATTAAAGAGAATGTGGAGAAGGGAAGGGATATAAGCAAACTTCGTGGAGGGATTAAATAAGACCCCCCCAAAAAAATATGAATGGTAAAGGCAGATGAGAAAGTCCATTTCTTTTCTGAACCAATTAAGGGATACTTGTATCTCCTCCTTGCTTAACAATAAAATATTTATAATCCATTGTAGAAGTTGGGAAATTAATGAAATAAATCCATACCTGTAAGCGTACCTGGTTCAAGGTGTATTCAATTGATTTTTAGCTTTTTGCCTTTCTGTTTTGTGAAAAGTTTCTCATCAGGGCATAAATGGACATTTTCCTATCCTGCATGTCTGTATACACACTGAAACAATGAGTGCATTTTTCTCTTCAGGAGACAAAAATTCCTTATACTAGATGGAATCCCATATATTTTGGCCATCGTGGCACACATTTTCAAAATAGCCATTGTTGGTATATATTCACGATAGCAACCAGAAGTCATCAGAGAGACTTCAGAATCACTCAGGAAGGGAATGAAAATCATAAAAAGAATAAAATGCATTTTTATCTCTTCTCAAATGATGAGCTACAATATGAAGCCGCGCGATTCTCGCTGTCACATTGGGAAATGCCTTTCCCGGTGACCTTCGGGGCCAGCGGATTTCTTCTCTGAGGATTATCAGTGTCACAGCGGAGAGCGACAGCCGCATCCGTCAGTAGCAGGAAAGTCCTTCCCTGTGACCCACAGCACCAGAGACACGTCCCCCTCCATGGCCTCGAGGGGCTTTATTCTTGCTGCTCTTTTCAGAGAAGCTGCATTGTATATGGTGGCTCTTCCCAGGAGCAGCCTCTAATCAACATCAGAGCCAGCCCCATGGGATCTGAGCCCTCACACAGGGGAGTGGCGAGGACTTGCACAGCGACTGTGTATGTCCCTCTCACCAAGACCAGGACGGCCTGAGATGGCATGAGACTTTTCACTTCTATTTTTGCAGGAAAGGAGGCAAGTAATGACAAAAATTAGTTCCTGTGTTGGCTCTACTTAAGAATGGAGGCATGAGGGACATGTACATTTAAAACTCAGAGAGAGGCCAAAACCGGTTTGGCTCAGTGGATAGAGCGTCGGCCTGCGGACTGAAAGGTCCCGGGTTCGATTCAGGTCAAGGGCATGTAAATTGGTTGTGGGCACATCCCCAGTGGGGGGGTGTGCAGGAGGCAGCTGGTCGATGTTTGTCTCATCATCCATGTTTCTAGCTCTCTATCCCCTCTCTTCCTCTCTGTGAAAAACCAATAAAATATATTTAAATAATAATAATAAAATAAAACCTCTTAAGTTATTAAATAAAAATAAACAAACAAATAAATAAATAAATAAAACTCAGAGAGAGGGCTAGCCATTGGCCTGGAGGCCATGGTAGAGAGCCGAAGAGATAACATCCTGAGAGCCACTAACATATATGGATTGAGGTGAAATCATACACCTGCTTGTACTTTGAAGGGGCACACTAAAGAGGAGTGATCAGCCTAAGAGACAGAAACAATAAATCACAGGAGGAAGATGTTGCGAGTCCAAGGAAGAGATAATTTTTAAGAAACAGGGTGGACCATAAGATAATGGGCACTTTGGAAAACCAGGAGTCCGAAGACACAACCATAAATCAATTTTCCTTTCATCTCTCACGGACCCTTTAATATATGATCTGGGCAATGCCCCCGCCTGTCATGTGGCAATAAAGTGCATCAGGAACATGGCCTACGGGGGTCTTTCTTAACTTATAGAAAGTCCTACAGTTATTGTAAATTGAAAAGCACAGGTTATACAAAAAGAACAAAACTAGGGGCACCACACTGCTTGATTTCAAAATACATCACAAAACTATGATACTGGAAACAGTGTGGTACAGGGCAAGGAGCAGTGTGCTGGTCTCATGACCGGATGAGGACCACAAGGAAGACAGACAGCATGGTACTGCCTTAGCGTCTGTACAGAGGGTGACCCCCCAAGTCTAAGGGGGCCTTGGTAGACAAAATGCTAAGGTCCCTGTGGGTTGAAAAATTAATTAGCAGCCAACCAGAAAAGCGATGCAGGCGACTACACTAAAACTGTAGGTAAGGGATACTGAAGGACAGAGATCAATGAAGAACGCATGGCAGTGCCAACCTCAGTGAAAAGTCAGCTTGCACATGTGTGAGACCAGCAACAGCAACCTCTTGGGGTGAAATCCCTGACCCCCACTCCTATTTCAGTGCTCAAGAGAAGATTCACCCAAAGTAATGCTCTTAGACACTCGATCTTAGCCAAAATGCAGAGAAGAGAGAATTATGCTCTCAGACTAACAGAACGATATACCAATGGTAACTGAAGTGCAGCAGCATGGATTAAAAAAAATGCTATGTAGTAAGAACAAAAAATTGTTTTAATAAATATTTTAAATATAATGGAAAAGTGTTTTACTTTTAATCACATTGAATTTTAGTAAAAAACCAAATAAACTGGTTTGAGTTCTTTTTTAGTAATTTAATCTGTCACCCTGTCCACACTCTCATCGAGGTGTTAATGAAGAGTGTAAGGGCCAAAGGCAGGCAGCAGGGACAGTGTGTTGAAAAGAGCCCAATAATCACAAACCCTTGAATAATTAGCAATTATAATTTTAAACACACACACACACACACACACACACACACTGAGAAACAGATTTGACAGGTTTATGAGAAACACATACTAGTTGCTTAGAGACAGGAACACCAAAGAATTAATGGATATAGTCCCAACCCGAGATAAATTCATAATCTAACCGGGAGAAAAAGAAAGCCACACGGAATTAGCATTCCAGCTCATCTTCACAAATACAGCAATGACCACAGAGGCATGAAAGTAAGTGCCCACAGATATACAGGAAATGGGAAGAACATGAAAGACAGTGTAACTTTGAAAACTGATTAATTTATTTTCAGAATATACTTTACTCAGGGGCGGGGGGGGGGATCATATCACTGCATATTAAGTTAAGTTCCTTATCTGCCAGTCTTTCAATCTAAATTAGAAAGGCAAGGGCAACATGAATGGGTGCAGTACATTAATAAATAAGCAATAAAGTCAGGGGCCACATAAAACAAAATACAGATGTACATGTTACCTATTCTAGCCCTTATAGTGTGTGTGTGTTTTCTTCTAGGGATATTTCTTTACCTGTCTTTCTCCACATTCAACTTGTAAGTTCTTTGAGGGAAAAGGATTTTATCAAGTTAAATATCCCCAGGCCCTAATATTGGGCATATCTATCAATGTATGACCACCTATATATTGGGACTCTAGAAAATATTGAAGAATTACCATTACGGCCGAGACCGGTTTGGCTCAATGGATAGAGCGTCAGCTCGGGGACTGAAAGGTCCCGGGTTTGATTCTGGTCAAGGGCGTGTACCTTGGTTGCGGGCATATCCCCAGTAGGGGGGGTGCAAGAGGCAGCTGATCGATGACTCTCTTTCATCAATGTTTCTAACTCTCTATCTCTCTCCCTTCCTCTCTGTACAAAATCAATAAAATATATTAAAAAAAAAAGAAAAAAAAAAGAATTACCATTACATTTAATAAACGCAGGCATCAGAGTCAAAAATATATCAACCAACTAAGCAGGACAGAAAAACACTGCATTTTACAAAAGATACTGCCAAACAAAGTCACTGTTGGTTATAAAGAAAGTCATTGTACCTATAATTAAATAAAAGGGTTTAATTATTAATTCTCATCAATATTTACCTGCCAGTCTGAGGATCAAATCCAAAGTAAAGGTCCCTACAACGGTCACAACTCAGCCCAGTGGTGGAAGCATCTTGGCAAACGCACTGGCCGGTGAGGCCGTTACAGATGTGATGAGCTGCATTTATTCCAGCTGTGTGGCAGGAACAGGGCAGGCAGCCAGTGGCGTTGCCCGGAGAGACATAAAAACCTGGAATAAAAAAGTGAAGATGTTTTATATATGCTTCCTAGCCAGTCTTTTCTTTAAACGATAATATTGTGACTGTACATCAAAACACAGAACACTCTGTAGGGGCACTAAGTGAATTCCCAATACAAATGTGCTTAGCTCTTGTGTCAATGAGCACCAAAGCAAAGCTGAGTTAATGATTTGGCACTGTACCCGCTATCTTTGTACCCAGGCCCCTAAAACTCAGTGCATTGAAAACCTACTTCATGACCTTCCTTTAACCGCCTTCATTCTAACCAACGGCATCACCATCTCTTCAGATACTCAACCTAGAACCCCGAAACATCCTGCTAGGAGAGCCAATCAAATACAAGGCGCCCGAATGAACTTCTAATGACTCTTTTAGTAAAAGTATGTTCCACCTTATATTTGCTTATATTTAAAAATTACCTGAAATTCATGAAAGAAGGTGAATAGATCAGCCAAAGAGCATGTATGCATAACCATAGGCACAGACAACAGTGGGGTGAAAGCCAGAAGGGACAGGGGCTGGATGGAAGTGGGCAAAGTGAGGGGAAATGGGGACACTGTGACAGTGTCAACAATAAAAATAAAGTTTAAATTATCTGAAATAATGTATTTTTGTTAAATCTGGCAACTAGCTTGCGTCCTTCACTTCCCCTGGCTTCGTGTAGCTTATGACCAAGCCAATGGGTA
Source organism: Nyctalus aviator (assembly GCA_036971965.1). NCBI lineage: Eukaryota > Metazoa > Chordata > Mammalia > Chiroptera > Vespertilionidae > Nyctalus > Nyctalus aviator. Next base: position 7,685,806 of record CM072940.1, on the reverse strand, counting down.
TTGTCTTCTAAGCATTTTACTCTCCTCTCCATCCCTGCTGTCACCTCCCTAGTTCAAGTCACCACCAAGATTTTCACAGTTAACACTGTATCCCAGAGGCTATGTATTGTAAGAGCTTTATATTCATGACCTCAATTGGTTCTTCAGCAATGCTAGTAACCCAGGCATTATTATTATATCTGCCCTATAAATTATAAAACTGGAGGTTAGCAAGATTAACCAACTTTCCTAAAACGATAGTCGAACAGCAGAAGCTGGATTCAAACCCAGGCATCTCAGCTTGAGGTTATGGCATCCAATGATAGCTTTCCTGTCCCCGTAAGTCTATTCTTCATATTGTGTCCGGAACAGCCTTTTTCCGAGTATAATTTCAACACCTCGTTCCTCTATTTAAAATAATCTAATGACTTTCTATTTCTTTAGGAATAAAATACCAAAATCCCTATCACGGTCATTAATCCTCCATCCGGGTCCCACCTCTCTCTCCAGTGTCAGTTCCTGCTCATCACTAGCTCAGTCTGCTCCACGCTTCCTTCTTCTCTTGATACCTCACAGCCTCTTCCAGGGGTTCTGTCTGCTAAAATGACCTCGACCCCCTTTTCTCTTTAGCTCATTCCTACACACAACAGGTCTTGTAACTTCCTTGAGAAACCTAACGTAGGCCAGCTTAGGCATAAATAAATAAGTCCTATTTATTTCCTTTGGAGTCTCATGAAAATTATCATCTCATTTCCACCAGACTGTTCTCTCCCTGAATGCAGGAACCACAACAGGTTAGCTCATCACTGTCTCCCCAGCATCCAGTACAGCGTTTGTCACAAAGTAGGCAAAAAATATACCCAATTATTAAAACAGGCACTGATTCCCACAAGTACTATATTTTTAAACCCACATAATTTAAAGTAAGTATGCACCCATTTGTATTATAGCAAAAAGAAAGAAAAATAGCATTCACAAATATTGTCAAGCAACTTCAAATTTCTTGGACCTAGAAAAGGTGGAAGTCCACAGTTATAAAATTAAAAGGGATTTGGGCATTTGAATGATGGAGCAGAAAAATGAAAGAGAAACCATTCTTGGTGTTGACACGTGTGTTTCCGCATGCATATGCATGTGTACATACATATAAACATACACATAAACACATACACGAATCATGTTAAAAATTTTAATAAAAAATGGGATTTCAGAGGGAGTCTAATGAATAACGTTCTGGCAAATGAAAAGGAATTGAACAGTTGTTGTGGTCACGAATTTAAAGGTATAAAATATCAGTGATCCCGAAAGAGAGAAAGAGCATGCACACTGACTGAATCCATACTGTGTCACCTATTCTTGAGGGAGGAACAAGAGGAAATTGCAACACTGCAAGATTCACTTAAGGCTTTCACTGAAAACAAGCCATTCTTTTACAGCCACTACCAATGGGCTGATCTTCTAGTCCCTGCATAGTCTCTCTTACAGAGCTTCAGGAATAGTAAAATAGAAAAGATTGAGCTTGAGGAGAATGAAAAATGAAGCTCCAAATCTGTGCCATTCAGTTGGAAAGAGCAAATACTGCCACTTTTATTGTAATTTACAACTGGACTATGTCGTTTGCTTCTTTGCATCCACTGGTAGCAATTCTCTGTATACATATGCGTGTTTTGTTTTTTTTCCAGAAATAACGAATGGCCGTGCCAATTAACGTGTGTACTCGCATCTGATTTGTCACGTGACCAAAGTCACAAATTTGGGAGACTTTGATTTTGGATCCAAGATCACCGGGGCTGTGATTCTGTGCACTTTTCTCCCCGGGAAGGTACCCAGGTCCTTAAATCCATGACGATAGCATCATGAATGTACTAACAGCTCTCCAATTTGGATAAATTGCACATTAGCAGAGATACTTAGGAGCAGAATTAACTTAGACTTATGGCAATAGCTCTGAGCCACAGAGAATTCTAGAACGATTAAGGATCATTTTTACAAGAAATGATTTATGAGGTGACTCGGTAAGGACCAGGAGGGTCCATTTTGGTGCAGAAGACTGAGCTGCCCACGTTTTGGAGAATAAAGAACACCATAGGAAAAAAATAGAGATAGCACGCAGAGGAGAACAAAGGTATTAAAACACCTCGGGGGGCTGCAACCTAGAGGTAGAGCTTCAAGGAAAAGATTACATTGGAATTGTGGGGGGCTAATTCCCCTCCTCCCCTCAGGAGCATGATTACAGAGGCTAATCCCGTCAGTATTTCAGTTGTCCTATTTTTAAGCAATTCTAATTAGGATGACTCAGGTGCCATCCCATCCAATGATTGCCTCTTGCCTCACCTGAACAGACCATTGCCTTTCCTTTTATGACTTCCCACTGTAGAAAGCACCATTCCCCCTTCCCTCCTCCCTACGCTTCAACTCCTGGGTGCAGCTCAGAGATAACTGACCTTAATGTCTCGCCTTGAACTCAATGCATTTCTGATCTCCCTCCATTAGCTCCGCTTTACGTTCCCCCATCTTTGTGTCTGTGTCGTTTTCACAGATCTCTTTTGAGATTTCTTTCCGAGAATGATTTTGCGCTGCATACTTAACACGAAGCCCAGTCCTTAGGCCAATGCCATTCCCGTATAACTTATCCAGTGCTTCGAGTTTACATGTCTATGGCACACATCAGCCCACTCCAGGTTATTAAAGGCCCCCAGTTTTATTTCCGCTAACCCCTGGTCCCAAGCAAGACTGGTCTCCTGTGGGAAACAATGTGTTTTGCAGCTAAAGCAAAAAAGTCACCCGGATCATAAAACCCCGTTGCTTTATCTTGGAGAAGGTTTGCAGAATACTTAGAGTTCAAAGTTATTAGCCGGGCGGCCGGTATTATCTCCTGTTGTGGTTATTTGCACAACACAGTACCTGTCTTGGGCATAAAAGGAGAGCCCATTTCCTGGCAATGTTCCTCTCGAGGACCATGAACAACTAGGCTTTACCGAGGTCTTAAAAAGGGAGAAAGAAAACAAGTTTAACCTCTAGGCCTTATTCCAAAAAGGAGGGCAGAGCCGAGGATAAGCACTAATTATAAGCCATTTGGAAGTAACGACTCTCAGTGTAAGCCAGAGAATGGACACAATATTAAGGCGAGAGTCTAGGGAGGGATTTGTGGCTCTCCCATGTCAGGTAACAAAAGACCAACTTAGAAACGGTTTTACAAATCAATATTTTCAGAATAAAGTAGCGTAGATGATGCTAATCTTCACACGATTAGCAGTAATAATTTTCTTCCATTTGGCTGGCTGGTGTTAGGGTTGAGGGTTGACCTAGGAACCAAGAGGTCAAGGTTCAATTCCTGGTCAGAGCACATGTCCTGGTTGTGGGCTCCATCCCCAGTAGGGAGCATGCAGGAGGGAGCTGATCGATGATTCTCCCTCATCATTGATGTTTTTCTCTCCCTCTCCTCTCACTTCTTCTCCCTCTAAAACAATCAAAACATTTAAGAAAATAGCAATGCTAAAAAATTACTCATAGATTTGATCAAACATCAATAAATGCATAAATATATGTTCCTATCATGCATTACAAGGTATAATTTCTCTTATTGAAAAGATTTCTCTCACCTTCTTTTCCATTAGTATAAGTATGCTTTTTAAATGCTCTGCTTGCTTTTCTTCTTCCTGTCCAGCTGTGCTCTCCTTGAGTATTTTCCCAACCTCTCTTTGCTCTAAAACTTGGCTCAGAAATCACTTCCTTGTCTAAGCTCTACTAGCCCCAATCCTTGAACAATTAATCAGTCTATTTCCTTTTCTAGTTCTTTATATTGTACATTTATAATATTGTAGTAAATCACACTGTTGTATTTACGTACAAGTCAGTTTCCCCTACTAAACCACAGACCTTTATATAATCCTAAATTTAATGTATTTATGACTGTATATCTTACATCAGCATACAGCATCCTCCCTGGTACAGTGTAATGTATCCAAAAGATTGCTTTTTTAAAAAAACAAGACTATGTGAGTGAAATGGAAGGAAGGCTGAATGTATGGATGGGTTGACGGATGGATGGATACCTGTGACCCCTTAAAACCTGAGATGGTCCGTAGGCCGATGCTGTATCCACTGAGCCACACCGGCTAGGGCAGGCATTACTTTCTAATAGTCTGTATGAATCATAAAGAATCATAAAACAAAAGCAAAAGTAAACACCCGAGCAGAGCATGAGGAACGGTCCTATTAGCACAAAACGTGTCATGGGGAGCTGTTTCCGTTATAAATTAGCCTTTATTTTATTCCGAAGCTGCAGAGTCCTCGGCAAACCCTCGCTGGCTGCGTCTGGTTCCCAAGGACACGGGCGGGTCACAGCAGGTGCCATCCTCCCCCTGCTTCCCCGGCCTGGCCTCTGACTAAGTGCCTGCAGCTGCACGCTACCAGGTCACCCGACATGGGAACACATCCTTAGCGCAGTATTTATTGGCATGGGGATGTGTACATTCATATATGTACACACACTCCAAATAATTTTAAATTAAAGCATTTTTAAAATACTTAATGGAGGTTAAGCAGCATTTTTAACCTCTGCTCAAGTTATTGAATGGCATATTAAAACCAATGGGGCTCTAATGTACCTTCTAATGCGCGCTGCTGCTTTAACAAATTGCCTATAAATTTTAGTTGAATTAAGCCTCTTCCTTGTACATCCCCGTAAGGTTAGGTGAATAATACATGAGGCTTCATTACATACACCTTCTTTAATAATGTTTTTTAAGGAAGCGGGACGGGAATCTATGTGCAGCTGTCTACTGCAGGCCAGTAATATTTACAATTACGGATGAAAGAGGCAGGCAGGAGTCCTCAGCCTGGCCAGTTCACACCCCCATCCCGGCCCCCCGTAGTAAGTGGCTGGTCTCTCCAATGTGTTTAAAGACACAGGATGAAAGATTCCAGCCGTGCATGTTAGTGTGCCTACTGCAGAGCTGGCTCCTTGAAGTGCCTGCCTATGACAAAGATACTTCAAGATAAGGGTGTTCTATTTGTCCATGTAAATGTAACAGTATGAGATAAATTCAACATAACTTTCTGAAGCTATAAGAATGCAGGACCAGAAACAAAACAAAACAAAAACAATAAGAGAGAGATTGCTTGGGCCAGTATACTCCATGGTTAGAGTGTCACCCCTTGCAATTAATCCATGTCTCTCTCTTACATTGATGTTTCTCTCTCTGTCTCTCTCCTCTCTTTCCTCACTCCTTTCCACTCCCTTTAGTTCAAGTTGAAAAATTAAATACAAGTAAGTCTCAATTCTGAAATGTCACTGGCTGGCATTCATCTAAAGCAGTAGTTCTCAACCTTTATAATGCCGTGACCCTTTAATACAGTTCCTCATGTTGTGATGACCCCCAACCATAACATTATTTTCGTTGCTACTTCATAACTGTAATTTTGCTACTGATATGAATGGTAATGTAAATACCTGTGTTTTCCGATGGTCGCGACCCACAGGTTGAGAACCACTGCTATAGAGCCCATGACCATGGGAAAACACAGATGTTTATAGCAAAATGACAGTTATGAAGAAGCAATGAAAATAATCTAATGGTTAAAGGTCACCACAACATGAGGAAGTGCATCAAAGGGCTGGGGCATCAGAAAGGTTGAGAACTGCTGATCTAAAGGGTCAGACAAACATGCCACAGGATCTTGAGTAGACTGAGCACTTGTATCTGAGCCGCACAAAGATATGAACTCAACACTGACGCTGTGTTTTCAACTTTGAGAAGCCTCAACGGAGTAGCAAAGAGGAGCCGCCCGATATGGAATGAAGAAAGAGATGTCACGGTGCCCTCTTACCTGGTTGGCACTGGTCACACCTCCTTCCTTGCCGATTGGGCAAACACCGGCACTGGCCACTCCCTGGGTCGCACATGGTCCCGGGGAACGTCCCTGAAGGGTCGCACTCACACATCCGGCAGCCCTGGAGGTCGCTCGCCGTCAGGTTGTACCGGTGAGGCCCGCACTGGCTGCAGCGGGGACCTGTGACTCCTGCTTTGCACGGACACTGTCCCGTTGATTTGTCACAGAGCAGAGAGCCATTTACTGTCCCCGTCTTATCACAGTCACAGGGCAGGCAGAGGAAAGAGTTATTCTGCTGGAGGTAGAAGGATCCTTCCAGACATCCATCACACCGTCTCCCTCCAGCGCCGGGCTTGCAATGGCACTGCCCTGTCCCAGCGTCACAGACCGTCCCGGGCAGGGACCCTGTGGGATGGCAGCTGCAGGCCCTGCAGCCAGTGACGTCCAGTCCGTAGAAGTGCTGTCTGCAGGCGTCACACCGGAGGCCTCTGGCGTCCGCCTTGCACGCACACTGCCCCGACAGAGGGTCGCAGACTTGGCTCAGGGAGCCGAAGGGGTTACACCGGCAGGGCTCACATCCACCATCACGGAAACTCGGGAGGAATTTAAATCCAAGACGGCACCCATCGCATCGGAGCCCTAGAGATGGAATTTGTTTGAAAAAAGGGGAACATGTGAAAATGATGCTAGCATGCTTTCAAGGTAGCTGAAGCCCTAGCAATGGCAATGCTGACATTTCATGTACACACATGTTGGGCGATTTCTCCCAAGTGCTAGTCACGGACTCCAAACATGATGGTGACAGTTAACCTGGTGAAGATGCAACTTCGATTTTGTACGGTGCTTTATTAACTTTAATGTGCACATTGCTTAATGTAAAAGAAATTCTCAATGCAAATGTCACTTCATATAACTACTAGAGCTCTTCTCTTGGATGAATATTAAAACTATTATTTTAAAACTAAAAACTATGGTAAAAGTATTATTTTTACTCATTTTATCTTAACAAAGCATGCTCATTTAAAATGTACAAAAGAAGGGGAAACTCGTTTTCAAAGCCATACAGAAGAACAGCATAGTGATTTTCCGAGAAATCAGAACCCCCTAAAAATGCTAAGCTGATAACTATTTTGGTGATAACAGGATATATATAGTTACTCCTAAATATCACTCATTTTGATAATTAATATAAATAAAACTTATCCAGAGCAATTTTTTATTTCAGTGCTTTTATATGCTCCTATATTTTATCACTTTCAATTAAAATAAATTATGCTCTCTTTGGCTCATAAAGCAATCACATTGCTTGTCATATTGCATGATTCAGAACATACCTCTTTAAACACTAAATAAATTCTGTTTAGATTACTCCTATTTAAAGGATATATATACACACACACACACACACACATTTCACAAACGGGAAAAACGTTCTAGCAACTATGCCTAAATCTCTGACAACTTAGGTTTCTTTTAAAAAGACTATTACACGACAAAATAATAAAAACATTGTTAAATAGTAAACACGGAGATGCAAAACACTTTCTCTAGATAGCTATCGCCTATCCGTGAATTTAAATAACTGACTCTGCGGGGCTGAATCAACTAAAACATTTATTTTAAGCTTTAGTAGCAATAAAAAAAATTAGTACTTAAAATAACAGTCAAAAACACACTCAGGAACTCATATGTAGAAAAGCATTTCCTAAGCGGGCAGGAGATGCATAATATATATGTATATGTATGAATAAAAATTCAAGAATTCCAATGGAAGGCAAGTTCTTTAACAGTGATGAATGACTCACCTAAGGCATATCATTTAATTTCAATAAGGAAAATAAAAAAGGGCCCCTATTGCTGCAAATTTTAAAAATAACTGTATTGTTAACAAGAATTATGACTCATTTTGAACTATTAAAATTGGTCTACATGGATTCATATCATATCAGTTTTAAAAATATGTGCAGTGCTTATTTGAATATGCCATACATATTCCAGACAGGTAATCTATTCCTAACGATACTTGGGAAGGCCTACAGGGCATCACATTCGGTGTTAACAAGTACAGGCGAGTTAGCACACTTGGCATTTAATTCACATTCTTCTCCCTTTTTATTCTAGATGAATGACCTACTTTAATAAAATTATTGGTGCTAATGTATTTTACTGGTGATAGAATCATTAGTAAGGTTTAACAGTTTTGTTAACTCTAACAGTCTGCTTTCTGAAGCATATACAACACACACTTGTATTTTCTGTGTTTTTATATTTTATTAGTAACAAGGTAAAATTGAGTAAGATTACTTGTTAATTCCCCTTAGGAAAAAAAATGTATGCATATGGAGTTTATATTTTTATTAAACACACTGAATGTGCAGAATTACTTTAGAAATAATTTCAAAATGATTTCATCTACAAATGATAAAATACACACACATATATTTATATTTTTATTTATACATTTATATTTTCCTGCAGAAAACCATCTGGATCCACCAGTAAAATAGGTAAATGATAGGGAGGCCATAACAAATTCTAAGTAAATAGTAGGTTTGATTGTTTTCTCCCTTAAGCTCTGGAATCTAACCATTGTATAGAGAAATGACTATTTCATTGCCTTTAAAGGCCTTTCTTTAAGTTTCATTTTCACATTTTGAATTTAAAATATATCTCACATTAAAGAACAGAAGATGCCACAGAGATGAATTCTCGAAGGTCCTAGAATTCCTTCAGCATCCCAGGTAACATTTACACAAAGGGTGTTTCCCTGGTTATCCAGCTTCCCTGAAGTTAGTTTTTGTATGTTTGAAATGCATACAGGCTAGTTACATTAAATTTTGATATAATATTTCCCTAAACCAGAGAAGCCTAGTGTAATACCATTGAACATGCCCATATTCTTTTATTAAAATGAAATGCTTATCTAGCTGAATAAAATATATGTATATATATATATGTAAAGAATCCATTTTTGTGTTATATAACAAATAAAAATATTATTCAGAATGCTATATTATTCAGAATGCTATGTTCATATGTATGCATGTGTGTATGTATGCATATGTGTGTGTGTGTATATGTGACAGTTAGGTACGACTTTATTATTTTTAGGTTCAAGTCAATGTTAGAAAAACGATGGAAGACTTGAATGACAATAGAAAGGCAAAGGTCTTTTTTAAACTTCCTATACAAACCGAGTCATGTTCAGTTACAATAGGAGACTCACTTCATCAGGAAACTTTCCGCACATAATATTCTCATATATCAAAATTTCAAAGTGCATTATGTACCCAGTGCATTTTGGGCACTTGATAAATTTTGTCCTTATGTGGCTGTGGTTCCCCTCAAAAATGTTGGATGTAATAAATTGCTATAATCAAATCTAATTTCTGAAAAATACCTGTGGGAGTAGCAAACAAAAAAGCACGTCTCGTATAAAAAAAATGATAAATAACACTGAAGGTGGCTGTTTATTATAATCAGCCTGGCACTGAATTACAAAATTAAAATTATGTGGCCCTTTATAACTAACCCTAGCAATATACATGATCTGTGGAGTTATGTTGACTTATTTTGCATTTCATAGGAACAGTTCAAAGAAATATAATAGGAAAATATGGAAAGATTTATCACAAAGGACCCTGTAGCACAGAATATTTTGAAAAAAAAATCCATTTATTTTGGTCTATTAAGAAAACTAGCAGGGAAATCATTTGCTTAGAACTCATTAAGTATAAACCATTTTGAAAAAGTGCTAATTTTCTGAAAGAAACATCTATGCGGTAAGCAAATTATATTTTTTCTTCTATGACTTATTAGTACGGGACCATGTGAAGTACAGCGGCTACCGACTCCAGAAACTTCTAAAGGGTTGATTAAAGGAAGCTTCCAGCGGAAGTTTGATAGAATTATTAATTCAATCATTTTAGACAGTTAATTTCTTTCAGATTGTGTGTATTTCCCCCCGCCCCCTCTTTCCCGGCCTGCCTTGAGCAAGGAGATTTGCTTTACTTTCTCGTTAAGAAATCAAATAGAGCGTTTTATTCCAGATGGCAATAGAGACGTGATGGAGACGCCTGCATTGCACATACCAGTAACATTTGCTTTGCACATGCACTGGCCTGAATGTGAGTGACAGGTAATATCTCCATCCTCGGTCCCCGAGGTATTGCAGTTGCAAGGACTACAGCCATCAGGGTCCAGCTCTTGCAGGTTGAAGAATCCATCCTGGCACTGATTGCACCTTCTGCCAGAGGCGCGTCGCTTACAATCACACTGGCCTCCCATCTAGGAAGATACAACATTTTGTAGAATGATGACCGTATCTATTTTTAGATAATTTGCTCATTAGGTACAAGGTGGGGAGGGAGGGAGGAAAATGTTTTAAATGTTAGACAGCCAAGAAGGTAAGAAGTGGGGTGTGTGTGTGTTTCCCGCTCCCCACCCCCCACCCCCCCACCTGACACAAAAACATAGGTGTCTCAGCAGGGTGAATATATAGAATCAGATGAAAATAAACCTGATAGAAGTCACTGGGAGGTGGCTAAGGGAACCCAAATGCGGTCGGTCATGTGGAGACCAAAATAGAGAAGAGACAGCAGTGAATTTAGTCTTTACAACTCAAACTCTATGTTCTGTTCCTCTCATTTGCTGTCTCGTTCATCGAAGCTTATTTTACACATGCAAGATGCTTCATTTAAGGAAAGATCTTGCCTTCCTAATAGTATCCCTTCACCAACCTTAAAATAAAAGTCTTTGTTAATAGAGTCATTTTGTACGGAATCTTTTTATTTATTTATTTATTTTTACACAATCCTGCTTTTAGGGATATTTCAGCATTTTTATGGTTCATTTGTTGCACGCTCTAATCACATTAAGTACATTCAGATTACTTTTATTGTGGTCAAAAAATGTGAAAACGTTATATGCTTTAGAGTACTGCCAGGTAAAATGGTATTTTTTCTTCTTTGGGCTGCTCACTTGAGAATGAAAATACATTAAAAAACTAAAGTCCAGATTAGAGGTTTTTTCACATTTCATTGCAGACTAGAACCACCTACGGGAATTTGTCATACATCCGTGCACAATTCCAACTTGAAAAACAGGGAAATGAAGGAAGAAGCCACATTACAATGTAAGCTCCACAACAGCAGGAGTGTTAGTCACGTTACCATTTATAAATGCCAGACTCCTCATCTTACTGAAGAAACCAAACCTTAGAAAGAGCATGTTACTTACTGGGGGGCCAGACAGCTCATAAGTGGCGTAACTCCCAAATCCACCTTCATAACCACCATGCTACATTCACTCTGTTTGGTATAAGTTACGAACCAGACAGCAAGGGGACCCGAGCTGGTCCCCAGGAAGGTCAAGGAGATTGTCTCTCTCTGTGGCACGCTGGATGCAAATGGAAGAATCAGCCAAGCAGTCCATTTATTACTTAGTGCATTCCTGTGAATAGCATTGACGCTGGCTAGCGGTGGCTATAGATTACCTTGTGATCACACTCAGGGCCTCTCCATTTCCCACCAGCCTGGGAAAGTCTACTGTCCCAGGCCACGTGGCCATGATGACTATGCATAGTCAACTGTGTGACAACTTATACAATGAGGCTGGCTGGGTTATCAGTGGCAGCAGGAAAGAGTCAGATTCTGCAGTAATCATTCCAGTCAACTGTCTTCACTGCCCCCCACATGAAGAGATGGAATTCTTTCAGGGTGAAATCAAGACATGGAATAATCCATACATGATTATTGTGTGTGTGTGTGTGTGTGTGTGTGTGTGTGTATATATATAAAAACACCACTTCTGTGTTTAAAAAATATGAAGCATGCCCTAACCAGTTTGGCTCGGTGAATAGAGCATCGTCCTGGGGACCCAAGGGTCCTAGGTTCGATTCCGGTCAAGGGCATGTACCTTGGTTGCGGGCACATACCCAGTAGGGAGTGTGCAGGAGGCTGCTGATCAATGTTTCTCTCTCATCAATGTTTCTAACTCTCAATCCCTCCCCCTTCCTCTCTGTAAAAAAAAAAATCAATAAAATATATTTTTTAAAATATGAAGCATGATTTAAAGGTCAATAAATAGGTAAGCTCAAAGTTTCTCTATGTAACAGACATCACACTCTAAGTATTTAAAGCAACGTTTGAAAAATAGAACTACGTGCCTTCTTAAGCACTCATTTGGCAGGTGGTAGAAACCATCTCATGGTCCATGGATTACATCTTCCCCAGAACTCACCAAGAGCCAAGGAGGTGACAGTGATGATGCCAAACTAGGTCAGAACTTGAACTCAAAAGATGAGGAATAGGAAACCTACCCTGGAAATTGAATTTGATTTGGAGGGTTTTGTCTGAGCAGAAGAGAGATACAAACAAGGGCCAAAAATATCTTCTGATCCATCAGTAGATTCTTGAGAATATTCTTTTCTTGCATAGAGGTGACTCCAGACTTCTCTCCCATAGAAATGCTTAGACTCCTATTCTTCTCTGTTGAAAAGCTCATCCACAGGGTCACTCCACAAAGGATCACGTCCAATGGCACAGCATGTACGCTGAGCAATACCTCCCAGCCCCCACCACTTCTTCCACCTGCACCGCCATCCTTACCCAGCACTGAGCATCAGAGAAACAGAGAGCTTGTGAACTGAGTCCATAGTGGAGAATCTCTATTACTGAGTCTCTGAAAAAAAAAATTCTAGAAATTAACTGGTTTTAAAAAGACCACTTATAGCCGAAACCGGTGTGGCTCAGTGGATAGAGCATCAGCCTGTGGACTCAAAGGTCCCAGGTTCGATTCCGGTCAGGGCATGTACCTTGGTTGAGAGCACATCCCCAGTAGGGGTTGTGCAAGAGGCAGCTGATCAACGATTCTCTCTCGTCGATGTTTCTATCCCTCTCTCTTTCTCTCTGAAAAAAAGCAACAAAATATATATTTAAAAAGAGAGCAGTTATAAAATACTTCTTCATTTGCAGCATTGTTGGTGCTTCTTAGGAAAAGTATATGCAGGCCTGCCTATCATCTGCCTGTCAATTCAACCTCCATCATCTGCCTATCCTCCATCCACAGTACATTCTCTCTGCCAGGAGCCTGCTCAGCCCTCGGATGCAGACCCTGAGAAACACTATGTCTGTTTGGTATACACACACTGATTTCTTCTCTTGAGCTTCTGCTTCTCCAGAGAAGAGAATTCCACAGTACTGTAACAGGCTACCTTTGCCAGGTACTCATTCCACTTGCAAAATAAATACATGGATCTTCAGTGGTTTCTGCCACATACAAATGCCACGCGTTGCAGAATTCCCGGTGAATGACGTACATCACCGTGCTTGTATCCGTTTAAGTGTTTTTGTGATATGGTTGTTTATCACCTGGCTCAGCTGTCGAAAACATTCATCTGAGAAGAAAGGCGCTATTGGGTGGAAAACCGAGATGTCTTGTTTTTGCCGTCCTACAGCGCCTGCCATTTGTCAGGCCGGCGTGGTTCTCCAGTCCCCCGCCCCTTTGCAAAGGAATTTCCCAGAAATGGCCATCCGAGCTTGCCACCCTCATCTCCAAGGGCTGTGGGAAGGGCAATGCCTGAGGCATGCTCAAACAGAACGGTGGTAGGAACGAAGCACATTTTTTTCCTGTCTTCTGAGTGCTTAAGATGGAAGGAGTATAAAGAGGTTCCTACCTGTGCTCTTCCCAGCAGTGGTTATAATAATTTAATAGTTATAGGGCTACTTCTCAAAGGGGAATGATTTCATATTGCATCATCCTCCTCCTCCCCGCCCTTTTTTTTTTTTTTTGGCCCGTTTAGGTCTATTTCGCTCCGAGATGATTATCTCTAACGTGTAAAAGATGCATGTAATAGATGTCACCATGTTAAATTAGAGCGTTTCATAAATGTCAGCTGAATGGCACAGCCATACAGAGCGCGGTCTTATTGTAATTTGCTGCAAAATTAATACAGTGCTTATTAACGAGATGATGGTAGGACTTTATCAAAATGAAGGATCTCACAACGGCGCTTTAAAAATATTTCTAACACGAGTAGTAAATGAATTTCCCATGTCTACAGTTAATGTTGTGTAGAAATACGCTTTTAGGGGAGTTAACGCGTTCGGTTTAACGATATTGATTTTGTTTTATTTGGGTAAAACTGATTCAGGCTGCTGTGAACTTGCACAGTAGAGAGGCTGCTGGCTACAGAGTTAGTTTGCGGGACCAGTGAAAATATAAATTCCAAACCTTAAGAGAGGAAGATGCCCATCGGAGATGATAAGGAGAATGGACCAGGCTGTTCAAACAGACCTTGACACACTGGTCGGTGTGTGTGTGAGATAATGAAGTGTAAACCTGGCATGTGATAAGTGCCCAGGAAGCTACAGGAATGCCTGGGCATCACCCTAAGCTTCACTTGACAGTTGCATCACTTTCAAGAAATGATGTGTAGTCGAAGCCGGTGTGGCTCAGTGGATAGAGCGTCGGCCTGCAGGTTAAAAGGTCCCTGGTTCAATTCTGGTCAAGGGCATGTACCTTGGTTGTGGGCACATCCCCAGTGTGGGGGGGTGTTCAAGAGGCAGCTGATCGGTGATTCTCTCTCATCGATGTTTCTAACTCTCTATCCCTCTCTCTTCCTCTCTGTAAAAAAAAAAAATCAATAATAAAAAAAAAAAAAGAAATGATGTGGACACTCAATGCCATGCACACTGTTATACCTAAGTATTTATAGTCAGACCGGGCATAATGTTCCAAAATCAAATGGGCATGTATCTTCCTACCCTTGAGCAGTGGGCATAGACAGCCAGTTTAGTAACGGGCTGTGGAGCTGCCTTAAGGAAGACCCAGAGTCCCAAACCTTAAGTTGGCCTTGGGCTTTGAATTTCTGCTCCACGCCGTTATGGGTGGGGTGATCACGGGGAGCCACCTCATCTTCTCGGACTTCTCGGATAACTGTTCAGACCCAGTCTCAAGCTCAGACCCTGTCTCCCCTTCTTTTCCAATTTATACCCCTCACCTTTGTTCTTAGCATTTGTAGCCAGCCTCGCCCTCAGGTATTGCTCAGCTTAGAGAAATGTCACTACTCATCTTTCCTTAAGTCTCTGAATGAGAGACCACATGACTACGCCCAAATCTTCAAGTCTTTCTTGTTTGTTTTTAATATATTTTTACTGATTTCAGAGAGGAAGGGAGAGGGAGAGAGATAGAAACATCAATGGTGAGGGAGAACCAATCATTGGCTGCCTCCTGCACACCCACAATGGGGATAGAGCCCGCAACCCAGGCACGTGCCCCTGACCGGAATCAAACCCAGGACCCCCCCAGTCCACAGGCTGACACTCATCCACTGAGCCACACCAGCCACGGCTTCGAGGCTTTCTTTAAGCTATAGACTCCCCACCTTTCATATCTGTTACCACCGTAATGCCCACAGGCAATATCCATAAATCATGTGATTCAGGAGCAAGCTCCTCATAGGCCATAGAAACTTGTACATTACATCCATTTCTACACAATAACGTTTGGGCAACACAAAAGGTAAGGCAATATATTTCCTGGAAAATTCACACGGTGACTTTTGGACATGTTGTAGTAATTAATGACAAAGACTTAGTTTTGGGCAGATGAAAAACGCGTTGATGAACTGCCGGAAATAGGACATTATGCAGAGAAAGTGTATTCTGCCTCGTTTTGTAATGTGTTTTCGTGAAAATTATCACTGTGGCGGAACAATCAATTTTCACGAGTCGGGTCCTTATTCCTTATTATTCCATCTTCCGTGGGTCAGACCTGGAAATACTTCCTTTGTTGATGCCTTTCCATTTCACCTCATTCATTTCCAGCCCGGGCCTCCTGCCTTATTAATCTATTTTTTAATGTCTCCTAATCCTTTCTCTCGGTTCCGGCTCTGTTGCAGCGGTCTATTGATGTCTTATTGAGCACTGCAATCAACCATCCTTCTTTCTTTCCTATAATTACAACTATATATATATTTCCCGTTTTCAGCCAACTCTGATCCCCTTATTGTTTTTCTTTCCATTTTTTTTTAAAAGTGGCTTAAATGAGATCCTCTAATTTAGTGTACAATTCTGCTATGATTTAACAGAGGCCTGATGGTGTGGAAAACTCAGAACAGCATTTGATTTTAAGATGGGAGTCAGAGGATCAGAGGACAGGACAGAGTGAGCCCACTTGCACCAGGTGTATAAATGTGTGCATAGAGACAGGCTCTCAACTACCCTTCTCCCCCCAAACCCCCTATACACAAGCCAGCTTCCTTCACCCTCACATCTTTTATAGACAGTGTTCTGGGAATTTCCATGTTAAAGAGTGGCCCATAGACTATAGCAAGGCATCACCTGAACGCTCTTACAAATGGAGAATCTCCATCCCTACCCCAGTCTTGCCCAATCCCAATCTGCCTTTTAAAAGACATCTGACAGAGGACCAAGTTACTTATTCTCTTGGTACCTCTATTTCTCCATCCACAAAATGGGGATAATAAGGATACCTTCCTACTAGGACTGTTTGGGGGACTCCATGGAACACTACATGGTAAGCCTTTGAGCTGTCTATAAGCATTATTATTCAAAATGATATTTCCATACACTTGCTATATTCTTCTGAATAAAGTGTGTGGTGTTAGATTCCTAACTCTCATGTTTGCCAGAACAATCTCAGTAAAGAACCTCACCAATCTGTCAAAAGAAAAAGGCATCTGAGATATACACATGCACGTTCAGCATTGGAGAAGCACTGCTCTCTGGCTGAGCGCCTATGTCTCGGACTGCTGAGGCTTAACCCTCATGGTGTTCTGGGCTAGATGTAGGAATACAGCAAGGTAAGAGAGAAAGAAGGTGGAGGGGGTGGGGAGTGGAGAAAATCCCACTTTACTACACACTTTATTCAGAAGAATATAGCAAGTGTATGGAAATATCATTTTGAATAATAATGCTTATAGACAGCTCAAAGGCTTACCATGTAGTATTCCATGGAGTCCCCCAAACAGGAGAGCACCCAAACAGCAGTTCTTGAATGCCTTCCATGCAGCCTCCTCTCCTCACCAACATCACCAGGTAGGTGGCCACAACAGGTCCATTGTGGGCAACCAGCTACCATGTGAAGGGAGGGTTAGTGAAGGGCCAGGCTGGAGGTGACTGGGATCATCATCTGTGGGCTGTAGGAGTTCAAAGACCCTTCTCAGGAGACCCTGGAACACTTATCTAAAACGCTCTGTCTGGTTCTTGTGGATGTAAGTCACACCCGATTAGGAAAACACTCAGGAAAGACGTCAAATAACTCTCTCTGCACCGAGTTCAAAGGAAACGAGAACAGAGTGTAGTGACATCCTGACAAACTCACGTTATTATGAATCTGTACTAACAGCCAAGGCTGTTCTTAAGACACATGGACTTATTTTCCCAGGGTTGTGAATTTTAATATATATTTTTTTTTTGGCTCACGTATACCTTTTGGGTCTGATGAAGGTACTAAAAGCCTTCCCCTCTAAGACACATAAATAAACCAACAAATAAATGGAAACATTCCTACATAACATACAGATTATGTAACCAAAGAACATATGTGCTTAGCCTATGGACACAGACAATAGCGTGGTGAAGGGAGGCCTGGGGGGTGGGGAGGCTGGATGGAGGGGATATAGTGGGAGGGATGAGAGAGATCTGTAATAGTGTCAACAGCAAAATAAATAAATAAATAAATAAATAAATATTAAAGGTGTACACGGATGTCCTAAAACTCATCCACAGCAGCCCTAGGGATGCAGGACTCTGTATAAAGGACTCCTCAATAAATATAATGGCTCTTCTCCCTTTCCCACTCTCCTATTAATATAATATGATTATTGCCCTATGTGCCTTAACTTTGGCATTGGTATTTTTAGGTGGTAGTGACTCAGAGCATTACTTCATGCCCGTCGCAGGATCTTGGCATCCGCAGGGCGAAAAATTACAGCACCTCCAATGGAAGAGGGAGGCAAACATGCCGGATCTTACAAGACTGGATGGAGTGTCAAATGGCAACTGCCAAAGGGAAGCTCCGTTCCAGAACCCAGAGCGCACGACACGGCCGCCCGGGCCATTTGGGGCTGGCTCGCTTCCTGAGTTATTACAGCAAAATGAGACTTGAACAACTGCCTAATATTCCTGTATGCTCCCTAATATTATTAAGGGTTGCGACTGAATGAATTTAGAAAACGTCCTTGAGTTCAATTTTACAGTTTAGAAATCTGATAATGTTGGCAACTTTTTTTTTTTAATATGGATTCTGTTATCCCACTGAAAACAACAATAAATGTTTTTAGAAATATGATTTAGGCAAGGTGGGCTTGACATGATATTTTCACCTGTCATGATAATTTTTTGCGGCACACAGACTATGTGTCTATCCTTAGAGAATAAGAACAATTAAGGTAACATGTGAATGGATTTAGAGATGAACAATGTGAATGGATTTAGAGATGAACAATGTGGAGGTATTAAACTCATGAACAGCTCTGCCATTGTATGTGCACTCAGAATCCTGTATGTAGCTCTCTCTGGCTATATACCGGATTTCATGAAAATCCTACTTATTTCTGCTATTAAAATGATCAAAAAAGCAATCAGAAATAGAAAAAGGTTAAAAATGCTTCTAAAACAAAAAATGTTAACACTTCCATGTATGTCTTTTGTTTTATGCATTTTTAAACTAAGACTTTGCACATAGGAAATATGCAATCTCCCCTCTCCCTACCCCACTCCTTTGACCAAAGGGCATGTTAAAATATGTTATTATTTCCTTTCTCCTTCCTGTTGAATAATATTCCATTGAGTGAATATGCTACATTTTATTTATCCATTCATCAGTTGACACTGGGCCGTTCAACATTCTGACTAGTATAAGTAAAGGAGTTATGTTCATGAGTAAGACTGTGTGACAATTTATGTTTTCATTTTGTTTGCACATATTCTCAGAAGGGCTGGGTCATATGGTAACTCTGTAGATAATACATTGAGGAATGCCGGGCTGTTTTCTGTCTGTAAAAGTGGATGTACATGTTACATCCCCCCAGCATTCTATGGGAACACCAATGACCTCCACAGACTCATTAATGCGAATCATTATCTATCCTTTTAACAACAGCCAGGCCAGTGAGTGTGAAGTGGTATCTCATTGTGGTTTTAATTTGCATTTCTCTGAAGACTAATCATGCTGGATATCTTTTCATGTGCTTACTGCCGTTTGTGTATCTTCCTTGGAGAATTATCTATTTAGATCCTTTAGCCATTTTTAATTGCATTGCCTTTTTATTATTGAGTTGTAAAGGTTCTTTATATATGCTGGAGACAAGTCTCACTGGATATATGCTTTGCAAATATGTCTCCGATTCTTTAGGTTGAGGTAGGATATATTGACCCAGGTGAGTTAAAATCTGTGCTCATGTAGGTCAGAAACTAAGTTTTGTGATGTTGTAACAAAAGTGCATAAAATTGTAAAAATCTGCTGTGCTGTTGAGATAGAGAGAAGGTTGGGATATAAAATTTACATGCACAACTATCATAATTATCATTTGGACCTGTGGGTACGTACATGACTTTTGTTAGACTGTCTCCTGTGGAATTGGGGAGGGAACTTGTTTTTGTTTAGTTAACATCATTTATTGACATTAATTGTCCAATAATTCCTAGACATATACTCAATTTACTTTGCAGTTTACTTTGAACCCCCTGGTTTCCAGCTTGTTTTTGACATTTGTAAAAGTAAAAACAAAGTGAGCCTTTCCTCTCTGCAAAGGACCACCCAAGCAGCCTGACAGCTCATGTCCCTATTAACAGTTGCACAGGAGCGCTCCGAAAGCAGCCATCTCTTTGAGATGCACACACACACACACACATACACACACACACACACTCACACACAGGACATCCTGAGGAATACAGTCCTGGATTCTATGAGTAGATGATGCCCCATATTAGCTTTGTATTGATTGATTTTTGAGAGAGAGAAGAAGCGAGAGAGGAACACTGACTTGTTGTTCCATTTACGTATTCACTGGTTGATTCTTGTATGCGCCAGGACCAGGGATTGAACCCACAGCATTGGTTTATCAGGACAGTGCGCCAACCACTGAGCTACCCCAGCCGTGGCCAAATTAGCTTCTGAAAGGGAGCAATCCTTTATCTTCCATACTGAGAACTCACCTGATCACACAGGAGGCTACCATTTCGTGTGCCAGCCGCATCACACTCACAGGGCTGGCACACATCCGTGGCCGAGGGATCTGCCCCGACTGGTCTGAAGAAATGCTCCTTGCACAGCTCACAGTTCCGTCCTGCGGCAGGGAGAGGTGATGCGTTATGACTTCTAGTTCATTAAAATCAGCTGCATAATTCAGAATTAAAGGCTGTATTCCTTGGAGGGGATTCTACAATTTTCGGGACGTCCGTTTTAATGCACCTTTCATCTCTACCTGCCAATGTAGTGATCCGGAGCATATGAAACAATGAACCTGCTACAAACCGGCTTTCCTTCATTAAACTCCCATCTGCTCTAAAATGCCACGCCTCCAGAACGCTGGCCTTTGGAGGGGCCCTGGCGTTTTGTAAGAGTTTCTTTCTAAACGTGAAACTTTTCTTTATTTCCAGGGATAGGCATTTGACCTCCATCAAATATGAGACATTTCTGTCTGTGTGGGAGAGAGCTGTCGAGGTAGAAGCAACTATGTATGGAGTATTAGAAATATTTTCCAGAACTAAGTCTTGTCATACCATTCATTACTCTACAGTTAACATAATTAAAAGCAAATGCTTCTGTTAGAGCTTATGGCCATGATTTTCCATAGCAAATACCAATGCAAAGTTATTATATTTAGGCATAGCAAACACATTTAATTTTAAATATTAGAATAGTCTGATATTTTAGAAAATTCAGGTAATTCCTATAGCTTACAATTTACTAATCATAAATTTTCCCTTATAAAAGAAAAACAAATCTAACCTACAGGCCATCTCCAAAGTTCAATATAGAACCACCAAAATAGAACTCAAGTCAATCAATTTCCCATTAAAACATGTATTCTCCTTAAATATTGTCCAAACTGGCCCAATATTAGAAAAACTAAGGAAATAATCAAGTGAAAATGCAAATTCTGATGGGCATTGGCTGTGGACTAATTCAACATTAATTAAGTGGTTTCACAGCATTCCTAGAATATTTTCATTTACATATGCTGATAACTCGCAAATTTCTATCTCCAATCCAGAAATATCTCCGGTATTTGCAATTTAATGAATCTTCATTGGTTGATTCCCATGTGCCAAACTCTGTGCTGAGTGCTGAGGAAGGAGTAGTCATAAGCAAAACACACATCACACCCTTATAGAGCTTTCCTGTAGCCATGAGGATAAGAGGAGTCTGAATTGAATAATGACAAGAATGAACATACATGAACAAACAGCCATATACACGTAAGGTGCCACTCAAGTGTGCTGATGACAGGAATCTTTTCTGAGGCACCACAGAGGCACCTTAGGCAAGCAGCTTCAGAACCAAGTCCCCCTGTCTTCACAGAATTCCTCTTGGAAACACACAGTGAGCATGTCCAAATGAGAACCTGCCACCCTCTCCCCAAGCTTGATCCACCCGTGTTTCCTGTCGCAATGAATGGCATTAATGTTGACCCTGTTGCTCACACTGGAATGTGTGGCAAGAGTCTTTTTAAAAATATATATATTTCATTGATTTTTTTTTTTTACTGAGTGGAAGGGAGAGAAATAGAGAGTTAGAAACATCAATGAGAGAGAAACATTGACCAGCTGCCTCCTGCATACCCCCCACCTGGGATGTGCCCGCAACCAAGGTACAAGCCTCCAAATGGAACTGAACTTGGGACCTTTCAGCCCACAGGCCGACACTCTACCCACTGAGCTACACCGGTTTCATTGTGGCAAGAGTCTTAATGCTTCCTCCTTCCCTACGCCTTGCTTGGAAGTGCTGTCACTTTCCTTCCTGCACTTGTCTCTATCCTCACCACCTGCCAGCCACTCCCGCTTTGCTCCTCACCTGGACAAATCATAATACGCCACTACCTGGTCTTCTCAGACCATACTTGATCCTACCTAATCCACTCTCCACGTGATAACCACATAGGTCTTTTAAAAACACAGAACTTATCATGTTCCTTTTCTGTATAAAACCCTTAAGGACACCTCTTTACCTTAGGACAGAAACCAAAATCTCTGTCATGGTGTTTAGATGCTCTGAATACTGGCCCCCGATTTCCTAATGCCTCTTCTTACAATCAGCCATTTCCCATCTATCAGGTCTTCAAGGGTCTCCATGCTTCTCTCCTCTAGGACATTACATGACCGTTTTTCTTATTAGAAACCTCTGTTCATTCCCAACCCTCCTTCCTCTCACTCCCTCACCTGGATAGCTCCTATTGAACTTGCCCTACCTTGGCACCCATTAGACCAGTGGTCACCAACTGGTGGTCCATGGACCACTGGTGGTCCCTGGAGTCTGAAAGGTTAGCAGCTGCTACATTGGACCACTTTGTAATTGTTCCTTCAATGGTGAGCTTTCCCATATGTACTAACACACACAGAGACAGGATGTTCTTCATCTTGTTCATCTTTATATTCCCAGCGCCTAGCCAGGTTCCTGTGTGACATTTCAGGCCATCAGTAATTATCTAATAAACTCATTATGACTTCAGGGCAGCCCTCTTCCAAACCCGTAAGACCTGCTCTGTTACATTTTACAAAGTCAGAGATTGCCTACTTCTGCTTTTAATATACTAGCTTTTCGAAATGCTGAAAGGTTCTAGAACAACACTCCGATAATCAACTCTGTATTTCATTAGCATTTACAAAGAGCATTCCCAGGTTCCCAGAGTCCATGCCAAATCTAAATGCATGTAAACGTCTCCACAAGAGAATTCATGCATAGTGGGAGATAAGGGTTAAACACACACACACACACACACACACACACGCACACACACACACAAAAACATATTTAAAGAAGATACATATATATTCAAACTTATCAGTCCTGAATTATCCAAAATATATTCATCCTTGAATCAAATGTGGTGGTGGGAGAGGGGGGCTTTTCCTGAATATAGTCAAAGACCAGATTTCTATTTCTGAAAACTCCTTCATTCATTGCGATGATGAAGATTTGGTAAACCAACTTCGGTTTTCAAACATTAACAGCAGGAGAGAAAGAAAACAATAACGCAATTTAAAATAACTGGGGCCTCACAGGCCAAGTCGGCCTTAGTCTGGATGGCCATTTGCTCGTTACCTGTGGTGTTGTGCTCACAGTCATCACAGACTCCTCCGCCCCCTCTGTGGTGGTCCGATGGGAAGGGGTCCTCCGAGATGTCGTAGTGACAGCTTCGGGAATGGCCGTGGCACTGACAGGGCTTACAACTGAAGACGTGAGCTTGGTCTCCTGGGCGGAAAGGCTTGTCATTGTACAGAGGCAGGCAGCGATCGCACTAGGACCATAAAGTCACACCAGAACAATGAGTACATACACAACTGTGATTGTTTTGTATTTCATTTACGTATCAGGCACTTCTACTAGATGGAATAAGCTAATATCAAAGAGTTAAAAGCCAGCAAGTGTCACATTTTGAAAAACGCTTTATAAATCAGAAATTAGCGTATGACAGGCATAGCGGTGTGAAGGTAGTCGTGTGGACTAAAATGAGGCAAAGTGAGAATTTCATAAACAATGTGCAAAGTTCTGATGGTTCTGTGGCCATTCCATTTTTTTTTTTTTGTCAAAATGTTAAAAACTTGACTTCCAGTGCCTGTTCCCAGAGGTGAGGCGCCTAGAAGCTGCCAGTCCATCCTAGCAAGTGAAAAGCTAAACAGACAAAATGTCAACAACTGTTCTTGGCACAGAACCAACAACTACGCATGCCAAAGGCAAAAATTATATCATAGGAAAATACAGCCACCACCAAATCCGGTATTGGGGGGCCGGGACCAGGGGGGGTGAGGGGGGCGTTGATATTGTCAGGAATTTAAAAATAACTATGATTAATATGTCAAGTGCTCTAATGGATGGATCAAATAGCATGCAAGAACAAATGGACAATGGAAGAAGAGGTTTTAATTGTTCACAAAAGGAAGGCTAGCCTTTTTATTATTGTTATTTATTTCAGAGAGGAAGGGATAGAAAGAAAGAGAGAGAGAGAGAGAAAATCAGTGATGAGAGAGAATCATTGACTGGCTGCCTCCTGCATGCCACCCAGTGGGGTTTGAGCCTGCAACTTGGGCATGTGTCCTGAATGGGAACTGAACCGTGACCTCCTGGTTCATACACCTCCACACTCAACCACCCACCCACCCCGGCTAGGCAAGGCTAGCCTTTTTGAATAACAACTGGTTGGTAGTGCCCAGACCACTCCATCAAGTCAGTGGCAAATTCCTCTTTGATTCTAGACACTGAAGAAGTCTGGATTTTGTCTTTGGAACATTGATATAGGACTTAGTGCAGTCTGATTTACCATGACTTTTTGATAACAGCGTTTACAAAGTCTTACATGAGACTTTATTTTTTTTAGATCGCAAGCATAAAGCAAATATATATTGTCTTCATACAAATAGCAAAGGGAAGCTTTTGCTGGATTCGCTCCACGAGCTGGGGTAGGCATCGTCCCAGACACAAACAGCCAGCAGTTGTTCTGGAGAAGACAAACTGCATCTGTAATCAGGGTGACAGGACCGCAGCTTCCATGTCATCACTTCCACCCACTTCTTTTCGAGATAGTGCAACTTGAATAATAAAAACACCATCACAGGGTGAGCAAGGTCATGGGTAAGAATACTTTGAAATGCAGGGGGTAAGGAGAATGGGCTTTGGGCATCCTCTTGTAGCAAAATTTTGCATTTGGCCCAAGACTGTGATGGGATGAATAGAGTTTTTAAAAATTAGGAATGAGATTAATTGCATGGCTAATTGACCTGGGAAAGAGAATTTAATGAGCTCATTTCTCCCCTCCAGAGCCAGGAAGTCAGAAAGTGAGTTTTCATGTCTTCTTCCACTTGTCCAATTGGAACAGGTCTCCCCACATTTGGGGCTTTAAGCCATAGTCAGACCCTAATGATATCTGATGGCTCCTGGGAAGGAAGTGTGTGATAAGGCCTCCTCTGCCGCTGTCGCTACAGATGACGAAAATTAACCAGAAATGAAGGTGGGTCATAAATTGCTCCTTGTTCCACTTTATGGGCTATGTCCTCTAAATCAAATCATGGTTCCATACCGTTATATCACAGAATCTGTTATGAATGGTTATAAATAATCTATTGCATGGGGGCAGTCTTGTAAACTGCTGGTGTCACTTGAGCTGGAGACCAACACCTCAGTTGGATTTTGACCCCTTCCTACTTCCTCCTTCCCCTCCCCGGTCTTGTAAGTTCTGGATTTTGAATGCAGAATATGCTCCAGACTTTATGTGGGTCACTACTGAAATATTATCGCTTATTCTCAGGTTATTTTGAGTAAAAAAAAAAAATCATTAAGATATGGAATTAAGTGTTTTTCTTTTAGAGGTAAAGAAACTGAGTTTCACAGAAGTGGACTTAAGGACTTGCTGGTTAATGATGTTGACCATATTAATTACTCTCTTTATTCCCCGGTTGCTAATCTAATAACCAAGTAGTAGGCAATGTTTACTGAAGGCTCACCATGTGACAGACACTCTGCCAAATGCTTAGTCTTTACAACAACCCTGTGAGTCAGGTATTGTTACCCTCATGTTATAGATGAGAAAAGTAAAATTTAACAGGATAGAATTGTAAGAATGTAAGAATATAGGGATAGCATATCAAGGAAGATACTTTTTTTAAAAATTAAATATATTTTATTGATTTTTTACAGAGAGGAAGGGAGAGGGATAGAGAGTTAGAAACATCAATGATAGAGAAACATTGATCAGCTGCCTCTTGCACACCCCCCACTGGGGATGTGCCCACAAACAAGGTACATGCCCTTGACCGAAATCGAACCTGGGACCCTTCAGTTCGCAGGCCGATTGCTCTATCCACTGAGCCAAACCAGTTTCGGCAAGATAAATTAATATTGGGATACTATGACCCAAAGCTTAAGGGATTCAATAAAATAATCCATCTCAAATGCTCATTATAATGCCCAGCACATAGAAAATATACATTTCATGTTACTTTCCACAGTTAGTGGCAGCACCAGTAATTGTCTGACTTCAAGCCCACGTCTAATCTCTAACTTT
Source organism: Nyctalus aviator (assembly GCA_036971965.1). Taxonomy (NCBI): domain Eukaryota; kingdom Metazoa; phylum Chordata; class Mammalia; order Chiroptera; family Vespertilionidae; genus Nyctalus; species Nyctalus aviator. The sequence goes on along the minus strand of CM072940.1, from coordinate 7,659,741 downwards.
CGATTATATAAAATAAACTTGATTTACAAATGATTACTGGTGAGGGAAAACTTGAATAGGTCAATTCCTTCACTTTAAAAATCTTTCTGATCTAAGACCCAGAGTTGATAATATTCTAATGATTACTCCATCTTCCTTTTAGAAATTGAGTTTCATTTTACATTTGGAAGTGCTTTATGCAAATCATTGAATAACCGCCAATTCTGAAACCTTTGCATAAACATTACCATTTATTAATTATTCCCTTTGTGCCCCCTCTCTACATTTCCTCAAGAATATATTTTTTTAGTATTAATGACATCATGTGAATTTTCAGTTAACAGTATACAGTATAGCAATTGTCTATTAAGCTCCTACAATGCAAATGACACAGAAAGCATACAAGTCAATATGCTTGCATTTAATGGAAGATACATATAAGCAAATTAATTATTTCAGTTCAAAGTGATAGGATCAAGGTCTAGGAATTACTAGAGTGTTACAGGAGTGGAAAAGAGGGGTAACTATCCTAGCCAAAGAGTTGATATAAGCTCTGTATTCCTAAAAGATCTATTTCTACTAATTTTAGCTAGTTTGTTGACATATAAGATTTTTTTTTATATAACAAAGAAGGAAAGAAGAAAAGTTAAATGTCCCACAGGGAATGGTTTGAAAATGCCATATCTTGTATGAATATCATACAATCTTATGTAAATACAAATGTATAAAGATAGCCATAATGTAGTTTGAATTTAAAAACCAAGTTATATTGATATGTAGAGTATAACCCTGTTTTTTCAGATAAAGGCAGATTGATCTATGGATATGGATATGGAGCTACAACTTTAAGAAGATAGAGACAGATAATACAGATTTACTTAGAATGACAATAATAAAAGATCTAAAGGATATAAACTAAAGAGTATTTGCCGAGATTATCTCTGGAGTTATAGATGACTTTTACTTCTTATAACTTTTTCTGCAGTACAAATTTATTATGAATGTATTAAAAATTGAGGGCAAATTACATGGACAGTTATAAGAAATCTATAATCATTTTCATCATCTGCATGTAGCATTTCCCTAAGAAAACTGAAAACAATTAAAATGTTTGTTTTAAATTATACACAGATCAGTAAGACACTAGAGAGAAAATGGCTCCCTTTGAGGACAAAATGTAGGAAAAGGGCTTATGAATTACCACTAAATAGAATATGATTTTTAACAGATAAGACATTTTTATGCTTATATATACTAGTAAGTTTTACTCTCCCCTCCTCCCCCTTTCCCTCTGGTAACCACCAAACTGTGGTCTGTGTCTATGAGATTTTGTCTTTCTTGTTCATTTATTGCTCTCAGTTTTATATCCCATATATGAGTGAAACCCTATGTGTGTTTTTTGTTGTTGTTGTTTTTTACTTTTTCTGACTTATTTCTCTTAGCATAATATTCTCAAGGCCCATCAATATTGTTGGGAAGGAAGTATTTCATCCTTTCTTATGGCTGAAAAGTATTCTATTGTATGTATGTACCACATCTTCTTTAACCAATCACCTATACAGCGTTTAAGTCACTGAAAGTTACATAGAATATTTAATAGTTCATTGACTTATCTGTTGTCCTTAAACTCAAGCAAAGAAACAAAAAATGAAAGAAAATTATTTCTCTTTCTACCCTTAACAGAAAAAATGCCCATACATGTCTCTACAGCAGTACTATTCGTGCAGTATGAATACCTAAAATATATGGTTTCCAGTCTGCGTGCTTCCTACTTATTAGCCTAACTATATCTTTCCAACAACCTATGAAGTAGGAGTTGCTATTACCTGCATGTGACAGATAATAAAACTCAGGAAAAGAAAAGAAATTAAAAGTTCTTCTAAAGTCATCCACTAGAATGTCAATTATTATAAACTAGAGTGCAGAAATAAATGACAGCCATGTGCATTTGTTAGTCACGGCAAGAGTCCCCCTGACTAGAAGAAGCCCTAACACACAGTAGGCACTCAATTTACAGAGAAACCCTTACTCCTAACCACCTTGCTGCTACATTGGCTCAGGGGTTCAAACATCTCTCAGGAAGGGAGGGTGGACCTGAGGGCCTTGGAATGTTGAATTCACCCCCTCTCCTCCCCTTCCCTGCTGGACCAGTAGGCAGCCCAGGCTCTACGCAGAGGAGAGGAAGGCAACCTGTTTCAAAGTGGGAGACTACAAAAGGCTTACTTTTCAGAGACCACTATAGTAGGACTTGCTGAGCTAAAAGAGGTAATTTGTTCAACGATTCCCCGGTGGCCTACATGAATTAGAGATCTTCTGAAAGTCTGCAAATTGCTCCTTTCTCGTCAGTGGCTGCCAGGGCAGTGTACTGGAAATTGGAAGAGCCTACATCTCTAATAATAGTAACTGTCCTCAGACTCCATTCACAAGCTCCCTCTTTCCTTTGGATGTAGCATTTCAGTTGTGATTCAAATGATGCCACTTTAGTGCCTTATCTTTTGTGTTCTAGGTGGACAAAAGCATCTTTAGAAACATAAACAGTTCACAGTACTCATATAACTATTTTCCCCCAATAGAAGTTTCCCTATGTGCTTCAACTGCTCCAACCACAAAGGCACTGTTAGACAAATCTGATGATTTATTATCAATGAGAGATTGTGTGTGGAGTGAGGAGGGAGGCGGAAGTAAAACTTCCAACAGCAAAGAGAGTCTAGACAGAAAATTACTCAGTGCTTTGCACATGATAGGCGATCAATATGCATTTGATGAACGCATGAATGAATGACCTAATAGACTGTTTACATTTATGACATGTTACAGGACTGTACCTTCATGTGTCTGGCATTTAATGGAATAGTGACATTAAAGATTTAAAGGGAAGTGCAATATTATCCCGCAGATTTTTACCTATGGATGGCCATGTAATCTCAATTAGCAAATGCAAAACAATTACCAGGCTTCAGCATTGAGAAGACAGAAAATGCTCCTGTGTTTATCCTTCAATAACATATCCCTTTCTCAGTAATTATCTTTCCTCTGGCGAGACATTCTCTTACAATTAAAGTGTCTGCAGAAATTACATACTCACCCTGCTCTCTAGGTGCTAAAATGAAGAGTATAAATTAAAACTACTAATACTATTGGACAATACTGACCAGATATTGGTGGCAATACAATGACCATATATAGCCTGTCTGACTTTCAACTATAATACGTGATGGCTACTTTTATTTATTTATTTATTTATTTATTTATTTATTTATTTATTTATTAATATATTTTATTTGTTTTTTTACAGAGAGGAAGGGAGAGAGATAGAGAGCTAGAAATTTCAATGAGAGAGAAACATCGATCAGCTGCCTCTTGCACACCCCCTACCGGGGATGTGCCCGCAACCAACGTACATACCCTTGACCGGAATCGAACCTGGGACCTTTCAGTCTACAGACCGATGCTCTACCGCTGAGCCAAACCGGTTTCAGTGCTTTTAGAACCTTTCTAACTCACACAATGCCTTGTCTGAACCTCTACAATGAGGATGGGGAACCTCTTTTCCTGCCAAGGGCCATTTGGATATTTACTACACCATTCGCGGGCCACACAAAATTACCAACTTAAAAATTAGCCTGCTGTATTGGGCCAAACATTTAATTAACTCAACCCTAATGCACTGACACGGCCAGACCAAGCGAATCCGCGGGCCTTCTATGGTCCACGCGCTGGCTGTACCTTGCCCATCCTGCTCTACAGTGGAAGACTGGAAAAATACCAAATAAAATTTTAATAACGTGAGGAAAAAAAATCTACATCTGGAAAAAGAGACTGTGAGGACAATTATTTGGACGGCTTCTTCAGTTGCACACGTTGTCTCTGTATCAATATAACGGACACTATATGTTCTTTTCAGCAAGGGGCTCCTGACAGGATTGTGAATGCAGAGCACCTATGTCTAGATATTGAATGAGATAGAACCATGTGCATGATGGGCGCTGGGATCTCCTTTATTCGTTTTCAAAGCACCTGCCGGTGCTTCCATCCCAGGAGAGAACTGTCCTGACCCCTGCTCTTCAGCCCTGGCCTCAAAGCTGGTCAATGTAGCTCCTCCCACAGGTCCAAGGTGGAGCTGCTGCCTCTGCACTAGGGCTCACAGGTGAGTCTGTGAGCAAGTGAGTCCATGCCTGGGCCCCTCGAAAGGAGTTCCTAGGTCTCCAGCAGCCCCCCATCTCACTCAGATACAATCGCCACTGGTTGACCCAACCAGATGTGATGGGGACTCTTGCTTTCAGCACTGGTGTCCCAGGCTGTGAACTTCAGCATGGAGCTGAGACTCCTGACCCCTTAGGCAAGACCCTATAGCTGGGATATCCCTCCTGATTCTTAATCACAACACAATGGGGGTGGGACCTGCTCATCCCACATCTGCCCCCTCCTGCCAGTCTCCACATGACTTCTTTTTCTATATCTTTGGTCATAGGATTTCTCTTCAGCTGGTCTTCAGATTGTTCTCATTATTGAGTGTTCTATAATTTAGCTGTAATTGTGATGTGGCTGGGGGAGGAGGTGAGCACAGTGTTTACCTACGAGCAACCTTACCTGAATTCCCATACCGCTATTTTATACTGGAAATTGCACCTAGTGTTAGACTTGAGTACTCCATTAATCAATTTTAAAAATTTGTTCATCAGTATAGCTATATTTAATTTTTTCTTTTCATATTTAAAGTGTCAATGGTATTTATATTTATATTATTTGTTAATTAAACATTATGGGCATGCATAATATGTTTGCAATAAAGTCATCTCCATGTTTTATAGTAATTCATGTCTTCCAGGGAAACTTTTATGATCTTTACACATAAAAGTCCTTCAATATTTTCAAATACTTGCATCTGAAATCAGGATGTTATGGCTGTACACAGACAAGGCATTGCATGAATATTTGTTGAATGAAGCTAGCATATGATTAGTCTTCACATGAGAACTAAAAAGACACACAATAATGCAACCACCTCCACTCTATCTTGAATGAATACTTAACATAGATATGTGCCTGATAGATTAATAAATCTGATTATATATATGTATATATATATATGTATATACACACATTTACACAATTATATATCTCACATCTTCTTCACCCATTTATTTATTAATTGAAATCTAGGTTGCTTTCATATCTTGGCTATTATAAATAATGCTGCAATAAACATAGGCATGCATATAGCTTTGCAAATTAGGGTCTTTGTTTTCTCTGGATATATATCCAGAAGTGGAATTGCTGCTATGTCTTATGACAGCTTTATTTAAATTTTTTGAGGAATCTCTATACTGTTTTCCATGGTGGCTGAACCAATTTATAATTTTACCAACAGTGTGTGAAAATTCTCTTTTCTCCACATCCTTATCAACATTCGTTTTTTGTTTTTTTTGATGATAGCTATTCTGACATGTGCGAGGTGATATCTCATAATAGTTTTGATTTGCATTTCCCTGATGGATGTCAAGTGTCTACTGCCTATATTTTCTACTAGAAGTTTCTTGATATCCAGTTTTTCCAACACTTTGGAAAAGTGTTTTGTTTTGTTTTTTCAGACTCTTCTTTATCCCTTTGTATATCTTTGCCTTTATTGCCATAGATTAATTGACCACATAATTGAGGGCTCTCCATTTTATTCCATTAATCTACATACATCTGTTTTTGTGCCAATACCAGACTATTTTGAATACTGTAGCTTTGCAGTTTAATTTGAAATATGGGAGTGTGATACCTGCCTACTTTGTTCTTTCTGTTTAACTACTGGGTTTTTTGGTGGGTGGGGTCATAATAACCTTAGGAGTAAGTGTCCTAGTTCTTAGAAGAATGTCATTGGTATTTAACAGGGATTGCACTGAATCTGTATATTGCTTTAGATAGTGAAAACTTTTTAACAGTATTAATCATTCTGACACACAGGATGGGATAGCCTTCTATTTGTATCCTTTTCAATGTCTTTCTTTACTGTCTTGTAGTTTTCTGAGTATAGGTATTTCACCTCTTTGATTAAATATATTCCTAGGAATTATATGCTTTTACTGATAGTCTAGCTACAAGTAAAATATTCTAGAGGTGTTGTTTATTTCTTTCTGCACTTCAAAGGTAATATTTCACTGTCTTCTGCCTTCCGTTGTAACTTGACAAATCTAATATCACAATTTCTTAAAATTTTGTGTCTATAAATCATTTGACCTTTCCTCTCTGGCTATTGGTATGATCTACTCTTGGTCTTTGGTGACCAGCAGAATTATTATATCTTACCTATGTATGACTTTATTTTTTCTCAGTTTACTTAGAATTCCAAGAACCATGCCACTCCTCACCTTTGGAAAATCCTTTACCCTTATCCCTTTGGATATCATTTTTCATTATTTTTTTTCTGTTTTCATCATCTGTATTTGCTACTTCTATGAATATGTCTCAAGATACCCCCATGCTCTTAACCTCTTTTTCATGTTTCTAACTTACATTTTAAATGCATTTATGCACATATCTATCTCAGGGAAATTACTAGTGCAAGTGTTTTTCAAAGATTAAAAATATCACCATGTGTCAGAGAGTAAATGAAATACTTGACCTTGACTCACTAAATGTACAACTAATGTAGAATCTATAATATGAACTGCTTGAATGATAGTTAATAAAAATGAATTCATCAGCATTACAAAAATTATAACGCAAAATGAAATACATTGGGAGTAAAATCTTTCTGTGGGCAAAGAGGAAACATCAGCGGTGGAGTTTGACGTGTAGTACAAATATGACACAAGTTAGTCATGATGACTCATATTTTCAGACTTTTGTGACCTAAAGGAACATACTCTTTAAAATAACAGGAAATATTAATTTGCATAATAAGCATTGTAGAGTGTGATGTTCCACCATCAAATTACTGAATGGAAGGAAGGCTTATTACATAAAATGTTTTAAGTTGGCTCTGCTATTTATAATACTAAGATTCATATTGATAGTTTGATTGTAGTTAATTCATAAAAGCCATGACAAATGGTATAAAAGGGTCACAAATCAGAGCCAAAGAATAAGAGGAGTATTCATGGTTCCTAATGAATTGCTCTGTGAACGCTTGGCCACCCTTGCAGGTAATGATGTCACAAAATGATGAAAGAATAGCTAAGTGGCCAACAAAGTGCCAGTGCTTGGCGGAGGTACCAACCATTGCGTCACTCCTGGCCAAGAGCCTCAGAAAGGTGAACGAAGCTATTAAAATAAAATGAAAATCCTAAGGATGCAAGTTTCAACTCGTAACACTTTTCTTCAAGCTAGATTCTATCAACACTTGAACTCTTAAAATGGGTCAATAAAGTATTAGTGAAAAGAGTGGGCACAGCCTCAGCCAGTTTGCTCATTGGATAGAGCATTGGCCCATGGACTGAAGGGTCCTGAGTTTGATATCGGCCAGGGGCACACGCCCGTGTTCAGGCTTGATTCCAGCCCTGGTTGGGATGCATGTAGGAGGCAACCAGTCAGTGTGTGTCTTTTCTCACATCGATGTTTCTCTCTGTCTCCCCCTCTCCCTTCCACTCTCTCTGAAAATCAATGGGGAAAAAATCATTGGGTGAAGATTAACAAAACAAACAAAAAACCCCACAAAAAATAGAATAGGCCCATTGTAGCTATACAACCCTTAGCTGACATATACGTCACACACCCAAGCTTCTAATTCTTAGGTTGTAGTTTTTACCTATGAACTTAGCACATGCTCTTGGAAAGTGATAATGGACTTTTTGAGCTGGTGCATCAGAAGAACTGTATTGTAATAAAGCTACTGGCACAACTAGTTAGGAAAAAGAGCAAGGGAGGTAGAGTGGAGAAATTTAGAAGCCTATATATCAGAAAATGCTTCTTCAAAATTAAAACAAAAAATACCCCTATGGACCACCGATTTGTGATATAACCTTTATGAACAACTAAAGAATGCTCCATACAGAAAATTCCCTAGAATGGCTCAATGTATGAACTTGCTCCTGAATTCATCATTCCACTGCTTTTTTTTCCAACTTCGTTCATTTTCACTCCTGCTAACATCACTTTCTCACAGGCCTGACAATTGCCGAGAACTGGCATATTCTCAAGGCTTACGTGTTCCTCTGTTTGCCAAATGGCTGTAATGTAATTCACAAAAGCCCTGTTTATTGAGTAATATTATTAATGGTTGGCATAATACTGTGAAATTGAAGACATTCTTTTTGGATTGTGTCCAGATCTTTAAAAAGAACATTGGTTCCAAAAGGAAATGAATGGCTTATCTTAAAACATTATTTTAAAAGGAAGGGCAATGTGTAAAGCACTCGAGTCAGTATATTCTCAAACTATGGCAAGACAACTTTTTCAGATACATCGAGTCCCGCATGTATTAAAACACTTTGAATGATAACAAAAAGAGAACGCCATGCTTATGAATGTTTTATAAAATCATTTTTCATTTTCAACACCTTGTTGAAAACATAGGACTGAGAAATCACTCAACGTAACAGTCTATTGACTTTCTCCCTTCAGCTGCATTTGCCAAATTTTGCTAAAGTGGAAGCTATTTGTTGCTTTTATATTTATGGCCAAATTCATAAATTATCAAAAGGTGTCAAACAGGGAAATAACAAAAAAGTCAACTTGTTGTTTTCTAAAGGCACTTTATGTCTAAATAAGAAGCATTAAAATGTATTCCCTGCATAAATTATGGTTAATTATTGCACTAGTTCGTAATCTAACAGTCACCACCTGAGACCGAGTCTGAAAGTCCCAACGTGACTTCTGTAACCAATCCTGAGTTGGGATTCATTTAACGGCTCTATTTTTAAGGGGAAGCATGAAATCACCCAAGAATCATAAAATATTAATCACTTCAATGAGAGAAATCCAAGAGAGAGAAAAGAGGAAACATAGATTGGGCACCAAGAGGGAGAGAGGAGAGTAGGGGTTGGAGGTGGGTGGGAACTAACTAGTCAAAATAAAATAGGAGAAGCTAAGAAAACAACGTATCTTATCTAACTAATAGCCAGTTTTAAATTTTATTTGAAATTACAGTTAGCATACAGTATTAGATTAGACATATAACTTAGGAAGTGATCATCCCAATAAATCTAATACTCAACAACACTATGCATAGTTACTACTATGTTATTGATATTCCCTATGTTTATTACTTTATACCCTGTGACTTATAACTTTATACCCAGTTATATTTTATAACTGGCAATTTGTACTTTTTTAAAAAATATACGTTATTGATTTTTTACAGAGAGGAAGAGAGAGGGATAGAGAGTTAGAAACATCGATGAAAGAGAATCATCAATCAGCTGCCTTTTGCACACCCCCTCTGGGGATGTACCTGCAATCAAGGTATGTGCCCTTGACCGGAATCGAACCTGGGACCTTTCAACCCACAGGCCGACGCTCTATCCACTGAGCCAAACCAGTTTCGGCACAATTTGTACTTTTAATCCCTTCTTTTTTACCCATTCCTCCAAGCTCCCTTCCAATCTGGCAACCATCAATTTATTCTCTGTATCTACGAGTTTGTTTCTGTTAGGTTTGTTCATTTATCTTCTTTTAGATTTCAAATAGAAGTAAAATCATACACTATCTTTCTCTCTGTCTGATTTATATCCCTTAGCATAACACCCTCTAGGTCTATCCATGCTGTCACAAATGGAAACCACTGCTTTATTCATTCACCCACCAAAGGACACTTAGGTTATGTCTGTATCTTGGCTATTGCTAATAATGCTGCAATAGACACAGGGGTGCGTATGTCTTTCCAAAACCGTGTTTTGCATGTCATCAGATAAATATCCAGAACTGAATCTGCTGGGTCATATGGTAGTTCTATTTTTAATTTCTTGAGAAACCTACACACTCTTGTTCATAGTTGTTTTACAAATTAGGATAAAGCTGATGAAACAAGGAAAAATAAAGAAACCCTGGGGGTTTAGTTTTATTAGTTATTTCTCAGGGTTTCTTTTTTTTTAAAAAAAGAAATTTTCAACATTATTGAGGGCTTTTATTTTTTCTGTAATTTTTTTCTAAGATAATTGACATTTCAGATTCTTATCAAATATTTTTATTCATACCTTGAAGATAGGCCCAAAGTTCTGGTAAATTTGAAGAATTTATATTCGCTGTTGTTCAAGCTCCCCCCTCCTTTGGGGGCTTCCAAGCATAAAACAGCACTCACCTGAAGTCCCCCAGTGAAGCTTTCTCGAGAGCAGAGGCACTGGTAGGGCTGGCTCGTCGTGTCACAGCTGTCGGCGTGACCGTGACATTGACACCTGCGAACAGGAGCATCCGTCAGCCAGCTCCCTGGAAACAGCAGCTCAACTGCTAATACGTGTAAGGACCTGGGTATATACCCACTGTGTGAATTCAACACGGGAGGTGAGAGTGTTAACACAAAAATCAACCTCTCCTTAGTCATGTGGATATTCATGGAAACATATTTCTTAAAAAATTATTTTTATTAATGTTTAGAGAAAGAGGAAGGGGAAGAAGAAAAGAGAGAGAGAGAGAGAGAGAGAGAGAGAGAGAGAGAGAGAGAGAGAGAGAGAGAGATGAGAGCAGAAGGTTTCTTCCTACATGCTCCCCTACAGGGAAGGGGGGTGGGGCATGTGCCTTGAACCAGGATTAGAAAGATCAGCCTTTTGGTCATCACTGGACATCATTCCAACCAACTGAGCCATACATACTGGCCAGGGCTCATGGAAAGTTTTAAATTAATCATGAAATTTTGAAGGAAGTTTCATGAATATCCAAACCACAGTGATGGTGAAGGTAATTTTCAAGCCTACCTGGGTTGTGAACACCTATATCCACCATGTGGCAAACTTGCCCAGGGAGAAGACCTTTAACAAAACTATTCAAAACTTATAGTTAAGACTTATAGCAGATTCAGAATAAGCTGCAGGTTGAAGTTAACCAACTTTATTTTTGTTTTCTTTCCAAAAACTGATTATTTAATTGCATTTTTTAAAAAATCATGCTATTACTTAATAAAGAAAGCTCACAGATTGGTATTCTGCGTTGGTTTGAAAGATGCACTGTCTTTACAGGACACACCGTCCTTCTAGCACAACCCAAATCTAAATGTAGTCTATTTGGTCACCATTTCCAGACGAGAGAGTATGCTGCTGTGGAACCCTTCACCCATTTATTTAAACATTGAGAGTCTACTTTTCAACTATGGTCAGACAGGTATACATTACTTAAGGCACATTAGATTATTCCTTCAAAGGAAAATAAATATTCTTCATAAAGTTATGAATTGTGAACTCAGGGAGACCAAGCCCAGTACTTACAAACTAACTGGTAGCACCATTCTATCCCAAACTCAAACTCCTTCTCTTTGATTTTAAGAACACTTGAAAATTATAATCCAGAACACACCAATCAAAATATTTTATGTTATTTTTTAGTCAGATCCAGGTTATCATAACTTCTAAGCCCAATACTTTGAAAACTGATTTTATAGCAATGTGATCTTTTAGACAGAAAAGACTCACATACAAACCTTCCCTCCCATAATCTTAAAGTAGGAAAGCATTTTAATACTTGAAGCTCGGGATGTGGCTTGCTCTAAAAGCTTAACTAACAGTTTTGAGTAAGTCTGACAACGATCTGGAAACCAAAATTCACAGAGAAAAGCACACCGCTGTGAAATCCTACCTCCCGGTGATGGTGACTTCGCTGACCGCGTAGTATCTGTGTCCGAGGCTGGCAGGAGTTTCTGTTGTGTAGTACTGTCCATGGAAATGAAGTCTTACTTGCGTGGCTTTTACAAACTCTTGAAGAGACTGGGTGTTATAGAAGCCACTGTATCCAGGACGCTGATTCGGTCCATGTGCTAGGAGGCTAAATGTGACATTGCCACGGGAATAGGGAGTCAAACTGTTGAGGAAAGATATTTGCAATCATGAGAAGCTGTTCATATTTTAGCCAAAACAAATCAGAACACCATATTCCGTAACAGCTCAACTTCTTCATTCTGGGGGAAAAAGTAGTTCAAAGATTTCATGTGCATGCAGGACCATCATTGAAAAACATAGGAAGACATTTCCTTGAGGACATCATAAAAATTCTATTGATACAGATAAATTGCTAAGCAATCTGAAAGTCAGATTATAAAGCACAGATGAGACTGGAAGCAAGAGATACTCTAAGGTCTTTACAGTAAATTTAAACATCATTTAAAATGTTGGAAGGAATCCTAGACCAATGAGGGGAAGACTCTACTAGCCTAGTGATTTAAGTTTACCTGGAGGCTATTATCATCCCATAGTCTATGAGAATTAACCCCTAAATGCCTTCAAAGAGAATGTTTTCAAAAATATCCATACTCTGAAAGCTGAAGACAGTTGACAGAATCTGAGTTTTCCAAATGTCCGTTGTTTTTCATCCCGAAAACACTGCAATTTCTAGCAAAATATTGCCAGTCTTCCCAATCTAGGCTGTCTTCCTTCTTCCTCTGAATCCTTATTGCTGTTGGTTGTGGACTTAAGAACTGAACGATGATATAAAACACCTGGAAAGGGTAAGTTAATCATTACCATTGTTGTTTTAAGTTTTAACCCATCAGTATAAATCAAACCATGGAATTGTTGCATTCAGATACAATGTTTACTTCCTCATAATCACTATACATATTCATAGGCACTCAGAAATGCCACAGCCCTGGAGTAAAAGCAATACAACCTATCATTACATAGCTATGCATCTTCTCAAGGATTTTACAAATTACGGTGGAAATCAATATGACGTTTGCTATAAAGACATGACAAAAGAACATTACTTCCTTGAAATTATTGGTATATGTTCCTCTCAAATAGTTATTTAAAGTAAGCACCTGTTTTTATTAATTTGGTTACTTAACAAAATGAATGTTTCATGATTTTGTATGATTTTTATAACAATCTCTAACAATTTAGGCCTTGCATATCTTCTTTTAGGAATGTTCACTTCATAAATTACAATATACTTCTTTACTGAGGTAATGTTCAGTTGCCTAGTTCAGATTGTACCTTGAGGTAGGTTGAATTCTATAATTCAACCAAAGCGATGTTCAAGTTCTAACTGCTGGTGACTGTGCATGTGACCTTATTTGGAAGTAGGGTCTTTCAAGATATGATTAAGTTAGGAGTCTCAATAGGAGACCCTTCTGGAAGCAGGGTGGTCCTCCCAAGAAGAGGAGGAGGAAGAACTCACAGTCAGCAACAGGAAGACGGCCTGGAACCTGGTGGCAGAGATGGAGTGACGCTGCCCTAAGCCAAGTAACACCAGGAGCCGCCAGGAGCTGGGAGAGGCAGGAAGGATCCGCCCTTACCCAGAAGAATGGTTTCATTCCTTCTGATCTTCAGAGCTCTGAGAGAATAAATGTCCTCTGAGAGAATGAATGTCCGTTGCCTTAAGCCATTAAATTAGTGGCCATTTACTGCAATACCCACGGGAAATGAATACACACCAAATTGCTTCAAGTTACCTGGTACTGTCCATTTTCCAAATCTATTGAAAGGGTCACTCCTTGATGAAGCTGGGAGATGTTCATAAACACACGGGAAACCCAGGCAGTCCCAGCATCGTCATCGTTGACAAAAGAGAGAGGGTGGGCCTCGGGATGCAGCCGGGACACCCTGTCCCCCGTCGTGTCCTCCGCGTCGTTGGGGATGCAGAACCGCTGGTGCAGGGGATGGACCCGCGGGTGACTGCCCGGGCAGCGGCAGTGGGGCTGGCCATGCAATGTGGGCAGAGCTCCAGCAAAGATGGCCCCGATCTCTCTGGAGGTCAAGAGGCAGACGGTGAGGACAAATACTCAACGGCCATAGATATCCTAGGGCAGCGGTCGCCAACGGGTGGTCCATAGACCACTGTGGTCTGTGAGGTCCGAAAGGTTGGTGACCGCTGTTCTAAGGGATGGTACTAACAAACACCACTATGTTGATGTTTTCATTAGTATCTATTTAGCGTTCATAATTTTTTTACACAGAACATAAAACCAAATTCATCCCTGGCCCCATAAACATACTCATTCTCATAAAATGAAACACGCTCATTTTATTTTTAAAAAAATTAAATTAAATTCTTAAGTACTAGCATTTTTCTATCATGAAGCATGCCCAATCCCTTGTCTGATTAGCAAGGTATGTTTTAAAATAGCATAATATTTTATAGGGCCTATTGGCTATATGCTTATTCGAATCACATAATATTTTACAGTGCCTATGGGTGATAAAAAAAAAGAAATTGGTAATGTTCACTCAGGTTGTTAGCTGACCACTGAGTGACCGGTGACACATTGAAAGCAATGAGTTATGGATGCGCCTCCAGCTCATCCACAGGAAGTAAGACAACAGCATAACTTCATCTGCTGCTGCTTCAGGGGAAGGGCCTCCGGCCAAGGCCATTTGTTAGCGGCTTCCTGTGACTCATCGGTACCGACGCTGGCACCTAGAACGCCTCCATGGCTTCAGTTCACGTGGCAGCTGCCAAGAGCCCGAGAAGGAAGCCAGTTCCAGGCAGACAGACTTAACTTTTCCATTAAGGGCAATCTACCTGTTCTAGAATGGAATTAGTCATTGTGTGTGTGTGGGGGGGGGGGGGGGGGAATTCTTCCACGTGACACCTGTCCTCCATCTGAGGTAGGCCAATGCCAGCAGCCAGGTCTAAGGAGAGACTCAGACGCCTGCCCTCAGCCCTGGTGGGGAGTGGCGGAGGCAGGCAGCTATTCCATTCACTAAATAGCATTTAGTCACTTCATTCAATCTCATTGGCTATCGGGCTTTAAGTGGGACCAGAAGTGACTATTCAATGACATCTTTGCTCCCAGGACAAACTCTATTCCCTCCAAATTACTACAAAACTGCTCTTCAGCTCTGGCTGGCTTGGCTCAGTGGATAGAGCACCAGCCTTCGGACTGAAGTGTCTCAGGTTCGATTCCGGCAAAGGGCACATGCCTGGGTTGTGGCTTGATCCCCAGTGGGGGGTGTGCAGGAGGCAGCTGATCGATGATTCTCTCTCATCGTTGGTGTTTCTATCTCTCTCCTTCTCTCTCCCACTCTGAAATTAATAAAAAGAAATATGTTTAAAAAAACAAATTAAAAGTACTGCTCTTCAGAAATGTGTTTTTTATTTTATTTTTCCATCATACTTTATCCCCTCTATGCCCTCCTCCACCCTAACACTAACCTTCATGCTACACTTACTTAAGTGAATTCAGCATTTAAGTTTATATCTCTGGAGTTTTACCAGACCATGTCTGCTTACCTGTTTGTAAGTGCCACTTGGTATAATCGAAAGTCTTGCATTCTTCCAACAAACTGCTCTAAACCTACAAAACACAAACATGCACATAGTATCATAAGTTTTATCAAGCAGTGGCTGACAAATATTCAAGTGGCATTCCTTTAAAGCAAAACAACTTTTAATCATGTACATACCATAGCCTTTTAAAACATTTAGAGATCAATAGGTATAATATAGGTAAAATATAGGTAAAATATAATATAGGTAAAATATACAAATAGGTATGTATGTTTTGCTAATTCCACACGAATAACATTAACATTCATAATTACCTCCCTAGACATCATAAGTGAATACTTGGGCCAGTCTATCTCCTGGCCCAACTTGTGATCTCTCTCCAGAAGTCCCCTCCCCAATTCCAACTTCTCTCCAGTTTATAAACCTGTAAATCTACCAGCCCATCAGCCCTAAATCTGATTGTCATCTGCTCCCAAGTGCAATTTTCAGAGCATCAGCAGTGGTGAGAGGAAGACCGCACACTCTCAACACCCCTGAGTGGTCTCCAAGCTCCAGAGCATCAGCTCGGGTCTCCTCTCAACTCAGATTAACACCTTGTCTAGGAAACCCCCGATGAATGAGGATAAACTAAAAACCTCCTACTTGGGAGTGTGAATTATTCACATGTCCATAGCATCCTAGCATAGTCTCAAAATTCCACCACCTTGTCACAGTTCTTCCAAGACACCAGTTCCAAGTCCAAGCTGCATTCAATTAGGTAACCTTTCAAGGTGGAGGGAGATATCAACCTTAAACCACACAACTTGTTATTAATTCATTTAGCAAATAATTATTTAAGGTTTACCAACAGCTAAGTCCAAGAGACTGGGAAGAGAAAAAAGTAAAACAACTACCACCTCTATGGTTTTCGTGACATTGCTAATTATGAGAACAACTTAAAAATGGCAAAGTTCTAGCTAGCGTTTGATTATGAGGACACAAGATGGAGTGGGATGTAATGAATAATGCCAAATCAATTATTAAGTGGGGGTTTTCAAATATTAAATTTAGAGCAACCACCAATGCACCAAATGAGCACATCCTCAAATGCGTTTGTTTCTTAATTATTCCCTTTTTTTTTAATCTGTCTTAATGATAGAGAACATGGGAGCGCTCGGTGCTGCAGCTCCCTGCGGTGCCCGGGAGGAAAGTGGGGCAGAGCGAGGGCATCCTATAAATAAGAGATGCGGAGTAAGCCTAGCTCACCGGACAGTCTGAGGCTGCTCTCGGGAGAGCTGGAAGAAAACACTCTCTGCATGAACTGACACGTGTTGCTTGACATGATGTAAGGTGTTCTATTCGTTTATTAAAAAACCTGTCTGGCCAAGTAAGATTTTCCTATTGGTGTGTACTATATGCATGTATTTCACATGCATTACTATGTATGCGTTATCATTATGTCATGCATGTATGCATACACTATGATTTACATATGTATGTAGTACACACGTGTGTATACATACCTTATGTGTAGACACAGCATATGTCTACATGTTCCATGAATATGTGTACAAGGCTTTGTGGGAAGGCAAGGCCAGCTGTAACAGAAACTGTCACTGGCAACATATTTTTCAGAAAGCTAAGCTAGGTAGAGATGAGACTTGAAGAAAAAGTCTGAGACAGCCAACACCCTTGTGAAGGTCGGGTGAGGACAGGGGGAAATGTGGAAGCCTGGCCCATGGTCTCCCCCAAGTCCTCCGTGGAGATCCCCATGTTGGACCACATTTGCCCCAAAGCAGCCAGCCAGCCTGGCCTACACAATAAGCACCTTGAATGCAGCTCGCAGCCACGATTATCTCCTCTGAATGAAACCATCTCAGGCATGGGCAAGAGTATGGAGGACAGTGACTTCATTTTTTTTTTTAATTATTATTATTATTTAAAGAAAAGGAGCAAGCGAGAAAGAATATGACTTGTAATAAGTCCAGAGGAACCTTCTGGGCCTATCTCCTTCCTGATTAGAGAGGTGGCGTGGGCCTGGCTCATTAGGCGGAAGTAATGAGCCAGACGATGTGCCATCTCTGATTAGAGAAAAGATACAGTAGGTATAACTGTACCTATAAATTGATGGAATAAAGAGAAAATTTATTTTTAAATATTCTTTCCTCCTTCAGTTCTGTGAGGCCTGGAACTTAAGCGGAAAGCTGTAATAAGAACTAAGTAACATTTGAAATAAACCCTTTCCAGTGGTATATTTTCTAACCGGAAATTAAATTTGCTTCCACACAGTTTGGAAGTGAATAATAGCACACCACCCTTTTGAAGCATGGATACCACAGTTTGGACACTGACATATGAGCAACTCATTTCAAGCCCAGCATGCATCGCGGACAAATTTATGGGGCTATTGAATACTTTGAGCAATACTTTGAGCAATAAAACACTTTCAGAAGTTCTAATAGGGATTAAATATTGAAACAAGGCTCCTAAGATTTAATGTGTTATAAAGAAATTCTGCATGCAGAGTACTTTATAAAATGCTTCACTATACTAATTATTGATACAGATGAAAATTCATCAAACTGGCTACTTAATATTTATGTGTTATGTTACACTCATGTTTATGCCTTTCTTAAAAATTTTTAAATGCAAATGTATAGGGCCTCCCAAAACTTGGAAAAAAGACATGCAGAGTGTAACATTCTTAACATTTATGAGCTTTTACAAATAAGTAAGAAATTCCAGAGCATAGATACAAACACACAGCAAATGAAATGCAAATGATAAAGATACGTGGAAAGCTATTCAAACCTACGAATGGCCAAATAACTTAAAGAGGCATCCGGCAATATTTTTCAATGAGAGAAATGGCAAAGGTAAAAAAAAAAAAAGGAATAATTTCTAAGGTCAGCTAGTGTTTAAGGAAGAAAGTGTTTGCCCGTATTTTAAAATATGGACAACAGGAGGTAACCTGTTGTTATGCACTAGGGCAATCTGTCTAATATGCATTAAAATATAAGATGACCATATTCTTCAACCTAACTTCTATGGACTTATTTTAGCAAAATAAATATAGTAATATTAACAATAGTATTAAATCTCAATATGGTTTAGTATATACAAGGCCCAGTTATAGTTATTTATTTATTCAATAAGTATTGAACAACTACTATATGCCAAATGCTAGAAAAATAATCACAATTTCATGACATACCTCATGTGATCCTGAAATGAAACTGTAGTGTCATTATCATTTTAAATTTGGGATAATTACAGTTTAGAGACATTAAGAAAGGTGACTCAGGTCACGTGACTAGTAAGTGGGGAGATGGGATTTGAACTCAAGTACACTGATACCAAAATATAAGGTCTTAAGGAACTCCACTATCAGACAACTGCTCAAATGTGTGCATGTGTGTGTATGGATACATGTACATATCATTGTGTGTGTATGTGCATATGAGATCAATAGATATAAATCCATATACACAGTGTTTTCTATCAAATAACTGCCAATACCAAGATATTAGAAATAACAGATGCTTACTAATAGAAACAAGTATAAAAAGTTTTTGTTATAGCTATACAATCATGCACACTGCAGTTTTAAATGAGAAGGCATGTTAACATGAAAAGTTGTCTATAACATATAGAGGGGAAGTATTTTTAAATGTCTCAAAGAAAGCATTTGTACTATAATTTCATTTTGGAAAATTTGTATTTATAACCATATTCCTAGGTATATGTACTAAAATTTTAAAGTATTCTTTTTGACACAGTAACAATACAATCAAATAAATGATTTTCTGAAGGCAGAATCTTACCATTGAAACTCTGTCCTATCCGCGTAGCACCAGAGGCAAAGTCTACAACTGGACCACTTAGAGTTTGTGAGTCAAAAGCTGTGCTGTCCTCCTCCAAACCATTGATGAAGAAACTGATTTTTGTCTGATGCACCTGGAAGACATTATCACCGTCATCAGTTTAATGGCGTATCCTTTAATTTTATGATAACATTTCAGTAGTCTTTCTCAAGTTAATTTTCTATTTCTCCATTTTCTTCAGTTGCTAGGACAAAGGAATTTATTTGAATGGTTCAATGATGTATGGCTGTGTTTATATAACTAGGTATAAGCCTGCATATTGTAGTTTTGGACTGTGATGGTACCTTCCAGTGTATTCACTGGCTCACACAATTGTTTTTCCTATATATTTAACAGCTCTGACAGCCACCCTTTTATAAATTTTTGAAGATATGCGGTTTCTTTAATTACTAAAAGTGGCATATCCATATTTGAAAATAAACAAAAATGAATACAAAAATGAAAAATAGGCACAACCAGATATTCCAAATATGTATGTATGTGTGTCTGTGTGTGTGTGTGTGTATATACATATGACATATATATGATTCAATTTAAGTTGCTAATGCAAAATGCTCCATATAAATATTTACTTTCTCAGGTGTTAATAATTCTCAGCTGTACCCTCCCAACATAAAATAAAAATAAATTTGCCAATCTTTTTTCAGGCTAATTATTCTAGCAACCTAATAACTCTCCACACAGGCATTAGCAAACTTCCTCTGAAAACAGCCAGAAAGTAATTTTCTTTTATTTGCAAGCAAATGATTTTGTGGCTCACACAATCCAGGTCACAACTGTTCAGTTCTGCGGCTGTAATAGGAAACCAGCCAGAGACACACATCAATGACTGAGCACACTGTCTCCCAGGAAAACTTCCTAAAAAACAGGTGGCCAGCAGGCTTGTTGCATGGGTTCTGGCCTGGTGATCCCCTGATGCACACCACTCAACCTCAGGACATTTTTGTTTGTGTGACGTGATCCCTGAGTAGCAATGCAAAGTGTCAAAGAGATTACTTCATAGATGGTATCTCTAGAAAATCCTCAATGATTGCATCCTTCCAAGTAAACTGATAGGCTGTTTGGATCTCAACTTTAGTCTCTACAAATGGTCCTATTTAACTGCTTTTAAGTTAAATGTAAAAGGAGTCACCAAAACCGGTGTGGCTCAGTGGATAGAGCATCGGCTTGGGGACTGACGGGTCCCGGGTTCGATTCCAGTCAAAGGCATGTACCTTGGTTGCGGCACATCCCCAGTAGGGGGTGTGTAAGAGGCAGCTGATCAATGACTCTCTCTCATTGATGTTTCTAACTCTCTATCTCTCTTCCTTCCTCTCTGTAAAAAATCAATAAAATATATTTATTACCATATTTCTCAGTATATGTACTAAAATGTAAACAAAATCATTGATACTCTAATTAGTCCAGGGGCTGACTTACAAACAAAAGCTGGTGAAATGGATGGGGTCAGGAAAGAGAGAGAAATTTAATGTCTTATAGTTGGAATGTTTAGAGACTGACATGTTTAATAAAAAATATATCAAATCATAGCATTCAATTGCTATTCTATTAAAATTGCCACACACAAAAAAACCGACGCAAACAATTCTCCAGCCTCTTTAAGTCATGTGTCTGCCTTAGGAACCCTTTGAACAAACCTTCCCAAAACAAAAAAATCTGAATATTAACCAAAAAAATTACTTGGGGATATTAATTCATAGAACATTTTCTACTATGGCTTTTCTCCATTCTATCAACCTCTTTCCTTTACATCGGGTTCTTTCTTAAACCCCCTTCCCCAATGTTGCCTTTTACTGGTTTGTAAAACAAAGCTTTAACATAAAGACCTAAACACACTCGCACGCCAACTCGTATGGGTCTGAATGTCTACCTCCCGCTGAGGGAGAGGAACTGTATTTTCATTTTATTTATTTATTTATTTTGCATCCCATTTTTTACAGCCTGTTACTGTCATTTGGTGTTTGACTGTTATCATTATAAAAGATACCGGCTTTTCTCCTTTGTTATTTGTAGCATTATCTCATGTTTTACAACATCTCTGAGCAGCACGCGGGGCACATGAAATATCACTCGTGGAAAGTTCTCGATGGTATTAATGCATAAAAAAGAATGTGGTTCCCTCTCCACTGTCTGCCCAGCCAAAAGCTGATGAACAGCCAATTTTCCTTTATCACATTAGCACAGCCATGAGGGAAACCCATTTGTTCTAGTCAGCTACACTAAAGATACTATTACCAATCTAACATATACATGTTTTATATCAGCAGTATTCTCAGAGCATGAGCGCGCCGGCCATATATTAACACTAGCATGACAGTTTATTTAAGAAAAGAAAATTGTCTCTGTAGAGGGACAGAAGTTAGAAATGTATGGCGAAAGCTCAGTGTCACTGGTCTAATAAAGGCAATAATTCTCCGGCTTGCTTTATGGCAGGTAACACTCCTGTGACGGTTCTGTCATATCATTCAAATAGAAATGTTGTCTTTTACAAGTTTAAGTGCACCTTTATTTGGAGGCAGATAGAAAGCGTGCTTTTGATTTTCTCTGTTCACTGTATTATATCTGCAGTCAAGAGTTCAGGACCTTCTTCTTCTTCTTTTTTTTTTTTTTTATCCCTTTTCTTTTTTATCAACTCATCACATATTTGTTTAGTGGAAGGATTCGGTGTCACATGCAGTGAATTCTACGAGGTTTTCACTTCCTTGGTGCTTAAAAAATGATTAAGGATGATCCCAAGACACTCTGGCCTGCTGTTCCTCCCCCTACCACGCGCCTTCCTGTAAGTGGGATGACCCCTTTGGTGCTCCGTGCCTCGATTTATATGCCAAGATTCTCTGAACCACTTTGCAATTCTGGTTCGGGGCCCTGTCCCGGGAGAACCGAGAAAACTGAGGTGGCTTTTTGCAATAGCTCATTCCGATGACCCCCTTGCCGGCTATTTAGGGGAATAGAAATCTATGCGATAGAATCCCTGATTTGTGAAAAGACAGCCCTTTTCCACCCGTCTCGTTCTCTGCCCCTGTGAGAATTAGGGGAGTTCACCCATGTTCCTTGCTGTGGCTGGAAGGAATGAAGTGGTAACATCAGTAGCAGCTGCAGAAAAGCCTTAGACCCTTCCTAAGAAATCCAAAAACACACTGGGGGAAAAAGACACACCTTCATTCATTCTCTCAGGGTTTCACATTTTAGTTTAACCTCTTTGGTCTGGTTTGTATCCCTGAGATAGAACGTAAGCATTCGCTTGAGCACAAGAGTGTGTTAGATTTTTTTAAGTACAATTCCTGGCCACTCTTATGTGAGTATAATTCAAAATTCCTGAACATCATACAGTAGATATCTGAGAAACTACCAAGGGGGAAAAATGCAACTAAGCCCACCTGGATTACAATCAATGCCCACAATCACCGGTGCTACTGCAAGGCCAAATCCTGGTTGCTCCTGTAGGCCTGCTGGCCACCAGCACGGAGGGGGTGGGGTGGGGAAAACCCTAGCGGAGTGAGTATCTGCTCAGACTTCCTGGCCTGGGAAATCATTTTATCATTTTCCTGTCACCTCTATCCTCCCCATTTAAATGTAATTCAATAAGGCGTCACCCCATACCCACACTGGCCCCATGAGGCAGACCGAGAGAATGAAATCATCTTCCTTTCTCTCAAGGAGCCCGTAGGTATCAAACAGCACAGCTGGGCTTCTCAGACTGCCCCTCTGCAGAGCTGTTACCCCAAAATGAGGATCTGGGGGTCCCGTCGCTCCAGTATTCTGCTTCTGCAGGTTTGGGGAGCACTTTTGTCTTTGAACAAACCTGCACACTCTGTCATGGAATAGGTATACGGACTGTCTGCTGAGATCTCAGTGGTTAGAACTGGGGCTAGATGAATGGAAAGATACCACCTTATAACAAGCATGAGCCCCAGCTCTAACCACTAAGGTCTCACCCAACAACCTGCATACTTTTTCCAAGACAGAGTCTGTGCAGGTGCAAAGAAAGATGTCCTTCTCCCGTATCTTCGGGATATACTTGTTTAGTTTCTGCAATGTTCTCAATACAGCATGGCTTGGGATCTCTCTCCTCTTAAAATGTGGCTCCAGAAATACTCCAATCTCTATGAGTGGTCTGATTGCCGCATTAAAACAGGATTATCACCTTAACCTATTCCAAAATCGCCTGCGAGATTTTGGGCAATGACGTCACGCGGCCCAAAGGGATACACTGGGTAGAGCTGACCATGGGGTAAAATACTGACTTTTTCCACTCGCTTCCCTGCCGAAGCACGACCACCCACCCGTTCTGTGGAGCCAAGGACAGGGCTTTCCATTTACCCGTGTTATAACTCATCTTGTTCCATTCAGCCCGTCGCGCCGGGCTGTCAAAATCTTTTTGAACGCTCTGTCTGTCATCCAGAGTATTTACCATCCTCCGGATCTGTGTCATTTGCAAATTTGATGAGCGTGCCCTACGTGCCGGGCAGATGCTCGATAGCGACGAACTGATTGATTGGCTAATTGATACTCCAAAAATAAAACCACCAACACCGTCTCCGCTGGGTCACAATTCTGAGCCATGGAAGGGCACCATTTCTGAAGAGATGAAATATGTCACACGGGGACTCTTCGCCTTTGCAGCGTGACCTTGCTCCTCACTCACAGGAGTCTTCTTCTAATTATTTCATTATAAATAAATCCTCCAATCTATTTCATTTCTGCTATTAAGCCATCTCTCTCTCTCTCTCTCTTTCTCTCTCTCTCTCTCTTTCTATATATATATTGCTTAATAGCAGAAAAGGTGGTGAGTAGTGAGTGGAAAAAAAAATATATATATATATATATATATAATATTTTAAAAAGCAGCTGAGGCAATTAAATTAATCACAGGGGATGACCACAAATATCTGTGATGTGCACATGTCCTCATTACTACGTTGAATCACTGAATAACTGCTTTTAGCTTCTTTCTCTCTCTCTTTTTAAAAAAATACATATTATTGATTTTTTTTTTTTTAACAGAGAGGAAGGGAG
Source organism: Nyctalus aviator (assembly GCA_036971965.1). Classification (NCBI taxonomy): domain Eukaryota; kingdom Metazoa; phylum Chordata; class Mammalia; order Chiroptera; family Vespertilionidae; genus Nyctalus; species Nyctalus aviator. The sequence goes on along the minus strand of CM072940.1, from coordinate 7,635,586 downwards.
AGGGATGGAGTTAGAAACATCGATGAGAGAGAAACATTGATAAGCTGCCTCCTGCACACCCCTTACTGGGGATGTGCCCGCAACCAAGGTACATGCCCTTGACCTGGATGGACCCTGGGACCCTTGAGCTCACAGGCCCTTGAGCTCTATCCACTCTGCCAAACCGGCTAGGGCTGGCTTCTTTCTCTTTGACTGTAGGAAAGATGCATAGGAAATTGTCTTCATACACAGACATGGTCCTCAAAGATATATATTGTTTGTTTTTGTTTCTATTTTTTATTTCCCATGAGCACATATATTCTGTTTTAACACTCAGACCTCTTCCTGGACCCCCATTTCCCGGAACTCCTGTCCTTGTCTTCCCGCAACTCTCCACAATCTCCTCCCCCCCCGCGCCCCCCCACCACCACACACACATATTTCTGGTTTTTCCTCTTTGAGCAACTCAGACAAGCTGGGCCAGGGAGTGATCTATGCCTGAGTGAGCCACATTTTCTGAGGATCTCTGATCTGGGTTTGCTGTTCTCCCTGGATATCTATTCAAGTTCTCCCTACATTACAACTTCCTGCAAACAAGCCTCCAATGTAATCCATCTCTAAAAATTTAATGGAGGAACGCAAGTAGTTTTCTTTGTCCTGACTTGAAGGGATACGAAACTCTCATGGCCACTTCTTCGCAAACTATCAAATTACTCTAGTCTTCTCTCTACTTCAAAAAAGAAAAGCTATTACTTCACACATACAGATGATGGAAAACCCACCAATGGTGTGATTTACTGTCGATTTCCTGGGCAATAGGGGTAGATCCGAATCCCTTTCTGTAGATACTGCAAATCCAGAGGTCCTGCTTTCAGAATAGATCCCAAATCCACTCACTGCTCACCACCTCGCCGGCTACAACCTGGCCTGATTTCTGCACTGGCCTCCTAACTAGCCTCCCTGATACACTCTGTGAGCTGGGACAGCAGCCCGAGAGTTCTTTGCTAAAACAAAGACATTATTTCTTGAAATGAGAGCATGTCAGTCCTTTGCAAAGAGACCTCCAATGAGTTCTCATCCAGAGTAAAAAAAAAAAAAAAAAAGTTCTACAAGCTCTCCCCAGTCCATCTCCCTTTACTTCCGGCTTACTTCCTGGTACCCTGTTTCCCCGAAAATAAGACAGTGTCTTATATTAATTTTTGCTCCCAAAGATGCGCTAGGTCTTATTTTCAGGGGATGTCTTATTTTTCCAGGAAGAAGAATACAGTAGACTTTTATTGTTAAATGAAAATAAAGGAAATTTATTACCTGTATACGGTACGGTAGTACAGTAGTTGTCAACACAAACCAGACAAACTGTGAATCCTACAGTGTCAAGAATTTACTCATTTATTCAATGACAATCATGCCATCATCTTCTGGAACATCATCATAACAATCCAATTCCTGAATTTACTGGTGAATTTCTTGTGACTCTATTTCTTTCAGAATCAGTGGACCAAATCTCTCATGTTTAGCCTAGGGGGGGTGGGCTTATTTTCTGGGGGATGCCTTATATTTCACTCAGAAGGAAACCTGTAAGTAGGTCTTATTTTCGGAGGATGTCTTATTTTCGGGGAAACACGGTAGAATGGCCTATGATCTCTGTTCTGACTACACTTCCATCTTCAGATATTCCAGGCACTTATTTCCCTCAAATCCTTGTATTTTCTATTTCCACTCATTGATGATGTTTCTACAGTCACTTGCTGGCTTATTCCTTCACATCCTCCAGATATGTTCTCAAACGTCACTTTATCGGAAGCACGCTAGCTACCCAATCTAAATTACAGTCCGCAATCCTTACTAACCCCCTCTCCTATACAATTATTCTCTTTATCCACACCTAATGTATTGCATATTTCATTTATTTTTCTTTTTTTATTGTTAGCCCCTTTCCCTGCCCGGAATATACACTCCACAAGAAGAGATTTTTCCTTTGCTTTTGCTGCGTTGTTCACTGCTGTTCCCTCATTTCCTGGAAGAGTAATAATAGCAACTTTTAGAAACTCACTAACTTTTCATCTAAATTAAGTAAAGTAGGGAAGTGGAGAAGATAGGGAATAAGTCAGTTGTAGGAAAGGGTAAAACACAAGAAACAATAAAATGAAAAGATGCTTCAAAGCTACCCCCAAGTCTTTCATTTATGCTGATCATTCCCTCTGTGTTGAGTTTTAAATCGCCTCTCCTTTTCCCCAGATCTCTGCCAGTTGTTTAAATTGCTTTAAATAGTAGTGATAAAGTTGCATACAATTAAGTCACCTAAAGCCTAAAGAAGGATGATAATAAAGGGTGGGTTTCTGTTTCCATTGCCAGGGGGTGAGCCAAAGCCCTACCAGAGTGTGAACTCACTCCTGACCCCACATCAGAGGGTCATCAATCAAGCTCTCAGCATGGAGATGGACGTACAGGAAATCATTCTGCGAGCAGTCCAAAACCTAGCCCGTGCCAGGACTCGATTGATGTCGTAAAGATCCTGAGAGTCATTTGTAAGTTGAAGTGGAATCTTGCCAACAGTTAGTTTCCTTTCTTTTTTTCCCCTTCACAACAACAAATCCTGAGATAGTGTCATCAATTTGGGCAAAGATTTGGGGAAAAGTGAGAGAGGTAATTTAGACATTCACACCGCCATCTGAAGAACACAGTAGTGCTAGCAATTAGGTGACCAGATTCAAGCAATAAGCTTTTAAAACAACAATATGTGGCAGTTAACAACAAACTCTGACATCCATTTAAAAAATGTTTTTATTGGTTATAGAGAGAAGGGAAGGGAATGGGAGAGAGAAAAACATTGAGAGTGAAAGATCACCAATTAGCTGCCTCCTACACACCCGCTACCAGGGATCTAGCCCACAATCTAGGCATGTGCCCTGACTGGGAACAGACCCAGTGACCTCTTGGTTCATGAGTCAACACTCAACCACTGAGCCACACCAGTCAGACTCTGGCATCCATTTTTTTAACGACTCTGTTTCTACTTCCCATTTTCACCATTTACTTGGATAAAGCTGACCTGATTTAAAAAAAAAAAAAAAAGTCCTTTCAATGCAGACCAAATTTTTCTGCATGGAGTATTCCATGCAAGTTAAACTATCTAAGACCAACATTATGCCATTTAGGCAATTTTCTTCAGATAGAGAACATTATATAATTACTAGAGGCCCGGTGCATGAAATCCATGCAAGAGTAGGCCTTCCTTCTCCTGGCTGCTGGCACCAGCTTCCCTCTGGCACCCGGGACCTGGGCTTCCCTCCAGCCACCAGCAAGCACCTGAGACCCAGGTTTCCCTCACAGCCCTGGCTTCGTCTGGAAAGTCATCCAGAAGGACACTGAGTCTAGTTAGCATATTATGCTTTTATTATTATAGATTAGACCAGGAGTTTGGGGTATAAGAGTTGTGGGAGTCCAGTCTGCCCGCTCCAGGCGGGTCGAAGTGCCTTATCAGTTAATGAGGTTGATCCTGCCTGGGCAGTGACGTCAGTAGGCAGACATAGGATCTGTTAAGCACTCAACAATACCCTATGCAGATCCTCAAGTGTTAAAGTCTATTTTAAAGCAACACTTCCCAAATGTGTCACAGGGTTTGCAATGCTCTGTGCTAACAGAGACAGACATGAAGGACCTTATTTGAACATTTAACCTAAAAAGACATCTCCACCCGCCCTCCCTCTCTCTTCCCTCTCCCCCGTGTTTGACACTGTCTGCATTAGGGATGATGAGGCAAGATTCTGGTGTGAGAATCCAACTCAACTATCTCCCTGAGTGCACCAGGCTCTCCTGGCTCTCTGACCTTGAGTGAGGTCCTGTGATATTTATCTTTCTCTGACTGACTTATTTCACTTCTAGGACTATATCCCAAGAAAACAGGAACACCAATCAGAAAGGACATATGCACCCCTATGTTCATAGCAGCACAATTCACCATAGCTGAGATTTGGAACTGCCTAAGTGCCCATCAGCAGATGAGTGGATCAGAAAACTGTGGTACATCTACACAATGGAATACTCTGCTGCTATAAAAAGGAAGGAATTCTTACCATTTGCAACGGCAGGGATAGAACTAGAGAGCATTATACTAAGCAAAATAAGCCAGAGAAAGCTAAATATCATATAATTTTTCTTTTATAAATGCTTTCCATTCTCAGGTGATCGCTCTAAAGTGATACATAAGCATCTCCTCCTTAAGGCTTTTATCTTTCACTGGAAATCCAGTAAAGCTGTCTCTTTTGGTTCTGCTTCTTCTTAGTTCTGGTTGTCAGTAACCAACTAACTTGGTTGCTTTTGTCGTTTTGTAATGTAAAAAATGCCCACCCTTTGTTATTTTAATATTTTGCCTTCAAGTGGAAATTGCAAATGCACAAAGGGATTCCCAGTTATTTAAGACTCAGAGGATGCATTTTTGTTGTGAACGCAGTGAACAAGAAAACACCTCACTTCCACCATGAAAGCAGCTTTCTTACCTGTCACCAGGCATTTGCATGGCCGGTTCTCAGGCAGAGCAAAATGCAAATGCCATGTTAACAGAGAGAGGAATCAAAGAGTGACATGGAGGACAAGCCCCAGCTACAACCTACATAGTGTGTCACAGGCGGCAACGAAACTCCTGCTGCTTTTTCTGTGAGGGGATTCCTTCCTGCCTTTTGTAACTTATCAGGCAGGACTTTTCTTGCTTCCCCGTGTAGTCTTCAATCAAAGGGATAGTGAAATCACTCTGTTTAAAGGCAAATCTATTTGAATCTTTTACGACAAATTTTCACAAAGCTATATGTGATTCAGTACAAGGGCAAGAATGTAAGAAGTAGAGACACAAGCAGAGAAAAACAATTAAGAGCAATTTTTGGAGCAACTATTATAAGTAAAACAAGGGCACATTTCTTGATGAAATTGATCAGCTTATAATTGCATATAAAAATCTATAAATTCCAAGACTTCTCCTTCTCCCAAAGCCCATATATATAAGGAAAATATTGAGGTGGGGAAAATGAAATAAAACACTATGAATACCAGTTAAGTCTTAGATAAATGAAGACTACTGTTTAGCTTATGTTTCATAACTCAGCTGTTACATACAACTTAGAGAAATGGCAAATCACTCTTTAATGGAAGTGAGAGATTAGTCCTTGTCTGATAAAAGAGTTAGTCCAGGTTAAGCCAGCATACTTCTACCAACAGATAACTCGTCACAGCAAACCACGTAGAGGGCATTTCTTCAAGGGTTACATTTACTAAACAGGACTTTTCTAATTAGCATGAAACAATTTAAATCCTGGATCTAATATTTCATCAGGAGAAAATTCTTAATCAGATAGTAACTTCTTAACCTGCTTCCTCGGCTCCATTTATAAACTCTCCATTAATTTCATGCTGAAAAGATTTATAGCTAATGGAACAGAAAGTAAATGCACACCTTAAATAATTGCCCTATTTTCTTCAATGCAAATACTAGTCTCAGCCTAATGAGCAAAGGATGATGTTTCTAAATGCACTAAAATATTGCCTCTAACACATTTTTATTTACAGAGAACAGTTTTTTTTTTAATATATATATCTTCCTCCCATCAGTCCCATTGGAAATCATTTCATTTTTATTTTCAAATATAGCCAAGCATTTCCACCTAACGCTCAGGTATCAGGTGGACAAAATAACAGTGACTTACATTTACATCTTATTTCTCAACTGTCAGTACATTTACTAGCTGTCAGTAAAAGAGAGGGAAAAAAAATTTGACTGTCAGTTTTAGAAAAGAGTGAGACAGAGAAAGTATACCAGTAAATGTGGAGAAAATAATTAATATATTTTTATCAACTTTCACATGAGTGTTTCTTCTGTGTGAAATGCAAACTATATAATTTGAATTGTTTGATGTCTTAAAGTCTCAGATTCTAGAAAAGATGGAAATGCATGAGTAGAACGGATTTGCTTTGAAATCACTACTTCCAAGGAAGAAGGAGAACACAGCTCTCCTTCACCCAGTTAAATACAGGATTCCAGACCTTTGCAGTGCTATTTGTATAGAACTTAGGCTCAGGTTATAAGATCTCTATGTTCTTTAAATTCCCCAGCCAGAATCTTAATGAATTTAACATAACTGAAAAGTTGGGAATTTAGTACAAGATTGAATTCACACAATAACTGCATCTCTTCCTGAACATAAAACCCCATGTCTTAATTATTTTCCGATCTAAATATTCATAAAGAACAACAGTTTGTTTGTTTGTAAAGTATGTTTTTATTGATTTCAGAGAGAGAAAGGGAGAGAGAGATAGAAACATCAATGATGAGAGAGAATCATCGATTGGCTGCCCCCTGCACACCCTTATGGGGGATTAAGCCCGAAACCTGGGCATGTACCCTGACTGGGAATCAAACTATAACTTCCTAGTTAATGGAGCGATGCTCAACCACTGAGCAACACTGGCTGGGCAGCAACAGTGGGATTTTTTGTTTTGTTTTGTTTTGTTTTTTACAGTGTACTGGGTTATATGTATGTTATCGTTCAATGAAAACATTTCAGAATGTTTTTAAAACCATATTCATTTTAAAGGGGTAAATATTCCTGAAATGGACAATTCTACCTCCAGGTTCAAGAACAAAAGGGACCTCAATGCTGACAGAAGATAAACAAACAGCGATAAGGCGAGTAGATGTGGACATACTTTCTCGCTACTCACAATTACACACCCCGTGTTGAATACTAAGTTTTTAGAGATATAAGAATTCTTCCCTCACTTGAGCAATTTCCCGCTATAGTGTTGCAACTGCTCATCAAGGAAACACTTTAAATTAGTCACCACTGATTGGATTTGGTGAAATTAAAGCTGGAATGCATGCAAGTTATTTTTCTTAAAACAATAAAATGGAGCCATTACAGCACTCTGTCCAGAGGTAACAAGTGGACTGGCAAAAACATGAGCTGAGGATATATTTAAATACGGATTTACACACACCGTATTAGGGAAGGTAAAAACAGAATATGAAATAAACATTAGGCATCAACTCAGAGCTCACTGTCAAGTGCACGCCCTAGCTTCTCGCCACCGAGTTCAGCTGAAGGTAACTATCTGTCAAATGTAATCTGTGCGAGTGAATATGCTTAAGCTGGGGCTATGAATCAACCAAAATTGCATTGGTCTTATTGACATTCAATTGCAAGAAGTTGCAGCTTGCCCGGCCCACTAGACAGCCTGACAACACCAAGAGTGCTTCCAGTGACAGAAGCTTTAAATATAGATGCAACTATCATCAAAACACACATGGACCTGGACTTGATGATCCTTCATAGCATCCTTTGAAATTGGTCAGTCAGTCATTGCCTGGTCGTGGATGCCCTGAGATCGCATCTCTCTTTCCTCCCAACATCTGCCAGCGTGCTCAGTTAACAAGCCATTATTAATCTTTTTTTTTTTTTTTTTTTTTACAAAAATGAATATGGGTTTGATTGGCAGGTGGAGTCCTCCAGGATTAGTGTGTTTCTGTGGCATTGTGCTCCACCCCACTTCCTCACTTAGCAGATCTGCCTTTAATCTCTTCTACCATTTGAGACTTGCCCCAATACATCTTAATAAATAATAGCCAGGCAAGCATGGAGAAATCCGGAGGGTCAATGTGAGACAATGCCTTGCGGGTATTTTCTGACATGTGGTGAGTCTGCCTAAGCACTGCATTAGACCAACAAGAGGACTAGGTGAGGGAGGTTAAGTGAATACTGAGCGTTGTCTTCCCTTTGGCGCTGTGACCTCTGGGGCAGATTCTGCTGGTGCCTATAGGCTCTGGTTCTTGGTCTTAATCCTGTATTGAACAACAACCCCAGTCATTCCCTCCTGTCGGTGCCCATCTTCCGCCAGGAAAAATGTGTTGGCTTCCAAACTGCTTGCGACACTGCTCACTTCTGTTAAATATCCCCAACCTCCCTGTGACTCAGTAGTCTCAGCAGTACCCTTCTGCACAGGGAACTCCAATAATAGATGGAACACCCGGACTCATTAGAAAACCCACTGACACTGATACGTTAATTTTTAAATGTTACCTAAGTACTTCCTTGTCTGCTTAAGAGCTGCAACCCAAGAGATAGTTAAAGATAAGTCTTTACAGAAAATAAAGACAAGTACAAAGCTTTTTACTTTATATATAAAAAAATAACAATAAAGCCAAAACTGGTTTGGCTCAGTGAATAGAGCACCTGCCTGTGGACTGAAAGGTTCCAGGTTCAATTCAGGTCAAGGGCATGTACCTTGGTTGCTGGCACAGCCCCATTGGGGGCATGTAAGAGGCAGCTGATCAATGATTCTAGCTCTCCATCCCTCTCACTTTCTCTCTGTAAAAAATCAATAAAATATATATTTTTTAAAATAACAATAAAGAAAACCAATCCAGAATTCTCATGCTAGCTCCTTCTTTAACAACCTTCATCTTCTCGCAGGGAATCTCCAGTACTTCCCTCAAGACTGACCTTGACCTATGAAGCTATGGGAAATAAATAGCTTAACTTGGAAAAGGGGAGTGTGGTAGACAGAATTACATATGCATTAAGGAGGCTCAGTCGGGGTTTGTTGTCCCTATTTTCCTCTTTTCTATATATTCTAAAATTTTGGTTCTATAATGTCTGTGATTTTTTTTTTAATCTTTACTTTTATTCAAAAAGTATTTCCTTCAAATCTGTACCCAACATACACCCTGGTTTCTTTTCTTCCAGACAGATTCTTGCAGACAGGGGCTCTGCCTTCACTCTCTCTCTTCAGTGCCCTCCAGACCTCATAAAAAGTGCTGCGGGCACAGTAGGTGTCTGTGGTCTTTTCTACTCACAAAGGCCAAATGCCTTAGGCAAGAGGATGTGACTTGTTTACTAGGGAACTGGCCACCAGTGGACCTGAGCGAGTCCTCTACTATTTGGTGGCAGCTCATGTCACCAAAGAACATTGAACTAAAAAGAGGCTTCTGCATATGGTGAAAAATAAATTTCCTTAACAGCCTTATTTACCTCCTTTTTAAAAAGTATTAATTTCCAGCAAATATTTAAATTGAAAATGTAATTTTAAAAAATTCCCAAAATACTAAAAGAATACATTAAAAAAACACACAAAATGATAAGAATTAAATGAGACAACATGTATTTAAGTAAGACAACATGTATTCTAGGGCTGGGATTCAGAACACACTGAATAACATTCAACATCTTAAGGTTTAGCTTTTCCAGGGTTTTAAGTCACTAGTCACATGGCTTTCCACTTCTGAAGTTAAAAAAAAATCTTACAATTTTTTGTGTTTTTGTGTGTTTTTTATGTAGTAAGTGGCAATCAGAAATATTCATGGGACAAAACTAATTTTTATAACTTTGCAAATTAAAAAGCACCACACAGGTCTGATTCTGACCCTGATGAAGTAAGTCCACACCAGTCTCTCTCTCCCCCCTTCCTCTCCCTCCCTCCCTCCCCCCGCTAATTACAACTAAAAAATCTGGACAAAATATAAAAGGCAGTACCTAAGGATTCTGAAAAATGACCCAAAGCAAATCCACTGTGGAGGAGAGTCAAGACTTGGAGAATTGAAAACATCTGTTTGGATCAGTGGACAGAGCACTGGCCTGCAGACTGAAGGGTCACAGGTTCAATTCCAGTCAAGGGCATATACTTTGGTTGTAGGCTCCATCCTCCTGGGTCCCATGCAGGTGGCAACTAATAAGTGTCTCTCTCACATCAATGTTTCTCTCTCTGTCTCTCCCTCTGCTTTCTACTCTCTCTAAATTTCAATGGAAAAGTATCCTTGAATGAGGATTAACAAAAAGGAAAAGAAGACAAGCTATCGACTGGGAGAATATTTTCAATAGAAAGATATGTCATGGGACTTAAGGAAACAGGAGGCCCTACAAAACTCAGTCAGAGTGCAAGGAAACCTTGAATCAAACTCTGCCTGCAGAGGACACATTCTGATTTTGTTATGTGGCTCAATAAGCAAATCTAACACATTTTCATTCATGCTAAGTCCAGATTTCCGCGTGCATCTTCTATGTTTGATATAGTATCTAAAATGCGTTGCTATTAGGATAAGTGACATCACTATACTTAAAAATTAAGCCAGCTATCATGAATGCTCAGTTACACTGGCGTTCATGATTTAGCCCGGGATATCCGATAGGTTGCAACAAAAATGAACAAGGGTTCCTAATTACAAATGCTAATTTGGATAAGCTCTCGCTAATTAATAGAAGAATTTATCCCTGGTATTTATTTTAAACATGATCAAGCATTGCTTATTATTTTAATCACTACATGAGCCAGTTACACATGGCGCAAATGAACGGCAAGCTACATATGGTGACAGGAGGAACGCCTGCAAACAGAGACAACTACATAACTGCCTTTGCATCCTAAGGACTAGCTTCACCCGTTCACACGTTAGGTGTACGCCAAGGCCATCGTGCTTGTGACGTGGAAGGAGACACGTCTCAAGGGTTCACAAGCATCTTTTCAGTCACCAAGTGGCTTCAGGAAGCTATACCTGCTAAGCTGAACAGAATCGACGTGTAAGAGTACAAATGGTGCGACCTCCCCTCGCTCGAGTCTGTGTTTCCTTTGAAACATCAACCATTTTTTCTTTCCCCTGAAGTGTTCATGGCCCTGTGTGTTAGCTAAAATATCGACATGCTGATGCCAAGTTCAATGCTGCCCTTGCATCAAGTCTGTATTCATAATTGAGAATGAATCCTCTACTTGCCCCACCCCCCCTGAAAGGCAAGGCTCCCTACCAATTGCAGTGCTGACCATAACCTCAGACAGCAGAGGACACACCTTGCTGGCCCAGGTAGTTATTCTGCAGGGAACCACTGAGCCACACCGGCCGGGTGGAAGATGCTATCTCTCAAAGAGCACTGGTGGCCATGTTAGCATGTTTTCAATGGAACTTACAGAGCTTGCAGAGCTGCTTAGGAATTAAAATCCAAGGACTTGTTGGTGGGAGAAAGGGGGAGACTGAGAGCAAAGGACTTGGTAAATCTTGGTGACCCAGGTTGATGGCACTTTAGTATTTTTTTTTTTTCAGTTACAGGTCAGCTGGAATTGTGCACAAAAACTCGAGACTAGATTTAAGCAGATGACTTAACCTCCCAGAGGCTCATTGTTGTCATCTCTGTAATGGAGCAAATATACGCCGATGTCACATAACTATCATTAACATTTGAAAAATTAAGCATTACGATGTTTAATACAGTGCATCTAATCAGTGCTCTATAATGGCAGCTGTTACTAACATCATTATTTTTTAACTGATTATTGTGAAAAGCTTTGTGAAAGTCTACTGATCTTTACTTATTGTGCATGATTAAAGCTATTCAACTGACTTGGGTCGTATAAAGCTGGCTGGGTACAAACAAATTAACAATATTTTACAAATACAGACACATATACATCGTTACAGTTAAAAGCAATGAAGAGTATTAATGCGATGATAGGGATTGAATTTTTCACGGAGTGGGGGCTGACGCAGTGTTCTCATGGAAATCTCAAGACATAGCGCTCACTGAAGGCTGCACAGACGTTTTATGATCCCCCAATCAATAGAGACATGGAAATACCTATACCAAGTGTGCACCTGGGCATATACTGCAGAGATTAATTGAGAGACTTGGTTTATCTATTCTAACAAATGTTGGTTAAATTGCATTTTCTTTTTCTCCAGAACTATCAATAGTTTTCCTTTTTTTTCAGATTGAATACATAAATCAAAAGAACATATTTTATGAACAAACTACGATTATGAAACTCCTGCACTATTGATCCTCAAAACTTCATTTACCCATACATTTCTGCCTTCTTTGTATCAGATTAGAACTGCTCTTTTTGTTAAGTTACTGAAGTTAGAATCATCTGTAGCTCTTGAATTGGCAGTGTATCAAGGAGCCTTCAGAATAGCATAGGAAATGTGAACAAACCAACTTCTAAAATTTCAGGATCTATCAGTTTCTAATTTTAATAACGGTTTAGCTATATTTCAGCATAATTACAATAAGGTTACCATACTGATGCTCCTTTGATGCTATGTATCCTATAAATATCTAAGTGTGGAACTGCTTAGGGAAAAGCAGTATTTTCATAGGACACTCTGAGGTTTTACTTTTAAATGATATGCAGTTAAATGTAAAATGCTTCAAAGCTGAGTTTTCTTTTTCAACCAACACACAACAAACTGCTCAAGTATCACCTCTTATGTATTTCAAGCCATTTTTTTAAAAAAAGAAAATCAAAACAGATCTCTTTAATACGGACAGCATATACTGATGTAATACAAAAACTGGGCTTAAAAAATACCAGCCAATGCAATCAGTGTTCCCTGTTTGATAATAAAAAGAATGAATTGATTTTTTTCCCCCAGTTTTCAGACAAAAAATATGACATAACAAATTTCAGCTTGATATAATTTGAAATAGCCAATATATTAAAGCCCAAAGTGAAATTTAAATTGGCAATCGCGTCAGATTCAAGTCTCAGAATGAATATTAATTTAAAAACTAATCATATTTCAACAGGTGGAGTCTTTGCAATGCTGTTAGATCCATTACTGTAACCTCAGCATTTTTGTTTAGGAAATTAGACTTTCAATGCTCAGACTCTCTGGCTCTCCCTGACACCTTTTTTATTTTTTTAATTTATTTTTTGTCAAGGGATCTAATTAGTTTTAAAAAATCATTTATTTTTCCCAAATTTGGAAAATTAGAATTCTGATTTTGCTGATAGAAAGCTGATATGGAGTGCACTGTCTGAGGTAAGGTATATGGTCAAATCTGTCCATTAATTTCATGTCACCAAGTGTCTGTAAGTTAAATTCAGGTTTCTGAGCCAATTCCATGTGTAAAGATGTGTTTTCTTTCACACACACACACACACACACACAGGCACCCACACCCCATATAAATTGATTGATTTGTGGACACATTGGAGCATAAGTAAAAATATGCACACACACATTAATTACAGACTTGCAATTCGCAATTTGACTAAACCAGACTACCAATTATGTAGCCCAGGCCTAGCGATGGTGAAAGTCTCTAATCCCCAAATCAAACAGGATGTGCATACGCTACATAATAATGCAACTGTAAGTTACATTTCATATGAAAATATCTTCTTTGCAGTCCTACGGTGAAACGATTACAAGCTGCCTTTGCCCATAATCTCGGCCATAAAATCTACTCCAAACAATGTTTCTGTGTAAATACCAGACAGCCTGGGAAAGCAGAAAACGGCACAGCCTGGTGCGGGCTGCGTGCGGAGCGCGCTGTCACTTACATCCAGACACCCTGCCCAGCAGCTCTCCATGCTCCCCTAAACTGTGCCTCTCGCCCCACAGTCCGCTTGTGCCTTTATGTAAGAGTTAAAGAGGCCTCGATTAGTCCTTCCAGTCCAATCCTCTTACTACAAAGCACAGAAACCGAGTCAAGAGAATTTCTTACAGCTATACAGTATGGGGAAAGGACTCGGGTTTCCCTGCTCCTAATCTTGTGTCCTTTCCACTCAGTTTATAACATTACGAGAGGCCCGGTGCACAAAATTCGTGAGAGGGGGTGGTGGTGTCCCTGAGCCCAGCCTGCACTCTCTCAAATCTGGGACCCATCGAGGGATGTCTGATTGCCAGTTTAGGTCCGATCCCACCAGGTGAATTGGGCCTAAACAAGCAGTCAGACATCTTTTCACAATCCAGGATTGCTGTCTCCTAACCACTCACCTGCCTGCCTGATTGCCCCTATCCACTTCTGCCTGCCAGCCCAATCACCTCCTAACCACTTCCCTGCCAGCCTGATTGACACCTAACTGCTCCCCTGCTGGCCCGATTGCCCCTAACTCCCCTCCTCTGCTGGTCCAGTCGCTCCTAACTGCCCTCCCTTGCCAGCCTAGTTGGCCCTAAAAGCCCTTCCTCGCTGGCCTCGTCATCCCTAACTGCTTTCCCCTGCTGGTCTGGTTCCCCAAACTGCCCTCCCCTGCTGACCTGATCACCCACAACTGCCCTCTCCTGCCAGCCATCTTGTGGTAGCCATCTTGTGTCCACATGGGGGCAGCCATCTTTGACCACACGGGGGGTGGCCAGCTTGTGTGTTTGGGGTGGCCAAAATTTGGTCAATTTGCATATTGTTTTTATTGGATAGGATAGGAATGAGCACATTCCTTATTCAATGTCTATAAAATTGATTACTATACATTTCATAGTATCTTCAAAATATTCAGACTTGTGTCCACTACAAAAATCCCATGCAGATCTCCCATTAAGAATAAATAATGGTGGTCTCACTTTTATGCGAATGAATCAAGATTCTCATAATTCCCCTGAATTTGTCCATAATTCCCCTGAATCTGTCCATACGTGACCAATCTGCATGGTTTTCCTTATGGTCCATGGCTGTTTAGTTGTATAGTTTTAACATAAAATGTGGAATGGGGGGAAAAACACATGTAAAAATAAATAGAAGTGTAGCAATTAGAAAGGACAAGTTTTCTCTCGGTAGTCAGGCAGTTAAGAAATAAAGTGGACTCATTAAATCACAAGTGCTTTAACCTTTCCTTGAAAGCAGGGTAAGATTTAAAGATTTATGAAGAAGTTTTGCCTAAACTAGGAAAGGACTCGTAGTTGACATGTATTGAGAAGACAACGCTGATCTCAAGAGGCACTCTAAGAGCCTCTTACTCCCAGCAGATTAAGAGGTCCTGGTCCCCCCTTCCCATTTAAGATGGCTTTTAATCAGCGAACACTGCCAACGCATGGCACAGGCTCGCAGACAAGGCAACATTTTAACAGCAAGTGAAAAGAATTTTTTTTTTCATCGTTAATACCAACATATGAAAACATATTGATTTGACATCTTCTGCAGATCCCCCTTCTTTGGGAGTTTCTATTTGCACATTTTTCACACTATAGCCCATTCCTGTGGTACTAGTCAGTGGCTAGAATGGACCATTTATAGATATAGGAGAGATTAGGCCCCTCTCTGCAAACTACTGAATAGTGAGAGGTAAGCTCCGACCAGCTGAACCCATCTGCTCTACAGTCGTAACCTGGGATTAGGCATGACCACCTCTTTAAAGGTCCTTTCAATGCTGGTGGCCTAAAAACATGGCTCCCTGACAATTGCATGTGCTAAACTCACATCCTAACTAAAAGCTGGGTAGATAGGCGTAACATGCTGATTGGATATCACTTCGCCAATAGCTTCCTATAGAAATCAGCCATTGTTGCTTCTCTGTATTGCTATTTTAAACGTTCTTCCCAAGGCTTTTCACACACAGCTATGCAAATACATGACATGATTTCATTTACAACCAGGCACAACCAAGGTATGGACAAAGTGTACGTATATCACCAAGAACAATTTCTATGCTGAAACAAACTCTAAAATCCAGACCACAAACCTCAAGGACCTAAGGAAGTCCACTGCTTCTGGGTGGGATTAAAACGTGAGCAATCAAATGTTTTTCTTATTTTTATTTATTTTTTATTTTTTGCTTTTTAAAAAATATATTTTATTGATTTTTTTACAGAGAGGAAGAGAGAGGGACAGAGAGTTAGAAACATCGATGAGAGAGAATCATCGATCAGCTGCCTCTTGCATACTCCCTCCTGGGGATGTGCCCGCAACCAAGGTACATGCCCTTGACTGGAATCGAACCTGGGACCCTTCAGTCTGTAGACCAACACTCTATCCACTGAGCCAAACTGGTTTAGGCTATTCTTATTTTAAAAATGGGGATATAAATACCCCCTGGTGCAAATAGGGCTCACAAGGACCACAGTCCGGATGCCCGGATGGGAACATATGCTGAGAACTGCACACACGGTACCTCTGGCATGAGAGGCAAGGCTGACTCTTAGCCGCACGGGCCATGCCAGTGCCCTGCCGACAGGAAAGGATAAACCCTGTCTTTTCCGGGAACCATAAACTAACAGACATCTCACAGTTATCTCAGCCTTTAGCAGCTTCTAAGGTTAATACAAACTGTGGCTGACAACTAAAGTAATCATATAACACCTTCCGAGTGTCTGATGTGTCAAGTTCATTAGTCCTGAGGTCAGCATTTTAATGCAACAGCCAAATTTTATTCCCATCATCAGATGCTATCTGCAAAAGGCAGCTGCGAAAGCCAGGCAGGGCTTTCCACACTGCTGCGGCCAGTAACCTTACTTCTAGACACACACACACACACACACACACAAAGTCCTCACGCATTTTTGAACAAGAGAAAATACACTAACCAAAGGCAACAAAAATTTCACGAGGGTATTATTACTCCGGCTAGCACTGTCCTAAGCTTCTGTGGGAGTTTTCGCAGCAGTTTTGAGGGGACAATGCTGGTACATCAAGAGATGCATCATTAGGTCATTTAAATACCGATTCTCTGGGGTCATCATTTGCACATGCTTGAAAGCTAAAAGGAACCCGCTTCGGATCCTGTGGGAAGATACCATTGAAAGGAGAGAAAGGAAGACAGACTGGGATGTTTAACCAAATGTTAAATATGTTTTATTTTACTCACCTGCACACTCAGATGGATCCAGGTCTTCACAAGAATTCTCCCCAGTGTCGTTACTTTTATTGGAGGCTGCAAACCGTTTACTGTGCGGTAGTAAAACGTGGTTTCTTCCTCCGACACTGTAAGTTTGAACACGATCTGCCCATGCGCCGTCTTCTCTATCACACACCTTGGGAAGCAAGGGGGGAGAGAAAAGGTCAGCGTCCAGCCAAAAGACAGGCCAACGCATCGCACGTTTTCGGAGCAAGCTTTATTCCCATGGAGAAGCCCTTTCATTTCAATTTAAAAAGTAGAGTTTTTATTGATAATATATCCCCCAGAACTTTATTAGACATTCATGGGGCAAACGGAAGGGACTGCATCGGCATGCACAAACCAACACTCAGCTGCTGGGTTCATTAGTTCCTCTGCTCCTTCTTTTATAAGCAGCAGCAGCACAATCATATCCTGGGTATTGAGTCACCAGTGCACATCTTTTCTTTTTCTTAATGTAAAAAAAAATTTACTATCCATAGAGGGCTCTGAATAGCTCTATTTATTTTTAATATATTTTCATTAATTTCAGAGAGGAAGGAAAGAGAGAGAAAGAAACATCAACGATGAGAGAGAATCATTGATTGGCTGCCTCCTACATGCTCCCTACTGGGGATCAAGCCCGCATCCCGGGCATCCGGGCATGTGCCCTGACTGGGAATCAAACTGTGACCTCCTAGTTCGCAGATTTATGCCGGGCTAAACAGCTCTGTTTAATTCCCAAGGTGAAATGAAGAGCTGCCCACTAAGAATGATTGCTAAAGATGTTTTAAAACTTTCCTTAAATAGCACCTTTTTAACAACGTATTCCTTCTCACTTGCATTTATTATTTCCTGGAGTTTAGACTAAACTCTAAGGTTAGAGAACACTTAATAGTCAGGATTTTACTGCCATTATTTTATAACTCGAGGCCTGGTGCACGAAATTCGTGCACTCGGAAGGGGGTGGGCCCTCAGCCTGCCCTGTGCCCTCTTGCAATCTGGGAGCCCTGGGGGATGTTTGAGGCTGTCCGCAGGCCTATGCTATAAGTCAGACGTCCTTAGTATTGCTGCAGAGGTGAGACAGGCTGCTGTGGAGGCTTAAGAGGCTCCCTCTACCGCCACTGCGCTTGCCAGCCATGAGTCCAGCTTCTGGCTGAGTGGTGCTCCCCCTGAGAGGGTGCACTGACCACCAGGGGGCAGCTCCTGCACTGAGTGTCTGCCCTCTGGTGGTCGGTGCACGTCATAGAGACAGTTCTTTCAGATGTGGGATGGAAAACCACTCTCCAACATACCCTAAGGGGTCCCAGATTAGGAGAGGGCACAGGCTAGGCCGAGGAACCCCACCAGTGCAAGATCAGGGCCAGGGAGGTACGTGGGAGGTTGGCCAGCTGGGGAGGGATTGCGGGAGGGTTCCAAGGTGTGTCTGGCCCATCTCACTCAGTCCCAATCTGCTGGACCCCAACAGCAAGCTAATCTACCTGTCAGACCATCTGCCCTCTGGTGGCCAGTGCAGGTCACAGGGAGCAGTTGAGTGACCTTAGGGTATCAATAGCATATTATGCTTTGATTGCTTCAATGGCCAATTGGATGACTGGACACTTAGCATATTAGGTTTTTATTATTTAGGATATTTTTTAAAATATATTTTATTGATTTTTTACAGAGAGGAAGGGAGAGGAATAGTTAGAAACATTGATGAGAGAGAAACAGATCAGCTACCTCTTGCACAACCCCCACTGGGGATGTGCCCGCAACCAAGGTCATGCCCTTGACCAGAATTGAACCTGAGACCTTTCAGTGTGCAGGCCGACGCTCTATCCACTGAGCCAAACCATTTTGGCTATATAGGATATTTTTTTACATATATTTGGTGGTAAAGTTAAGAGAGTAAGTACATATTTTGGGCAAGTAGATTAAGTTGATATAAATGTTTTACATAAAATAGAAATAAGGTTTTATAGAAATTCTACTATGATTTGTTTAACCCTTCACTGGGTGGTTATTTCTAAGTCACTGGAAATGAAAGAGCCTCTTTTTAGTTCATGATTCCGAGTCATGGGGGGGGAAAGTGCCTCTATTCCTTTTTCTTGAGTTTCAATCTACAAGTTAGCATTTGACCATTACTCAAGGATTCACTTACCAAATGCAGGCTTATTTCCCCAAGCTTACTGAAAATGCATTTCTTAATATGTTATTATCTTCCTTGCTATTTTGTTTGCTTGTAAACATACTAGCTTTAGTAGATAATGAATGTGAGAGGAAGGCAGGTAGCAAAATATTTAGGAACTGGATTTATTCCGCTCCTGGATAAACAATAATTGGATAATCCGAGTTTTGTTTGTTTTACTTATCTAGTGCAAACACTCCGAAATTTCCCCAATTCCCATCGGTATTTTCATGTTGAGAATGGAAATGACCTTGATGGGTAGAACTCCCAAAACTGTAAGCCATGTGCTATGGCCTCTATAAATACTTCCCTGTCTTATTTATACAAAAGTGATGCCAGTACGAGATGGGTTTGGTACAGATGTGTCCTTTGGAAAAAATTACTTTGTCCTATTCATACTTGTCAAGAGATCATTTTTAAATATGGTACCCTAGTTACGTAAATTGAGTGGGCTGGACTTACTGACATTTCAAACAGTAAGAAATCAGGGGTAACATATAAATTGAGATGATGGTTTGTGATGAATTTCACTCCTCATTTTTTTTTTTTTTAATGAAAATATGCCAACTCTCAGTTGGCAAATTAAAACTGAACGCCCACGACATCTAAATCCTATTTGTTTAGGAGGTTGTAAGACGTATCTGGGTTGTTTCCCAAGTTTTTAGATATTTGGCCAACAGTCTCACACAATAAAAACGTCACCTGTGGCAGAGACAAAGGCCCTCCTGGAAGACAAAAGATAAGAAAACAGGCCTTCAGACTGTCCTACTTATTCCGATTTCCAGACTGGCTCAGACACTTAGGAAAACACATTAGAGTTTCAGTTTTAGAGACCATGACAGAATGAAAAACATGTGATCATATGAACTGGTAAGACATGAGGTTAAGAAAGCCCCACTCCAAACTCACTGAAGGTGTCTCTACTGGGACCCATGATAGAAAAGCTTTTGAGAATCTTTATTTATTTATTTATTTATAAATATATTTTATTGACTTTACACAGAGAGGAATTGAGAGGGACAGAGAGTTAGAAACGTCGATGAGAGAGAAAAACATTGACCAGCTGCCTCTTGCACACCCCCCACTGGGGATGTGTCCACAACCAAGGTACATGCCCTTGACCGGAATCGAACCTGGGACCCTTCAGTCCGCAGGCCGACGCTCTATCCACTGAGCCAAACCAGTACCGGCGCTTTTGAGAATCTTTCATGCTTCCCTACATACTTCCTAAGAGATGAAAACTCCACAAGGGAAAAGCCCAAAAGTGGTGCCTTTTCCAGGGATGGAGGATCATTCTCATTCATTTATTCAACTCAGAACACCGGGCATTTCCCATGAGTCAAAGGGACTTCTCTTGTCGGGAAAGCAAAGGTACCTGAAACACACACAGTTGCCTGAGACACTAAGCCCTCAGAGAGTGACCTGCCTAGCGACAAGTTCATACTCCAACAGGAGCAGATTCTTTATACAAACTTCCACAAAACTTTGAAAATATCAAATTCTTTGTGCTACCGGCCCCCATGTCCTAAAACTCACGGAGCCTGAGTTTGCTCTGACGGCTAAGACGAAGGTGGAGCCAAATGAACCACCAGGAAACCCAGGAGACGGGCGTGTAAACATGACTGCCTACACATGAACCATTTTATTTTACTTTATTTTTTAAAAAATATATTTTATTGATTTTACACAGAGAGGAAGGGAGAGAAATAGAGAGTTAGAAACATCGATGAGAGAGAGTCATCAATCAGCTGCCTCTTGCACACCCCCTACTGGGGATGTGCCTGCAACCAAGGTACATGCCCTTGACCGGAATCGAACCCGGGACCTTTCAGTCCCCAAGCCGACGCTCTATCCATTGAGCCAAACCGGTTTCGGCCACATGAACCATTTTAGCATCGTCTTTTCGGAGGGCTCACTTCGTCACAGAAAGGAGACAGCGCTTGTTAAATGTAGGGGGACAGGTTTCCTCTGGAGTAGGAAAGACTGCCAGAGGAGTTGAGCTACAAAGGCGTGCGTTTCACCGCGCGAGCCTGCCTTTCGGGTCTGGAATTCCAGTTGTGAGCATCTCGGCTACAACTGACTTTTCAGGCTTCCAGGAAAGCGTACACTCACCCGGCTACTTACATTACACCTTCCCGCTCCGGTTTCAGCCACACGGCCAACGTGAAGGATGCGGCCAGCCTCGGAGAAGGAGAAGGAGGAGGAGAAGAAACGCAGCGCGTGTGATTTCCCAACAGAAAACTCGTGGAATTGTGAGGGGATTCGGGGCGCAGATCCTGGGTGTCTGCAGCCACGCAGCCCCCCAGGCCTGCGGAGAGGAGGGCCGTGTAGGCGGGGGGTGCGGATCTGTGGGGGCAATCCTGAACGCAGAGCCTCTGGGTGCAGGCCTGGAGACCCTCGGCGACCGCAGGGCTATGGCAAAACGTGCTGCGGCCCGGGAGTCCGCACATGGCGTCGGTTGGCACGAGGGACACGGTCTTGAAGGCTCCCACGTTCTGCAGCCTCGGGAAGAGGCCCTGCGAGTCAGCCCAGGAGATGAGCGCAACACAGGCCAAGATCAGGGTCTCCGTGATGCTCACCAAGAGGCCCCGGCTCAGGGAGAGAGCCTGGCCGTTCATGGTTACAGAAAAGCATCCTCCTCCCGACACAGCATCCTGCATAAGTCACGAGGCCAATGTGTCAAGGAGCCTGGAGATCCTGATCCTGCATTTCCAGGCAAGTGCAGAGGCGGTTTCACAGGGAGGCAACACCACGGACGTCCTGGGCCAAGGGCGAGGCATGAGGAGCAGCTGGCGTCTGGGGACCAGAAGCAGAGTGTCAGGTGACAGCGTTGCATCATTAGAACTTCGGCTCTTCCTGAGAAAGGGGACCTGGAGCCCGTGACCAGAACCACCACCGAGCTTTCTAAACAAACGAACACCGGGAAAGACTTGCTTTTGGCAAATACTCATTCTTTGGGCCAATACTTCATTCTGCAGAGCACACCAGGCGCTCTCGAGTTCATAGGGCAACCAGACTTACATACATGTACCTAGGCATCTATCTGTAGTAATGTGTTCACCAAAGTCAGCCCCGATTGTTCCTCTCCCCCACACGACTCAGCACTACCTGCTTCACCCGGTAAAGGACCGGATGGGTTTGCTGTGTAACCAGAGCTGACGTGCTCACGTCGGAATGAGGCCTGCAAAGCGCTGTGGGCCTTTCCCCCTGAGCCCAGCATATGCAGCAACTTTAAGCTCACAGCAAAGCAGCTTAGCGGCCCAACGCCTGCCATCTGTCTGTCCTGGGCCTCAGCATTTAGCAAACGTTTACGCTCCCGTTTCCTCCGCTGACTGCGTATGGGCAGGTTAAATATGGACCCCCTAATACCGTGTAAGTAATTGTATTGACAAATAAGCCCAGTTACCATTTCTTTATTGCATTTCAACTGGTCCCCTCGGTGTGACAAATGGCTCTTCGCAGGACCCCGGTCCCTTGTTGCCTGGCAACACCGCAGTGACCCTGGTTACTTCTAGCAAATAGGCTGCCACAGCAGAAGGGCTGCCAGGAAGCCTCGGCTGCCCACGTACATGGGACCCTGCACAGCAAACACGGGGTTACCTGAAACAGCACCGTCAGCTGGGAGGCCTGCCTGGAACTGAGCTCCCCAGCTCCCAGCAGGTGCCTGGAGCAGGGGGAGGGACCTGGAGGGGCCAGGCGTGCATACTTTTAAAGTAGCAGTACACCTTATCCTTCAATCCCCGCTGCCTCTCTTCTTTCCACTTCCATGGTGTCATCAAAATGATCCCCCCACTATTAGCAACACAGCAGATAATTTCCGGGGTGCGCTCTCTCTCTTCTGGGCACATATGTATTGATCACCTAGAGGCTTGGTCCATGAATGAAAGTTTCTTTTGACTGCTTGGTTTCTCCAATCCTGTAGCTCAGATACCTTCCTCTAAATACACACCCTTCTCTACATTACCAGGAGCCTCTGATGTTAGCTAAAAAGGTTGCATTTGGACTTGGATGATCATGGATTTTAAGGGCATTGCAGAAGCAACAGGATGCCTGACTTTTTAGCCACTTGACTGGACATAAATATGAGTGTATTTATGAATGCATGCTTGATGTCAGTTCTGTGTAGTTTCTATTCCATCCAAACTCTCTCTTTTGTACCACCTGGGATATCTCATCTTAAATGTGAAGTATTCTAAAGCAACTAATACTTCTCTCTCCACTTTTATGTTAAAAATGGAAAACCCATTAGAGAAGAAAAAAAAATGCTCAATTGTGGTTTTGTTTTCTGGAAGTTATCATACTTAGAGAAATGTTTAGAAGCGGAGGAGACGTTTGTATGGTGTTTCTTGTGAGACAGCGAAACAAACCCAAAGTGACTTCTCTCACATCTGTCTTTAATTTCTCTCTGTGAGAGGTCTGAAAGCCACAGCCCTTGTATAGATCAACTTAATCAATTAGCATCAGCTGCTTGTGGAGGAAACCTTCACCTTGTGTCACCCTATCCTATTCTCTGCTTGTTGATAAGTGCAATCTTGCAAGGGTGATATTTTAAATTAAAAACAAGCTTTAATATAAAAGCAGCTACGATGTAATATGTAAATTCTGAGAGCTTGGGAAAATAAGTTTTGAAACATATATATGTTACATATATTTTTTTCAAGAAGACTTAAACAATGGATTATTCAAACCTGCTATTAAATATGAACCAATGTTTGTCTTCAAACAAGCTATCCAGTGGCTGGCTTCTCTTTATCTCTAGGAAATTCAAAGATTAAAGCTATTTTTTTAAATTGATTTTTGGAGAAACAGCAAGGGAGGGAGGAGTTGGGAGAGAAAGAGAAACATCATTTTGTTGTTCCCTGTGTTTCTGCATTCATTGGTTGCTTCTTGAATGTGCCCTGACCAGAGACTGATTCAGCAACCTTGCCGTGTCAAGACAACGCTCTAACCTACTAAGCCATCTGGCCAGGACCTAACATTAACTTTTTTTTTTTTTAATTTGAAGATCTTTATTAAGCCATTCACAAATCAACATTCCCATCTAGCACCTAAAAGTGTTCTCTCCTAACATTAATTTTTAATAGTGTATATTTTGGGCCTCCGTTCTGGATATCTGAATTCTCCTAACACATAACTCCTGCTTTGTCACAGGAAGTCATGACTCAAAATAGGCAATCTAAGATTAGCGACTCTGCTCCTTTTCAGAAACTCTGCTTCTAATTTGCGAAGGCAGCCAGTGGATTGACACCTTCCTCACCTTTCGTGCTCAGGACCATCAATCCTGGGGACACTTCTGGTAACAGAATTGGGCATCAAGAGTTCCACCACCCCAATCAATGCCTGAGAAATTAGTGCAGAAAAAGAGAAGTAACAGTGTATGGGATAAAACTTTAGTTAAACATATGTGGCCCTGTGCTATTATCTTTTTAAAGATGTTTTATTGATTTTTTAAAGAGAGAGAAAGGGAGGGGGAGAGAGAGACATCAATGTGAGAGCAAATCAGCGATAGGCTGTCTCCTGCATGCCCCCCATCAGGAATGGAACCCACAATCTGGGCATGTACCCAGACTGGGAATCGAACCAGCAATCCCTATGTGCATGGGACAATTAAGATGCAGAGACCTGGTGAAGGACATAGTATTTTTAGAAAGGTCAAATGAGTGAAACACATAGCCTCCATCACTCAGCCAATCATGAAAGATCAGACAATTTCATAGTTTAGAAGCTCCAGAGAGCGCCTGGGTAACTCCTGGCTTCTCTACCTAACAGCTGTGCATTCTTAAACAGGTGATATAGGCTCCCTCTGCCTCAACTTCCTCATCTATAAAATGGAAATATTTCGGGAGCAGCCAGGCCCGGAGCGGAAGCAACTGGGCCCCAAGCAGCAGCAGCCAGACCCAGAGCAGCTGGTTGTGGAGCAGACCAGAGCAGCAGCTGGCCTGGAACAGCTTGCTCTTGCCTGCCCATGCCCCAGGGCTGCTTCTCAGACATGGCTGGAAACTTTTGGGGGAACTTGAGCATCTGCTGAATCAAGTGATGAAGGCTTAGATCTGGATGTGTTGAGTTGTTGTAGCGCTGGGCTTTTGATCTGTGAGTGCCTTGTGTGGGGTCTGGATGAGGTTGGTTGATCTATTTGGAAGTGTCTTTTGTGTGAAGTGTATCCTTGGGCATGTGGAGGTATTATTGATTTGAGAAAATGCTAAGTAATTGATTTACTATCTGAAAAATTTAAAGTTCTGAAAGTTTAAGGTCTCTTGCCAAAAAGAGTTTTTAAAGCTAACAACTTAATTTTAATGGAGAAAGGGGAGGACAAGCCTTTCCCACCCAGAACAGGTAATCCAATTCCAGCCAGCAGCTATCTTTAAACAATGTGTTCATTTACATTTGAATGGCTACGCCTTTTGATAGCCTAAGGGCAAGTTTACATATAAACAAGTTTGCTTCTCAGTTCCCAGGGCAGAAAAAACAAGGTTTAAAATTATTTGATTTTAAAATTTATTCTTAAAAATATAAAAGTTTATTAATTAAAAAAAAACCAAGGAAATTAAAAAACCTGATGAACAACATTAACTGTTGATTGTAATAGAATCAGAGATACGGGAGGGGAGTGGACTGACAATTCTCAGGGAAAAGGGGAGTGGTGGATGTGGGAAGAGACTGAACAAAAACTGTGCACCTATGGATGAGGACAATGGGGGGTGGGGAAAGGGCAGAGGGTGGGGTGGGAACCTGGTGGAGGGGGGAAGAAATGAGGAACCTTTGTAATAATATGAACAATAAAGATTGATTTAAAAAAATAAATAAAAAATAAAAATAATAAAATGGAAATATTTTATAGGATTACTGGTGGGTGAACTATAGACAACTCAAAGCAATGACTGGGTTTTCACTGCTAGCTCTCCATTATATATTTCCCAATTTATACTAGTGAGTTTTTCTGTAACTGTATATCCAAAGGCCACAGAGAGGAAATATTGCCATGTATTTCTCTAGTTAACATCTACCCAACGCTTTTAGGGGTTATCTCCTCTGATCGTTATAAAAACCCTACAAATGAGAGACAATACCACTCCCAAAATGAAGGCAATGAGAACTGGGGCCTAAGTGGCTTTCTCAAAGTCACTGAATAAAAGCCTGACAATCGCCCAGCAGCTGATCTAGACCTAGCCTGAAACTCTCCATCCCACTCTAAAGGTGAACTGATCTGAGTGTCAGGGAAGGGGCGGGTGCTGAATTGTGCCTGAGAGTCAACAGTGTTTGTGGAGAGAGAAAATGAGCAGGAACAACAGAGTGAAGAAAGTAAGTTTGGAAGAAGCCTGCTACATTTATGCGCCACTTATTTCCTGTAAAAATATGTAGACAGATACCATTCAGCCCTCTAAAATAAGATTGATCAGATTTGTGATTTTTTTTTTTTTCTGAAAAAGTTCAAAGCTTTAATAAGAGCTTTTAATACAGTAACTCTTAGGAGCCCTCATTTTTACTAAGTCCCAGCAATTATCATTCTATTGCCTTGATCAAAAGTCTTGAACACAAGCTGAAACTGGTTTGGCTCAATGGATAGAGCATCGGCCTGCAGACTGAGGGGTCCCAGGTTCGATTCCGGTCAGGGGCATGTACCTTGGTTGCGGGCACATCCCCATTGGAGGGTGTGCAAGAGGCAGCTGGTCGATGATTCTCTCTCAATGATGTTTCTAACTCTCTATCCCTCTCTCTTCCTCTCTGTAAAAAATCAATAAAAATATATTAAAAAAAAAAAAACACCACCTCTTGAACACGTGTTCTTATACTTCATAAATTATGCAAACTCTCAGATGATCAAAAAGCATCGTGCTTGTAGGAGGCATAAAAGCGTTGCAGTGGCATTGCGGGTTACACTGGGGCCCAGGAGAATGTGACACCCCTGACAGCATGTGACAGGCCATCCGAGGCCTGTCACTCCGTGCTTTCTCCGGAGCCTTGGCAAGGGCACAGGCGCAGCCCAGCAGGTGAATTCAAAGGGGCTTCCTAACTCTGTGCCTGGCCGAGAAGTAACAGCTGGCAAGCCGTGTGGGACAGGGGATGGCAGGCAAGGCCATGCTGGTGAGCGGGGCAAATGGGTGGTATGGCTCTGAAAATGACAATGGCGATGCGTGTGGAAGGACAGCAGGCTAGCAGAGCGCAGGACTCTGCTCCAGACAAACAGGTGATCAGCGATCAGTAAGGGTCAGGTTTCTCTTAAGACTGTGTCCCCTGAATGCTGTGGCCCCTTTTACAAAGTGGGAAAGCTTCGGACTGCTTGCAGCCAGTGGGTGTGTGGTTTCAACATGTTTTGGGCAAAAAAGTGCCCTTTTCCTGAAAGAGGAAAACAGGGAGATGGCAGGATTCAGGGGAAGGACAGTGAGCTAAGCAGGTTCAGTTGTTGTCTGAAACTCCACCCAATTGAATCACACCTAAAACAGTGCCATAGAGTGAAAAAAAAAAAGTGCTATATTTAGAGTGAGATGGGAGACATAAAAATCATGATGATGCAAAATAGTTTTGCTTAAGAGGAAAGGCAAACTGCCTTTCAAATATTTTTTAAAAATATATTTTATTGATTTTTTACAGAGAGGAAGAGAAAGAGATAGAGAGTTAGAAACATCGATGAGAGAGAATCATCGATCAGCTGCCTCCTGCACACCTGCTACTGGGGATGTGCCCGCAACCAAGGTACATGCCCTTAACCGGAAATGAACCCGGGACCTTTCAATCCCCAGGCCGGTGCTCTATCCACTGAGCCAAACCGGTTTCGGCTCAAATATTTTTTTAATAGAAGGAAAACATAGAATATGCTATAAGTAAGCTCTGAAATTCTACTCTGTCATTCTCCATGTAATTTATTTACGTGGCTTATTATTATCCTTATTAGGTTCAAAAGCCAAAGTCTTCATAAAGAGAAGAGGGGAGAATTAGAAAAAAAAATGATTAGGGTAATAATATTTGAGCAAAACACATGTGCAGAACAACTTCTAAAACATATGGAAGCACGATCATTTTCAGTTTAACTCAGTGTGAGAAACAAGAGATTTTACTTGGAAATTGCATAGGAGGACAGGGACATGACTCTCAATTCTGACGGGACCAATTATTGCTCATGCCTGACCAGGGAGGGACCCAGGCCTCCTGATGGCGACACCAGTGTGAATCCCTCCGCACCCTTAGATGGAGTTGGTGATTGTAAAATGGAAACTTCATGAAGAAAGGAGTGAAGGCGCAGGAGCAGGTGAGCAGACCTCTGAAGTAGCCACGATCCCGATGATAAAGTTAACTGAGTGCCCGCTGTGGGTCGGGTTCCATGTTGAAAATACTGTCTCATCTAACCCATCCACAGACCTCAAGCAATAATTACTGCTACCGCTATTGTAGATGCCAGGATGCTGAGTCCCGAATACCAAGTAATTTCTTAAAGTCTGACAATTCAGATTTAGGAACAAAAGCAAGGTTCAAATCTAGTTCCATCTAAATCTTTACTAAGACGCCAGAGTATCCCTAAAAGCAACCATCTCAGAGAACATTCTAGTGTTCCAGTTTCCTATATTCTTAACATATCCTTTAATTTAGATAATAGTACACATCTACGGTCTACCAGGCACTATACTACACTCACTGATGAATGGATCCTAATTAATGAATGGTTCCTAATCCTAAGAACACTCTAGACATTAAGGATGGGCCTCTTACTTTAAAAAAAAAAAAAAAAAAAAAAAAAAGGAACTTATTTTACGAGGGCATAGAAAGCTCTTAGTTAAACTGTGATTCACAGAAGCAGCCCCCCTTTGTCTGTCCTGTGTTCAGATGCCTCCAATTTTGTTGCTCCAGAACAGTGGTAGGCAAACTCATTAGTCAACAGAGCCAAATACCAACAGTACAAGGATTGAGATTTCTTTGGAGAGCCACATTTTTTACACTTAAACTTTTTCTAAGGCCACTTCTTCAAAAACAGACTCGCCCAGGCTGTGGTATTTTGTGGAAGAGCCACACTCAAGGGGCCTAAGAGCCTCATGTGGCTCGCGAGCCGCAGTTTGCCGACCATGGTCCTAGAATCCAGAACAGCAGGAATAGAGCATGCTCAGAAGGACCGTCTAAGGAAAGGCCGTGAAGATGGGGAGAAAATGAGGAGTTAAGCACAGTTTTGAATAAGCACTTGGTGAGATTGAGGTTATTGGCAGTGAGGGAATCCCTTCACGAAGGGGCAAATGAATGGACCATAATTTTAACTTAAAGTACCACTCCAGGGGTTGTAAAATCCTTTCTACTTGGATAAATGCAGTCTATTTGAATTGCAGCTTGCATTCAGAGTGCAATAAAGAGTAACCTAACTTGACAAGACACTGGACCACAAGAAAAGGGGCTCTGTGTCAGGCGGGTCAGAACTGGCCACAGGTTGAAAGAGAACTAGCACACCCTCTCCCAAGAGCCCATCTGAAGCCAGTAGTGTCCAGAGGAAATGGGTACTGTGGGCAGAGGCCCAATGCAACACATAATCAGGCAGAAAGCGGGCCACAGGGAAGTCGCTTGAAGATGACTGTGGAACTTACTAATAGGTTCTTAGGAACTCAAAGAGAGGGCCACCAGCTATGGCTGCATCATGTCCAATCGCATGCCAACACATGGCCAATAATTAATAACTTACTGAATGAGTGAACGAGGAAACAAATACCACGCCCTGAGCGAGTCTAGTTTGAAGAAGTGGCGTTAGAAGAAGTTTAAGTTTAAAAACTTTGGCTCTCGATAGAAATTTCAATCTTTCTACTGTTGATATTTGGCTCTGTTGACTAATGAGTTTGCCAACCACTGGGTTATATGATTATTTATGTGTTAATTTGTCAAGGTTCAGGGAACTGTACTTTTTTTTTTTTTTTTTTTTAAAGGGTGAATGTTACCTTATGTAAATTATAACTCAACAAGTCTGATACAAAACAACCAATCAATAAACAAACAAGATCACTTAAGGACTAAGTACTGGATTCAAATTCTCTTCTAGTCAATACCTGCCTAACTTTAAACAAAGTGACCGAGCCTTTGCTTCTTCATGTGTAAAGCTGGGAAAATAAAATAGCAGTACCTACCTCAGAGAGTTGCGTGAAGACTAAGTGAGATTACCCGTGCAAAGTGTTCCATACTGTGTCTGACACAAGTAGGTGCTCACTAAACATAAGCTATTAGGATTACGTAGGCCCAAGTATAATGAATGGTATATAAGATAAAGGTAAAAGATATAGAAATAAACATTTCCAAAAAAAACAAAAACAAGAGTGCTAGCTCTGAGCTAGACTGAACATCAGGGTTCTAGCATAGCAGGTTTTCACCTTAACTTCATGCTCTCCTTCTGCAATAAAGCAAAATTCTTTTTAACAGCTCACTGACTGTCAGAAATGGATCTTGCACTGACTCTGGGACATCAACATTGCTTCCTCTCGGGCAGTTTCTTGACCTTGTAACCAACTTGACTGGTCATCTCGTCTCTGGTAGCTGCGGCCCCTGCTGTTATTCAATTAAGCCTGGGTACCAGACCCGAGGCTCCTGGACAGAGTGTCCCCAGCCCAGATCCCCCGTGGGCACCACCCGCTGCTCACACAGACAGAGCATGGCCACGGACAGTTGGACTGGAGCTTTCTGGTTCACCCTGCACCGCAGGCAAGAGGCAGTGTTCCTCTGGGTTTGCACACAGTGTCTGGACGGAGTGAGTCATGTGGTCACATGAAGCAAATAGCATCCCTTTTCAAGTGAGCCTCATTCAGCACATTCACAAAAGCGATGAAGATATCACACACGATACAACATGCAGATGATGTGTTTTAGAACTGTACACCTGAAACCTAGTATATAATTTTAGCAACCACTGTCACTCCGGTAAATTTGGTTAAAATAAAAGATATTTCCATACCCCTACAAAGCATGTATGTGGAAACACACAGTGGGCCTGAGCTGGCTGGCATGCTGACTAATGGCTCCCTGCCCGTAAGTGCTGTGACTTCCCCTCCAAGCTCTGTCACGTGACCTGGGACCTGAGGAGAAACATACTCTGCTAGTCTCAGCACAGACTGACAATCAGTGCGCAATTCTATCACACTTGGGAGTGGCTCCTCCCGGTTGCTGGGAGGAGATAAATGCCATTAGAGAAAGTAGTGTTCTTTTTTTTAAAAAAAAAAAATATTTTATTGATTTTTTACAGAGAGGAAGAGAGAGGGATAGAGAGTTAGAAACATCAATGAGAGAGAATCATCGATCAGCTGCCTCTTGCACACCCCCTACTGGGGATGTGCTGGCAATCAAGGTACTTGCCCTTGATTGGAATCAAACCGGGACCTTTCAGTCCGCAGGCCTACGCTCTATCTATTGAGCCACACCGGTTTCGGCAAGAGAAAGAAGTGTTCTCACCTCTCAGGATCCCTAAGGCTGCGGCCCCACTTCCACCCTTCCTTCCTCCTCTTCTCTCTGGAAAATCATCACGTGTTCTAATCTGAGGTTGTTGGTTATTTTCTCTAGGCGTGTGCCGGACTTAAACACTATACCTGTGTCTAACTCTGCAAGTTAGAATATGGGGCAAAGTATTCACCTGGTATGCTAGGAAAGATGGAGGTGATCTTACCATCTATAATAATAAAAGCGTAATATGCTAATTAGACCAGACAGCTGAACAACCTTCCAGACATCCTTCTGGATGAGCTTCTGGTTGAAGCCAGGGCTGTGAGGGCCAGCCCCTTGCAGGAATTTCGTGCATCAGGCCTCTAGTAGAGAATAATGGAACAGCATTCTGAAAGTGATCACCAAAGCATCATTATATCCTCAGTGTTCACTAACTTAAGTTCAGCTGACACCAGCACATTAAATCATTTACCCAGAGAGAGTGTTTGGATTTTAGGATAAGTGGAAAACTCCAAACTGACTGAAAACATTTTATTTAGTAAGCTCAATGCATACATGACATCACTCAAAGTGTCCTGATGAATGGATATCAATAGCCTTCAAATTTCTTCCTCTTCTTCCCTTGCCTCATGCTGTTCTGTACTGTCTCTCAGTGTATATTTTTTATGGTTTCTTTGGAACTTCCTGTATATTTTTAAAAATATATTTTATTGATTTTTTTACAGAGAGAAAGGGAGGATAGAGAGCAAGAAACATCGATGATGAGAGAAACATCGACCAGCTGTCTTCTGCACAACCCCCACTGGGGATGTGCCCGCAACCAATGTATATGCCCTTGACCGGAATCAAACCTGGGACCCTTCAGTCCACAGACTGACACTCTATCCACTGAGCCAAACCGTTTCAGCCTTCCTGTATATTTTTAATGGCCCTCAACATCCCACCCTCATTTTTTTTTTTCTCAAATGTCTGGTGACTCTCACTTCTGTATCCTGACCCCACCTTCCATGTGACTTCCAGACCTGGTGTTCAACACCCTACAGGGCATGTCTATCTCAAAGAAACCACGTTTTATTATCAGACAGCTCCAGCCCCATCTCCATCCTCATTCCCTCCCCTATTCCACTTGTACCTACATTCCATGCACGCCGATTTTTCAGTTTCCTAAACGTGCTCTGTAGCTGTACCTTAGTGCCTTTCACCCATCCTAGGCTATTTTTGAATGACCTTCTTCTTTTTCAATCTCTGACCGGTGAATTCCTAACTTAAATACTTAAAGACCAAAGTCCAGTGTCATCTCTGAGAAACATCCCTGAGAGGTTCAGAGAGGGTGGCCCTCTGCTTTAGAGCTACCTATAGTCTCTGTGATTAGACCTCCTTTCATTAATCAGCCTTTATTCCACATTTCAACGTAGCCAACAGCTAGGTGCTAGATAACTGACTGCAGTTCATGTATTTTTCTTATTCTAATTATTATTTCCAGCACCTCACACAATGCTCACCGAACATTAAATGTGTGTCAGGTGAAACATTTTTTTTTTGTAACCCCATTTTACACATGTAAAGGGTAGAGCAGTTTGGTAAAATGAATAGTCTAATTCTCAAACTGGAGGCAAGAGGAATAAACCTATAAAAAAAGACTCCTCCCATCTTTAGTGGACACGGATGACAACCATTTTGCCTTGTGACCAGTTCAACTCCTGTTATTGTTGCGATGACCCAGTTAGAAGGTACAGGAACGACCTACATAGGAGGCCTGACTTGGTGAATGTACCGAGTGGGGCCAGGCCTGGAAGGCCGATGTTTGCCTCCCAGGTGCAGCTTTGAGATATTCCAGGAAAACAGTGGGCTTCCCCCGAGTGGCCACCCAGAAGGGGAGGGTTTTGTGAGCAGCTCTAATTACAATTTAAGATGTGCGTGCGTGCTCATGTCATGACCTCCTTTGACCACATCAGCGGTAGCTGTCTGATGCTCAGCCTGCCACTTCTGGAAAGAACATGAATGTGTACCAATGGCAGCTCTGCACCGAGTTGAGAATAGATGTCTCCATGGTCCCCCAGAGTCACTCCAAAAACTGACAACGACTTCTCCTGCCCAGTTTCTCCTTTGCTCCTCCACTGCCTCTGCCCCCTCCTCCCCACCCCACCAAGCCCCAAAGCCTTCCAAGGCACCCACAGAGCAGCGACTGATAACATTCTGTGTGCCTCACCAGTGGCTGCTCCATTATCTGGAGCTGGGCTGCTGGCTGCCGGGGGGAGTCCCAGGAGCACCTGTGCTCCAGGCCCAGCAGCCAGAGCTGCAAACAGAGGAGAGGAGGACGGCAAGGGGCTCTCCTGGGGCCTCCATTTCATGAGGGGTCCCCAAGGCCTAGGTCTTCCTGGCTGCTGCTCCTCCGCGGGTTCATTCTTCCTTAAAGAGCTATGGCACGAGGCTCATCTCGCAGGACGAGAACTCAAGCTGCTGGATCGCAGAGAAAGGGGGAAGGTGTTTTGTCCCCTTTGGAGATTTCTTTTTAAAACGTGACCAGACATTCATGGGCACGTACAGACTTTCATTGGAATCAGCACCATGCAAATTGCATATTCATCTGCCTAGACACAGGGCAGGCACTGCTCACAGAGATAGGGCTGCACGTTATAGGAACAATTCTGGGGGAAGAAAGTCTTTTTTTAAAATTTTTATTTAAGTGTTGGAGGTGAAATGAAACAAGTGCTATAAAAGCAAATACAGTTTGGGACCAGGACTTGTGAGCTGTGGACCTTATTTCCAGTTGCCTAGTAAAAAGCCAACCAAATTTCTCGTGATTGTTTTTAAAAATATCAGTACAAATTCCACCGTAAGATGCCATATGATTAAGGAAGAGGGTTTTTAGGGCAATGGAAATACTGTTCTCACTGTATTTCAGTGGGTGCTGCTATAGTTATGGACACGTGTCTTACACATGTGTCCGTGCCCATAGGATGCACAACACTAAGAGTGAACCCTCATGGAAATGTGGACTCTGGGCCATGATGGTGTGTCAGGGTAGGGTCATCCTTGAAAAAAAAGATGCAGCATTTCGGTAAGGGATGTTGATAACGGGAAAGAAAGGCTATGTGTGTGGGGCAATAGGCATGTGAGACATCTCTGTACCTCTGTTCAGTTTCCTAGCAAACATAAAATTGCTCTTTTATTTATTTATTTAAATATATTTTATTGATTTTGTACAGAGAGGAAGGGAGAGAGATAGAGAGTTAGAAACATCGATGAGAGAGAGAGTCATTGATCAGCTGCCTCTTGCACACCCCCTACTGGGGATATGCCTGCAACCAAGGTACATGCCCTTGACGGGAATTGAACCCGGGACCCTTCAGTCCCCAAGCCGACGCTCTATCCATTGAGCCAAACCAGTTTCGGCAAAATTGCTCTTTTAAAAAGTCTTTTAAGAAGTTACCAGAGTAAATGGTAATATTTGGAATGATGTCCTGAGCATTGCCCAAGGTTAAAATCCGTCAGGTCAAAGAAACATGGAGGCCAATATTTGCAGAGATGACGCCGGAAGGCGAAGGAAATAATCCTCACAATTAGGTAGCAGCCTTGGCGTATTAACATAAATGATATTTAAAAATGGGGACATTAAGCCATAGTAAGCATAAGCTCCAATATTAATGGGGCACATAAACTGAAAAAAAAAATGGTTTTGTGCTATTTAATCTCAAAATGGTTTAATGACCCTTATCTGATTATGAAAACAGCACAAGCAACTGTATTAGATAAATAGGACATTAAAAATACTGCTAACTGGTAAGCAGCTTGAAAATATCCAAATGAATGTATTTTTAAATCAAATTTAATAGTCACTGAAGGAATATTAAAGAGATGTCCTGGCTGTAGCTACAACAGCAGCCAACAAGCACACCTATAAAGAAAGGTAAAGAAAAGCACAGAAAAAAAAAAAAAAAACAGCTCTGAAAACAAATCACAGCATGAAAGCAAAGAATTTGGTTAATTTAATTTACTCATGATTCAGGCTGCTTCGTCTGCATCTACACTCAGCACATTAGAAATGGGGAGTAATACAGTGCGCTTTTAATGCATAATCACACTATCCTAACACTACACTACACTCGTGTGGAACATTTTTTTCTGGAACCCGGGTTGGCCTAACATGAACTGGGGAGAGCTTAAGAAACCTCCCCCACAGACCCTACTCCCACCACTCTCCTTGACAGTAAGATCCATGATCCCTAATGAAAGCTCATCATTCATCCTTCAGTATTTCAGTACCAGTGTGGGTGGGGAGATGGCATTGGGATGGTCTGGCTCCTATTCTTAAGTGATCATTCATCTGCCTTTCTTCTTTCTCTTTATATATATATATATCTTTAATTTATATATTTCAATTACAGTTGGCATTCAATTATTTTATAATAGTTTCAGGGATACAGCAAAGCGGTTAGACATTTATACAATGTCCTTCTTCCTTCTTAGTGTTAAAGAAGAAGCCCTCTAACCAAGAAATCAGCCTGGAAGGTGTAGGATTTGGCTAGGCTGCAGTCCCTAGCCAAATAATATTCATGGAGATAATAATATTCATAGCTAGTGGCATGGCAGGAGAGGTAAGCAGGTGCCTGTAGGACCAACAAGACCAATAAATGGCACTGGCCATTCTGCATTTCACAAGGAAGCTCTAGCTCCTCAGCTCTACTAAACTGGCTCCCACCCCAGGGTTTAACCCTCTTCTCAGAGCCACCTGAGAACTTCCTAATTGGAGCTCTGGCACATCAAACTGCTCTCCTGCTACCACAATAGGGCATGTGAAATAGTTACATTAGGTTAATGGCTGAAAATACAAAAGAAGACCATGGCAGAGATAGTCGTATAGGGCCAAGTAATTCCTCTAAACCTCTGGTCGGCAAACTGCGGCTCGAGAGCCACATGTGGCTCTTTGGCCCCTTGAGTGTGGCTCTTCCACGAAATACCATGGCCTGGGTGAGTCTATTTTGAAGAAGTGGCATTAGAAGTTTAAGTTTAAAAAATGTGGCTCTCCAGAGAAATTTCAATCGTTAACCTGTTGATATGTGGCTCTGTTGACTAAAGAGTTTGCGGCCACTGCCCTAAACCATTTGTCTCCACACCAAGAGCAAAATTAGAATCACTAGACAATCTCAGAGCCATAACACTCACACCTTAGAGTGTGACTGGTGTTAGTTGGTCAAAGGTTCTGCCTACTACACTGGCTACTGCATTGTGCTCAGCTCTGAGGCGGACATTGGGTTGCAAAGAGATCTTTGCCAGAAAGGGAAGACACCTCCCTACCATGGCACTCATATACACTGAGTGGCCAGATTATCATGATCTCTGAACACATAATAATCTGGCCACTCGGTATATATTCTATATAATAAAAGGCTAATATGCAAATTGTCCCCTTGACCAGGAGTTCTAGCAGCAGGCAGGCCGGCCAACCGCCCATGTCCCCTCCCTCTGGCCAGGCTGGCCGGACCCACCCATGCACGAACTCATGCACTGGGCCTCTAATACACACACACACACACACACACACACACGGAGAGGCCAGATTATTGTGTGTTCAGAGATCATGAAAAAAAAAACCACACTATAGCGCTTTCTCTCCCCACTGATCAATCATGGTCTAACATTTCACACTGTAATTTGTAGAATTACTGGCTATGGTGGGCCAGTCAATAGATCCTATCATCTGCATATTCCTACAACTACGCCATAAAGTTGCATATAATACATTCTGCTACCTGGGACATCCGCCTGGTAATTTTACAAACTCAGTTTTGTGTGTGTGTGTGTTTCATTTCTTAACCTGTCTCTGGAACAACCCCTCCACAACATGAATTTATCTCTTTCCTTCATTCTTGTTCCAATTCTTTTTGGAACACAGCAGGTTGCAAAGAAAACGTTTGAGTTTTCAACTCAACAGCATTTCCTATAACACCTTCACAAAAAGGAGAAAATATGAGACTGTTCCGCAAACGGTAACTGGGCATGACACTTGTCTTAGACGGGCTTTTCCTCCTAATTGACAATTACAGCCACAGTGCGTCCAGAGGCCCCGTGACAAATATCACTGCTCATGTGACCTCCCAAATATATTTGTTTGGGGAAATATAAATGACAAATTGACCTCCAGATTAATAGCGACCGTATTGGCAAAGTACAAATCACTTTTAACAGCCACATTGCTTCAGTAAAGAGAAGCTTGCTAACGGCTCTTTAATTAAGTACACTTAATGACCTTAAGGGGATTAGTAGTCTTGTCTGATAATCAATAAGCATGGCAAGATTGCTGCCTCATAAACTGGGGTGGGAATTAATCTGCGAAGATTAGTTCCCCTCATTTTTTCCCCCCTCCTTTTAGTTTGATTCCATCCAACCCTTAGAAAACAACAGGCCAATGATCCATTTAGCCTAAAGACGTGTTTTTATTTTCACAAACGTGGTTCTAAAAAAGAACGCCAAGATTCTAAGCGAGAAACCACAGCCCGTTTCCTGCAAATCCCTTCCTGAATAATCCTCAGATAAAATCCCCTGCTGCCCCATCTTCTGAGTGACTGACTAATGAGTTATAACTAAACGGGCCACTGTGAGGTTCTTTCCCCATCTGTAAAAGGAACCAGGAGACCTCTGAAGTCCTTTCCAGAGCCTACATTTTAATTTTTGAATAGATGATAATTGCAGGTTTATTTTGTGACATACCTTTTTTATGGTTTTTTTTTTTATTTTTTATTTTATTTTTAGTGGCAGATCAGCCTTGTTCAACCAGAGACTAAACTTCTGGACAAACTCATCTTCATTATCCTCTCTACCCACTCAGCAACAGCAAGCTTAGGCGGCCAAGGAAGAATATTCGAAATGCAGTGTCAAGGCAAACAGGCCAAATGAATAAGAGATATGTACAGTGTTTGATGTCATATGGGGCAAATGGAGACAGGAGGAGACAGGCGATAAGGTAGGATCAGGGATTGATAGCTTTGGAGCCACAGACGTTTGGCTCAATTCTTATAAGATGCCCAACCTTAGCTGAAACTGGTTTGGCTCAGTGGTAGAGCGTCAGTCTGTGGACTGAGAGGTCCCAGGTTCGATTCCGGTCAGGGGCATGTATGTTGGTTGCAGGCACATCCCCGGTAGGGGGTATGCAGGAGGCAGCTGGTCAATGTTTCTCTCTCATCGATGTTTCTAGCTCTCTATCTCTCCCTTCCTCTCTGTAAAAAAAATCAATAAAATATATTTTTTAAAAAAAGATGCACAACTTTAGACACATTCTTCTTCCCTCTCTGCCTCGGGACCCGTGTACGATGGGGAGAGAGCAGGTCATCAGAGTCACGGTGGGTAAATACATATCACAGTACCTTCCAGACAGGGGCTGGCTTTTCCTGTCCCATTCCCTGATGCTTCTGCGTGATCAATAGCTACCCCATGCAATTTCACAATCTCCTCCGAGCCACAGTGGCCAGGCCAAGATCTAATTCTTCATGTAGGGGAAATAATGTCATGAAGTATTGTACAATTATAAGCGTCTGACAGGGTATTATAATTATTAGTATGCCATTAGATGCTTGTAAGCAGTGAGAGAATGAAGGAAGATAGAACATTCCAGAGCTGATTCAGTTGAAGAGCGATAGACCTACTAAGCACTCCTCCTCCTTCCTGACTCCTACACAGGATCCGCCTGATGCTTGAGAAGCATATAACGTTAGCATCATCTCCAATGGCCACAACTGAAAAGTCAGGGGAGAGAACGCAGAGCGAGAGAAGCACAGGTTTTGCCACCATCTCCTGCTTAGTCTCTATTAGGCCTTAAGCAAAACTTTGTTCCTCTCCAGGCCCCTGTTCCTCTCCCACAATTACCCACGTCATGGAGCTCGGAAGATTCAGAGCTCACCCATATAAAGCATGCAGCATCGCGCTTAGTTCAAAGCACTGCGTTTAAATAGGCACTTTAATTTTCAAAAATAAAAACGAAAAAGGCAAATAATTCAGTGCCTTGAATGGGTGCCCATGCCCATTCACTGGAAATAATGTTATTAGTGGCAAATAAGGCCCAATGAGACCCAAATGGAGAGCAGAAAAGGTTCAGAGAACCTTTCCTACCCCGTTTCCCCGAAAATAAGACAGTGTCTTATATTAATTTTTTTCTCCCAAAGTTGCGCTAGGTCTTATTTTCAGGGGATGTCTTTATCTTCCCATGCACTACGTCTTATTTTCGGGGAAACACGGTAGTTGTGCTCTGGACTAGCTCTGAGTGCAGACAAAGATAATCAGAGAGCGAGTCAGGGTGATTAGCATGAAACGATACATTTTTACTTTGCAATAGTCAGGTTTTCATCTGTTTCTCTCCCACAGGAAACACGCTGCCCAGCTTTTTCTCCAAGTGGCATGGTTCTTTCTTTCTCAGAATGGTATTTATTGGGGGTTCCATTGATGGAATGATGGACCCCAGGACTTCGAAGGCGTGGCTCTGGCCCTGTGTTTCTATCGGACATAATAGTACACTGGTCTGAAGTCAAGTTGCTGATGCCTTAGCCAGAGACTGTAAACTGGGGAGCCAGGCTTGTGAAAGTCCCTGCCAAGAGCATTCTTTTTATGTGTTTATTGCCTACAAAATGCCAGGAGAGCTTCCAAGTAAGAGCAATCACTGTTAAAGAAAATAGGACATAAAATAAACTGTTATTACCTGCAAAACAGCTGTATTTCCTTCTCTTCCCAGAGAAGCACATAAACCCTCTGTCTACCCTGACAGGAAGAAAGGTAAGAGAATCTTTATTTCTATAAACACTAGATGTTTGTTCTTTGATGGGCAACATCCAAAAAAAGAAGGAAAAAAAGTTATTCTCAAAATGTTATCAGCTGTTCCATGATCATAAAATGAAAGAAGGGATCACACACATTGATCTGGTCCATTCTTGGTCTAAGAATGGAGGGTGTCAAGGTTAAGGGCAATTGCTTTGTTCTAGGTCAGCCTGAGGTCCAATCTTAGCTACACACCTCTTAGTAGCGGTCACCTGAGCCCAGAACAGTCTCCTCTGTCTTTGTGGGAGACCAACTGCCATAGCTAAATCAGGGCACACCGGGGACATGCTCTGACTTCTGGGAAGTAAAGCGAAAGGTAGGGAATTTTAGTTTTGATTCCTCCTCTGATGTAGCTCCGAACTGACTATAAATGAACACATCTAACTCTCGCTGTTTATCTTATCAGCCACTGTCAACTTTTTTTCTTCACCTCGCGTGGATACAAATATTCAAGTGCATTATTTGATTTAAACAAAATTCCACTGACATTTTAATTTAATATTTAAAAAGTAAATTAAATATTTGCAGCATCTAGTATCAAATTAATACTTTCAACAAGGGTCTACTCAGAAAGCATACACTGGTTCCAGAATCAAGCAAACAAAAAATAACATTATAGGAAGAAAACCATTTAATTACCCACAGTAGCTACATGAAAGAGTCATATAAAAGAAGCCAATCACTCCCCTTTTTTCTAGTTTCCCTTGCTTTACCTGTGCAGTTATTTGTCCTTAAAGTCTAGTTGGCATAATGGGTAACACACAGATTTTGGGGGGCATACACACCTGGATACAAGTCTCGTTCTCTCCTACTTGCTGTAGGCAATTTTTTTTTTTTTTCTGTTTTCTAACCTAAAAAATAAATGAAGA
The DNA here is from genome assembly GCA_036971965.1 of Nyctalus aviator. Classification (NCBI taxonomy): domain Eukaryota; kingdom Metazoa; phylum Chordata; class Mammalia; order Chiroptera; family Vespertilionidae; genus Nyctalus; species Nyctalus aviator. Next base: position 7,594,813 of record CM072940.1, on the reverse strand, counting down.
TAACCATAGATCCCACGAGGGCCACTCTAAGAAGATTGAAATAACTATTATTTTTGTTTTCCTTCTTAAAAATTGTTTTTCTTGAATGAAAAGATTTCTAGCCCCCTTTCCTGTGATCAATCTTTTACTCTCCCTTCTTTTGCGGAAGACCAAAGAGGTATGTATGGCTGGTTGGGTCACTTTGCAAGCAAGGGCGTGGCATTTTGAAAACCGCTTCTCACAGAACGTTATTAAAACGAGTTGAAAGTAGTAACCTGACGCCTCTCCAATTCCACTGGGTACGTCGGCAAAGCGTACGCAGAACATGAGACGATGCAGAATTACTTTCAAGAAAATCGCCTCTGCTTTTACACCTGACTCCAATGAACATAAACCTTAAGCGGAGGGGAGGGGAGCGAGCCCAGGGTGAGGACGAATTCCCTGGCCACGCCAAGCATCTGGCACCAGGAAAACAGTAACGAGGCCAGATGGCTCCCGGCTCTGACACAGGCTAGGGAAAGCTCTGTGGACAGAAACGCCATCCAGGTTTTGTGGGAGAAAGCACAAAACACTGGCTTCGCAAATTAAAAATAGGGATTTCCGTGGCTGGGTAGAGGGAGAGAACTGTAATTCAGTCAGTGTGCTAAAAGGATTGCTTTATAAGACCTTTTATTTATAACTCTAGGTCTATGCTTTGCTTTACGGTAAGGGATGGGCAGCTTCTGGCTGGGCAGTGACACTGGGAATGAGGCAACATAGCTTGGGCCCACTTCACTCAATAAAGTGGGGAAGGACCAGGAGCAGAGGTGGGAAAGGAGGAAGGAATACTATATATTCCTGGCTTTTAAGACACAGGAGAGGATTTGATCTCAGGACATTTAGAGACACGGCTGGACTGAAAGGGGGACATCAGAGATAGACTACTTAATGCCCAAAAAGAAATTTAGTGCAACTGCCAAAAAATTATATATATATACTATGAAAGCATAAGGGTGAACTTGATGAATCAGACTCTATAAAAATTCATGTCCAGAGGATAAAGACAAAGGTTGAAATTACTAGATGTATGATCGACTAAGAGAAGACATTTGCAAAATCTGAAACTGATGAAGTCAAAATCTTGAATATACAAAGAACTTCTGCAAATGAACAAGAAAATCACAGGCATCCCCCTTAGGGGGGGAAAAAAAAAAGAGCAAAGATGATGAATAGATGATTCACAGAAAGCCTGATCTGGTACAAAAATAAGAACAGGGTTTCAGGGAAATGGAGGGCAAAACAGTAATATACCATGTTTAAAACAATGCCAACAATTTAAGAGTGAAATAAAATTATGGGTTGCTGAGGGAAAATCAAACCTAAAGAAAATGGTAGGAGGAGTTACAACTGATCTGCTTCTATAGAATAACTTTTTGAGGTGAAAATAAAATACAAATGGTCAATAATTCAATAACCCTCTCCTGGGTATATAATTTTAAAAAATAATTACATCGGTCCAGAAAGAGAAACATCCAAACACGATCATTGTGCTATTGATTAATAAATTAAAAGCAACCTTGTCATTCATCACAAGGGGAACAGATACAATGTGATATGGTTTATTATGCAGATTTCCTCCTAAAAATGTCTTAAAAATTTAGTGAAGAGTGAAAAGTAAAAAACAAGATAGTTGGCACAGCACTACTTCTATATATTAAAATTCCCACACACACCCACAAAACAATATGGTATTTTTTCCAGGGATTCACAAGGACACTTGCGATGCTGGAAGGAAATGAAGGCAATATCAGCAGGTGGAAGACTGTATTTCAGAATCTAAGCAATAGCATTAATTCAATCCTGTGTCTTCTTGGTTCAAATTAAACAACAACGACAACAGCAGCAACATGATATACTGCCCTAACCGGTTTGCTTCAGTGGATAGAGCATCAGCCTGGGTTCTAAAGGGTTCCAGGTTCGATTCCGGTCAAGGGCATGTACCTTGGTTGCAGGCACATCCCCAGTAAGGGGTGTGCAGGAGGCAGCTGATCCATGTTTCTCTCTCATCAGTGTTTCTAGCTCTCTATCCCTCTCACTTCCTCTCTGTAGAAAAAATGAATAAAAATAAATATTTTAAGAAACTATATACTATTTCTCAAATTTGAGAAACTATTAAATACAGGATGAAAGTTTTAAGACATCAGGCTTAGGAGATAGAAATTTAGTGGACACGTGGACTTGGACAAGTCACTGAACTTCTCAGAGTCTCCTTTTCCCCATCTATGAAATGAGATATGCATAGCACTCATCGCCCGGAGCTGCTGTGACATCCCATGTTGTTCATGCATCAGAGACCTCGCTTAGGGCCCAGCACACAGATAGGTGCTTGCCTGGTTTCCAGCCAAACTCACACGGCTCAGAGTGCATGCTCCTTCAGCTCCATCCATATATTACCTATACAGTATATGTGTATTATATACTATATTTTAAGAATATAGCATATATTTTAAGAATATAGTATATAATACAGATAAGAAAAACCAGGTGTTAATCAGACATTTATGCTATCTGTCGTCATTTCTCCTACTACTGACAATGACTCTTTTTTTTCCTTTTTTAAAATATATTCTATTGATTCTTTACAGAGAGGAAGGGAGAGGGAGAGGGAGCGAGAAACATTGATGAGAGAGAAACATCGACCAGCTGCCTCCTGCACCCCCCCCCCACCAGGGATGTGCCTGCAACCAATGCACATGCCCTTGACCGGAATCGAACCTGGGACCCCCCCACTTTGCAAAAGCAGCCCCCCAGGAACCTTCCTGCGAGAGGAAACACCATGAAGCGAAGCAGCAATGAGTCAGGTCTGTGCAAACCTTTCTGAGCGCTCCGGGGCCGCACACGCAAGGCACGCACCATGCCTGTCTTGCTCCCCGCAATTCACACGCGTGATTAAATCTCGTAATTAATTTCCCCCCAATACATGACAAGCACAGAGCCTTCGGGGGCGTTTTGGTACCTTGGGGCGCAGGTTGCTCAAGGCGGGGCAGAATCCTAGCGGCTGGCGGAGGCCTGGCACCTGGCGCCGAGCGGCCCGAAGGAGGGTGTCCAGGCCGCACGCGAGGGAGGCAGCGTGCGTGGCCGCGTGTACATGGGTGCGTGGCCACATGCGGGTGAATGTGTGTGTAACCTTGTGCAGATGCTGTGTGCGTGCATGTGTGGCTGTGTATGCGTGTGCAACTGTGCAAATGCGCGTCTGGCTGCATGCATGCGTGGCTGCGTGCGTGCGTGGCTGCCGTAAAGCAGGCGCCCACGCAAGTCTCGCTTTATGTCTCTGTGATGGCAGAAGTGAAAACTCTCACGGGATTTCTTGGCTTGGTGACAACAGGTGCGCGTGTGGGTGTTTCCTAAAAGCCAAGGGGTGGAGGCCAGCTCTCTCTTTTTTTATGTAACTGATGGGGGTGACATTGGTTAGTACAGTGACATAGGTTTCAGGGGTGTGATCATGTAACATGTCATCTGTATGTTGTGTTGTGTGTCACCATGTGTCCCCCCCCCCCATGCTGTCCTGGACCTCCATCCACCCCTCCGCCCCTCACTGCATAATCACATGAGGTCTTTTTACGTTTTCTTAAAGAAGTGGGGGATGCTTATTCTGCAAAGTACTTCGCATGTTTTGCCTCCGTCCTCATGACTTTTGTGGCAAAAAGAAGGAAAGAAAAAAAAGGGGGAACCATGAATTGTCACCATTAGTGAACAAGGTAAGGTGTTTCCTTAAACTACCTAATTTAATTCTAATGACACCCCTTTGGTGGGATAGTTATCCCCACTTAGTAGCAAGGTCAGGTAGCTGGTTAGATGAAGAGCTGGGGTTTGAATGCTGTATAACTGATTCATCCAGGAAGCACCTGTCCATGTATCTGTCATGTAGCATTGTCCCCAGACTGTTCCAGCACCACCAAATCCTAGGAAACTAGAACAAGAAAGTCAGGTGCCACCACATTTCCTGAGTGTCATATCCAAATGTCATTTCTTTATTTCTTCTTTTTTAAAAATATGTTTTATTGATTCTTTTTACAGAGAGGAAGGGAGAAGATAGAAAGTTAGAAACATAGATGAGAGAGAAACATTGATCAGCTGCTTCCTGCAGATCCCCTACTGGGGATGTGCCCGAAACCAAGGTACATGCCCTTGACCAGAATTGAACCTGGGACACTTCAGTCCGCAGGCCGACGCTCTATCCACTGAGCCAAATGGGTCAGGGCTAAACATCATTATCCTGTAAGCCAGTCCAAAAATTACTCTCAAGAATATACAGGGGTGGGCAAAGTAAGTTCACAGCTGTGACTTAATGAAAGTTCACTCTTGTATTATTAGTGTATTACTTTCCATACAAACAACTGTAAACCTTCTTTTTGCCTGCGGCTGTATTTGCTTGAGCAGAGAAAGGGATCCTCCCCCCCCCCCCAATACATACACTTGACAATATTAGCTATATATCTGTTTTGATTTATTAACATAAAGTGGATACTTTGCGCCTGCTCAGCTCATCCTCTGCAATAAAGGAAGACCAAAGGCAAATTAAACTTTAGTGGGAGATAACGAATTTCAGGGCGATTAATACAAAAAGCGCCTGCGGGGTCTTTTCAGACACAAAGGGGCAGCGCTGTTCGCGTGTGAAAATCCTCACTCACGCACTGAAAAGGATTGATAAAGCCAGTCCTTGCGCAGCTCTAGACAGAAGAGCATTTTGGAAAATGCTCTTCTGAGTTTGGTTTCCTGAGCCCCCCACCCCCCCCTTTATTATTATTATTATTATTTTTAAAAAGCAGCCAGTTCTTTGCTTCCCAACAAAATGGTGCCATTTCCCTTTGCCTGGCAGATCGAATCGGGGCGTGAATAGAATGATTGAATGCTCCTGCTTAGTCTGCAGTTTCCCCTCAAAGCTCTTTTGGGAACCCCTCCCAATAGTTTGTTTGTTTGCCATTTCCTAAAACCAGGTCTTCAAAGTCGTCCATGATGAAGCACGCAGGCCACCATGATTTTCACCAAGGTCACAGGCATGTTGGGGGTGGGGGAGGGAATAAGGTCCAATTCTCACTTCAATATCAGCAACAAAATTTGGATTGACGTCACGGTTTTGGGAGTCTTCTGTCAAAGCGGTGGTACAGGGCCTCCAGCAAAATGATCCGGATAATTCCATCTGGCCTAGGACATTCATTGCAATTCTTTTTTTTTTTTTTTTAAATATATTTTATTGATTTTTTACAGAGAGGAAGGGAGAGAAATAGAGAGCCAGAAACGTCGATGAGTGAGAAACATCAACCAGCCGCCTCCTGCACATCCCCTACCGGGGGTGTGCCCGCAGCCAACGTACATGCCCTTGACCGGAATCGAACCCGGGACCTTTCAGTCCGCAGACCGACGCTCTACCACTAGCCAAACCGGTTTCGACTCATTGCAATTCTTTTTAAAAAATAATATTGGAAAAGTATATTGTGCGCGTAAAGAGCCTTGACATTCTCGTTTTGGGCTCCCACGTCGCTGGCTAAAAATATTTTTACGCACACAGACAGTCTTAAATTTACAATCTTAACACATTGCAGACTGATCAGGAGCATTCTCGTGTTTTCATATTACACACTGTTTTTACATAAATGTTACAAGCATGCCTTAAAATGAAATAGCCATTGCATGTTGAAGTTATTTATTACATGTTCTTGCAAGCTAATCTCTTTTGAAAATATGATACTTTGTAAAATGTATTTTTGTACTCCTTCAACAGAAACTTATCTGGTCACTGGGTAAAGCTAGTGTGCACTGTGTTAAGTCTAAAAAACACTTATTTTTTGACACAGGTTTTCTCACGGCCGAATTTCTGTGGCATGCTATGGCATTGCATTCGTATATTGGGTCATCCTTCCTTTTCTAAGTCTATACAGTGGATGCAATAGTTAATTATTAATCTGGCTGGCATCTGTAATGAAAAAGGGAGTTTAGGCCATGGACTCAGTATGTAAATCTCTTGTGTGACTGCAGTCATCATATTCCTGCAGTGATGGTGTCACCTATTGTAATTTTTCTGCTAATAAACAAATTTGAACTAGCCGGGAATCCTAACTTTTGAGGCTAGTTGTTTATCTCAAATATACTCCAGAGAAATACTAATGCAGTTCTGCTTTGAATTTAATTTAAACAGGAACAGGCAAAACAAATCTCTGCGGAGGACATTTGACAATAATAAAATATTTCTCCCAGCGGGTGAGCTGGTAGCAATTGCATTGCTGCAGCCCAAGCTCACGTTTCGGGAGGTCATTACCATCATAACAAGCCCTTGGACCAACTGGGATGGACATGCAACATTGAGCCCCTGATGGGCACATTATTTCAGACCTTTAACTTCATGGAGAACAAGACAAATACTGCTGGGGAAGGGGGATTATATTTTGAAATTCCTTTCTTTTCCATTTTGTTTCATAATAAGGTGTAGCGTGCAATCAATCTACTGTTGCTTGCTTTGTTTTGTTCTGTTTTTCTCCATGCGACCCAAGAGCATGAGGCTAGACTGAGAGATTTGAAAGGGTTGGGAACACTGATTTAAATCCTTCTCTATCGACAGGACTCTGGAACTATCCATTCAGTATGTTAAACCACTGTGGATGAAACAAAAACCCATCTTGTCTTTTCTAGATGACTCACAAATTAAATTTCACATTTAGGAAAGTGTACCTGAAGTTTTGACACGGGCCCGAGAATGAAGTAGGCTGTCTCCATTCTGTCTCCTCTCTACCTCTCCTACATCAGCACCTTGGAAAATATGGGTAAGGTAAGTCATTCCAAGAAATCCATTTTGTTGCTTTTTGTTTTTTATAGTAAGGGGAAAAAATGGTATTTTGAACCACACCTAAATCCATGTTAAAGCATATGAAAGGACCAAAGAGTAGCAGTAAAAGTTTTTTTTATAAAAAGGTTGTGGCATATTTTCCACAAGTTTTTGAGCAGGTGTGTCTATTTTTCAATGGGGCATAAGCATCAGCCATCAGCTGGATTCTCCATGTGGACTGGAGAAGCAGAGGGAGAGAAAGGAGGAATGTGAGGATGAGGAATGTGAAGGTCAAAACAATCCAGGCGTATTGCATTGCCTTTGGATTTGTGAGGTAAGAGGTTAAGTCCTCTCTCTCTCTCTCTCTGTATATATACATATATATATATATATATATATATATTTTTTAAATAGTCTAAAACCCTCAGAAAAATTCAGAGCCAATGTATGAATTCTTTTTTAATTTAGGACGTTCATGGCTGAGTTGAAGAATGTATAAAATATAAAGCAGTGGTTCCCTCCTCTTCACGTTAGAATCACTTGGAGATTTGGGGGTTTTCATTATTCCAGAGGCCAGACTACATCTCAGACCAATTGAACCGCAGTCTGTGGTAGCACTCTCCTGGAGATTCCAATACGTAGCCTCGTTTGGAAACCACTACTTTAAAGAATAAAATCACTTATAAAAAAACAAGTGCAAATAACAGCGATCCCTGTGACACAAACAACGGAACCCATTGGTCAGAGTTACTCAGTGTCTCTATATTCAGAAATACAACCTGATAAAATGCCAAACGCCAATTTTGTTATTTTTTTTTTTACACCACAGGTATCCCTGCCCAACACGGCAGTCCCTGAGAAGTCACTCTGTCATCATCCTAAATGATAAAAATTGTAACAAGTCAGCAAGAGGATTCTGACATTTAAGTTCTTAAAACGCAGGGAACATTACAGTCAGGGTGTCCCCAAACTGTCTACCCACGTTGAATACATTATTCATCCCAAGGGGTTAAACCTGAAGAGAAAGAAACATCAGTGGAGCTGTCAGGTGCTAAGGTGTGTGTACATTTTGGGGGACACCGTGTATTTTTAAATGAGGACACTCCTGGAAGATTATAGGCTATTTCCTTTTAGGTGTGTATCTCACATAGTCTCAGTTCCCCCAAAATACTTGGTAAACCCACCCCAAACACTGTCAGATACTATGCTGAGCCATTGCAACTCACAGGACATAAAGGGGGTAAGGGGAGAGAAAAGAGTTTTGTTGCTAGTTCCTGCATCTTGGGGATTTAGGTAAATCTCATGCCCCCAAACCTTGCCCTGAGATCTAGCCATCACTGAAAGGCGAGCAGCTCAGTGGGCAGACGCCTGGCAAAACATTCAGGAAATGGCAGAGACAACAAGAACTTGCACATCAGCACTTGTGTGAAGGCTGCAGAGGGTCCAGCGGGCGCCCAGCTTACCCAGGCTGTTAGGGCCGAGACCTCCAGGTGAACCAGACCAGGGGAGGCCGCTGGCTGTCAACATTGGGGCTCACCCCTCTGGCTTTAGATTCTGGCAGCTCCCTGCCCCACGCGCACCGATCTACCAACTCTGTGGATCCCTCATCCAGGAAATCCGGCGGGCAACTCCCCGGCTGCTCCAGAAAGCCTGCAGCTGGCTGACGAGCTCCCTGCGAAAACATGATTTAATTGTGGATGGAGGGAAATAATAGGTGTCTCTGGTTTTTAATGTGATCTTAAAATGGGGGGGGGGGTGTGGAGTTTTCTGTTGTGACAGTGACATGGAGGCGATGATTTTGAGTAATGCGGCATGATGTGGAGATGCTTGGAGATTAAGTAAGAGCTATATAAAGGCTTGTCAGAATGAATTCTAATGTGCCACGAGACGCTTTGCATACTCTTAAATATGCAAAATGTCTCTCCGCGCCCTCGGATTCACTCTGACAAGCCTTTATATAGCTCTTATTTAAACGCCTGCTTTATTTTTAGGAAACAGGTCCTCAGAGCCACTCTTTGGATGGAAGCAACAAAGAGCAATGTTTATTGATTTGGTTCTTTCCTGTGGAGGGAAATAAAGAAACACCAGGCAGAAGAGCAATCAAAAGTGGAAGCTTGTTTAATATTGCTCTACCATCATCCCGAAAGGCATAATAATTTGAGTTACACATCTGAACTGATTGGAGTTACAGAATCATATCTCCTTTTTGCATTTAACAATATATACAATATAAAATAAATACATTTACACAAATGGACATCGGTTGGAGCACACGGTATGGTACACATCACAAAAATATACAATTGATTGCTTTACAGATGTGAGGTCCATCTACAGCTATAGACATGGTTTTATTATTATTATTATTATCATTATTATTATTATTCTTTTTACTATTGGCTATAATGCAACTCCTGGATTATTATAAGCAGTTTAAATTTTTTTTTTTTGTCCTTTTACGATCTTTGCACATAAGACTGCCATAAAATGTTTTCCTAGGCAGGTAAACAGAGACGCTTAAATAATTAAAATACAATCACCAACACCCATTTTCTCTTCTATAAGAAAAATAGCAGTTTTAAATTTTTTATATCTTTTATGTTATCATTTAAATGCAAAATAGTGGAATAAATACAACAATCTGAGCTGATTGAAACACAAGAGTAACAGCAGGTAGTCACACAATCATATTGCTTTAAATAAGAACCAACTGGAAAACAAAAAAAATCAAAATTAAAAATCATAGAGCTAAAACATACACCTTTATAACTTCCCAAAACTTCACATTAAGTAAATGGTCTTGCCTGAAACTCCAAAAGACTTACCTCAAGCGAGGTATTAAGCGGGGCATTTGCCTTGAAGTCCATGCAGAAGTTCTAAATCTGTATTGTTCGTTGTATTTCCTGGTTATGGGGGTACATGTTTCCCTTAAACTGAAAACTTAAAATCGTCCTCTCTTCTTTCCACAGATCTCCATCTCCTGTTTTCAGTTGGTTGGCTCTTACTTCTGAAGCCCAAGTACTTGAATGTGATACAGTAAAAACAATGTATATCTTGTATATATTTCATTTATATATAGTGTGGTTGAATAGTAAAGTAGCAACTTAAACCCCGCACAGACTTTCTGGAAAATAATCTTTTTTTTTTTTTAAACACTTACATATATAAATAATCTTATAGAATCAGCACCTTTTTATTTTCCCAGGAGTTGGATTGTTCTGTTGTTATTTTTCAAGGGATGTGCCAATTTCTGAACTCCTATCACAGCTATAAATTTCAAGTTATTGACCATCTGAATGAATTGCTAATGATGATTTATCTAGAGTCACACTACAATCACTTCTCTACTGAGAAACCACAATCTACAATATAGTCCCATATAGCTAATGATAGATACACAGTATTTCTAGCATGAGGTTGACGAACTATCAACCCAAGGTATTTTGTTTAAAGCACACAAAGTAGCAAGTTTTGGAAACGTATTCGCACCAAAAAAGTTTTGCAACAACACAGAGCGAGTTAATAACAACATTGTGGGAGAGATGAGTGAGTGAAAGCCATATATATACAGCATTTAAAAATTAGACTTATCTATATTCTTGAAATATTCAAAGTTTTATTTCTAAGCTATACATTGGTATTCTATAATAAACCATTAGAGAAATTATCCCTTGTTTTGAAAATATTATTATGATTTTTGATGTGGATCTGTTCATAAGGAATACTTGTTTGGGAGTTTCAATCTCTTAATTCTTATTAGGAAGAACCTTATTATGGGTAAGGAATAGAATATACTACGGTAGTCTCCTGAGGAATTGTACATCCAATATTGTCTCTAATTCTACCCTGTGTCTAAAAGCACACACCACGAGAATCCAAACACCACAAGAAGAACAAGACAGACAGTCTTTGAATGCAACATAAAACTCCGAGAAAGCACAGCAAACATGAAACATTGAAAAGCTGAACTACATCTCTTTTTGTTTGTTAGGGTTACAATTTTAATTACATCTGTGTACATAGAAGAAGACTGTTCACATGGTACAGGGAGCAGCTATTAACACTGGTCCGTTGGATAGCATCTGATGGAGGTTACTGTTTCTTGGGTATTCGGCGACTGTAGGTTTTGGGGGCATCTAATTGATTCCTTCATTAGATTACACCTCTCCACCATCGGGAACCTGACTTTCTGCCTGGGACAGCACTGGTTGAAAAGCAGCTGTATTGGCTTAGATCTTGGTTAAAAACCACAGATTAAACATTCCTAAGTGAATCAACTCATACCAAGAGGTTTAAGAATTTGGTCAGGCATCCGTCATCTTTGACGGTTTTTTGTTGTTGTTGTTCTTCCAACTCTAGCATTATTGCCTCTTGAATGAAGACAGGCTCAAAGCTCCTTCTGGGACAAGGTCCGTAACTCTGCAGATAGGCAGTAGTACATCCCTAACCACCACAGCATTTAGAAATCTTATGGCATTGGCACCTCCCAGGTGGAGAAGTGCGCTTCCGAAAATGCTACGGATCTGGAGTTCAGATCCAGAGATGACAGGTGACCACCCAGAGCCACTGCAGGTGTAATCTCATCCTTCACATCAGAGAACATTTAGGGAAACTGGAGCTCGCCTTAAGAACTTGATGTTTGGGACCAGACGGGCACACAACATAAATTGCATCCGTGAGAATATGCACCTTCCCTTCAACTATTGCTTGAGTAGGTTAAATTCCCATATTAATAAATGGCTGAGAAGTGGTAAAGCTGGTACAAAAAAAAAAATCTCCATTTTGTAAGAAGAAACAAAACGTTTTTCTTAAAAAAAACCTTCATTCAGGATTCATGTGTCCTTCATTATTGTCCGTAATTGTTCGACACCAGCACAGAATTGCAGTATTCTTAATTTCTCTTTAGTATTGCGTGAATGAATAAAGCTTAAACTATTCCCTGAAAAAGTTACTTAGTAGCTAAACTAACAAATACCTGGAAGACTTTGAGAAAACAATTCAGGAATCAAATGGCTGTAACTGATGTAGATGGAAAAGTGATGGTAAGAAGCAGCCGACGCAAAGTCACTTAAGTTGTCTGATGAGGGGCTGCTCCCGTGGAATCTGATGCTGCCCCCAGTCGATCCTGTCGCACTGTACTTGAGCTACCTTGATACTTTCTCTTTGATTCCTCAGTCACGGGGGACGTTGCAGTTCACAATCAAGTTCACTGGCATCCATACTATGGATTTCCTTCCTTTGGCAGGGCTGGCTTCCACCACTCTTCAATGAGAGACCTCTTTTCAAAAGTTCAGCAGCAGATAGGGAGAGAGGGGGGAGGGAGAGAATAAGGAAGGGAGGAAAAGGAAGGAAATAAAAACTTTTCTTACTACTAGAGCTATTTAAATTTAGAAGGAGAAGGATGAGAAGAGAAAGGACAGAAAAGGGATGGAGGGAGGGAGGGAGGAGGGAGAAAGAAGAAGGAAGGAAGGAAGGAAGGAAGGAAGGAAGGAAGGAAGGAAGGAAGGGGGAGGGAGAGAGAGAGAGAGAAAGAGAGAGAGAGGAGAGAGAGAGAGAAGGAACCAGTAACCAAGAAATGAAAGGAGGAATAAGAGAGGGAAGGGGGGAAAAAAGGAGGAAGAGAAATGAGAAGAAGAAGAAAAAAAAAGGAGAAATCTGAAAGCTGCTTCCTAGTCTTGCTGCTAAGTGATCAGTGCAGTCTTTGCTGATTGGGGATGGTGATGGTGTTGACTAAGCTCTACGTTTCTTCCACATTAGGCTTGGGTTTATTTTCCCTTTCTCGGCGGGCGTGCAGGAGGAGGAGACGGCGGCCCAGGAGGCCATTGGTCAGACCTTGGCCTCCAGCATTTCCAAAAAGAGTTTGTGCATGGGCACCTTGCCTTCCAGTTTGATGTTGTAGAAGTGCTGCACGGCCTTGGTGGAGGTCTGCCGGAGCAGCGGCAGCGTCATCAGCATCTTGCCGGCCCTGCGCGGGTCCTCCACGTGCTGGCCGGCCTCATAGTCCTGCAGGGCCTCGTGCAGGACGTCCTGGAGCTTCTGCACGGCCTCCACGTCCTCTATGTGCATGGAGTCTGCGCGACAGAGCAAAGGACAGACACGGCTGTTAGTGATGGTGAGAAGCCCGGGCACAGCGGAGTCCCGCAAGTGAAAGGTTATCCTTCCACTCCCCTAGGCTGGGAAACCTCTAAATGCAGCGTCTCCCCTTTCCAAAGGGCCTTTTTTTTTTTGGAGGGGGAGGAGGGCTATATATTTCCCTAGAGTTGATAATTTTCAGTGCTTCATAAGAACATGGGAATTAACCCTCGCTGGTTTGCTCAGTGGATAGAGACAGGGTCCGTCCCAGGTTAGAATCCGGTCAAAGCACATGACTAGGTTAGGGGCTCAATCCCCAGTAGGGAGAGTGCAGAAGACAGCCAATCAATGATTCTCATCATCGATGTTTCTCTCTCTCTCTCCCTCTCCCTTCTTCTCTGAAATCAACATAAATATATATAGAGAGAATTATAAAATATTCAGTACTGAAAGGGTGGTTTTTTTTTTGTTGTTGTTTTTTTCTTTCTTTCTTTTTTTTCTTAAGAAGAAGCAAGAGAAACCTTTCTTTTAACAGATTATGACCATGACTAGGTTATTCATTACCTCATTCACGTATGCATTCATTCACTCAACAACCATGGAAGGCCATCTAGGAAAAGTATTATTTCGGTACCATATTGGTGAAGTTGTTAAAAATCCCGACCTTGCCCTGAAAAAGCTCACATATCCCAAAAGGCAAGAAACACGCTGATGATGGATATTTTTAAAACTCCATCATACACCCTGGATCTAACAGTGTCCGGTGGTAGAATTTTCAGTTACTATTCATGGTGCCCTAAGAGATCCTTATCGTCTGCTTCTCTGCTGAGATACAAATAACGCCTTTAGATTAATGAGTTCTGAAATTTAATTTAAAAAATCTAATCCTATCAAGCAAGGAAAGGGTTAACAGGGTTGCCATGATTATTCTTGGGAGAAATGTCAGATTGGGGCGGGGAGGGAGGTATAAAAGTTACAGCTCTAAAAGAGACACTTAATTATATACAAGTTTGAATCATTTAGCATGTTTTATTGATTCTGATGACAGTTTATCTGTTAATTATACATAATGGGGTCTTTGGGGGGAATTCTGAATGTTTAATAATTCTGCTTCTCTAAGAATACAGAGTTCTCAGCTATACGTAGTTAGCCTAATCTTTCATATAATTCAAATATCAGATCACATGCACAAAAAGAGAGTAAAATGTAATTTAAAATCAAGTGGCTAAACATATAAAAATTATGGCATAGTAACTAATAGATTAACTGCTATTGTAAGCAGTAGTATGGTTTTAAATTTTCTTTGTGTTTATTTTTTTTTCTTTTACATGGTTATTTTGAATAATTTCACACTATATTTGGGGAACTATTTATATTAGGTGGCAAATGACACATTTCTTTGAAAGAGTTTTGAATAATCTGGAATACAGTTGTTTATATGTATTTACTGCTCAAGACTTGATTCCTGCCTGAAGGAGCCCAAAGAAGGAATTCTCCTCCCTTAGAAATGTTCCTGTGGTGTCCTGGACCGGAATTCAAGCTGTTCTCTGCCCTGGCTGGTGTGGCTCAGTGGTTGACCCTCAACCTATGAACCAGGAGGTCACAGTTCAATTCCTGGTCAGGGCACATGCCCATGGTATGGGCTGGAAACCCAGAAGAGGGCATGCAGGAAGCAATCCATCAATGATTCCCTCTCATCGATTTTTCTGTCCCTCTCCCTCTTCCTTTCTCTCTGAAATCTATAAAAAAAATGTACATTTTCATAATAAGAGTTGAAATTTTCCTGAACCTGTCTCATTCAACCTCCCATTTTCATCAGAAACCTCTATACCACATTTCCACAGGGACAGTTCCATACATATATGTAGAGCATTTCACTGGATAAGGAATCAAGCTAATATTTAGAAATGTCTTCTTCATATTGCCTCTCATCTGTCTATAATGACCAGTAGTTGGTCCTAGTCCCAGCTACTGGGGCAATACAGGGTACATGCATGTCCTTCTACATGGCAGGTTTTTATATGCTTCAAGTCAGGGGCACAGTCACCTCTGAGCCCACCCCAAGCCCAGCCTTCCCCACTTCTGGGGCCCAGCAGGAGATATATTATAGGATGTCACAGGAAATCAGGCGAGAACAAATAGCAGAGAGCTATGCTCACAAACAGCAATTAAGACTTCAAACTATTCTTTAAAGGCTGTGATTTAGCATGTGAGATTTAGAAATGATTTAATCAAATTACTATGATAATTTAACTTCCCATTTACAGAAAAAGATTCTAAGTCATTTTAGCTTTGCCCGTTCTCGGATCTGCTAATACTTTAAATGCAAACTCACTAAATCTGAACTATTTAATTAGACCATGATTCAGCTGGCAGGCTGCTGAAGAAAATATTAATCTCCATTAGAGATCCCAGTTCAAGTTCTGGCTCTGTGGCTTTCATCTCCGTTCTGTTCTTTCTGCTAAATTTATACACGCGTGCCAGGCCCAATAGAAACGCCTTTATTTATGGAATTATTTAGCTCTGGTTGCTGGTGACGGTCTCTTTTTAACTTTATGTTTTTTAACAGAAATAGCCCCAATATTCATGCTAATGGGAACCAGCTAAAACTTAACAATGAAAATCATAGGTTTATGAACTAACTATGCTGGGTGAGGCTATAGTTTAAAAACAATGGTTAAATTGATAACACAATTTAACCACACACGCACACACACACATAATTAATATTCTTGGGCCCAAACCCAGACTTATTAAATCAGAAAATTGGGGCTGAAGCAGGACACCTGTATTTGTTAAAATCTAGGCGATTCTATGGCCAAGCCAGATAAAAATGAGCATATTACCTTGGGGGCGGTGGCAATAGTTTCAAACAAATTCTTAAGACATCAACACTAGGATAATCTCAAGAATAGATCCCCATGATATGACCTTGCCCAAAAGGCTTGTAGTAATATTTCATTGCATCTTCCACTAACAACATAAAATTAATTGCAGAGATCTGCGTAGGAAAAAGAATTCTACACATGAGAAAATTGGGCCTATTAATTACAATGTTAAAATGGCGACTCCAGTTGTACTTTTAAAATTCTACCTCAGAGCCATATATCAGGGATGCGATCATGGTAGGCGCTCAAAAATAAGACAATGCATATTTTAAGCGAATGTTGGTTATTTTTTTTAACCTTCAAAATTAACTGGAACAGTGATATAGGGTTTCCAAATATTTGAATGGGAGAATTACAGTATTAGTTTGTGACACACTGTTCCTTTGTTCTTTCTGTCACACACCTGATAATAGGTACTATACTACTGGTGCTCTGGTGTTCTAAATATTCCTAAATTCACACATGACAGAAACATCGCTACAAAAAATATGACAGTCATTAACAGGAAGCCAATTCCCTGTTTCCCAAGCATAAGCACAACATTTATAATTATTGAATAAAGACAGATGTTTAAAATAAGCTGAAATTTAGATTAATGAGACAATGCTTGTTAACACCTACAGCCACACGGGGAATGCTAAGATACCTATAAATTAAGTGACACAGGAATAGATTTTTTTCCCCCTTTGGCACAAAAAGTCACTAAGCTGATCTGAAATTTCTAAATACTAAAAAAGGAAACCTGTGAGTTTTTCGGGGTATCTAGGAATAGTGTTAAAATATTTTCATATTGACGTATTTCAGAGCAGTTTAAGAATCACTGGATCTCAGCAAGATCACATCACTGCCTTCCCCATAATGGTAAAAAAATAAAATAAAAAAGGGATGAATGACATCATATGCGGTATCAAAGAAAATGACTTTTCTGCGTCATTTATCCCAAGCTAAAATGGTGGAGCTCACAGGTCAGAGGAGAAGAAAAAGGCCACATTTATACCACACAGGAGAAGTGGCAAACTGAGGAACCAAAATGGTCCTTATAATAATTTCTCCTTTATTAGGATGCTGGCTCATTTCTCTGAGTATTGAGGGGCTCAAAGACTGTTAAAGTAACACAGGAACATTTTGTGACATGGAGACATTTTCTTAGAAAAAGCAATGCTAGTCAGTACTATAAGAAGGGGAGAATTGGGGGGGGGGTCTTATTAATTATATCTGGCTTTAAGCAAGAAAAACAAACTAACTAGCTCTCTAAATATCCCAATAACTAGTCCCTGCTCTGAAATAGGGCAATTCCTCTCCCTCAGGGAAGAGTGGGTGGGATTCGAATATTTATCTATAAAAATATTAAGGATTATACTTCTCAACAACAGAGACAGAAATACCATCCATTCAGGCACTCAACCTATAATCCATAGCCATACCGTATGCCTCCAACTTTTGACATTATAAACATTTCAGCCACTTTGATGACAAAATGTTAGCATTGCTCAGCATTCATGATTTAGTTATTTAAAAAAAAAAAAGCAATTTGAAGCATAAAGGAAACAAAACAGGCTTGCTGCCCTTTACAGTTACTTATTCAAAGAAATGTTTAAATTTGAATTACTATGAGGTTTCCAAATAAAAAAAAAAATCACAAATCTGTCATCTGATTATAAGCGGGGGTATAAAAAGAAGTCTCTGCCAATTAATAAATTCTCAGAAAATTGCTGTCCCGGTTTCCCACTTGGGCTCTCCAGAGAGCCCTTGATTTTGCAAGAGCAACGCCATTTGTCATAATGAGTCCGAACGTCCAGCGTACAGTTTTCCAGGGACACGGGAGGAGAGAATGGTTAACAACTGAAAGAGCAAAACGCTAAACTCCATTATCAAGACCGATCGGACAGTACAACTTCATCGCGGAAAACAATGCCCCTCCTATCCGTCCCAGGATCCGCGCATCGATATTGTAGATGAACTGTTAATGACAAAATCAATTAAAAAATTATTTCCAAACACAGTCACGCGTCCCCCTGCTCTCTCGGGGGCAATCTGGGCAGGAGGGCTCATCTCCCTAGGACCGCGCCAAATCACCCCTCCGTCATCCCCAACTAAGCAAAAGCAATCTGGTTTTTCATTTTTCAGCGCGGCTGAGCCCAGCCTGAGATTGATCGTCACATATGGCCCCAGAAAGCAAACTGTCAATACCTTGAAAGCTGCAGAATTTGAACAAATAGCCGTCCGCCCATTCAAGCCACTCGCTGCATCCCATTTAACAGATTTTATTGACAGTTTCCTCCTTGTAATTAAAGGGAAAACTACTGGCCGGCAACCAAGATAAAGTTCAAAGATAGGGTCAGAACAAAAGCAGATGGAGGGGCACGGAGTGACTGTCAATGGGGCCGAGCGGCCCGGCGTGCTATTGACGCGCAGGTATCTAATGATCGGCCCGTCATTAAGGAGGGATCTAGCCTGCGCTCTATGCAAATGAGGAAAAGGACTTAAGACCACAAGAAAGGGTTCAGAGAGACACGGGGGGAGGGTGGGGGGGGGCCGACAAAGCACCAACGATTTTTTTAAAGAGGTTGCCGCCTCTCTTAGTAACTTTCAGTATAAATGTAAAGACTGTTTATCCCCAACATGTCTCACCCTCACTACATAGGCAGTGCCTTTGAGGGGACCAGGCCTGCAACCCAATTGGACTTTTAGAGAATTCCAGAAGGTGAGAAAACAGAAGGTACTTGGATCACCAGCATTAAAAACAATACCAAAGATGTGTTTTTTTCCAATTGCAAAATGTGCATTTTTTTTTTTAAGGGGAAACATGGTTTGTGTGTATTTGTAATGCATACAAGACAACTGGAACTAATTTTGTCCTGGGAATGTGCACACACACACTATAAATTAGTAACTGGGTGAGGTGGCAAAAACCCCACAGCTTGCCATAGGGCACCCCCTCCCCCAAATGTATACATCCACTGGGCTTAATGATAAAGGCAGTGTTTATTAATAAAACATGTCATTTTCAAAAGGGAGCTGTCAGCTGCTGAAGTGTGCCTACACTGTAGGGGACATATAATGAAAATAATTCCTGTATAATAAAAATAATTCCCATCACCTTGATTTTTCTTCCCTATAACTTCTCACCAGAAAACTGTGATGATTCTAACTTTGCTGATTCACACAGTATTTACAGCCGGACCCAGCGGCTCTCAGAAGAAGCTGAGGGAAAGGAAAAAATGGCACACGAAAAAGAAAAAAAAAAAAAATGTAACGAGGACCCCTCCATATGCCAACCTGAATTAGCGAGAGCTATCGCTTTGAGGGTGACAAACTCCTCTTTCTCCAGCTTCATGCTCTTATACTTCTTCACCAGCTGCAGGATTGCGTTATTTAGGTCGAGCAGGCCTGCTAGCTTGGACTGGTCTTCGTCCATTATGTAATCGTCTGCATAGACAAGTTCATCCTCAAACGAGAGAGATCGGTATACCACACCGAGGATCAAAATCTCCATCCAAGCACTCTGCAGGAGGCTCATCTGGTCGGCCAGGGACAGAGTGGAGAAGCCTGCATGGGGAGAGGAGCAGATCGAGTTACTCTACAGCCATCATTTCATAAGGATGCATTCGTTTCCAGGGGGGCCGGCCTCTGCATTAGGGCTGGGAATTGTGCTGAGTTGCCATTAGATGCTCTTACGTCCTCCCCTGATCAGTGAGCGAATGGCAAAGTAAAAGTCACCAATCTGCTCCCACACAGTGGTGTTTTCTTGAGCTTTCAGAGCCTGGCTGAAAGAAATACAACAGAAAATTCTGAATCTTTCACTTGAGGAGAAAATGCGATGTGATCATTAAATACGCTTGGTTTTCTGGCAGAGGTCTTAATGGCTCATAGGAAGTCAGATTTTCAACATCCTCAGGTCTAGAAACTGCTATTGATAAACAGAATAAAAGTTTCTTTCTTAAATAAGCCAAAGAAAGAAAGGAAAGCAAGTAATTTAGGCCATACAATTTGGAAACACTTCTCTGTAATAGTACAAGCACAGTGGACAATTAGGATGCTTATACTCACAAGAAACTTTGCCATTGGATATTTGTTCCCATCAATATTTAACATGGATTCCTTTTTCTAAAAAGTGATTATTGGTACAAAAGAGAGTGGAGTACTTAGCGTCCTGGCCTCCTCCAAACAGAAAAGCAAGTTTGTTTTAGGGATTAAGACCCAGTTATTTTAAAAGCTGAATATGAGGGCAGTGGGGTTTTGTGCAGAGGACATGAGCAGAACCAGATCAGAATTTAAATATTTGCTCCACTGAACTATTTACTGGCTCTTTCATCTTGAGAATGACAATTTACTTGTACCTTAAATTTTTACTGGAAAGTATAAAAACCATCCAACAAAGCACTAACTTGTAATATGCATTCAGTAAGTGTAGCATATTACAAGTTTTATCTGTTTCAGATATTAGTTTTATCTGAAATACCAGCATGACTGTTTCCAATTCTTTACTGAAACTCTACGAATGCTTTCAGTCACTTTTGAGCTTGCGTAAATATAGATAAGAAATGGGGTTCAATAGGGAAAATTAAGTACAATTAATCCTACTTAGAAATGAAGAGATTTATTTATAGCTTAGAGGGACTAGATCAAAATGCTGAAACATATGTAATGTCTTAGTGAATATACCTAGTAATCAGCCCAATACTTTTATAACTGTCTCTCTCTCTCTCTCTCTCTCTCTCTCTCTTTTTAAAATAAGTTTCGTTTTTAAAACTTTACTTTCATTTCCAAGGTTCTGCCCAAAGAATTCCAAGAGTAACCAACCCCTCCTGGGGTCTTGGAGGACCAAGATTTAGGGAACTTCCGCCAGTAATTCTAGAGAAGGGGGAATTTGGGGGCAAGGCCACTTATAAAACCTATTTTTCCTCCCCTTCCAGACCCTGTCACCCAAATCAAATACAGGCAGTGCCACCCAATCTCCTTAGGCTCTGGTCATTGCTGGCGTCCTTTTTATTCCTATCACACTGCCCGTGTCCCATGTGGTGTCAGCAGCGACAGCACAATGAGAAGAAAGGTCAGGGTTCCCCGGGCTGTCGCTGATAACCAGTAGCTTGCCATTTGGCACCATCAACGAGAAGTGTTTAATACAATCATCAAGAGGGATTAGGCGGCCGCACTGAGGGGGTCCGCGGGCATCTGCGAACAGACTCTCTTTCCCTGGTTAAGCAAGCTGCTGACACGGGACTCACAGCTCTGCCTGTTGACCTGGCTGGGTCCGTCTTCTTTCCCCCATTCTCTTTTTTGTGTGTCTTTGCAAAGCGGGCTAACTTACTAAACAGCCTCCCTAAAATCAGCCATGACAACGGATAACAGGCATTCAAAAGAGGAAAACAGTGATCTGATGAGCCCTTTGGCTTTCAATCAGAAGAAGGTTATCCTTAAAACAAACAAACAAATAAACAAACAAACAATGTCACTCTTTTTTTTCTGCCCCATTCCCCCCACAACCAAGAACAAAGATGCTATGCACACCCAACTAGCTAACGCGAGAAAAGGGGACCACGTGGGACTTTTTTTTTCATAAGTTAAATGGATGAAAAAAATACACGTCCTCTAGGAAGCGGTGAGCAAAAAGGCCCTTTCCCTTTGCCTGGTCCTTAGCCTGTTCAGCTCCCATTTCTGCGGCAGCAGATGGGCCGAGCTGGTGGCCCGCAGGCCCTGCCCGTGACAACCCCCTGCCTCCCTCTCTCCCTCCCTCCCGCCCGCACTCCGCTGTTAGTAAATAGATTTACACATTTCCCAATCTCCACACATCTTTTCTGCCGAATAATTAAAAGCCGGGATGATTAGTTTATTGAGTGGAAGGAGGAACTTTTTTATTGAGGTCCCTCCGCGATGTTATCAGGCCGGCCCCGTTCTGGTTGTCAGGAGGGCGCAGGCATCCAATTTTTCTTATCTGCCTGATTAATACAAACGCCGTTTCAGGACGCATTAATTAACAGATACAAATCTGCGTTCTCATGGAGGGATCGATACGGAGAAGAAAAGAGGCTTCAATGTGAATTTAGTGCTGATGATGGAGAAGGCGCGCGATCGACAGGTACGTGCAGGGAAACTTGAAAGTTGCCCAAGCCCCTTTGTCCCTGCGATGTACAAACGCGCTATTTCCCCGTCACCAGGCTGCACACGCTTCTCTGAGATTTAATTAAGCAGAAAGAAAGAAAGAAAGAAAGAAAGAAAGAAAGAAAGAAAGAAAGAAAGAAAGAAAGAAAGAAAGAAAGAAAGAAAGAAAGAAAGAAAGAAAGAAAGAACTACAAAAAAACAACAATAAAAGTACGTTTTTTAAAGGCGGATTCAGCAATTTATCTCTTCTATATTATTGGCTGTGTGTGTGTGTGTGTATTCTCTCTCTCTCTCTCTCTCTCTCTCTCTCTCTCTCTCTCTCTCTCTCTTTTCTTGGTCAGGGAGAATGGGAAGATGGATCTGACATGAAAGGTTTGACCAGTTTGCTGCTTCCTACCTCCAAGCCTGTTTCAGCCCACTAAAGGAGGGGTTAGGTTGGTAAGTTTGCAGAAGGATGGCAAAAGCAGCAATGTGCACTTTGCACAGAACACACCCAAGTGTGGACTCGTCTATTCTCGGTCAAGAAATAGCTCAATCTCAACCCATTAACCCCTTCCGACCTCACCTCTGCAGCTGGAAGCTGGCACCCAGGCTCCCCACCCTAATGCTCAGGTAACAGCCTTATTATGGGATGGACCCGCTCACCTGATCCCCAAGGAGACTGAACACATAACAGAGATTGCATTTGCACTGCACAGAGTTCTCCCCCTGCCCTCTGGAATGTTGGCTGTATTTTACAGACAGACAGGCAGCTGGATACAATACTCTTTTTATCGGTAGATCCAAGCCAAGTACAGAAGCATAACTGACTACAATGTACATGAAAAACACATGTTTTAATAAACCGTGACTAAGGCATTTTGTAAAAACATGTTTGCTTTATCGGGACACACACACCACACACACACACACACACACACACACACACCAGAATGGTCACACCAGAATGGTAACCCCTGGTTTGTGCATTGGCCAGCATTTCCTGATGTTTGCCAGCTAGCAGCCTGGAGGTTAGAGATCCCCATCCCCCAATCTGTAACATTTAGTGCTCTCTTTGGAGAGAGATCTCTTTCCCAAGGGGAATAAAAGATGCTTTGATGCTGTGTCGTGCACTTCATGTTTTGTGCAGCCCGGGATCTTAATCTTGGTGTGTGACAGGTCATAGTTTTAAATGCTCGGCCATGTTACAGCTTTAAAAATAACAGTGAGGCCGTGCGTGGCACATGCTTTGCTTCCCTGGCTACAGCCCATTCCACGCGTGTCCCTAACCACTGTGAACTCCCTTCATCTCCGCCCTGGGGTCCGTGCCACTGAGTGTATCTTGGGCCTTGTGCTTGCATTTTGCTCTGGTCTGTGACTCGCAGTTAAATCGTGTATCTATACAGCCGGCTCCCAGCAAACCAGAAGACAGCTGGGAATCGCATCACTGGGAAGGATGGAAAAGAGGCAGGCACCCCCCAAGTCAGAGGCCCGTAGGAAGTGTGTTCTGTGCCAGCCCCCTCGCCTCCGTCGCCTGGAAACTTGGGCGGATAACAGTGATGCCATGGGCACTTGTCAAGTCCCCCCCTCCCCCCACGCTGAGCCTGGCAAACGGGTGCACTTTGCAGTCAACGTACAAAAAAGGCTCAGCACGTGGAAGTGTGAAGGGCAAAGAACATCTGAAGGCTTGCCTTCCAAAATGCACTCTCATTTCAGAAAGCATCCGTGTTTATCCCCTGCCAGGGGTGCTGACAGAAATAGGCTGCCGTGCAGGCATTTGGGGTTTAACCCCTGCGAGGCATTTCCTTCTTGGTGGCTCCCTGCCACAGACACAGCTCTACCCATCTTCCGGTGGCTGTTATCAGTCCATCCTGGTACTGACTGCGCCCGCTCCCCGTGTTGGAACGGAAGTTTCTCTGTCCCACAAAAAAGAAATCGGAAATCCACTGGGCGTAGCTGTCTGAGCGAGATGGCAAAAATTAGATACTTTCTCTCACATCCACATAAACCAATGTGGACAGGGATGGGGGAGAGGGGAGAGGAAAGAATATCAATGGCATGAAGACTTGGTGCATAACCCTTGTTAGAAGCAAACTTGCTCTGGATTTTTAAGGCAGTTACTTGTTTCCCATAAGCAGACATGTGTTGTACACGATTTGCAAAACATACAGCTCAGGGACATATAGTGTGTGTGTGTGTGTGTGTGTGTGTGTGTTGCCATAGCAATGGACTTCACGAATTAGACTTCCAGCAAGTCCAGAGTTAAGCAGCTACAAATGATCAACAGGGTGAGAGCTCAAATATCTATATGTCCGGGATCAGTAGAAGCATTTTATTTAAACATTTTCTTCACAAGGGATGGTGATTATTCTCTCTTGATTTCACCAGGCTTTGGACATTAGATAGGATGCCTACAGTGCTACCCTTTGCTCTCTTAGTCTTTTTGGACTGACCGTGATGCAGATTTCAATCATTTAGATTCAATCACCGTTGGCTTGGGTGAAATGGAGGAATACAGAAGAAAATGCAAGAATAACTGCCCAAATGGGATAGCTTCCTTTCTTGCTAATTTAATCATGTTTATTCCTTAGGAAATGCTTTAAAAAAAATTTATTCCTTAGGAAATGTTTTTTTTTGTTTTTTTTTTAATTCTGTTTTAATACTAGAAGCAAGGCTTATGGGGATTTTATGGAGCCATTTTTCTTTCTTTCTTTTTTTTTTAATCCTCACCTGAGGATATTTTTCCATTGATTTTTAGAGAGAGTGGAAAGGAGAGGGAGAGAAACGGTGATGTGAGAGAGATGCCTCAATCAATCTGTTGCCTCCTGCACATGCTGGAATTGAACCCGGGACCCTTCATTCTGTGGGCCTGTGCTTGAGCTACGGAATCACACCAGCTGGGGCAGGGGAACCCTTATTTCCAAGTAGTGGTTGCTCAGGACAAATGTGAAAAGCTGGAATACAGAACTCAGATTGGAAATTTACTTACTATCCAAGACATGGTATAACTGGCCCGCATCTATAAAATGTAGCAGAGGAGTTGGGGAGCAGAGACACACTGAAGGAGGTGGGGAATAGGATGGTGAGGAGATTACCCCCCCACTCCCCCGCCCCGGTCCAGGACAGAATGATCCCTCTTGGCTGAGGCCACAGGTGCCCCCAGCAGATGAGCTTACAATCTGCCTGCTCCGGGCACCGGGATGGGCACCGCGCCTGCGGGGCGCTGGGGAGCAGTTTTCTTTAGCGATGTCCCTGTCTCCCAGGCCAGCTTGCGGGAGGAATGAAAAGCACCACAGCAGCTAAAAAAAGGTATTCTCTCGTGGCAGCACGGGAAAGCCTCAAAATGATGACAAGGGTCTTTTGTGTTTGTTTCTGTGAGTGGGCGGTTTTTAACTGCCAACCTTGTTTGGAAAAAAAAGAAAAGGAAAAAAGGCCTGGCTGTAGGGCAGATGAATGCAAATGAGAATGCAGAGATACCTATAAGGGTGTGTGCTGGTTCTCCTGTTCCCTATCTCTTCTGAGTGACCACAGAGGATCTGAAATACCTCCCTCAGCTTTCCCACACTTTCTCGTACTTGGCCTCAACTTAACTTCTTCTTTCCTTTCATCTAAGCCAAGAGGAAAGAGATGTTGTTGGACCATATGGAGGCAGGTAGGGGCTGATCGAATGACCTTTCTCTCTGCAGCCTTTATATTTGAGTAGCTGAAAACGAGGAAGTTCTGTTTGGAAACATCTCCTTTATGATGTGACTAACTGTTGACCATCAGGAAAAAAGGCAGGCAATGCCATATAAGACTCAGGACTCTAAAAAAATCTCAGAAAAGGGCATTTCAGTCTTTCTTTGGGACTAGATGGAGACTGAGCAGGGAGAAGCATTGTTGTGAAGCCATATTTCTGATTTGAAAGAACAAGAATCTGTGTTTGAATCTGACTTGCTCTGCCCATCACAGATAAGAAGGGGTCAAGAAACACCATAGGTTGTCACAGGTCACTGACCAGGAGTCCACGGAATACCAGCCCAGCCTGGGCATCGGCTATGTGGGCACCATCCTCTTCAGGAAACTTCCAAAGCAGGCTGCCTCCGAGTCAGCCTTATACTTGATTTGAAATTCAAGACTCCAAAATAAATGTGTTCTGACTCCATCTTGCACTTTGGGGATTTGTAAAGCTGACAGATAGACAATTCCATAGACACTGAAAGAGTCTGTGGGAAACATTGCATGTCAAATACCCAAAAGCTAAAGGGTTTCCTGTCCTTGAGAGACACAGCAGTGACCTTGAGGTCTGGAGAACTTGGTTCCAGCTTCACTGTGTCACACCCAAGGGTGATAATTTGGCCCCTGTTGGGGTTGAATTGTGTCTCTCCCAAGATTTTGGTTTCTCCTAATCTATGAATGTGACCTTATTTGGAAACAGGGTCTTTTAAAAGGAAGAAGTTAGGATGAGGGCATTAGGATGGGTCCTAATCCAATATCATGCTACTTTACGGAAAGGGGACATTTAGACAGAAACAGATGCAGACTGAGGGGAAACAATGCGAAAAAACAACAAGAAGAATGCCATTCACGTGCCAAGCGCCATTTGATGCCACCAGAAGCCAGGAGAATATGGGACAGGCTCTCCCTCCTGTGTGTGTGTATGTGTGTGTGTGTGTGTGTGTGTGTGTGAGTGTGTGTAATGTAATATATAAAATTTACTGAGATAGCACAAAAGGGAAGATCAGAAGGAAAAGAGAGCTAGACCTTCTTTCCACCCGATCTGATTCCGGAGTGAGTACTGCCTAATCCAGGAAGGTGGGCATTCCAGGTTTCTCCCCACGTGTCCACTCTCAGGGATGAAGGCAGAAGTGCTGGCATTCAAGTCCCAGCACCCTGTCAGAGGAATCACTCTGTTGCCCGTTTCCCAGCTGTGACACGGGAACACACAGAAGGATGCCTGCATCGTGAACACCTGGCTGATGTCACGAGCTCCTGGAAAAATCTGAAAATTTTATTTCAACTGCCAGTTACAGAAGAAGGCAGAATGGTCATCTTGTGGATTCCCCCTGAGACCACCAAGAACAGATTCTATCGGCGGTCTCCAACAGAAAACCACTCTTAATTCCCATATTAATTTCCAACAACATGCCTTCAAATCTTTTCACATTTATCTAATTGGTCCCTTGCTATAGGGGCACAAGTTCCAACAAGAGCACTAATTATTAGAAACGTGGCGCAATAATATTAATATCACCCTTTCTCTCGCTTCTACTAGTTACAAAGAAAATGGGGGAGGAAGGGGAGAAAATGCTTCAGGTGTGCTTTGCTGGACTTTCTCAAAAAGAAAGACACCATAACTCAGTGTCTCCAACACATCCCCAGAAGGAGGAGAAGCAGGAAAAAAAAAAAAAAAAATCAGGAGGTCTTCAGCATCAATGCAAGTTCAAGGATTTATAGCCCAGACCGTTAAAAACAAGGTGTCATATGTATTCATGGGAGATTGTAGAAGAAATATGTTGCCCACGAGATGCATGTCACAGATACGAAATTACGCACACTGACCCTGAAATTCCACATTCAAATAATGTCAGAAACCCTCCCTGTCTGGGCGGAAAGATGGGGCATGATTTGTGCTCGGGACAGCACGGCCAGAAATCTGAATGTCCGCCCCCCCCCCCCCCCCCCCCGAATTCTGAGGAGAGTCAGCCGCCTGCACGCTTTCCTCTGTGGCTAATGAAGATCTGTTTACGAATATTTACTCCCAAGTTCAAGGCTAGTGTTTGCTGGCTCAAGCGGAGCGAAGTCATTAGGACTTGGCATCTGTTCCACTGGGGAGGCGAGCGGCTCTTTTATCGACAACAGAGACAACCCCTTCGATTCCTCGCAGCCTCCCCCTCTTTCTCTCCACGCCGCCCCCCGATTTGGCCAGGTTACAAGGACACAAAAGCAAAAACACGAAAACGACGCGGCTCTTGGAATTCCTCAACCACACGGATGCGGAATCGTTACCGGGATAAAAGGCTGCCTGTTGTACGGAGCGAGGATCTATAATACACAGCCCACGCCTGCGTCTGTCCTAATAACTCTTGCTGAGACACTTCCATTCAAAAAGTAGAAGGCAAAGGGGAGCCGGAGCTGTGCGGAGCTCTCAGCTGTCATTCTCTCCTCCCTGAATGGACACACACACCCACAGCTCGCTCTGCTCAGTATCCCTCTCTTTGATCGCTTGCAAAGTATATTTATCTTTGCATCCCACCTCCCCTCCCCTTTGCTGGGACCAGTCTGCCCTTTTCATGCCTCTGGGATCTTGCAAATAGATCCAGGAAACCCTAGAAATTCCCATATTAGGTTCATTTGAGGAAATAAGCCAGGGAAAATACAGGGGTGACCCCAGATGGATCTGTTTAGAAGGTGCACTATTTCTAACTGAATCTGAATGATATTCATGTGGCTTCTACAATTGGAGGCTCTGAAAGTCTGCAAGAGTCCAAAATAAAATAAATAAAAAAGGGGGGTAGGTGGGAAGAAAGGAGGAACAACACAAAGCCAAAAAGGAAAAGAGAAAGAAAGCAAAAGAAAAAGCTTCCTGCCTCTAACACACCTAATTAGCCATCGGCAAACTCTTAATTGCATACATTAGGATGATTCCATAGTGGAGATTAATTCTAAAGACTCCCCAGCAGCTGGTTAAGATGCCACGGACTGCGGTGCGGACTGTACTTTTCCACTTAATTAGATATCAAAATTAAGCAGCAACAAGCATTCTGACATAACGGGGATCGGGCCACCGCCCGGCCTCCCCGAGCTGCCGTAAAGTGACCGCCAAACAGAGCCGCACAGATGGAGAGATATTAAATGCCTCACTGGAAAGTAATTTCAAATAATAAAATATCAATATTTACATTTTAATTACCCCAGCCGAGAGCGGCTCTGTCATCTTCACGATTGCCGACGCAGCAAGGGGTCCGGGGATGACATTGGGGCTTCGGCTGCAATGACTATGTTGTTTCCATTAAAGAATGACAAGTGTTTCGGAGGCGGTGACGCTCGGTGTGTGAACAGGAATGACAGCGGATCAGAAAATTCCCATTAAGGGACTTTAAACGCCTCAACCGGAGACTTTATGCCGAGCAGCCGCTCCTCCGTCAAACACGGAATCCTTTCTAAATGTCCTGCCCGAAGTTCATTACGGGGGTGAACCAAGGGGGGCTTTTGTCTCCTGTGAAATATTCAGCTCCCCAACGCGCTCTATGATGATTGTCAATTTAAAAACAATAACACTTGATGCGCACAGAGATGTGGGGCTTGCGTGTCAATGGCTACAATGATAGGGGTTTCTTTTTTGAAATTATTATTATCATTATTCTTTTTTTTTCTTTCATATAAATAGACAATGCCATTGATCAAGTTACCTTGAAACATATCTATTTGCTATGAATACGTGGGTGAAAGCTTGGGGCATGTCTCAGAATCATCATTATCAAAAAAGGCTGAGTTTGTCTGCAAGATCTTTCCATTAGTTCTTTCATCTCCATCAGAACTTCCTTGACGTGGGAAAGAAAGCCATGCATGGGTGGCAATTTGCACGTGTCCACCTGCAGACGTGTGTGTGTGTGTGTGTGTGTGTGTGTGTGTGTATGTGTGTGTGTGTGTGTGCTCTCCGTGTTTCTTTAGCTTCTGCGATTACTGCAAAACAGCCTATGCCTCACCCAACTTAATTACTCTTTGTGGGGTGTGAGGATGAGATTACGGAACAAAATAAATAAAAGGTATATATTCGAGGTGACACGCTGCGCTCTCCGGATAATAAATGGAAACAGTAAAGGCTTCCTTGGGGGATGAGTGTCAGAGCTGCGGAGATCTTGAACAAATGTTAATGCCTCGAGACACGCGAGAGTGTCTGCGAGAAGCTCCACGCTCGGTGTCCTGGAGTAGGCTGCTCGCTGACCCCCTATCTCCCAGCCCGCATTTATTTAATGTGGAGAGACGAGCAGCCATAAAAGTGATGAATGGCCGCCGCAAGAGGCTGAATAGGATTTTTCAAAAAGAAGAGAGAAGGGAAGTTGGGGAGTTAGGTAGGCGCTTAGCACTCTCTTACTCCCCCTCCTCCCCCTTTTGGTTTAAATATCCGTTTTGAGTTTGGAATGATGAAAAACGTGCTAATAGGCATGGTCTACCGGTGCTTGTTGTCTGACTGGGGGATGTCCCTCTTAGCAAAAAATGGAAGAGCCCGGGAAGTTATTTCTTGAGCGTCCCTAATGCTTTTAGGACAAGACAGGTCCCCATTTCTCAGCGCCCGGCACCTTTTAATTTCTGAAAGAGCCACGGTTGAAAATCTTAATTAATTGTTCCATACTGCTTCAGGATCATTATGCAATGTAATAAAGGCCGTGTAATTATGAAATTTTACAGCCATTACCGAGGCTGATGGCTCGTATTTCATCCTCAGCTGGACCCGATAGCTTTTAGGCACCCGGCTGCTCTTTGATGAACTACAGGCAGATCTATCAGGCCCAAACAATATCCAGGCGAGGCGGCTATAATAGCTACCTACCGATGAAGCCGCAGATAAAGATAAACTATAAATCTGCGCGCACCACTGCGGGCACAGCGCCTGGGGATGACAGAGAGGGGATGGGCCGTTCAGGACAGGCCTCCCTCTCCCACGAAGGCAGGCAGCCTCCTGCGTCTCCCACTCATTCACTCCGGAATGTGTCGGGTTCCATAAAAGACAGAAACCCGAGTGCACATCTCATTTATTACTTGATATCTCGAAATCAAATGAGAGGAGGAGAGGGGGTGTGTCTGCCCGTGTGCGCTGTATTTATTGCATTATTTAAAGGGAAGAGACTACTCAGGTATCCAACATCTCTTTCAGTGGGGGTGGGGGGATAAGCACAGAGATAGCACTTATGACGTTACTCGACGTAAGTATTCTGAAGCAAATTTGATCAGAGCCCATGAGTATCTTTCTTATAGATCTTAATGTTTTAAATAAATAACTCAAAGCAACAACACATACACATACTGAAATGTGGACAGGGAAGATAACATCATATTCACAGATAGCTCAAATGTTTGTAGCTCAAAAGTATTTTCATTTTGGAATTTATGAATTCGTAGAGCAGAATCACTGATAAAAACAAACAAACAAACAAACAAACAAACAACAAAAAGCTATGGTTGAAGTGCAGCTGGTGTGGCTCAGTGGTTGAGCAGCAACCCATGAACCAGGAGGTCACAGTTCGATTCCCCGGCAGGGCACATGCCCGGGTTGTGGGCTTGATCCCTAGCAGGGGGTATGCAGGAGGCAGCTGATCAATGATTCTCTCTCACATTGATGTTTCTATCTCTCCCTCTCCCTTCCTCTCTGAAATCAATAAAGACATATATATTAAAAAAAACAAAACAAAAACAAAAACAGAAAACTATGGTTCACTTGACATATTTCCAACATGTCTCTTTTGGCAAATGAAGCATTTATGGAGACCCTTTTAAATATCAGCTACATGGAGGAGGGCCATGGAGGAGGCTCATCTGACAACCGCTAAGTGCCACACTCCAGGGGCATGTAGTCCCTCTGCCTTTGGGACATGGCAGTAGCTTTGCAGAGCTCATGTACTCAGACCCGAGGATGGCATCAGCCTCATGCTGGCTCATTTCAATGAGTATGACCAGACAGCCAGTCCATGCCGGGCTCCACCAGGAGAAAGAGCCAACCTGAGGGTCCATAGGATTCAGGCTGCAAGCAGCAATGGTGGGCCATGCAGGGCAAGGAAGAAATGCAACAGGATGCGTGTAGGTGGATCTGGAGAGTGAAGACTCGCCCGGGGAATGGTGTATGTGTGGGTACCAGGGGGTGCCTCTAAAAAAGGATGCAATACTGCTTTAAGTGGCATTGGCTCATGGGAAAGCTCAGCTTGACACACAGTTCACTAAAGGTGCAGGCTAAGAGTGAGACACACTGGTGTTAGTAAGATCTCAGCTACTCACTAGCTGTGTAACCTTGAGCTAGTCTCTGCATTGCTCAGTTTCCTTATCTGCCAAATAAGGCTGCTGGCTGCAGTTCCAGTCCAGAGTGCACTCCTCACTGAACTTCCAGATCTACCTGATGCTCTTTGTTTGGAGCAGGAAAAAGAAGTGTGAATCCAAAACACACTTCCCTACAAGGATGGGTGGTCTCCCTGCCTGGATCCCTTCCTAAGGGATAATTCCATAATAATTCTGCCAATGGGATCTCACCTCCCACTCTTTGGAGAGATGGAGAATCCTATACAATAAAAGCCTAATATGTGTCTGGCTGTTTGGTAGGCCATTCCACCAATCAAAGTGTAATATGCTAATGAAATGCTAAGGCCGCTCAACTGCTTGCTATGATGTGCACTCACCACCAGGGGACAGACACTCTGACTGGCAGGTTAGCTTGCTGCTGGGGTTCAGCGGAGCGGGACTGAGCGAGATGGGCCGGACATGCCCTGTAGTCTTACCATGGTCCCTCCCCAGTTGGCCACCCTCCCCACCCCCCCGCGTCTCTCTCTGATGGGGCCCCCAGCCTGGACTGAGTCCTCTCACAATCTGGGCTGAGGGATTCCCCTCCCCCCCCCCCCCCCACCCAGTGCACAAATTTCATGCAACGAGCCTCTAGTATTAGATATAAAAGCCCTAACACACTTCCTCTTCCTGCTGGTATCTGAGGAAAAGAAACTTCTCCTTCTTCCAAGGAAGTCTTTCCTGTTCTCAGTCCCTTATACTCCTGCCACCTTGACTATGTTGTCCCACCACTTTAGTGCTCAGCTCAATTCCCTTCCTTGTGCCTGTTAATTTCTCCTTCCCCTGAGGTTTTGTGCCTTCTTCAACCTATTGTCATAAATCTTCCCTCCACCCTCTCTGCCTATGTGACTGTCTGTCTCTCCCTTCCCACTCCCCTACCCCCAGCCATTCACCATCAAACTTCCCAATTAATGCACTCACACTTCTCTTCCACCATTCATCTGTCACCCACTGATGTCCAGGTCCTGTCTCAGCAGCACTACCTTATCATAGACACTAAAATCACCTAATTGCCAAATCCTAAAAAGATGCCAACCATCCTCATCTTCCCTAGCTTAATGCTAAGCTACTGCTCCATCAGGCAGACACCCAAGTCACAGCACAATTGTTTCAAGGTAACTCTGAAAACCTACAGGCCACACACCATGACGTTGTCAGAGGCAGCTCTGTGAGCCTTCTCCCCACATTAACACTTCTCAACAAAGCCAATGGACTCAACACATCTTA
The DNA here is from genome assembly GCA_036971965.1 of Nyctalus aviator. Lineage (NCBI taxonomy): Eukaryota > Metazoa > Chordata > Mammalia > Chiroptera > Vespertilionidae > Nyctalus > Nyctalus aviator. Next base: position 7,561,738 of record CM072940.1, on the reverse strand, counting down.
TATTACGAAATGAGTGCACACTTCCATATTCTACAGGGAGAGAAAATTTACAGGTGAGTCATTATACGTATATTTATTACACATTTCAAATGAGAACAAAAAGTGTGACTTCAGAGGCATAATTCATGCCTCCAACTGAAGAGTGTGTGTGGCCAATGACAAAGGACATCATTTAATTTGTTGACAGATCTATTACATCACAAAGTAGGAGCTCCAATATTCACTGAAGGCATAAACTCCTAAGAGCCAGCTGTCTCTATCAGTCCACACCGGGTTTAAAGTAATGATGTGTTTCAAACTTTTCATTTCTAAATTCAAAAATATTCAAGTAACTCAGCATTTCAAAACCAACAGTAAGAGCTAGCCTGCATGGCTCAGTGGTTGAGCGTTCACCTGTGAATCAGGAGGTCACAGTTCAATTCCTGATGAGGGCACATGTCTGGCTTGTGGGCTCCATCTCCAGTGTGGGACGTGCAGAAGGCAGTTGACCAATGACTCTCTCTCATTATTGATGTTTCTCTCTCTCTCTCCCTTCCTCTCTGAAATCAATAAAACCATATTTTTAAAAAAAAATCAACAATAAAAATGTAGGTGTAATGTCTCTATGTGCTAAACACAGTTTCCACTTCTCTGCGTTCATTCAAGGCCTCGAAAGTACGTGAGTTAATTGAACTATAGAAGAAACATTTAAGTAGAAATAAAGACTCATTCAAAGCCGATTATATCCCAATAGGAACCTTTCTTTACTCGGGTGCTTTTTAAGGAAGGTGCTTTAGACGGAATAATTCCTATTGTGCTTGATTAGGATTTTCGCGTACTTAACATTCAACAGTTGAATAATTTATTTAAAAAAATAAATCAAAGACTTGGCTTTTGTATTCCTATTGAAAACTGGCAGTTTTTCAAGAGGCCCCTTTATAACTCAGGAAAATGACATGACTAGTGTGGGAAAGAGACACAGATCCCTTTTGGAGGCTAGGCAGCACTAATGAGAAAGATATGGTTCAATGTGCGAGCTATTCTTCCAAGTTTTATTAATTAGGTGGAAAGCCTTTCCCACCGGAATAACGTAAGGTATTTATTAACACTTCTTCCCTCACACAGAACAAACGAACAGCAAAGGAGGTAATTATTCAATACACCGACCCCTTTATCAACTTGGCAGGGGCCACCCCAAAGACGGTGTCTGATTATGATCTTTTTCATGATATTTTAATTGTGCTTCTTAACCTGCTAAATTAAAAACTACAGGGCAATCTCCCTCCGATCACAGACAAAGGAGATCCTATCAACTTGAAACAAAATGTATGAATGCTCCTATCTGCTTTAATTACACCCGGAATTTAACAGGCAAATTCAATAGGATCGCAGAAGGATTGAGAGCCAATGGCATTATCATCTCCCGTACATTGTTACACGTTATGGAGGGCGGACTTCTGTTTAATAATCAGGTTAGGAAATAATGATATTTCAGAAAGAGAGGCTTGTTCAGATATTTCTGAGTCTGTTGGTACTGTGGTGATTGGCTACACTGCCCACCCTGACCATGAGAATAAGAGGAAGGATTATGAAAAGTAATCAAATCTCCCTCTGTCTTAAGCAAGGTCAGGGAACGGATTCCAAATGTTTTTGAACACTTAGTATATCCTAGGTCTAAATTATCTTAACCGCAAAATTCTGCCAGAATTGCTCTCAGCCAAACCATTAGGTTTTCTCAAATAGTTTATTTACTTGTATCCTAAAACAATGTCTTTCTCTTTTTTAAATATATATATATATTTTATTGATTTCAGAGAGAAGGGAGAGAAAGAGAGAGAAAAACATAAATGATGAGAGAGAATCATTGATTGGCTGCCTCCTGCATAGCCCACAGAGGGGTTTTCAAGACTGCAACCCAGGCATGTGCCCTGACTGGAATCAAGCTTTGACCTTCTGGTTCATAGTTGGATGCACAACCACTGAGCAACACCAGCTGAACTGGGTTTGTTGTTTTTGTTTTTTCTTTCTATCTACACTCTACCACATTGGCAGCCTAACCCTGGCAATAAATGGATCTAAAATGTACTCTTTGGAGAGATTCATGAGCTAGATACACTACATTCTGTGGGTGTTTAATGGGGGCTTATTTTGGGGGGAGCAGAGAGATGTTTCTGATTCTACTGATCCTGGTTGATTAACCCCTCCCATCATATGGTACGTGCAAAGGAAATCCTTCCTGAAGTTCACCTCTGCTGGACCCCCTTTCTTTTCCTCTTCTTGGAACTATTTTCTACCTCGCTTCCAGAGTGGGACTTCCTATTTAATCACATCAGCAGGATACAAGCTTTTTGCTTTCTCAGGCAATGCGCCCCTTTTTGATTCCTTATGAATAGTCCCTAAAAATTAGTGATAGCTCTTTAATATACATAAATGGAAATTTTTCTCTAAAAATATGGTAATTATGGTTTGCCTTTCCTCTTAAGTGATTAAAACAGTTTAAGAATTAGAAAATGTCAGTAAGAGTTGAATTATATAGCGTCGTATGTTTGCACATGATTGCCAAAGTATGAATACAACATAATGATGTATTTATATATAAATAGTTTTATATAGACTTTGTACAACTCTTTGACAAACTTATGACACACCCACCCAACTCACCAATTCTGACCAGCTTGCCATGAACGTATTTAGTTATTCTGATGTTATTTGCATATGCTCATATGAAATACCTCTGCAAAAATCCCAGTGTCTTTAAACACACCCAGCATTTACCTGAGTGCTTAGAGCATTTATCACTTAACATTTATACATTTTTATACACATTATTTACAACTAAATCCCTAAGAAATGTTTCTGTTTGATGAATAAATACATATTTATGTACCTGTTACAATGCATACTGCTTACTTATTGGGCTGCGACTCCTTTCTCACCATTATATGTGAATATGTAATTGGCCACATAATAAATATCTCCTTTAAAACGTCCAAGAAAGCTCTTAATTCAACTGTGCTGTGCTCAGAGTTCACTGACCTTTCTGGTTTGTTTGTAAACACCGGAGATGAAACATACAACTCGGTCACAAAGTGCTGGCGCAAACACACCGTGGCTGTGCCATAAATATCTATTGATCTTGTCCAGGAGTGGGGCTCCTTGCAAAGCGAGGCCTTCTCTTCAGTAATAAACCCACCATATTTATTTATGGGTTAATTTATAAGATTTGCAAAACGGAATGCCTAACTCCAAGACCTCACCCCGGTGATGGTTTACGATGGTTTCTTAACTTCAACACTACTGGTATTTGAGGAGGAATAATTCCTTGTTGGGGAGGGAAGAGTAGAAGGCTGCCTTGGGGATGGTCCAATGTCTAGCTGCCTCCCTGATCAAAGTGGTCGACACTCAACCACTGAGCCACACCGGCAGGGCTGTCAATATAGTTTTAAAGGTACATTTTCAAAGTTCAAAATATTAGTCCTTCAGGTTGAATCATACTTGCCCAACATCTTCCCATCACTAGTCACAAAAAGTAGTCTCCAAATGCAAATTTTTAAATATGCAAATGGAGACTTTGAACTTGGGCCTGAATTTTCGCACCCAGGTCCAAGGAGCCGTGGAAAACACACCAGAATGGGGGCTGCACGTGCTGGACTGCTGACATCGCCCCATGTGGCTGGTGCCAGTATGTGTGCTAATACATCGTGAGCATTAAAGATGTAAATTTTATTCTCCAAGCTGAGTGCCAGGTGATTAATTCCCATAGCGTGGTGATCAATGGGTGCAGGTGCTCCACCTGTACCAGTGTTTGTTTGTGTGTGCATTAGTCACAGGAACACACCAATAACACAGGTGTCTGCCACCGAGCTACGCGACCCTCCCTTCCGCCGGCAAACACTGGAGATCAGCAGTCGGATTGCACGTAGCACTGCCAATTTTTTCAATTAGACCCATTATTGATTTGATGAAAAAGCAAATTAAACATACCATGGTGGTATGTAAATCGGTTAGGGCGAGCAGCGGGGTTGGGGACAAAGCTTCAAAGGAATGCACTTGGTAGCTTTCATCCGGGAACTCCTAGGGGCTCCTGCCAATGGCTGCTAAGAATGTGGCTCCTTCAGTTACATCACATGGGCAGGCTGGCAAGACCATCCCCTGGGAAGACCCGAGACGAATTTTAAAAATGCACAACAGTTTTTGCAGAAAGGGAAGGAATGCTGGAAACCTAACTGTGAAGAGATGTTGAGCTAAAAAGAGGTGCAGAAGTGATGGTGTATTTTTCCAGCCCAAATAGAGGGCATGTAGAGTGCAACCAATAAGGATACACAGGAGACAGATGAGAAATAGATTATGCTGATTCAAAATGTTGCCATGGCTCAGTGGTTGAGCATCAACCAACCTTTGAATAGGAGGTCATGGTTTGGTACCCGGTCAGGGCACATGCCCCAATTGTCGGCTCCATCCCCAGTGTGGGGTGTGAAGGAGGCAGTCAATCTATGATTCTCTCTCATCATTGATGTTTCCATCTCTCTCTCCCTCTCTGAAATCAATAAAAATATATACAAAAATATATATTGTAAAATGTTTCTTGACCACTGACCTCAAGCTACTGCAGGATTTCACTGCCTGGATTTGAGACCTCCTGGCCTGTTCTAATCAGAATGGAATCCAACCTTGTAATGACTTAACATTTGAAAGACAGTGCTTCCTTTTTCAAGGGACATGAATGATATTCTTCAGTCCTGCTAGCAATGGGACAGATATATTGGAAATGGACCAATTTAACCTTCACTATTGCTTTCACTGATAGAGGGAAGTTAATGCTTAACCAAACTTGACTTTGACACTGCCCTATAGTCCTACATTTATCCTCATGGGATCCCTACAAAGAAGCCTTCGAGGCTGCAGAAGCCTTCCCTGATCCCACACTTAGAGTTCCCACCACGATGTACCCCTAATAGGCTGTGCTAAGATATTTTTATTAAACAACATTCCAAAGAATTTGCTCTCCTCACCACTTATTTTGGGCAGGCCAAAGGATTGGCATTGCCACACGTTAAGCTCTGAATTCAACCGTAAGAAATATGATCACTTTATCACGACCAACTGGAATCACTCAATGACCAGTGGCACTGCCACCAACATAAGTGACAGGTGAAGCAAGGTCATAGAAAGATATTATTCACATCCAGTTTAGAACTCACACTGGAGAGAGCAAACTTCCGCAGAAGAGAAAGGGAAAGTACCAAAGTGAAGTTAGTAACTAGAGAAGGTGAACATGGAAAACAAAAATCAAAGAGAGAAATGTTTCAATTTTAAATATCATCAGATCAATTATAGAAAAAAAATTATTATTAGAACTCAGAATAAAGAGAAACAGATAAGGGAAAAACATTGAGTCAGGGTGGAAAAGTATGAATATTGATGGCACTGAGATAATCAGAGAACAAAGAGATGACTGGGCAGGATTCTCTACTTGTGAGAATTTCTGCCAATGAATGAGTGAATAAATAAATGAATGGACAATTCTCACAGTTCATCAGAAGATACTGAGCTTCCAAGCAAGCATAATCAGGAAAGAAACATTCTGATCTGATAGTCCATCCAAACAATTCCACTTCTTGTCTTTATACATATCAACATTTCACCGTTGTGTTAAAAATTAGCACTCTCTCTGCCCTGGCCACATGAAGGCACCGCAAATGTGCACAGCATCACAGAGAATGGCTTAGGCCCATGGTCGGCAAACTGTGTGGCTCTTTGGCCCCTTGAGTGTGGCTCTTCCACAACATACCACAGCCTGGGCAAGTCTATTTTTAAGAAGTGGCGTTAAAAGAAGTTTAAGTTTAAAAAATTTGGCTCTCAAAAGAAATTTCAATTGTGTACTGTTGATATTTGGCTCTGTTGACTATTGAGTTTGCCGACCACCGGCTTCAATGAACAGGTATACTCCCCCCAAAACTGAGAAGCACTAACCATGTGAAACTTAAGAAAAATAAAAAAGTTTCTGTTCACTTTTTCTCTCTGGGGGAACTATTCTGTCCAAACAGATGAAGATGAAATAATTCACCCAACAAGTTATTGGTTGCTCTTGTTTTTCTTTATTTTTACGATGTGTGAGCTCATTTTCCTTTTTCACAGAAAACAGGGAAGATTAGAGCTGGCAGGGCCCACCGTTTCTGATGGGAGAAAGCATATGTTTGCTGTCGTGTTGGCACTGGCTGCCACGTTCAAGTCCTTACATCAAAGTTGGTGCCACCGGAGGGACACTGTTAGAAGTTGGAAGGAAAAAAAAAAAAAAGAGCAGTGTCCATGGAAGCTCGTCTGTGAACTTTGCATGAACCGCTAGGAATAATGTAGTGTGATGACAAGCCGGTTATACCTTCCACTAAATTTGCTGTCGGGAATGAACTGAAATAGTGTTTGGTTTGTGTAATTACGTCCATCTATCTTTATATTCCAGCGGCATATCGCAAATTGAAAATACTAAAAATTGACTGTTGGTTCTGATATTTAATGATTGCCAAAGACAAGACGATGATTTATTGGTTACTTACTGATGTGACACATTTGCATCTTATTAGACGGAGATTACTATTCCTTAAAATGCGGACGAGGCCTGATCATGTCTGATGGATTGATTTGATTTGCAAATGTAATCAAACTAATAAGAGGGAAAAAATGAGCAATAATGCCTTGTTTTTCAACTGGCAATCACTCCGCTGCCAACAAGGCTGATATCCCTGACTAAGCAGCCCGTGCACAGTCTTCCTGTCGTCTCGAATAAACAAAGGGAGGCTAAGAGCTTGATGAGAGGATAACAAGCCAAGTGTGGATGCAACGCAGAGGCCGCACCTTGAACCTCGCTGTGCGGGGCGAGGACAAAAGTTAACAACAGGAGATGTGACGCGACCTCCAGGATCTCAGGAGAAGCCAGAGCCGGGTTCAGCTCTGTATCCCATGCTAATTCCATGTGCATGAAGGACCTCGTGCAGAGAGCAGGCCTCTGCTCATGAGAGTCTCTGTGTCTGAGATAGCCGAACCATTTACAATTCAAATGGATTCAGAACCATCACCTATGGATGGTTTGAAACAACATCAGGAGCCTCTCAGGCAACTGCTGGCCCTGGATTTGGTCTGAGGAATAGCCCGGATGTAGGGGGTGCAGGGAAATGAGAACCATAATCGTGAATGAGAGGCAGAGCAACGTTCTTAAAACTGGGATTCGGAAGTATTTTGAAAGCCGATCCATGATGCCTCCCTCATAATCATAAAGCAATGACAATGACAGAGACTGTCTCTTACGAACAGTTGTGGTGCCAGGACTATGCCTAGCAGGCTCTCGCTATATATTTTGGTTCGGTGCATGAATGAGTAGGTATTAGCTTGCTACAACAATATATTACATATGATATTTTCACCAGGGAATTTAATACTACCGAGTGTTCAGGAAAATGTCAAACTGAATTTATAGAGCTTATTAACATATTCAGATACTACCTCAAATATTATCATAGTGGGTGTTTGGAAGATAACCCATCACCCACTCTCAGCCCATATAAAATTTATTCAACCATACCAATACGCTATGATCAGATTCAAATTAAATAATAAATAATTCCATTCTAAGTGTATAAAATTGCCTTGGAAGTTTGAGTTCAAGTTTCATGGTGAACATTGAGATGTTAAAACCTAAACCCTTAATGAGTGTCAATGGGTCGGAGAACTGACCGGGTGAATTAAAATCCATAAAATATTCACAAGCTAAGTTTAACCAAATGTTCTATACCCCCATCCACAAAAGACATGATTTTCGAAGATCAGTGTTTACACAGCAAGTATTCTCAGAGATGCTTCATAAATATCACTTTGCCTGCATTTGGGTTATTTTATCCTTATGTTACCTGGACACTTCACTCTGTGGTAAATAATGCTATTTGCAACCATGTGGATGGACCTTGGGAATATTATGCTAATTGAAATAAGTTGGAAAAATTGAAATAGTTTGGAAAAATCTAAGGACCATATGATTTCACTCCTATGTGGGATATGAAACTGAAACTTGTGGACACAAACAGCAGTGTGGTTGTTGCCCAAGAGAAGGGGTTGGGGGGTGAAGAGGGCATAATATATGGTGATGTGAAATCTAACACCTGAAACTTACTTAGCTATACTAATAAAAGGGTAATATGCTAATTAGGGCAGATGTCATCTGGACATCCATCCAGAACAAAGCCACAGTGGCTGCGAGGCCTAGGGCTCAGGCCTCACAGCAGCTGAGGCAGGCAGTGGCAGCAGCAGTGGGGTGATGGGGGTGGCACCTTCCCTAAATCAGCCTGGGCACCCCCTGCAGAGGGAGGTTAGACTGCAGCTTAGGCTCTCTCACCATGGGACTCCCCAGTAGGACATCTGAGGGCTCCTGGACTGTGAGAGGGGGCAGGCCACACTGAGGGACCATCCCACCCTGCATGCAAGAATTTTCCCACCCCTATGCACCAGGCCTCTTATATATATATATATATATATATATATATGTGTGTGTGTGTGTGTGTATGGCTAATATACAAATGTCCCCTTGGGAGTTCAACTGGAAGACCAGGAGTTCGATCGCTCACTATGATGTGTGCTGACCTCCAGGGGATGGCACAGAACAAAGGCAGGCCTCAGCAAGCAGCCAGAAGGCCCTGATTGGCCCTGATCGCTAGCCAGGCCTACGGACCCTGTCCGTGAATGAATTTTGGGTACCAGGCCTTTAGTATGATCACATCAACAAATGTCACCCCATCCTGTCCTCTCCTCTCCACTGAGCAAATTTGTGGCCAGTTTGGGCTGTTGGCCATGTTGGCCAACCTTCAGGCTTGGGCAGGGATTTCTTTCCACAGTTTCTCCCAGCATGAAACAGCAAGATGCTGAGCCAGACCTACAGATACCAAACCCTCAGGAAGGGCTTTGAACAGACATACCCAGATAGTACATTAAAGATGAACTCAGATTGGCCTATTGCTTCTAATCTGTGGTATACAATTTTTTTAAAAAAAATATACCATAGTCCAACTGGCATGGCTCAGTGATTGAACATCGACCTATGAACCACGAGGTCACAGTTCGATTCCCTGTCAGGGCACATGCCAGGATCCCCAGGTGTGGGGTGTGCAGGAGGCAGCCCATCAATGATTCTCTCTCATCATTGATGTTTCTATCTCTCTGTCCCTCTCCCCTCCTCTCTGAAATCAATAAAATTATAAAAATACATACAAACAAAAACACACAAAAAACAGTGACACTTATCTTCCTCCAAGCATGTTTCTCAATAAGCAAGCAGATTTGAAGCACATTAAAAACTCTATATAAAAAAAAAAAAGCCCTTTGCATCAGAATAACAGCCACCGAACGAAATCGGAAAAGCCTGAGGAATTATCCCGTGTTCTTCCATAAGGCTAACGGGAGCACCACATGCAGGCAGAACGACCTTCCGGGGTGAAGTCCGTTTTCAGGTGGACAGGACTGTGTTAGGGACAACCCCCTGCCCCCACGTGGCCCTGCCATGACACAGAAAATCACAAAAATGAGCGTGGCTGGATCTTTTCCGCCCGAATGTGCTGACCACGTCAGGAGGAGGTAGAGCTTCCACAGACCCCAGCTGCTGCTTCTCCCCGTCTCCCTCCGCAGCCCAGCCACCATGTGCCCGGCCACAACATGCTGACTGGCCAGGGGGCCCGGCGCTGGAGGTAATTAATCCTCGCCTAATGTAGGTTAAGCAGGTGTGAGGCCTCCTTCGAGGGAGACGGGGGAGCTGCTCCTGGGAGACCCCCCTGGAGTCCTGGTATTTAATTGGGCTCAGATGGCTCTACAACTGGGTAGCTGTGCCCCTAACCCTGACGTCCAGTTCCCCGCTTGCTTAGTCTATACCCAGTAGAAGGAATTGGTCCTCTCTCTTCCTTGATCTTATTTTATTTATTTATTTTTAATATTTTTATTGACTTCAGAGAGAGGAAGGGAGAGGGAAAGACAGAAACATCAATGATGAGAGAGAATCATTGGTTGCTGCCCCCACCTTGATTTTAGAATAGAAATGATTTACAGTTAGGATTTAATGTCATTTTCTTGTCAAGGAAAATACAATTTCCTTATTGGGAGCAAAATGGTGTGATTAACAGAGGCTGGTAGAATTTGGGGATTAACTAGGTTGAATTGACTAGACGGCTCTCAGAATTACCAAGGGGTGGTATTTATCTATTATGAGTTTCTCTTTCACCAAGTACAATTTGCTGGTATTTTTAATTCATAAAATGATAATGCTGAACTGCACCAAAAGAGATCCAAGTATAAAACGAAAGCTGAATAGTCTCTCTACTTGGAGGTTTGTTTACTTTGGTCATCATTCCTGACTCGTGCTGAGGGGAAAAGTTAAAAAAATTAAATAAATAAAAGCTCTTGATTGCTTCAGGGAGAAAAATATCAGAGTGGGCTCCGCCTTCCCCCCACCTTCCCCAGCCAGGGGAAAGACATTTCTTCTTTTTTTATTTTTAAATGTTTTTACTGATTTCATAGAGGAAGGGAGAGGGAGAGAGAGAGAGAAACATCAATGATGAGAATCATGGGTCAGCTGCCTCCTGCACACCCTCTTCTGGAGATCAAGCTCACAACCCGGGCATGTGCCCTGACTGGGAATCAAACCGTGACCTTCTGGTTCATAGATCAACACTCAACCACTGAGCCACACTGGCCAGGTGAGAAAATTTTCTTCTTAAGAGAAATATCAAGGTATTATAAACAAATGGGGGTGTTATATCTTCCTGTTATACAGCACACGTTTCTAAGTTTGTTCTATGAAAGTGATTTCGGCAGGTTAAGTTGAATTTTCTAATGGGATTCCTCTAACTAATATCCATTTGGATGACTGAAAATTGGCCTGAACTGGGGAGGAAGGAGGTGGCTTGAGGGAAACCACATACTTGTGGTCATACCAGGACTGTGTTATCACCTGCGTGGTAAAATCCACTGAGCCACACAGCCTGGCTGGCCTTGGACATGGGTTTGTTGAAATTAAAGGAAAGAGAATAACAACATGCACAGTTAAAGGCAGGGGAGTGCCTGGACTCTGATGGATCCCGGGAAAATCATACTGAACAGGAAGGAGATAAATGAACAGCAATCCCAACTGTAGGTCTCTCTTTCTGTCAACTTTCTGCACTCTGACAGCCCCTCGACAAGAGGCGACGAGACAGGCTGCTAGATCTCAATGTGAGAAAACACCTCGCAGCTCTCACCCCTCCCCAGGTGCCCGCACTGAGGTCATTCCACTCTCTCTCCTTGGCTTCCAGCACCATTTCTTTTCACACATCAAACCCACACATTGGACCTGCAGCACATGGTGACTCACACACTGAACCTTGGTCCAACAAGGAAGCAGGCTTACTTAGTCACACACACACACACAAAAAGGGGGGGGGTTGTTCAATGGTTAGTGTTGACGTAGGCCAGAGTTGCCCAGTGGTTAGCGTTGACCTAGGAACCAGAAGGTCATGGTTCGATTTCTGGTTCAGGGCACATGCCCAGGTTGCAGGATCAATCCTCAGAGGGGACGTGGTGCAGGAGGCAGCCAATCAATGTTTCTATCTCTCTCTCTTCTCCCTTTCTCTCTAAAATCAATATATATATATATATATATATATATATATATATATTTTTTTTTTTAAAAACACTGCTAAGGATGGCATTCTCAGGAAAAAGGCATATGGAAGAGCCAATTTACATGTCTTTCCTCTAGTGAAGTTTGTGATCCTGAATTAACAATTCAGATGCTCATTGTGGTGAAAAGCTCCATTCTTTCACATACGCTCACACCCCTAACCCTAACCCTAACCCCTAACACACCCCTACTCCCGCCCTTCCGAGTTCACCATTGTCTTGTGTGTGGGATGACTTGAATGTGTATTTTCCCGAGTAATTAGGTTACTTCCCAGCATCCGGGAGCTAAATTTGATACGTAGGATCCTGCGTTACGCGGCTATTTTTATCTACAAAGATATAATGGATTGTACCAGAAATTCCGACTTCAGCTGAGTAACACTTACACCTCTTTCAGAAAGAAAACTCAGCAGTTACCGTTTTATTTGTGAAGAAATCACTTCCCTCTGTGTGTTTAAAGAGTGCTTTTAAATTGCTCCGGGTTCCACGGAAAACTGCTCCTGTGATGTCTCAAGTCTCCAGCTGCCACACAATTTATATCTCTTTCCTCTGCTCTTTGCTTTTCAGCCATTTTCCCTGAATGTCAAAGTCAATTTAGTGCGTTTCACTTTGCTGAATAAATCAGAGGCGAAATCCTTGCTAAAAGTGAAAATTTGATTTGCTAAAAGGAGCTTAGGGCAACTATTAATCAATATATCCAGAGTGTCAAAGCCAAGGCCGGGACAGACATGCATTCATTTGGAGATTGGCTGAGGCAGATAAAGGGGGACACGGGGGGCGGAGGGGGGGGGGTGCCACAGGCCCGCAGAGGGGAGGTGGGGTTAGAGTTGAAGAGAGGGTCAACGAGGAGCAAAGTGAGGAACAAAACGTGTTCCTGTCACATGGCTCTTCTCCCTCCGATTCTTTTAGAGGTGGGGACAATGTTTTAATTAAGCATGTATGGATTATTCTAATCACACCAACTTTTATTATAACGATCCTCTCACAAGACAGGAATGCCTTTCTCTCTTTAACTCATCAAGTAGCTTTGAGAAGAACAGAACAGAATTCCAGAGCAGAAAGGCATGAATCGGGCCAGGTCTATAGGAGGCCAATATTTTGATAATCCTCAGGCAGATTTCAGGCTATGGCAGGCTTCTGAAAGATCACGATACGGAGAAAACTGGACGACTACCCTTATCATTCAAAACAGCTGAGCAATTACCAAGATGTTGCTGGAAATGATAACGTTTTAAGACACAGTCCATAGAAATCTGTAACACTTGGGAATGAAACAAATTTTCCAAAGTATTGGGTAATCTTTCTCTGTATAACTTGCAGCAAAAGGTATGATTTTAAGATTTGCAAAAGGCAGTTCCAACCTTAAAAATGTCAATGGCTCCCCATTGCTTTCGGTATAAAATATGATTTCCTTAGCATGATGGGGCCTTTGCCTAGGTCTCTGACTCAGTACACCCTTCACCCTCTGCTGTTCCTTCCACGTGACACTGTGTGACAACAGAGCCTCATCCCTGGGGTTCAGTTGTCCATTCATGTTCCTGAATCACGTACTACACTGCCAGGGTCTTATAGGCAGAACCTGCATCCCTGTGAGCACCATTCATGCACAATGCCTGCCAGCTCACTGGATGCCTATGTTAGAAAGGGAGGGAGGTAGGAAGGGAAAAAAGGAGGGAAGAAGAAAGGGAAGGAGAAAGGGAGGGAAGCAGGCCAGGAGGGAGGAAGAGAGGACGGAATGAAGGAACTGAGAAAGGAAGGAAGGAAGAAAAGGTGGGAGGAAGACAGGCAGAAGGGATAGATGGAGGGAGGAGACGCAGAGCACTGACTGAAGGTTAAGTGTCAGGGCTAACATTTTGATATCTGGTTGGGTGCAAGTCACTCAACGCACTTCTGCTCCAGTTTATCTGAGCCTCTCAATCAAATTCAATGCCCAGTGAGTCTGAACAGAGTCCGGGAAACAGTTCAATCTCAGCGACCTCTCACTGAAGGACGGTTCCAACCCCGCCGATGAGTAGCCAAACAGGGATTGCCTAGTCCCATTCAAATCTGTGGTCAGGGATCTGTAGGTTCATTTTCCATCCAACACCTTGGTCTTTACTGATTTGAAGATGTGTCCTACACTCTCTCTTTTCAACCATCTTCCTTGCCTTTTATCTCTTTTGTAAGCGTGAGAGCACTATCATAGACAACATGTAAAGATAGGGCAGTATGTCTCATCCCCATAGACTTATAATGGAAGGCAGGTCAGCAGTGTGGCACAAATGGCAGAGAACGTGGAGGAAGTGGGTGAGGAGATGGAAGGAAGGCCTGAAAACTCCCTGACTCTCAAGTTGACTCATCTATCCAGGAGGGACAATAAGAAAAAAACCTACCTACAGAATACCTACAGGATTACTGTAGATACCAACTAAAAGTTTGAAAGTGCTTCATAAAACCAATAGGACACATATGTGCATGCACATGTATTTATGAAGCCATGGATGCATGGTTCATGGTAAAAATCACATCACGTGTATCTGTTATATTTCCTCCAGTACCAAAGGCAGTGTAGACACATGGCAGACACACACTTAAATTGTATCCATGAGTGTTATAAAATCATGCTTCCTCTTCAATCGGAGGCATACAAGGCATGGCTATGTGTGGATGGTAGAAGTAATGCTGACATAAGAGGTCACAGGGCACAGGTAGCTTAGCATGGCCACAGATCGGTGACTTAGGTCACACAAACAATGACAATGAGAGGTAAAGACATAATGTGAGTCAAACTCCTGATTCTCAAGTTGACTCATCTATCCAGTAAGGATACTAAGACTAAGACACACCTACAGAATCCCTGTGAGCTCTGTAACAACATTTGAGTACCAGGTCTGTGTCTAAGAAACCTGCAAACTTGTTTGTTGTTGAAACGTGTCAATACTTTTTTTTTTTTTTTTTTTTTTGGTCTGGCAAGAGTAGCTGTAGAAAATGAAGGTGTCCTTAGGAAATATTTCTGATTACTTTTATCCTCAAAATATTCCCCAGCGTAGTAGTGTATATATCATAGTTATATCACAGCACATATCACAGTTGCAGCTTCAGAAGCTGATAAGTATTCTGTTATTTTCCATTTGGCCAATGAGGATGAGCTGAATTCTTTAGGACAGAATGATGGCAATATCCACACCAGCTCCTTCTGGTTAAGAAGCTCATCCCCTTTCTACTACAATCAATATTTATTCTGAATATTTTTTGAAATGGCTTTTTTGGATCATTCGGTTTTAACAGCAACAAAATGACAACCTTTGTGCAGCGTCTTAGAGACCAAAGTGAACATTCAATAGTTTGTTTAGAACATGCTTGATAACTTGCAAGTAATTATACTTATGTGCATTTCCCTATTTGATTTTCATACTATAAGTCATGGCTATGGCCAGTAATAATTTACAAATAATTACTCAACTAGGGCAACTGAGGTTTCCTGATTGTACTTGCAAATCCCTCTACCCTTACAAACCGCAGCTCCAGGTTCAAGGTACACAAGGTAGTGAGATATACTTATAAGTTAAGTAGTATTTTTAAGTGTCAGGGCTTCAGTTTTAAATGTATATTTTCTCCATGTATCTAAAAGATTTCATAGTTCTGAAATCATTATGTGTATAAAAAATGTAATACTGATTAAAGAAGCTGTAATCACTTAAATTCATCCACAGCAAAATAAAAATTACAACTTTGTGTAAATTTAGTAGAGATGCAGTGGAAGGTAGGCGCTCAGGGGGAAGGAACAGTGCGTTGTGCATTTTTAAAATCCACTAATCAATAAAAATGTATGAAGTGCCAACGATACAATCGGAAATAGCCTATTTGGTGCTATTTATATAACTCCCTTAGTCAACGATGCCCTGTTTTCTATGCTTCAAATAATAATCACATACTTACACACATGGAAACATGTTTTGTGCTACAAATGGAATTTTTACCTTATGGTAATATTTCCACTATCCTTTCTTGTACTTTTTTACGCATTCTAATCACTTAATGGTGCTACCAGTTTAAGATAAGTAATGGGGATTGGCCAGCATGGCTCAGTGGTTGAGCATTGACCTATGATCCAGGAAGGCACGGTTCTGATTCCCAGTCAGGGCACATGCCCGCTGGGGTTGTGGGCTCAGTCCTCAGAGGAGGACGAGCACGAGGTAGCTGATCAATGAATCTCTCTCATCATTGATGTTCCTCTCTCTCCCTCTCCCTTCCTCTCTAAAATCATTTTTTTTTTAAAGGTAAGTAATGGGAAATTTTTAACAACTCTTCTGCAACTTTAAATGGAGGATGACATAATCTTAAAAATTGGCCTCTACATAACATGCCCCAGAACAATTAATGTATCTTTAAGCAGCGTGATTAGCAACAAATATTTCAAATTATTGTCCCATAAATATATACAAATAGTTTATATGTACAAATAGTTTACCCATGTTCTTTGGAGATTTGTCATTTCTAGAAATGTCTGAATATTTGTTAAGAAAAATTTTAAAAGTCAAGTGAACACGCCATTCTTTTTCCACTAAGGTTTTCACAAAATATGTTTCAGAGTGAATGGAAAATACTGGCTCGTATACTTTAGATTTCTGTTTATAATGTGAATAACTCTATGTAAAGACTGTTTTATCACTTCTGTTCCTGGTGTGTTTTTCTTTGAGAGCTTAATATTTCCTGCTTCCACTATGTCTGAAGCAAAATTGTAGGTGTTGTCTTTTCCTTTTTCTGGTTCCTGTCATTGCAATAGACACGACTTAAAAAATGCGACGAAGGGGCCCCAAACTTGACCAGAGGGCTCCTTCTTTAGCTGGTAATCATTTCATTTGTCATGTTCAACGGCTCCTATGGGCTGTGCTCTTTGAAGAGCCACCTGACTCAGGACCTGCTGCCTCTTGGTACCCGAGGTGCAGAAAATAATAATATTTTAATCACCGGCAGAGAACAGTCACAGATCTGGCTTGCAGGGCCGATAACCGTCTTATCACACCCCGAGAAACGTAGCTCTGATATCTACAAGCCTCCATTACTCGGCGGCCCGTGCTCAAACAGGCCGACAGTGGCAGGAGAATGAAGTGGAGTGTGCCAGCCTGCGTATCTACATAAAGGAGATTAGGGGCGACAGCGTTCCTTTTACAGCTCAATCATATTGTGTTAGCATGCGCTTATCCGAGCGCGGCCCGGAATTGAAAGAGAAATAAAAAGGAGGCAGGCAGATAGGAAGCAGAAAAGCGAGGCGTGAGCAATTTCTAAGGATATAAAAGGATGCTAATGGCGGGGCCCTGTCATTCTTAAGAAGGGCTATTAGGGCACCGTCATCTGTTCTTGTGCCCTGATGCTCCTCTGGAGAAAGTCAAGCGTTTTCCAAAGCCCTCGTGATATCTCTCTCTCTCTCTCTCTCTCTCTCTCTCTCTCTCTCTCTCTATATATATATATATATATATATATCTCCATCTCTATCTCTTTCTCTCCTTTAGATAAAGTAGGGTCATGTTTCAAAACACATATTTCCATTTATATGATTTATTTAAGTAAAACAACTAATGCTATTTACTGAATTTTTTTTAAAAGGCCCACTCCATGTGTATTTTTCAGTGGGTGCTGTTACTTAATTCTTCACTTCTTTTTTTCATGTAGCAAAAGAGTACATTCTCAGGGATGCAGGAAGACAGCTGGTCTTAACTTGGATGTTAAACTTGATCTTTAAGAAGTGTGTGTGTGTGCTCTAGTTGGTGTGGCTCAGTGGGTTGAGCATTGCCCGGTGTACCCAAAGGTCTGAGGTTCAATTCCCTCTAGCACATGCCCAGGTTTCTCAGAGGGAAGGGGGAGGTGTGGGTGGGTGAGGAGAGATTAACCAGGGAACATATATGCATAGATGCATAACCTATGGACAAAGACAATAGTGTGGTGAAGGCCTGGGGGGGAAGGAGGAGGGGGGTGGAACCGGGTAGGGTATCAATGGGGGGGAAAGGACATCTGTAATACTTTCAACAATAAATATAAATCATATATTAAAAAAAGAGTTTCAGTTAATTCTTATTTTGCTAAACCCTTTCTGAAAACCCAAGATACTCCTTGAAAGAACTATATATTTTTATTAATTTCAGAGAGGAAGGAAGAGGGAGAGATAGAAACAACAATGATGATCCCTCTCTGTGGGGGATCCAGCCCACAAACTGGGCCTGTGCCCTGACCTAGAATCAAACCACGACCTCCTGGTTCATAGGCTGATGCTCAACCACTGAGCCACACGTGCTGAGCTCCTGGCAATCATTCACAGCACCCTCGGGGTGTCACAAAAAACGGGAGCTGTGAGTCACCACTCCACGGCGACCGGCTCTGGCATTTACTACAGAGAGAGAATAACATCAATGCTCACCAATGCTAAGCCCCTATTTAAAGACTGAACACATAATCGTAGAGTAATTGTTTCCACCACTGCAATTGCTGTTACTCATAGTTATTTAAAGTTACTGTCTTCCCCAGTCCCCGGAGCCCCACTATGGGGACAGGTTCCTGTGAAAGCTGGCATTTCTACTTCGCTGCATGACTGGTCCCAAAGATTCATCGCTGCCTTTATCTTACCAGAAAAAGAAGGTGTTGAGTTTTATGGGACCTTATCATGGAATGTCTGTATCACACCCAACTATTGGCTTAACACCTCCCTGACACCAGGAAGAATTGGAGATAATTCTCTGAAACATGGTGGTTTACAGCCATGGTGACATAGCCTTTCATGCTAGTAACAGTACCATCATTATTATTTTGAAACTAGAGGCCCTGTGCATAAAATCGTGCACTTGGGGATGGGGGTCCCTCAGCCCAGACTGTGCCCGTTGGGGGATGTCCGCCTGCTGGGGACTGGGCCTAAGTCAGCAGTCAGACATCCCTCTCACAGTCTGGGGCTCTCGCAGTCTGAGACCTCTTGTTTCTTACCACCTACCTACAGCTGAGGTGGGAGAGGCTCCTGCCACTGCTGCTGCACTCGCCAGCCTTAAGCCTGGCTTCTGGATGAGTGGTTTTCCCCTGTGGGAATGCACTGACCACTAGGGGGCAGCTCCTGTGTTTAGCGTCTGCCCCTTGTGGTCAGTGCACATCAGAGCAACCAGTCGTTCCGCTGTTTGGTAGATTTGCATATTAGGATTTTATTATATAAGATAGTTCTTTCAAATGCAACCAACCAGGGCACCAAAATATCCTGCAGGAAGCAATGCTGAATGTAAGCTTTAAGGCACAGGGTATATTTACAAAGTGTGTACTTGTTTTCCCCTCTCTCTGCCCCAGATCTCCCTGTCTGTGAATTAAGGGTGATAATAACCAATTAATGGGATGGAACAATGGTTCTCAGTTGGGGACAGCTCAACTTTGCTCCCCAGAGGACATGTGGCAGTGATAGTTTCAACGTGTAAGTATATATGTGTACGTATAAAATGATAGAATATATAAATATAAATGAATATATATATATATATATATATATATATATATTGCCATTTAATTTATGACCAAGACTAGTGTTAAATTATACACACACACTAGAGGCATGGTGCATGAAATTTGTGCACTGGGGGGGTGTCCATCCTTCAGCCCAGCCTGCACCCTCTCCAATCTGAGACCTCTTAGGGGATGTCTGACTGATTTCCAGTTGGTCAAGCCTCTGGTCATGACGGACCCAGGGTTTTTATATATTAAAATTGATAATCTAAAAAACTATCCATGGATACTTCACCAAATGTTATTCTTATATCTTTGGCTCTAAAACCCTTCCTAACACTTCTGGGTAAGCTTATGTTTATAATTCAAGCAAATTCTGACTGTTGCCACTGCTACCATTCCCAAATGTCTTAACATTACTTAACATTATATATATATATATATATAATATAATTTTTCTTTGCTTTTCCTATAAATCATATGACAATCCTGATCCAATGCCATCTATCTATATGATCCAATTCTCACACTTTTTGTATGCGCAGGGACCCCTGTGTAGGCATTGTCTGCAGAACACACTCCAGCTCACCTATTTAACTAGTTTTGACTTAATTCGGGGTGCTTTATTAGCAAACAGTGTAAGACAGAGTGGCCGGTATAATACAGAGTGATGTTTAAATTAGTTTACAATTTGCTTGGCCTCATCGAGAACAGCCCCGAACAAAGCCATTCAGAAACGTCAGCTGTGTCGCTAACCACTGTAACAAATTGTCGCCTGAGCACTGCACACCTAATGACTTCAAATTAGCTTCCCTGCGATACTGCCTGACAGTTCGTTACGACTGTTAGCGACATAGCTGGCGTATCATGACCAATAAATTGGTTTCAGTGTGGGCTGGGAAAGGGACTTCCATCAATTTGATTAAAGAAATTACTGTAGCATTCAAAGCATAAAGACAAACTAGTTTAAGGAGACAGAAATAAGTTAACTGTAACCAGGAAAGCCTGGCTCACCACTGGAAAACTTCCTTGTAAGCCATTTGAAGATCAACAGTCAAGCAAACAAAAAAATAATAATTCGAGATGACTAGACTTCTCAGAATCTGTGGCTGGGCATAGGTTTGATATGACAGGATGGGTCAAGAAAGAAAAGGAAGAGGCTATTTTAAAAGACTACTATGAAGTTACCATAGGAGAAAA
The DNA here is from genome assembly GCA_036971965.1 of Nyctalus aviator. Classification (NCBI taxonomy): domain Eukaryota; kingdom Metazoa; phylum Chordata; class Mammalia; order Chiroptera; family Vespertilionidae; genus Nyctalus; species Nyctalus aviator. The sequence goes on along the minus strand of CM072940.1, from coordinate 7,541,422 downwards.
TTTCCAATGTCAATGTAACATTTCCTTTCATTAATGTCTGTATAAATTCATGGTGAACAACTCATTGCAAACCAAAGCAAAGCTTGTGAATATGAATAGTATATGAATAAACAGTATAAATAGCCGCCATGAACAACAAAATGAATTATTCTTAAAAAGAAGGAAACACATTTACATAAACACCTCTTTCCATGAAAATAAAAGCAGAAGCATTTCCTTAGGAGAAAACTCAGAATTTTAAAAGGAATAAAAAACTGCGTTGTTTGTTTTTTTTTTTTTTAAATTTATAGTACATCCATATAGGAAAACATAATTAACAAGAGTTCAAGTTGGTGCAGATAGAAAAAGGTTTAGGGTTCTATGGAGATCAGCAAAGCTTTAAATTAAATATAATTTTAAAAAGGTAAATGTTATAAAAAAAAAAAAAATTCCAAAGAGAAAATGTAGAATTTGCCCAAACGTACATATACCACCTGCAGGATGAACTACAATATTTTTAACTTTTTTTTTTTTTTTTTTTTGTAAATGAGAATGTACCTGGAATATGCTTGGCCCATCCAATGATCACCACCAGCTCTCGGTCGGCCAAGTCGCACAGCGTGGTGAGGGCTTTGATGTCGCTGTCGGGGACGGTGGGGTCAGGCATGGCATAGATCTTCTCCGGTTCGGCCACCAACAAATGGGAAACAATCTTGTTATCTGCGGGATCAGACCAGAGCACTGCCAGATCACTAGTGGCATCATCCTTCTTTCACAAACCTCAGAGCATGTTGGGTTTTGAACAGAATTCAAATCGCCTACAAGAAACCCAATGTATTCGACGTAGGGTTCCCTATATACACATTCACCAGCATTGGGGACACACATAGCGAGACAGAGAGGCTGCAGTCCTAACAGGTGCATTCCCATCTTCGTCTTCTCCTAGGCTCTACCTGCAGTCCTAACAGGTGCATTCCCATCTTCGTCTTCTCCTAGGCTCTACCTGCCTCTCCTAGGCTCTATGCAGCCTCTCTCCTGGAATGGAAACATTTGTAGCAAACGGGTAAGAGAAGTTAGATGCTCTCTGAGTTCATGCGTTAAGTCTTAAGAGGGATTTGGGGAAGCAGGTTAAGTAGTAGACAACAGCTTTCAGATGAAAACTCACAGTCAAGCACTGAAATCTGGAATATAATGTGGAAGGAGAAGAACTACTAATGCCCAAAGTCATCATGGTTGGAAAGTCCTTAATGGTCTGAATTCCTTTAAAGAAAAGCAATGGTCAGAGCTCACTGCTTGGGTGAATTAGCGACTCAATAAACTCTATCTTTGTGGGACACACTAAATAGAGGCTTTTTTTTTTTTCCTTCCCCCTCTCCCTGCATGCTAGCCAATGTCCTCAATACAGACAATATCAGTGTCCAGAAAAATATTCCTATTTAAATGGCACAATGTGTTCTCCGTGAAGTGGCTAATTCTTCAATCCTCTATTTTCATCGGTTGAGTTTAGTTCATTTTCTGGTTCACAGTTATCTGTCTCAAATTTATGATTTATGGTTTTAAAAACCTTCATAAAATAAACACTGGAGACAAATGAAAAGCATCGTATCAAATGTGTTTTATTGCCCGGGGCACGTGTGGGTTTATGGAGGAGCTGTAAAGGCTCCGAATGGAATGGCTTTTCTGCGTGGCCCCATTTTCCACGTGTGTGCCAAGCTTTAGATTTTTGTACTTTCCGCTAAGTGGGGACATGGAAATGGGTAAGAATAAACATTTCCATGTTCTATGTACTATACCCCTCTGGAAAAAAAAAAAATAGGGCATTAAATGAGATTTTTGTGAGCCAAGCTAAAGTTTCCTCTCTGTTTACTATGCCATTTTCCTTTCACTATAACTTTCCAACCCTAATTGAAATACTTCCTATTCACTTGAATTGAAAACATAACATTCTTTGAATGGCCTTTAACATGATAACAAGGAGACTCATCCAAACTACAATGTATTTTTATAAAATAAAGTATTTTTTCCTGACGTATCTTAAAATGTTATTATTACGGCTCCCCTAGGAATTGCATGCATTGCCAATCATCAACAGATAACCATTCATTGGCAGTGATATTCAATTAACATGAAACTGCAGATGTGGGAGAAAATAGCCCTACATGCCATAGTTTCTGGTAAACATTAAAGTTAAATAGAGAGACTTTGTATTTTTATATTATTATTATTATTATTATTATTATTATTATTTTACTTTGCAGGATCTGCAGAGAATGGCATTGGTTTCCTGCATTTGTTTGAGAAACAACACCCTATAGTTTTAGTTTCGCTCTGAAAATCAACAAAACATGTGAGCAACCACTGGATTCACATTCCAGAGGCAAGTGCAGTGATAACGGGCACAGACAGGGATCTGCAGGAAACCTTGAAATTCCAGCTCTTATTTATCACAGGAAACATGCTACCTGTTTTGGTCACACCCACAGGCACTTGACTTGGGGTCATAGAAACGGGGTGGCAGCTTGGAAATGCCCATCGTTCAGAAGACGGAATAGCCCGCGGCACTGCTTCTAGGTAAATCTTATTTAATGTTTCCCTAATTAGAATCAATAGAACCCAATTTCCACTCTGGGGCTTTGGCTCTACCCAATCAGTCAGGTTCCAGAAATCTCCCCAGCTGCTTTCCGCCGACGGCCCGAGGACCGTCTCTGGACACTTATCCGACAGGATCTGAAAATTAAGTTTTATAAACGTTTGTTACCAAAACACACTAATTGGATGGACTCAGGAAAATTAACTCAGAGGCCTTGAGATAATGAGTAATGATTTATTAGGAACCCTTTTTATCTCAGATGAATGCAGCTCACTGAAATTGCTGTAATCTCCTTAAAGGTACTTGACATGTCACTTCCCAATTCCTCTGGTTTACATCTCAAACCATAGACATTCCTTTATCAAGGGCCGGTGTGCATTTTTCTCTCCAGAGAGGAAATTATCAATGGTTTTGGTCAATGTTTGCATAAAATGAATGAGAAATGGGCACTCTGTGTATTACCGAATCCAGGCAAACTAAGCCTCTAATGAAATTAAGCATTAGTGTTTATTGCACTTTATTGTATTATCAGAAAGTTTTTTTTTCTATATAATAATGTGCAAAATCTGCTTAATGTAGTCCGGGATTGTATTTGCAGAATGCCAAAGAGTTTATATGCAGGCTGCGGAGGAGATGATGCCAGATTGGACAATTGAAGGTATAATCAACATAATGTTTTTTGGAAAGGCAAAAGGAAACTATGCCATATGTTCACTTAAGCTTTAATTTTATGTAAAACTGGTTGTTTCCCCTTTGACATAGCTGAAATGTCCTTTCGTTTACAGTTCAGGGTCTGTTTTATTTCTTTAACCCATCCCCATATGCTCACTGTACGGTGCGCAGCAGCGACCCCTCCTGGAGAATCAGGCGCTTTTTTTCTCTTCCCTTGAAAGCAGATAACAACAAAACACCCCTGTCTCTTCTGGAACCGCTATCAGTGTGAGTGAGTGCTGGGTGTGTCTCCGGAGACAAAGACAGCTGAATGCCAGCACTGTCTCCACTAAGTCTTCTCAGTGGCTGATCTGAACTCCTTGCACAACCCCCTTTAAAATGCTAGGGCTGATGCACGGCAGCTGTGAACTGATTTTTTTCAGCAAATGGGATACAGCTATTGCCTCAATCTATATTCCAGCTCTTTTACTTAATGGCGAAGAGAATGGGGCTTGCATTTGAGCGCCGTGCCACCGCCCCTTCCGATGGCAACCTGGCATTAGGAAGCCACGCACTCTTAAAAAACAATTCACGATGCCCATAAGGACACCTGAGACGGAACCATCAACCTATGCTTGTTATTAGCGGGGCCCATTCTTGTTTTAATCTATTGCTAGCTAGTGTGTTAACCTTCTCTAGCTGCAAATTAATGAGGCTCCTAATGTATTTTTCAGGCGGAGGTTGAGCAGTCAAACTCATTTAGTTAGCGAAAACTACAAAAATCACTTTCTTGTGAAATCTGAAACGAACAGCTCCAATGAACTAATGATCACAGTGTGATCCGTCTGATGTACCTCTGAAAATAAAAGGAGCCGGTAAATGTAAAACCTGCACTGTATAAGCAATGCCTTAATGTGCTTCTGCTCCCACAAAATGACTAGGTGAATAAAGGGAGGGACGAGAGAAGCCAGAGGAAAGAAAAAGATTGTTAGTCGAGTTGCTGTTGCCCCCTCAAAGGCAATCCCTGGAATGAGAGCCATGGACCCCCCAACAAAGATAAGCCTCCTTGAAATCCGTCTGGATGGGCATGCCAAAGTGATACTGGGAGTGGGGTGCGTGGGAGGGGGGATTCTTAGGGCTGGGCAACCAGACACGTCTGCTGTACTTACATGGCTTTTTGGCTGGCTGAACCAGCTGGGGGTTCAGGTAGGGGCTGTTCTCCGCATCTATTCTGCGCTTGTACTTCTGCCGGCCACCACGTACTCTGTCAAGACGCACTCCTGTGGGCAAAGACAGTCACATGTTTACTATGGCGGTAGATCTCTTCAAAAACTAATTCACTGCATCAAGGGCATCGCCCATGGGTGCTGGGAAATGGACAATTGATTCAGAATGGTCAAGGGGCATGAGAGGGATGTAAAAAAAAAGTGGTGGCTACGCCAAGTTACCAGGGATTGGAAACCAAATCTAGGAGAGGATAATGAACAGGATAGGCATTTTATGCAAGACCATCAAAGTGACATGTACACCTCAAAGAAAAGGCACGTTTCATGTGAATTAATACAAAGAAAGTGTTTCTCAAATTAAAGACAGGGACCATTTGTATCCTCTATGTCAGTTTCCCCTGAAAGCTCTATATGTAGGATCAGGTAGACCAGTTGGCCAGCTACCCAACCCTGTGTTTACCTGTATGTAAAGACCCTGAGAACTGAATTGCATTGAAAGTACCTACATGCCAAGGAGATGAAATGCAAGGATTGTTCCATATTATCCTGCCCCATATTAACATGTTTCGGAAGGAGAATGTTATTTACATGTGGGGACCTGTATTTTCCTTCAAATGAGAAAAAGCTGGGAGTTGGTTTTGTCTGAACCAACAGGATAGGAAGAGGAGCTTCCTGAAAGAATCCAGACTAGGGTGTCAAAGAAGGGGTAAGCTTGCAGGGCACAGCTGGAGGGGGAAGTTAGGAAGAAGGCAAAAGTAGATGGGCTTTGTAAAACCTTTTCCCAAAGAGCGATGGGCAGGGAGTTTTGCTGGCAGTGAGTTTAAGAGATCAAGAGCAACAAAGAAAGGAAAGGAATAAAAAATAATGTTTTATTTATGAGAAAGGGGTGGGGAAGAGCTTGTTAATAACCTGGTTTCCAGTGTGACTGTAAAGCTTAGAACAGGACCTTATATAACCATTGTCAAACAAAGACAAGCTTACTTGGGAGTAAGAGCAAGGAGAGAGCCTCTTTTTTGGTAGTAGGTTGCTTCTTAAACCGTGTAATATTCTCCATTAATAAATTCAACCAGGCAATGCATCGCACATATTTTGGCATATTTCAAACTGAGTACAAAATAGATTTGGTTTAATAGCATCATTAGTTTTATTATTTTACTGAAGGGCCTCTGAGAGCCTTGAATAAGCACACAGCCTCTGAAAAACTCTCAGAGGAAGATACGGGTTAGGCAGTGCTTTTGCAAACCAATCTAAGGGTCCAGTTTGGGGAATATTATTAATACCACGTGACACGTGAATTGTGGATTACCTGAGATGCAGGAAACAGTTTGAAAAAGGCTGATAAATCTCTAAGTGAATTCCAAAGGTCAGTAATATATACACAAATGGTAAGGATTATTAGTGATCCATAAAATAAACACAAATTTTTATATTATCTTCATAATAAATACTACTTTGAAAGTTGATGGTCTTTTAGTGAAACGCACAAACATACACTGGTTTCTAGACAAAGCCTGAAATGCCATATTGAAACATCAGAGCAGAATTGAACTAAAATCAGTAGACAACTTCAAGAGCAATTAAGCAGGTTTAGACAAATAAATATCAAAAAGCAAAGAAATTGGGTACACTACCCATTTGCGGAAAATAATAGTGAATGCCACAAAAAAGCTATATGCCATGGCATCATAAATTATCCCTAAATAGTATATGAATACCATGTTTTGTTTTTTTTAAAAAAAAGCATAATTTGCAAATCAGAATGGTTGACTTGTTTTTTAAGTATTTTGTTAACTAGCTCTGTAAACTTCAATGAGTTCCTTAACTTATTCCCTTTAACACATATAAGGTGGATGGAAAGACAATATTCTCTCCAAAGTTTTGTTGTGATGATCTAATGTTTATCCTGTATAATAAAAACCGAATAGTGGAACTTCCAGAACAATGGGTCGACCAGTCGCTATGATGCGCACTGACCACTAGGGGGCAGATGCTCAATGCAGGAGCTGCCCCCTGGTGGTCAGTATGCTCCCACAGTGGGAGTGCTGCTTGGCAGACCAGGATAAGCAGCACTCCCATAGCAAGCTGTGTCCACAGGCCATGCCCCCCACCACCAGTGCACAAATTCTGTGCACTGGGCCCCTAGTATTAATATATTAATGCAATTGGACAGTACACAAATATAATACTAAAATATTTTATAAACCTTAAAATTCCAAGAAAAATAAAGCTACTATCTTATAATTTTGTTGAAACATTGCTATATTATTTTATTTAAAGATATGTTACATCATGCTTAGTTATTGAAAATCCATTCCCATGGCATTTGACACTCTATCCTGCCTCAGTTCCGTATGTAAACAGATTCGAGGTATGATGAAGTGATAAGATAATTCAAAAAACACAAGCCAAATAATGATACTATATGATGCCTAAGTGACTAATAGAATTATTTGGTATCCCATTCTATTTACTGTTCACTCCTGTCACTAATATCATTTATGCATGTGATTATTTTAGAATAGACAGAGACATGAACCCAAATTCCATAAAAAAAAGAATGTTTTTCCTGATTTTGCTTTAAGCCTGCAATACAAATTTGAGACGAGAACTGATAATTATCCAATTAACATGAGACATGTAAAAGCCTCAAACTATTTTAGCAGAAACAAATAAGCAAACAAAATAACAACATTTACAATCAGGACCTGAGAAATCCAGATTTTGCTCTAAACAAACACCAGTCCAATCCAAACATCTCCATGAAAGGGAAATTTCACATCTTTTCACCTCTTGACAATCTTAAACACAAACAATTTCTGCTTCGATGTTACTTGTAAGCCAGTTTGGAAAAAAGTGTAAAAATAAGATTTCTCTGAGGAAATAAGATAGCCACTGTATCCAATACAGGACAGGATTTGAAGTTAATTAAGGCATCTGGATTTTCCATTCAGATGGAGACAGCCCTTATCTTTTTGTATATATATAAAATATTTTAATAGTTGGCATTACCTACAAATAGAGCATTTCCTCCCCCATGGCTGCCTCTCTCAAATACTGTGTGAGCCTACGTGGCCACAAGGGAATTGCAAATCTCACACACTGTCAGAATTTACAAAATTGGGAACGCAAGAGTAGGGCAAGAAGGGGGGAAAAATATGCTGGGAGGCAAATAAACTCCAAGATACGTAAAGCAGTTCAGCACCAGGGCTTCTAAGTCAGCTAATTTTAAGTCTGCACTTTATGCCCAAATGCAAATTCTTATATGATGTAGTCCAAAGTCAAAAGTATTGTTCGCGTTTTTAACAGGGCAGAGTCTGAGGCATGTCACCGAACAGCAAAAAGACCTTCCCTGCGGAGAATTACCCAGGCTACCTTAGCCTACTTTCCCAAATTAAAAACACGCCTTAGATACTACTGTTCACAAACAAGGTTTGCTGTACACATGAATTGCAAAGACAACTCCTTCCCTGGAATACTTGTGAAAGATGCAAAGAGTCACATTAAAGTAAAGATACTTAAAAAAAAAAAAAAGATAATGAAGTGAATGACTACTAAATTTAGAGTTGTATTAAATAAATGACCCCCCCCACCACGAGTGCATGAATTTTGTGCACCGGCTCAGTGGTTGAGCATCAACCTATGAACCAGAAGGTCACGGTTTGATTCCCGGTCAGGGCACATGCCTGGGTTGCGGGCTCACCCAAATATTGGGTGAAACTCTCTTTTTAATAACTGATCACAATACAGTCAGTTCCAAAATAAATGCAGGAGGCAGCTGATCAGTGATTCTCCCTCGTTATTAATGTTTCTATCTCTCCCTTCCTCTTTGATGTCAATAAAAAATATTTTTTTTAAAAAAGGAATGTGAAATAACCACAGACGAACTGCTTTGCAGGGGGCATACTGTTGCATCGGGGGGAAAAGTACTCCATCGGAAGCACAGAGCCCTAATCTGTGACACATAGGCGTACAAATTAGGTCATTGCAACAGGTGACACGTTTTAATTGAATGTCTTCTGTCTTTGATTCTGACAAAAGGTGAATGGAAATAAATGAGTCTGGCAAGACGGCCCTGAGCCTTACAATAGCCAATATCTCATTATTTTTAAACAGCTATCTATAAACTGATGCTGACAAGCCCTGAGCCTTTTATTTCTGCTCAAGATGAGGTGGCTGTGAAGGGGTAGGAAGGGAGGCGGGGGGAGAAAGGAAAAGGGGCACTCAGAACATTACATTAAACATGCAATACCGACCACTATCGCTTCCCGATGTAATTAAAGGAAATCTCCCATTCAAAGGGCGCTATTTCTTACCTTGTGTGATGTCAGGAAGAATGAGAGAGAGCATGCTTGGCCTGCATTTGCTAAACATAGACTGCCTTTTAAAAAAAGGAAAATAAAAGAAAGTATTTTTTTTCCCCCCTTCTTTTTTCCTATTAAATATTTCAGAAACTGCCTGGCTGTGTGGCTCAGTGGTTGAGCGTCGTTGACCTATGAACCAGGAAGTCACGGTTGGATTCCCAGTCAGCGCTCAAGCCTAAGTTTGCAGACTTGATCCCCAGTGTGGGACATGCAGGAGGCTGCCAATCAATGTTGTTTCTCTCTCATTGATGTTTCTATCTCCCTTTCCCTCTCCCTTTCTCTCTGAAATCAATAGGAATATATTTTAAAATAATTATAATAAACGACGGGGAAATGCATACTCCCGGGGCCAAAAAGAAAGCTGCGCATTAAAGTGCTGAACCTGGTGGAGTCCACAGTCCATGCATTTCTTCTTAAATTAGGATGTGCAAAGAGTGTGTGAAAGAGCACAGAGAACACTAGTGATATTTCCAGATGCCAAATATGCCGGGTCTCATGGTTGGAAAGCCTGCACTTGAACCAGGTCCTGAACTTTCTGGTACGCTTCCCTGTGTGTTTGAAAGGCAATCTGGGTTAAAATCAAACTTCAAGATATTTTTATTTATTGTACATATTCATATTAATTCAACAAAAAAATGTGAGGGTTGAGGGTATGGTGAGAAAAGATACTTTAGTTGAAACAGCTTCCAAAGATTAAAATTCAGCCAAATGAATTTGGTGTATGTACTAATTATGTATTACTCATCATGCACATGCCTGCCACTTAGGAGGCACTCAAAAATACTAAGTGAGCATGAGCCCTAGCTGGCTTGGCTCAATGGATAGAGCATTGGCCTGCAGACTGAAAGGTCCCAGGTTCAATTCTGGTCAAGGGCACATGCTCTGGTTGCGGGGATGATCCCCAGTAAGGGGCATGCCGGAGGCAGATGATCAATGATTCTCCCTCATCATTGATGTTTCTCTTTTTCTCTCTCCTCTTTTCCTCTCTGAAATCAATAAAAATATATTAAAAAAAACACCTAAGTGAATAAACAAATTTACAAAGTGCTTTCTAGCCATGCACACTAATTAGGTGTTTTTCATTTGATTGCTTTTCTTTTGATACTTCTACTAAACCCAAAATGTATACACAACAAGGTAGAAACCTCTTGTCAATAATTCTTGTGTACTGTTTTCCTTAATATAGTAGTATATTCTAACTTTATAAAGGTACATAAAACTTGAAGACAACAAAAAAGAACTGAAAAAGTGTTGTTGAAAAGAACGATAGCAGAATTTAATTTTTTTCCCCCAATATGCATCCTGAACATCACAGGAGGAAACCACATTTGATTTCCTGGAAATCCCTCAGAGAGATCCTAAGAAAAACTGACTGATGAGAATTTTATTTAGATACTGAATATTGAGCAAGAAAGACCCTAGGTGCCCATCCTTGGGAAATCTGACAAATGAAGGAAAGTGTTCCCTTTCTGAGGCATTTCTATTGCTCTCCTGGCTGGAAGCAGATGAATGAGTATGATCACGTGTTGAGCTCTCTTCCAGCCCCGAGATTCTATGAATGAAACGCGGTACTTAAAATGATGGAATTGACCCATGGACTCAAAGTACAACTGCCTTGGCAGTTGGAAGCATCAACACACTTCATATTTTAAATCAGGGAAGACCAGAGCCAAATGGACGGCACTAATCAACCAGAAGGGCAGAAGGCTTTCTGGCACAGGTCTTCGCGCTCCCCTCCTGGTGACCTTGGCCAAATGCATTTCCTTTTGTTCTTGACGAGAATCAAGCAAACAAAGTGCCCGTGCTTGAAAAATGCTTCTAGCTTATTACCGCATTAGAGAAAGATCGATGCCTGTTGCACATCGCCATGGAGATGAAGTATGAGAAATCTTACAAAGCTTCAGATTTGATTTTACAACATATAGACTAGTTTGTGCCAAGGAGAGGAAAATATGACCTAATAACAGATATTTTGAAGACAACCAATGAGTAGTGAATAGCTATTCTGTTATGTAACTGAATTTCATCTGGGGTTTAAAAAATAAAAGGGCATTTGGATAGTCTGGCTGGCTTGGCTCTGTGGTTCAGCATTGGCCTATGTACCAGGAGGCCACAGGTTCGATTCCCAGTCAGGGCAGATGCCTGGGTCTCCATCCTCAGTAGGGGGTGTAAAGGAGGCAGCAGATCAATGATTCTCTCTCATCATGGATGCTTCTCTCTCTCTCTCTCTCTCTCTCTCTCTCTCTCTCTCTCTCTTTCTCTCTCTCTCTCTGTCTCCCTTCCTCTCTGAAATCAATAAAGTTATTTTTTTAAAAGCAGTAACGATTTCACTGTATTCTGGTAAAGTAGCATATGGACTTTTTTTTTAAGGGAGGGGGGTTAGTGAACTGTAGAAAGGAAGCAATGTTACAAGGCTTCTCTGTGAACTTTAATGCAATAGTTACAGTGCATGTCTATCAAATCGCTTATGAGGACAAATTTATGAAAAACAACCAAGAGTAAAGCTTTGTTCTTAATAAGAAACATGAATATGTATGCAATTTTAGCCAGACTAGATGAACCCAAAAATGAATAAATACAAAAATAAGGACACTAATTGTCACACGGGAAGGCTTGTCTCCCTTTCGGCTCTGGGAGCATTTATATTTAGAGTTTCAAAAGAGAATTCACAGTTCTAAATACAATTCAGAAGGAGATAAAAAGCAAAGGAATCGAAAATGAAACTACTATGGAGCAAGTCGCATGTGCAGTGTCTGCCCCCCTTAGTAATAAACCTTTTTACACCAGAGATAGCTGTAGATTTGCTAGGAACGTAATACATGATAGTTAGTGTCCACGCAATAGTATGCAATTGCTGAGATGTGTCCATTTCCTAAGCAGGACTCTACTTAGAAAGCTTACAGTGAGCCATTAATCCTAATTCTTCATTAAATATCTGTGGAAACTGCACAAGCTCGGAACAGAGTAAAATCCGATGTTAGCAGCAACAATGTAAGCATGAACTATAGCAAAGAGAGTTGTGTGAATCCCTCCACGTCTCTGCAGGCATGGGACACTAACATATATGTTCCCCTGGCTAAAGCTCAATCATCAATAAATTTTAACCAGTATCAATACATAAGTGGATTCCACCTGTGATTCCACCTTTATTTGTAATCTAATGGTTTCATTTGAATGGCATCCATGGATCATTGGAGATTTTAGCATTTGAAATCAGTGCTATTTGAGTTTAGCAAACTTGCAAATTATGCTGCTGTTATAATTATGCTGTCTCCATGGGTTACTGTTTCTTCTACAGTTCATATGTGAAGACCCATAAAATACCCTAAATGTCAACAGATGTTCTGGAGAGCTTCCAGTTGATGCATACACTAAGATACTCAGAGAATAATGTGACCAGGGAGGGCATATTGCTCATAAATGTCCCCCATTCTTTGCCTTATGCAAAGAATGTGGCTGTTCTTCATGTGCATACTTCATAATAAAATGACAAGTGAAGACCTTCGTGAGTTCTGTGAGACACACTAGCAAATTATCAAAATTAAGGAGTAAGGGAACCTTCCATTTATAACCGCTGGTCAAAAATATGGGTGGACTTGAACTTATGATTGGCAGTGGTGGGCAATCTCGTGGGACTAAGCCCTTAACTAGGATCCAATGCTAACTAACTCCAGGTAGATAAGTGTCAGAACTGAATTGAATTGAATACCTAACTGGGGTCTGGAGAATCAGAGAACTCATTGTTGGTGTTGGAAAAGACTCCAGAATGACAAAAACAAAACAAACAAAAATTCAATATCAAGAACTTCTATATCTTGGCTTTTTAAAGCCATTCTCCACCACAAAGAACTAAAGCTCCTTATAGAAGTAGCCAACTCTATGTAGAACATAAACCTCGGTTGTCTATTTGTGTCAGAAATGGAACAAAGTGAACAAATATCCTGGCTGGTGTGGCTCAGTTGGTTGAACATGTTCCATGAAAGGAGCAGGTTCAATTCCTGGTCAGGGCAGATGCCCAAGTAGCTGATTTGGTCCTCAGTCAAGATGTTTATGGGAGACAAAAAAATCAATGTTCCTTTCTCATATAGGTGTTTCTCTCTACCTTTCCTTCTCCATAGGGACAACTATAAGCCTATTTTTTGCCTCACCTTGAGCTTAATGTTTTTATTTTAATTTTATTTTTAATACATTTTTATTGATTTCAGAGAGGAAGGGAGAGGGAGAGATAGAAACATAAAATGATGAGAGAGAATCATTGATTGGCTGCCTCCTGCACACCCCCTTACTGGGGATCGAGCCCACAATCCCGGCATGTGCCCTTGATTGGAACTGAACCCGGGACCCTTCAGTCCCCAAGCCGACGCTCTATACACTGAGCCAAATCAACTAGGGAAATGTTTTTATTTTTAACATGTGACTCACTCTCCTTTTCGTCTTTCCCTCTCTCGTTTTTCATCTCTTCTTTCTCCCGGATGTCAAAAGGTTAGTACTACCTGGAAGCAATATTATTCACATGTCCCAATATTATCCACTGATTTTGATTTTCTTTCTCTATATCATGAACTTGGATTTTTCAATGCATTTTAATGACACTGGACTTAGTGCCAGCCAGTTCAGAGCGGTGCTGCCATCTTGGTAACACCTCTCAGAGGCGATCATTTGAAAAATATCTGTGTTCTGCTTTGTGATTTACGAAGCACTTCACCTTGTTTGCATCATCAGATTCTTACATTCCAACCCAGAAACAGGAATTGCTATGTCCCATTTCACAAAGAGAGAAACTGAGACAGGTTCCATCCCTGACAGGGTTCTTGGGTGAAAGTGAGCACACTCGCAACAGTACCACCTGGCTGCCTTCCTACATACCAGCTGCTGTCTGCAGTTCCGCATTATGGGAAGGAAGAAGGAGTCAGTTAGATAAAGAACTGCCCCTGGAATAAGCCGGTATTGTCCCGGCTGCTCAGTGTGGATGAATAACAGTCCCGATGCCATCCCAACTAACGCACGGAGGGGCTGCAATAATGTGTCTCCTTTCCATTGTCACTTGCTTCTTAACGAAAATGGACAGTCTTATTGTTAATTGCGAGTTTTCTTTTAAGAAAGAAAATGAACAAAATCAATGATAGTTGTTGGCGCCTCCCATCTATCTGAGGCGCAACTTTACTGTTTTAATTAAATGGAAATATAGACCCATTGTTTTAAAGGCATTAAAGAGACCGTTTCAACCTTGATACTGGCCCTACCTCCCCAAGCCCTGTCTTTTTAACCTGGACCGTGCCCGACAATGAGGCCAACCACAGTCTAGAAGATTGGATTGTGATAATGGTCCATTGTAAACCCCTGCCTGAATTCTAATTAGCCCCTACAAATCCTACTCATCACAAGTCTACCACCTGGCTGTGCACTTTTGCAAAGTTTGAGTAGTTTTGAGTTTAAAGTTATCTGATAAAGTTAGCAGATCTGACATCAGAAGGAATTATATGGAATTTTAAGTAAAATTCTAGGAGTTACTCCATTCGCACTGGCTGAATCCTAATAATGGTACAAACCCTGAAACACAGGGGAAACCTCTTACAATGGGGTTACACTTACTGGTGGCTTGAGAGTTTAAGTTTATGTGCTCTGACCCGGAATCCAACCTTGATCTTCTGGTTCATAGATTGTAATTGAACCACTGAGCCAAGCTAGGCAGGTCCATATGCATATTTTGAGGATGCTGCCCCAAAGCCCATGCAAAGAGCAGCCGGGGATTATCCACTTCCTCTGGAGAAGCACATGTGTTCTTATATCATTCCCTCTCTTGCATCCCCCTTGCCACAACCCCCCCTCCCCCTTCCCTGAGGTCAGCGGCTCACCAAGAAAGTAAGATGAAGAACAACATATAACAGGATTACGGTACGGGTTTTCCCTACCTGCCCCCATGGCCACCGCTATCCCCCCTGTGTACAACGCATCGCATTACTGCCCAAAGCAATCAGGACTTCTGTCACCCCAGGACTCTTCATCCTGGGGCGTCTCTCTCTTCTCCTGATAAGACTGCCAAATCCTCTCGGTGCAAAGGAGCTCATGTGAACACTTTATTTTCGGTGTGAAAACAACACAAAACAAAAGGCCCTCGTTCAGCTTCAGAGAGGGAGGGGTTAGCGTTCCGTCTTCCAGTCAGAGCAGGAGGCTTGAAAGGGATTGAAATGGACCAGGGAACCTCTCTCTCCATCCGGACATGGAAGCTGAGCCGTTAGCTGGTTCAGTGGCCTCATTTCACTTTTATTTTGTTACTTTTTCATTTTATTTTTTTAAAGATTTTATTTTTTTGTTAATCCTCACCCAAGGATATATTTCCATTGATTTTTAGAGAGAGTGTAATGGGGAGGAGAGACACAGAGAGAAACATCAACATGAGAGAGATACATGGATTGGTTGCCTTCTGCATGTGCTCAGACCAGGGCCTGGGTTCAAGCCTGCAACCAAGGTACGTGCCCTTGACTGGAATCAAACCAGGACCCTTCAGCCTGCAGGCCAATGCTCTATCCACTGAGCGAAACCAGCCAGGGCTCACTTCTCTTTTCTGATGCCTCACGGAGGACTTGGGAGTGGAAGGAGCCAGGGATGGGGAGGAGGGAAGAGGGGAGGGCAAAGGAGGAGGGAGAACAGCGCAGTGAGCTCTAAACCAATTTCTGTCTGTGAACATGAAACATTTGCATTCACTTTGGCCAACACCGCCCGCCAATGTCAATGCCACCGGCCTATGTGCGCTGAATGTTTCACACGTGGGACAGATGGCTGAACCATTACAATGCGGTCAGTTCCAAAATAAGTGAGTCTCGGCTTAGGCTTCTGCATCCAAACAGTAACTAAATTTAATTTTTTTTGCAATCAGCGGCATATGTTTGCATCTGTCTACCGTGTGACTTGGACTGGATCTGATCTGGCCAGCGCATCGTGAGTACCACAGCTATACAATGCCTGGTGTTAAATGTATGGCAAATACCACAGCGGCCAGGTTGATGAATTAAGACTATGCATTGCCTTTTGACCTCTTGGATCTCTATCCTGTTTGTGATAAAGGGCGGATACTGGCCATCTAGAGATCTTCTCTGATGCATTTCTAAAATGTTTTAACGTGTCCCATCCAATATAGTAATAACAACAATAACAAAGGGATGTGTTCTTAGCGGTGCTAAGAAAGGGAAACAGGCCGCCTGTAGGAAGTTAGGGACCACATCATGAAGAAAATGTCAGGGAACTAAACACATGGGAATTTGGGGTGTTTATTATGGGTCCCAATGATTTCTTTCTGACTTACTTTATAATAAAACCACAACCACAGGTTTTAAAACTCTGAAAAGAAATTTAAGAGGTAAAGTATATGAAAGCTGGTACAGCAGGTCCTTGAATAACATCGTTTTCTTTAGCATCATTTGGTTACAACATTGATGAGATGCAGTAGGAACTTAATTAACTCTTGTTTATAGCAATAAGTCTATGGTTAAACTGGTTTGGTTATATGGTCTTTCCCTTAAAGCAACAGTACCTGTGGACAATATTAAGTGAGGACTTACTATACGGGGTCAGATGTCCTTTTCAAAGAAAAAATAAAAAATAAAAGGACATAAGAAAGTATAGGCCTTTAACACCTCACAGTAAGAAAGAGAAGTTTATACCAAGTCCGTCCCTTATAATTTCTCAAAACTTTGCTCTGTACAATTTCTAATATAATTAATGGGGTGTTTATAATGCTTAATGCTGAAAATCCTCCGATCTAACTAATTTTTAAAATAAATTATTCCACTTAACAAGGGGAAGAAATCCTTTCAATTTTTGCCCACATGCTGCACTTCTCCAAGAATTCCCCGTTCCCAGCTATTATCCCTGCCTCACAAAGAGCCCACTTAATAATGTTCACTCTAACAACCTCATTTATTTTCCAGAAAATTAACTCAGTTTCAACCCTGATTAATGATTTCATCTAAATGAATCAAATTAAAAATTGAAAATTATATTTCAAAAGCCCACGGAAAAAAAAGTTGACCATTCCCAGTTAACAAATGATCCTTTCAAATACTAAAAGATGACCATGAAGAGTGCGTGATGGTAATAAAATCAGGCGCCGGCCTGCCTCTTATCTGGAGGTTCGTGGAGGAGGAGAATGAAAGGAAGGAAAAAGAAAGAAAGGAAGGAGAAAGAGAAAAAAAAGGTCCCCTGTGCATTTTTTAACACCAGAATCCCTTGGGATACACCAAACAGACTGCTCTTTGGGGTTTGCCAGTAATCAGTGTCTCCAAATGATAGCATTTCCTGTTAATTAACATGGGTTGGGCTGAGCATGCCCTCAGCAGTGGGGGGATTAAGAAGTCACACACACACACACACACACACACCACTCAAACACTCTCTCATACACACATACTCATACATGCACACATACACACATGCGTGCATGTACTGTACACACACAAAGCCTTTGCTAATAAAACATAATCCTTGACAATGTCATCTCTACCAGGCAGAAGCAGTTCCGTAGGAAAAACAAGCAACTGATCACAGAGAAACTTCTTGTGTCTGACATTGTATTTTATTTATTTTTAATTAATTAATAATTTTTTTTTTACTGATTTCAGAGGGTAAGGGAAAGGGAGATAGAAATAGAAACATCAATGATGAGAGATAATCATTGATCTGCCTCCTGCACACCCCACACTGGGGACTGAGCCTGCAACCTGGGCATGTAGTCTAGACCAGGAATCGAACTGACCTCCTGGTTCATAGGTCAACGCTCAACCACTGAGCCACACTGGCCGGGCTAACGCTGTATTTTTAAAAATCCTCTATGCTCAGGGCTCACAGGGGAGAAGGGAGGAGCAGGCAGAGCACAGAGGATTGTAGGGCAGTGAAAACTCTTCTGAGTGATACTATAGGGGTGGATTCATGCCATCATCCACTGGCTCCAATGCACAAAGCACCAAGCGTGAACCCCCATGGAAACGATGAACTTTGGGGGACAATGACTTGTCAGTGTAGGTTCCATGGAAACAAATGTACCTCTCAAATAGGGGAGGCTTAAGGGAGGTAGGGGGAATGGCTGTCCATATGGCAGGTATATGGGGACTGCTTTCCATTGGATTTTGCTGTGGACCTATGACTGCCTTAAAATGTCTATTAAAATAAGCCACAGAATGCTCCCTACAAGATTTCATGTTTGCGATCAAAACTTCAGAATAAAGCACCATGTAGTTTTCAACTGGATTCCCTTACTTAATTCAATGTTTAACTCAATGTCATCAAGAGGAACTAAGAGGGTATAAATGCCGAAGCGGGGCATTTAACAGTGTCTTTCTCCATGTACACAGGCCACACCTGGTGGCAGACAGATACCCTCACCCTGAGCTCGCCCTTCTGTGCAGATGGTTGGAGAGAAAACCGTCTCTACATTATGAGAGAAAGCGCTGCTCTGCAGTCCTTTCCAAGACTCTGCTGGACCTGGCTCATGTGGGTGGGAAGGATCTTGCAGCTGATGGGGGGAGGGGGTTATGCCTGGCTCAGCATGCAGGCTCCAGCCCCGGCCACCCACAGGCGGCCCACCAGCCCAGATGGGCTCCCGGCCAGGGGCTGTGCTCACAGGATGATGGACAGGGGCGGGGGAGGGCCAGGGGGCGCCCCGTGAAGGAAAGCTGGCTGGCAGCCAGGGTACCCGGGGCCTCCCTGGGGCTCCCCTCCCAGCTCATTTCCAGGGGCTGATGTGCAAATCAAAACCGGAGTCAGAGGGAAACAGAGATGCAGAACCCGTGCTGTGGTGAAGAAGAGGTCTCCCCCAAACCCAGACTCTGAACTACAACCAAGTGAGGGTGCCATTTCAAACATTTTCTAAACAGATTTCACTCTCATTAGGTGTTTGGGTTCTGACTCAGAAACAGAACTTCAAAGTGAAAGAGCAAGGTTACCCCTGGATTCTGGGAGGAAGGGGGCGTGTCTGGGACACATGTTTAGAGCAAGTTAGTATTGCTCCGTCCCTTTCCCCTTAGGGGACACATTCCCTGTTATAGCTGCTATGCCCACAATCCCTTTGCCCACAGGCTGAGAGATTATTTCATTAATCACCATCCCAATAGGAGGCAGGTATTAGTACCAACAATTTTTTACAAGGGGAAATAGAGAGACAGGAAGTGACCTGCATCAAGACAAAAAAAAAAAATCCAAAAAAAAATCCCGTGTTATATGGCTCCTTCGCTATTATTAATCAGCTGTAATCAACTGGAGTTTCCATAGCCTGCTGCATAAAACTTCACAATCTTTTAAAAACTGCAATCTATTCCAGGCATTGCTCAGATGCCTCCATGCAAAGGGTTGAATGACTGGTGTTAGGGCACACACTTAGTAAATAAGCACATGATGTAAGTATGTGAACATGAGTGAAAAAATTCCTAGCCGTTCTGTGTTCTGCTTACATCCCTGGTGCTTTCAAATGGAGAAGTTGTTCATCACACAGGCAAGGCTTTGACCCACACAAGCACAGAAAGCGCTGGCTGGCACTGCATGAGCCGTGGACATCCGCAGGGAATGTTGATGATTTGTGGGGACTGTGCTGCATGGGAGATCCCCTACCATTAAACTGCCTTTACCCAGGAGGCTGAATGCTCACGGCCCCAGCCTGTCTGGGCGTGACCACGCTCTGTGACCGTTCTAGGCACGCACAGGCTTTTGATAGAAACTAAAATGTTGCCATGAAAGCCAATATTCTTCAATATGAAATGTTATCTATGTCTTGGCACTTTTTAAACAATAAGGTTGAAATTGGGAGGGGGGGCGGGGGGGTCAGAAGGAGGGCCAACTCTAATGAATGCTAATACCACTTCCCCAGGGACCACTGTGTCCATATAACTCTGACCACAAACATTTTGGCCTGTTAAAGCCAGGCCTCCCTGGTCTCTCTCTTCCAGTTAAGAGTTCCCAGCTGGGTTCCTGATTCAGGACAACAGAGAGAAGGTCTGGAGGGATTATTCCAAAATTTACAATTTCTCTGGCATTAGAATCATGATGAACTGAGTTTTCAAAATGATGCCAATGAATTTCCTCAGCCAAGCAACACCTTCACAGCTTATCAGAACACTGACATGATTTCCCCCATGCTTAAGGTTTAAGAAATGAATGTAAACTCGCTGTACATTCATTCAGTCTTTAAATGAGTAGCTGATCAATAATCTGACGGTGTTTTCATTGCCTACATGAAAGAAAATTAAGACACAATAATTTCCGAGTATATCATAACTTAGTGTTAAACTCTATTTATATGGCAGGAAGAAAGGCAATGGGTGGAAATAAGCTGTTTAATTTAATTTCTGTAGATAGCAAATCTGATAATAATGATTTCAAAGCATTACCTTTTTACTTGAATGACTGAATGTAGCTGTTATATTGATCACCACATTCATTTTCTTGGTCTTATATTTGATATTACTTAAAATCCCATTTTTTGTCATTAAATGTGCTCTATGACATTTTAAAAATAATTTATGTCATTTTTTAAACATCACTTATGTTTCATTCATTTCTCCAGTGCATGTTTAACACTAAGCTCTTTTGCTTACTTTAAAATATAAGCCAAAGCCCACACTCTACCCACATTTTTAAAAATTTATCTTATTCCTTCATTCTCTAAATGACTGACACATTATTATGACTGGACCCTAATTTTCACTGAAGCAGTTTGCAAATATTTGCTGTAACTTTATTTACCTATCTGCTTTACCTGGTTTGACTGGGAGCTGGATGAAGATAGATTTCTATTTAATCCTCCCCATAAAAAAAAGACACTACTGAGTGCTGAGGAGCCTGTGAACATTCCACGAAAGATCATTCCTTGCACATCAGCTTAAGTTACAGATATAACAAAATAATAATAATAATAGTAATAATAATAATAGCTCATCAAATTTAGTACATTTCAAACTAGTGTCTAAAAATCTGAGATTTTGAGTAAAGATTTTGAGATTTACAGTAACCTTCATCCCCCCATCACCCATCCCGATAGCCAGTGAGGAAAGAGGCAGCGATGTAAATACAATGAGGAAATGGTTGTGCCACAGTCGTCCAGTTCAGAAACCACACGAGGCATTTCCACGGGAGAACTGAATAGGAGAACCCAGGTGGAAGGGTGTTGGAGCATCGCAAGGACACAGTGGAGCAGGGCTGACTAGTGTGGGAGGCAGGGACCGCTGTCATAAATTGCCAGGACAAAAGGCAGGATTCGGAGCGCTCAGGGTCTGGAGCCCAGCGAGGAGGCCCTTCAGAGGAGCAGAAGGCAGGGGCTTGCGGTGGGTCTTAGGGGTGCGCTGTGGGGCTTGGTGGGGACTGCCAGAAAGAGCCAGAACCTATGCCAACTGCCCATGCGAGGGCCAGGGGCTGTGGATGGGGGTGGCACCATCAGGAACAGATCAACAGGAAGCAAACATAAAGATCACATTTTTCCCCCAGCGCCCCTCTCCTGCCTCGAGTCCCAGCCATGGGTGTGGGTTTGGAGCTGAGAGACAATAGCTTGATAAAAGGCACGCAGGTGTAAGAGGAGATCATCAAACTTATTTCCAAGAACAGGGACCTTTCTATAAAAATGTTCCTGAGGCCCTTAAAGGGGCCGGATCCAACACAAACCTATAATCTATTGCTAATACCTAGTGCTCACCCCCTAGTGCCCACATTACATTTTTTTCCCTATGGCCCCTATCACCTAAAACATTGATCCGGTACTCCTGGATCAACGTGCTTATTCTTGATCTTTTAACCTTAAAATACACACACACACACACACACACACACACACAATGTGTATCATCCTTTGTCACCAAACACACAGCAGTATTCTTGTGCAGGATGAACGCATCTTTGGAATACACTGAAACCCTAGCCCTGGGGCCTTGTGGCAGCGTTGGCTGGTTCCCAGGCGGACAGGTGGGCGGAGGGGGAGGGGCAGCGCCTGTATGTGAGGGCGGCTGGACGCGTGTGTACAGTGAGGCGGCCCCCGTACAGACAGGCACCGCACAGAACTGGCCCAAAGCTTGGAGCCCACAGACGGAGCCCCAACCAGAACTTGATAAAGCACCGTGTTCTTGTTTAATTTTTCGCATTCATGTTTTGGGTCAGACCCTTAATGTTATATGAAAACAGAACTACGGCCTGTGAACCAATTTACTAAACAAATAGCAGCTGCAGCCGAGCATCTGTTTGGGAAAAAGGAAGTATCGGCTCGTAAAAGCTGATGCAGGCTGCGGTCTGGACGCGCACAGAGAGGTGGGCGGCAGACGCACGGAGCAGCGTGCCGATGATCCATCATCCCGTTAGAAATCAAAGCGTGAGGCAGGTGATGTTATGGCGATGATCTTCTCATCACAGAAGAGCCTAGGAAACCATATGCGAATGTTTCTCAGGAGGGAAAGGAGTATTAAAGTCTTTCTTGCAGAAAGTATTGTTAAAAAATATAAACTAGCATTATATCTAAAAATAACGGTATTGTCTATATGGTCACCAATAGTGGCATGAGTGGCATCCTGTAATGAGACAAGGCTCCATGAAGTATTAATAACCACGGGAAAGAAAAATTGTGTGTGGAACTTGGGAAAGACATCTGCTCTATTATGCACGGATCTGCCTTATAATTCATCAGAACCCTTAGAGGACCTAGAATTAAAACTCCCACGAAACTCTGAAATAGAAAAGCCAACCAAAAGCCAACCAGAGACTGGGCTTCATCCTTATACACTCCGAGTGGACGACAAACAAAAATCAATACACAGAACTGGAATTAAAAAAAACAAAACAACACCACTTTCTGGAAAAGCTTTCTATTTTCATAATCACAGGGAAGTTAGTTTTGTTCTTGTTTGTTTCGTTCATACTTTGCTGCCCATTCTCTTTGATCCACGGAGTTTGAGTTAAAACCAAAGAAAGATGTAACACACACACACACACACACACACACGCCAAAAAAAATCGCATCCATGGTATAAAGCGAATCTGAGAGCAGCAATAAATGTCAGGGCTATAAAAGCAAAGGAGGACCTACGCTCCTTTTTTACCTTCCCGCACTGCCCAGTGAAATACCTCGCTGTTATCTGGGTGCCTGCAGAGTCTCTCCATTGTAGATTCAATAACACAAGAGGCGTCTTATCAGCAGCTGGGGTGACTGATCGGAGCTGCGATAGGTTTAGACAATGCGCTGTATTTAACTGAATTTACAGATGCCCCGACTCCGACGCGGTAGTAAACGCCAGAGACTAATAGGAAATTAAACATGTACAATGGACTAACTCCATTTGCTCTCGCGCCGGGTAATGTGTTTAGTTAACTTACTCATAGTCCCACTTTATCTTTTTCTCGATGGATTCCCTGGGATATGTTTCAAATGGGCCCGAGATTAAATCTTCTTTTCAATTTTTTGTTGCCATTTTATTGCTGCTCCCTCTGATTATTGGCCTCTCTTTCTCTTGCAGAGATAAGCCAAACTCGATGAAGGTCCGGACACCTCCCCCCCCACTCCCCCTCCCCCCCCCCCCAACCCAATTACCAGATAGTCAGCAAGGGTATTAATATTAATAGAACGCAAGAGAGACAAAAATCAGTCACTTCATTGAAAGCGATGGCACATTTGAGTCCTTTGAAATTTAAATGTGGATTTTAATGTGCCTGGTATGTAACACAGCCAGCCACACAGAGGGTCAGTGTGGGCACAGCAAGCACAGGTCAGCTGGAGAAGTATTTTAACTCTATATGGCATCACACACTTGCTCATAAGAACAATTGTAGGTATTCAGGCATCTATAACTGTTGAAGGGGAAAGGGAAGATGTCGATGCTCTAGAGCAGTGTTTCCCAAACTTTTGACATATGTGTACCCCTTCTATAAGTTTCGTAACGCTGGGTACCCCTCGTACTTATGAGAACGTAGAATTAGGCACAGCTAAGCACGGTTCAGTGCATACCCCCACCAAACTCTTCCCATACCCCTGGGGGTACACGTACCACACTTTGGGAAACACTACTAGACTATGCACCCAGTAAACAGAGAAAGGTAAGGCATTGCTACATGAACCCATGGTTCACCTGCAGGTGTTCTGTGGAACGGGCTATCCACAGAGAACTTCCTTCATCATCACACAGCCACCGAGTGCATACCTGTTTGGTTGTCCTTACGAAACTATGAAGAGTTTCTACATTCATGAAAGTGGATCACCTAGAAAGTGTGAAAGACAGCTTTGATCTATTCTGATCCTCCTTAGATTTCCTGAGGGGGTTAAAGACAGTTCCGTCTCCACTCTGACCATACCCTGTGACCCTGGCCTTGAGAAAGTAGATGGAGTTAGGGGGTAGGGAGGCTAGGCCACGTGACCTCTGATTGATGTCTGACATTCTTTTTCATGCAGAAAAGCCAAAATACTTCTGCATGCACCTAACTTGCAAAATAAAAATAAGAGAATCCAGAGCGAGCACAATGGTCCAGAAAGGTGGCCAGGGCGGCAATCTACATCCTTGAGTCTAAAGATGTGAAGCTGGAAGAAATACCGCAGCATAAGCTCTTCATGCTCCTGAATCACCAGCCCTGGACCCGATCACAGGGCAGCCCCAATCTGAGACACCGGGGACCCAGCCCAGGATCACGGTCTCAGTATCACCCTTAACACTGAGAAGGGTCTCTCCCATTTCCGGCATTCTCAAATGCAATTTTTACTGAGTACACAGACTGTTTTATTAGAATGGTGTATCTAATAAGACTGAACAGAAAAGAAACATGTGACTACATTGGTAATAAGTATCTGTATGTCATAGTCCTTTCAATCAATTTTTTTGTTAATTCTCACCTGAGGATATTTTTTCCCCCATTAATATTTAGAAGGAGTGCGGGAGGGAGGGAGGAAGGACGAGAGTAAGGGAGAGAGACATAAATGTAAGAGAGATCCATCTATAGGGTGCCTCCTGCATACGCCCCACCTGGGGTCAGGAAAGGAACCCGAAGCCCAGTACATGCATTGTCTGGGAATTGAACCCAAGACCCTTCTGTGTGTGAGCTGATGCTCTAACCACTGAGCACACTGACCAGGGCTCACTCAATTTTGTTTACTTTTTAAACCAAGGTTGGCACTAAGGAAAACACTAGAAGCATAGGTAATCACACAAAACCACTAATAAGAAAGTTGACATAATGAACCATCCAAAGAATCATTTCCCCAATCCCAGATCAAAATTTTATTCCATGGGAAGAACTACTAATCAAGAAGTACTAAGTCATTTGAAAATCAAGTTATAATCAAATAATGATCACACAGTGCAATGGACTTCCCAGTAATCATTCCTGTCCATAGCTGAGCAGTCCCACAAATGTTACTTCTCTTAATCAGCTCTGATTCGTATTTGCTATATGAGACACAGACAAATCTTTGACCAATCTTTAATTAGTATCCCTGATGAAATATTTATTCTTTTAATTTGAATTTAGAAACCCAATAAAGCCATGTTTGCATCTTTTATCAACTTAAATATTATCCTCCTTTATTGCTTTGCTCCTGACTGCAGAATCTGAATATTTTTCCTCCCGAAACAATGAGTATTTCACACGGGTCTGGTTGCCCTGGTCTCATTGCTTTTAGGGCAAATATTTAATAGAGGCGTTCGGGTCCTAAATTCATTTCAGCCCACTTTCTAAGGGGACCAGGAAGTAGATTTCGTCTAAGTGTCAAGGGACAAAAGAGAGATATTTTTAGACATGCTAAGGCCTTCGGAGGGAATCAGAAATTCACCAAATCATAGCTTAATCCTCCCAGAGTGCCCGGTGTCCAATTCACAGAAACGACGGGCTGGACAACATTACTGGGCGCTTGTGTGCGGAATGTTCGGGATGTTCTAGTGCCCAGACACTGAACCCAGAGGCCGGTGTGCTATTTTTGGCTCTCCAGCTGATAAGCTGCCACCTCCAGTTTATCCTGTCTCCCCAGCCAGAGCCCCAGTTCCACAGCCTTCCGGGTCTGACAGCCCACGGGGATGGGAGCTTCGTGAAAACAGGCAAACACCACCCACTACAGCATTAAAATCTACGGAAATAATCAGATGGCATCTTGTTAGAAAAACACTTTGATAAGTTCCCTCCAGTCCACAAAATACCTCTGAAATTAGTATATCCCAGATAATCCAGGGGGAAAGAAAAAAAAAAAAAAAAGAGGAGGGATTGTAACTTCTGACAGATACATAAATAAATGACATAGATCTGTATTGTGCAAAGGGATAGAGGAATCTTCAGTAACTGGAATCTTTTCCTAGTTATTGGTTTTGAGTTTTCTCTCACTTCCTCTTTTGCAGTTTGCAGACTTCAGTGTAAGCTACCTCTGGATAAGAAATCCACCGGAAATGGGAAATGGGTATCTGTAACTTAGAGAACATTAATGTCCCCACAAGCTGTCCCTGCTCATCTGTTACACTGTCTTTGTGACGTCATCTGTTCCCTAGCACCTTGGCAGTCACCTTACCCATGAGATCATTACAAGTTCAATTATAAACTTTTCTAGCCTGGCTGGTGTGGCTCTGTGGAGACCCATGAACCAAGAGGTTACCAGTTCAATTTCAAGTCAGGGAACATGCCTGGGTTGTGGGCTTGGTCCCCAGTAAGAGGAGTGTAGGAGACAGCTGATCAATGATTCTCTCTCATTAATGTTTCTATCTCTCTATCCCTATCCCTTATTCTCTCTTTAAAATAAGTAAAAATGTATTTAAAAAAAGAAAATTATAAACTTGTCTAGGATGTGGATCAGACCGGCTTCAGTTTACAATTGTGCACTCACCGACTAACACAATGCCTGACACATAAAATCAATAAGAGAACAGAGCACTGGCTGGTCTGGCTCAATGGATAAAGCAATGGCCCATGAACTGAAGGGTCCTGCGTTCCATTTCAGTCAAAGGCACATAATTTGGTTGCAGGTTTAATCCCCAACCCTGGCCAGGTGCATGCAGAAGGGGCAACCAATCAATGTATCTCTCTCACATCAATGTTTCACTCTCTCTCCCCCTCCCTTCCACTTTCTCTAAAAATCAATGAAACATATCCTTGGGTGAGGATTAACAAAATAAAACAAACCAAAAAAGAGAACATATATCTTTTCTCAAAGAAGCCAACAACTTACTTTGGTTCCAGAATGCCTTGGATGGAGTCACACCCTAGCTGTCCTGGGAAGCTGGCTTCCTCCTTGCTGTAGCTTTTGCGACAGAGCCCAGAATTCCAGATGGGCACAGTCTGATACTCCCGCACCCCTATTTCTACCCAGAAATAACAAAAGTGATCACCAATGCTTCACATTTCGGTAGCATCTATGGAAAAATGCAAAGTAGGATCCCTAACTATTGTAATCAGATTCAAGAAAACAGACTACTCTGAGATTCATGAAGCAATCTTTGCTAAAACACACACACACACACACACACACACACACCACACAACACTTTAGATGTAACAAGTCTACTTTTCCTCTTAAAATAATCTGCCTTTAAAGAGACAGGAGACATAGATATAAAAATAGCAGGACTGTTGACACATTAGTTAACATATATGATGTGCACGTTGGCATTTCCTGTCAAAACCTCCATCAGGAGTTAATTCTGTCACACGAAATATTGACCTACAATTCTATTTGCTGGTGGCTGTCAGCTTGGATTTTGTGCGTTTCAGTATTATTTAAAAGTACTTTTCCATATTTAATATGTGATGGCTTACTGTACCTTTCCACTGGCATTTATCACCTCTCAAGGGTGATCAGTCTCCACAAAAGTGAAGTTCATTGTCACCGAAGGGCCTAGCCCTCATTTATTTTCCTCATATAGGATCTGGTACGGAGTGGGGTGTACAATAGCAGGTGTGCCTTCCATTTAGAGGTCACAGACTTAGCAGCAGAAATATAAGTTATTAAAATAGACTTGTAATCTTTACAAACCCAGTGCCCTGAGAGTCAAGTCTAGATAATTGCACAAAACTCAATATATCTATTTTCTTCCTTTTGCTCCAGGTTCCTAAATCATCCTAAAGATGCTATTTCCCAAACCGGAATTTTTATTGTTGGCAGAATTTAACACTGAATTTAGAAAAATATAAGCTTAGCATATGCCCATCACCCAACTTTATCCTTGACAATGTCTCCATCTCTGTAATAGGTTAAGTCAACACAGCCTACAGAGCTTGAAGGCATTTAAAGAATATTTAGAGGAATATTTTTTTCTATGTAATTAAGCTTCAGCATGATAAACCTATCTTTATTTTCTTCTTATACATCTTTTTTTAAATATTTTATTGATTTTGTACAGAGAGGAAGGGAGAGAGATAGAGAGTTAGAAACATAAATGAGAGAGAGTCATCGATCAGCTGCCTCTTGCACACCCCCTACTGGGGATATGCCCGCAACCAAGGTATATGCCCTTGACCGGAATCGAACCCAGGACCCTTCAGTCCCCAGGCCGATGCTCTATCCATTGAGCCAAACCGGTCTCGGCTTCTTATACATCTTTTAACCAATGATTTGAACAGGCTCAGACTGTGAATGCTGTGGAAGAAAAACATTAAGTGCTCAAAGCTCTGAATTTGATCCCCCGACCCCACCCAACTCTGTTACTTACTTCCTAGTCCTGAGACTTTGGGCGGGATGCCCCAACATCATGCTCTACGCCTCAACTTCCTTATCCTTAAGGATATGAGAATAACAACTGCTACTAAGACATTGATTTGTTGTTGTTTTTTTGACTGAGCACTTATGTTCAAAGAAATGTCTTAAGTGATTTGCATGTATTAATTCATTTGTTCCTTACAATAGTTCCTTACATGAGGGGACATAACGAAGAAATCAGAAGTACATAGTAATAAGTAATTTCCCAAGTTCACTCAACCATGGATGGCAGGATCAGGATCTAGTTGTAATTCCTCTGAGAGGCATGACTGAGATGACAAAAAAGCATCTAGGACAGGGTTTGGCACACAGTAGGTCCTCAATATTAAAGGTAAGTTCTTCTCTATCTCTGACTCTCTGTTTTTTGAGTTTCCTTTTCACAGAGTCTCTCAGAGTAGCCTGAAGGACGATTTCAATTGGTATAACAAACTCTAGCAGGGGGTCACTAGATACTAAATATTAGAATAACACAGAGATATCACACACACACACACACACACACACACACACACACGAAATTTAAGTAAGCCTCCAAAAGAAGTCCTTGCAATACCCACTGCCTATGAGTCTATCATCAATATTGATGGAACGTGGACTCGGGTCACAGACACAATGCTGGATTTAGGGTCAGGAGGGGGAAGGTTAGACAAGAATAAAACATACTGTCTGCCCTCAAGGGCCCAGAATCCTCTGGGGGATGCATTGTAATGTATCTATAACTCACTGTAATATATTGTGCACTATGCTAGATGTACGTAAAAGGAGAAATCCTATGGGAATGTAGAGCGAGAAACCACTCATTATGTCTGAGGATCCGGGAAGTCTTCACAAGGGGAAAGGGATTTCTTTTAGGTGTTGAACTTCTCTAGGCAAAGACGAAGGTGAGAAGGGCATGCCAGGTTGAGAGAATGATCCAGCAGAGCTACAAAGACCTGAAAAGTAGGCTATGCTCATGTAATAACCGTGAAATGAGCATGGCGGCCAAAACACAGGGAGCCTGCAGAAAGTTCTGGAAATCAACTAGGTCCAGGTTGTACATGGCTGCTTTGTGAAGGCTAGGGATTCTGGAGTTTATTCGATGCATGCAAACAAGGGTGGGAAGAGAAGGCACTGAAGACATATAGACCAGAGAAGGTCATTTCGGTGGCCCAGGTGATGTAGGAGAGTGCTCTGTACCAAGCAGTGGCAAAGAGGAAGAACTGAGATGGAATGAAAGGATCCTCTATAGGTAGAACTCACTTAGCTTAGGAACGCAGAGAAATAAGGGGTTAGGGAAAGGATGAATCCCAGGGCATGTCCAATGATAGTAATCTTTAGACTTGATGCTCTAAAGATTTATTCTAGTTTAAAAAAAAAGGGGGGGGGTGGAGAAAGGGAGAAAGGAAGGAACTTTCCTTTGAGGAAAAGGCAGGAAAAAATTTATTTTTTTCAATTCCTGGGTGCCATTAAATGGAAATAGATGAGCCCAGCAAGCAAGTGTGGCTCAGTGGTTGAGCATCAACTCGTGAACCAGGAGGTAATTTTTCATTACAGGTTGGGGCACATGCCTGGATTGCAGGCTTGATCCCCAGTACAGGCCATGCAAGAGGCAGCCAGTCAATGATTCTCATCATTGACGTCTCTCTCTCTCTCTCTCTGAAAACAATAAAAACATATTTTTAAAAAAGTGGAAGTAGATGAGTAGATATCTTGGGCTCCAATGAAGGGTACCTTAAGGAGCTTGTTGGCGGCCCTTCACCAATTCCCCCAACATAACACTGTGCTCTTCCTTTCTGTGCCCTTATGAGTTCCCCTCCCTCCTTTTCCTATCTCACCTCTCTCTTCTCTGTGGTCTGCGCAGGCACACACATCAGTGCTTAGCCCCACCAGGCAGGAAGTCCTTGGAATCTACTGTCCCATGCCACTCGCACTGAAGTCAGTATCCCAAGCACAATTCACGTCACACTCCTCAGAATGCCGTCATCAAAATTCAGGTTCTCCCCAAACTGCATTGTGGGGCTCACTTAACCTAAAGGCTCAGCCATGTTTACCTGGGAGCCTGCATCAGCGCTGTGGAGTAACTTCACACATGGCAGTGGCGGAGACATCAATGCAAATGCTGCTTACAAGCCATGGATGGGAATTATGGAGGCGAGAGCCCATGAAATTCATGGGCCAGAATAAGCAGGGTGACGCCATTGGTCTTCAGAGGCCTTGGCCTCTGCTAGCAGTTTGATGAGAAGGAATGTTAGCTTTTTGAATTAAATTTGAACTGCAAGTTGTTTCTGTTTCCTGTGGTATCCTGAAGGAATTTCAGGGGGAATTTTTCTTTGCTTTGTAAAATGATTCCCCGTGGACTGGGGGAAGTCTTTTGGAAATTTCTGGGTTACACTAGGGGATTTTGTCCCTGACATTATTTCTTCTTTAGAAATAGTTTGGTTATTAATTAAAAAAAAATATATTGGAGAACTTTTTTCCCCCCCTAAAATTGGTAGCATGCCCCTCAAGTTCGTATTCACAAGATTCATAAAAATGCTATTATAAGGGTAGCATTTCATAATGGTGGAAGGGTTTCTACTAACTTATCAAACCCTCTATTACTGTTTTAATCACTGCAGTAAGAAGTCATTAAAAAACAAAAAACTATGAAACACAGATTGTGTTTTTGACAATTTTCTCCATTGCCCAACTTATTTTTGGCAGAGCTGCTAGAAAGTGCTTCCTTTTAATTTATAAAAATATGTTATTTGTGATTCTGGGAAGCAGAGTATGAAATGATTCGGAAAGCACCTTCCAATGACGAGGGGACCACGTAAAGGCTCACAATCACTGTTCTGATGTAACGTTCACTGGGCTCAACCAATCACGTCATTTATTTTACTTAAAAGCACCATTTTAACAAAAATCACCTTTTTCTGCCCACGTCCTCCCTGGCAAACTTCAGGCCGCACTCCTAGCGGTGTCCTCTCTCAGTGGCACTATTCAAACTCCTCTTTAATATCTGCCTCTGGTGTCTCTCTGGCAGCCCAAGGTCAAACAAAACAACAGCATGCACTTGAAGAATGAGGGAGATGAACCCATGAACGGTTTCTACTTTGCTGAGAATGCTATCTTACGATGCTCATCAGCTTGCATTTCATTGCTAACCTTTTCACACACACACCTTTCCTTCGGCTGTCGTCCCGGATTTCTGGGAAGTTTCACGAGCCTCTTCTCTGGCTTTGCCAGCAGGATGGGCCACCCTGTCCGGACAGCACCACATTTCAAGTCCCCTCCTCCCCGAGTCCATCCACAGCCTGCCTTCCAGAAACGCGCCATTTGCAGATCAAAGAGAGGCGATTGATGCTTTCATCCCGCTGACAGACGATCAAATTAGAACAGATCAGCAGTGCGGGGCCTGGGCAGGTGGCTCCCACACCATGCCGGCCTCAGAGCGATTAAATGGTGGCGGAGACACAGGGCCTTCCGCTCCCATCCCCGCAGTTACAGATCACACGGTGACAAATGAGATGTTACTGCTCTTGTAAAGCAAGGCTACAATCTGTCAAAATCCAACATAATTTGTGACCCTCTGTGACATCCTCTTTCTCTCTTCTCTCTTTCTCCCTCGCTCCCCCCACTTTTTTTTTTTTTGACATTTGAATACAGTGATTGTACTTGAGTCAAGTCCATTTCAGCGAATACAGTCACTTCCCCTCTAAAGGAATAGAGACTCTGAGCTCCCGTGTGGGAGCGGGACATACGTCTGCTGAGGACTCCAGAGACCCTTTGTGTTAAGTACATACCATTAACAATGAATTCTGATTTCTCCCCAAGTTATATAATTTGATATCTTGACAGCCCGGACACTTAAAGCACTACTATTTGTTTTAAGTGGCTTTATTTTATTGTTTAAACGTCAGGATCAAAATAAAGTAATGCATACAGCCTTGTCAGGCCCTGCGCGAGGTGGGGGGGAGTTCCTGTTGAGAAGAGTCTTAAAAGAGTTTGTTCTAAAAATGGACTCCGAAGTCAATTGCGATGTCTCTTGGCTGAATTCGTAAATGACTCATGAAACATATTTATACCGCATTTTCTGTTCAGCTGGTGCATTTAATAAGGCATCGGAGCAGAAACGGCAAAGGAAGCGTGGCATCTTAACTTAGTGAACTTGACATCCTTGCCAGTTTTTCCCCCCCCTCTCAAATAAAAATAAAACTACCAACTCTGGGAAATAATTGAGGGATGCTTGATGCAACC
The DNA here is from genome assembly GCA_036971965.1 of Nyctalus aviator. Classification (NCBI taxonomy): domain Eukaryota; kingdom Metazoa; phylum Chordata; class Mammalia; order Chiroptera; family Vespertilionidae; genus Nyctalus; species Nyctalus aviator. The sequence goes on along the minus strand of CM072940.1, from coordinate 7,508,716 downwards.
CACAGCCGGGATAAATGAGCAGACCTCTGGGTGTGCTTTAATTGCATAATCGGCTAGATTACTGCAGTGGCTTAGTCTTAAAGGAGAAAAGAAAAGATTTGAGAGACCAGTTGAGGATGCTTTCTAAGGATTTTCACCAGGAGGATGGCAGGGAAGATTGATTCTCTCATGCCTCCACTCCACTCAGACCTGGGAGGGGGCTGGGGGCTTAGGTACCTGTCACATGTCAGAACAGGCATTGACTTTCTACTTCAAAGTGGCTAAGGATCTCTCCCCAGTGACTGGTGTTGACCACAGACCTTCAGGCAAGGCAACGCCAGCCCTCGGGAAATCTCTCTGAAATAACTTTGTCTTCAGAGAATCAAGGAATATGTAGGTTCTCTGAGCACTTTCTCTCTGTAGGGTTATCCTTTAAGGTTCTTGGGCATCAAATGGCGTTCTGCTGTGGGGTTCACTCCGTGATCTACCCGAGTGGGTGTACCCAGCCTGGTTTAGTTTCCAAATTTTGTGCTTGTTCTTATTGATTTTTTAAAAAAAGGTATTTTTTAAAATTTGTTTTTATTGATTTTAGGGAGAGAGGGAGATGGAGTGATAGGAACATTACTGAGAGAGAAACATTGGTCAGCTGCCTCCTGCACACTCCCTACTGGGGATCTAGCCTACAACCGTTGACCTCTTGATTCATGAGTTGAGGCTCAACTACTGAGCCACACTGGCAAGGCTGCCCACATTTTAAAGTGTCCCTTAAAACTGCCCCACATGATAGAAGATCTCTATGAAGGACTTAGCTTCAGAATCCCAGTTGCCTCCTGAGCCGACCTCAGGCATTTCTGAATAATCAGCTGGGACAGAGAAATCACCTCCATTTTGGCACATGGCATCCTGATACAGATTGATCTTCTATGATGGACCTCTACATCTTTCCCCGGCTTTAACCCTGTCATTACCGAATCATTACCCCTCCGTGGAAAGAGTGAACACAATGCCTAAAACCTATGGACCTTGGTATGAGAGGCAGCGTCTCAACCTGAGTCTGAGCCAGCAGAGGAGTCATGCACTTGCCCTCTGCCAGAAAGAGATATTTCACCCCCCAGAAGGGGGTCCAGGGGCTAATGCCAGAAGCTCCATTTGGTCAGGAGTTACTAGGGGGTGCTGCCAGGGATGCCCACAGAAAGCCAGCTGGGTTTGGGCTCCGATGCTGTGTGGCCATGGTTACCTAGGAGACGCAGAGCTACTCTGAGCTTCAGGGTGGGAGTGGTTTTGTTACCACTTTAAGCCTACCAGGAGGTCAGGAGTTGGTTACAAGTACTTTATGTGCTGCTCCGATGCAGTCAAATAGCTATGACACAAAAATGCAGATCTGGCAAATGTCCTCTTTGCGGTAATCCTTCCCACGTCAAAAAAAAAGTGTTCTGTAGCCCTAGCCAGCTTGGCTCAATGAATTGAACATCGGCCTGCAGACTGAAGGGTCCTAGTTTCGATTCTGGTCAAGGGCACATGCTCAGGTTGTGGGCTCAATCCCCAGTAGGGGGCATGCAAGAGACAGCCGATCAATGATTCGCATCATTGATGTTTCTATCTCTCCCTTCCTCTCTGAAATCAATAAAAATATATTTGGAGGGGTAAAGTGTCACATAAAACATTTTAGAAAGGTGAATTTTTTTTTCTTTCCTTTCATCTTACTCTTCTGATGCATTGTTCAGACATAAAAAGGTGTGACAGTTGTTTGCTGTCTTGCATGTGCTATGATGACACAAAGCCCTCTGGCCGGCCTTTGCTAACAGATTACTGTACTTGGACTTGTTGGGAGTTCGCCTGCCTCCTGTCTGTTCCACCCTCTGCAGGTATGTCAGGCTGCCCAGACCCCCAGGCTGCTCTCTGCCTCCCACCTACTGCCTTCCTGCCTATGATAAAGATTCTGTTAGACACGGGGAGATGGGCATGTTTTCACCTTTGCCTGTGAACACACAGGGAGGAAGGAGGGAGGTGGCGGCAATATTATTAACCTCAACACCTTCCTCCTTCCTCCAAGAGGAGAATAAATGCTCCCCAAAGAGTCCCTGAGATTCGCCCAGACAGCTCTGCCCCCATGGGAATCTCCTGTCACCTGGGTGGGGTTTTCTTTTCTTCTTTTTCTTCTGCGAATGGAGAGATCTTTTCAAATGAAATTTCTGCATCTGTCAAATGGCACTGTCATAATGTGAAACACCCCAGATCTGTTTCTTCGCAACTTTTCCCATGTTTGTCATAAGATGTCAATTATATCTTAACTACCCCACCTCTACCAATTGCCCCGTGGTTGGTCAGACGGGCTATGGCTAAAGCTCACACCCCTCCCACTTCACTTTGCAAGCCCCAGAACACAGTGCATAGAGGAGTGGCTGATGTCATCTGAACCAGAGGCCACTTGAGATGCTTCCAAAAGAATCGTGGCTGAAGTTTATAAAGAGGTGAGACTATTTATAAAGCATCGACACGCTGTTTCGTGCTGTGTAACATAGAGCCTGAGCCCTCGTATTGTTCAGAACCTGGCCCCGTGCACAATGTCTACAGAAATAGCAACGCGAACACTGTATCATGAGCTGCTTTGTGCGGTGTCAAGCTAATCACAGGGGTAGGGGTTGAAACCCTTCCTACTCCTCGCTGCACTGCCTTTAAAAATAAAAGTTTTGGGGGGTTGGGGAGACTTACACGGCGAAGAAAGATAGTATCATAGAGCAGAGTTCAGAAGAATCCGTATTATTTGAACAGTCAGCGGCGATCCTACGCTGCGGACCTCAAGCCCCACAAGAGCATTTTGATAACAGGAATTCTAGACTCTTGGCCTGGACCTCACCCACCCAGCACTTGTTACCACTCAGAGATTAATGCTATCTCTCTATTTAAGTAACCCACATAGATGTCCAAAATTAGACTGCAAAGCCCAGAGCCTTCTTGGCTAGAATAAAATGGATTTTCGCATCGATTTAAAAATACCCTGAAAACGTAAGTTGCTTGGCGTCGGTTGGATGACTCGTGCATTACAAGATTTTGGGAGATGCAACCCTTTGAACATCAGAAAGATTTAAGTTCAAATCCACATGCATTTATTCTATGGTGATAGCCATATGGAAGGCTGATGGCATGAATATTTTACAGTCATCTTTCAATATTAAAATCCTCATATTGAGATTCTGGAGTAACATACAAATTATATTTAACCAGCAAAAAAATTCAATGAAGTTCTTATTAGAGTATCAATAATAACAGTCATTAAAATTCTATGATCACTTAAAAGAACACTAAATAAAGACAGTTTAGCAGATGCCCTATTTACATATTTTAATAAGACTTACATAGTAATGTAAGAATCCCAATGAATTGCAGAGTAAAATTGAACTTGCCCTCATAAGCATAGGTGCATATGGATCTACGCTAATAAATTCGCTTTTTCCCCTCAATAGTGGGGTGAGCTGCACTGACCCATTCCTCTGCCTTTTGGGATCAGCTCTATATTATACAAGATATGCCCGAGGGTCAGGGGTTCAATCTATGGATTAATATCAGAAATAACTAAACAGACTGCATAGAAACTGAGTCCACAACCTTTGCCTTATTTAGTCATGTCCTATTTTGCTCAGCTAAACACTTACACCTAACTTTACACATACATAAATAATTAATATGTATGTAACTACTCCCACATACATACATATGCGCCTCACTTCCATTTAACATTTTTATAACAAGTCCTTAAGCATTTTGATATATAGATTTTTTAGTTGACTTTTCACAGCATTTTAGAAAACTTCTATTTAGAAAAAAATACTTTCAAAATTGTGACCCTCATACTTTGCACAAATTGAATGTAGGACATAAAACTAAAAACATTGGTGACTTTTTTTAATCTTACATATAAGGGTAAGAAGGATCACGGAGATTCAATGAGCTTGAGTAAACACCAGGCTACTCACTAGAAACTCTCCAAGAGAGACAGATATATGCAGGCAGCTCAGGGAAGATGAGTGGCCTGGGGTCAACAACCAGGCCATCTGAGAACAGCCATGCCATTGACTTTGGTTTGCTTGGGACAGTGATTTACTGGCGAACTGGTCCACTAGAACCCTTGAGGCTCTGTCAGAATTTGAGGCTCATGTCTGGCAAATTCATTAGGCAAAGCATGGAGCGCCACAGACCCAGATGAGGAAAATATCTTAGAATGGTTTTATACTGAAATGCTCATTCAATGTGCATCGGAGGAGCCTGAATATACAACACTGATTCAACAAGAGTTGGTCCTTCCCAAAAGTTTAAAAATTAAAGAATAATCCCTTTTGATATTAAAGAGTTCTCAAGCCCAGCCAGTGTTGCTCAGTGGTTGAGCATTAACCTATGAACCAGCAGGCCATGATTTGATTCCTGGTTAAGGGCTGCAGGTTCGATCCTCACCCAGTAGGGGGCATGCATGAGGCAGCTGAGCAATGATTCTCTCTCATCATTGATGGTTCTATCTCTAACTCTCCCTTCCTCTCTGAAATCAATATATTTAAACACATTCTACATACATTACAATATTTCATATAATTTAGGAGCCCTCCACTCTATAATAATGTATAGTATATTAGCAGCTTTTGAAAGTCTGGGGTCAGAAGTCAATTTCAGGGTTTGAATCCCAGCTCTATAATTATCAGACATGAGATCTGCACAGCTTTTAATACCTCTATTCCCCAATTTTCTCATCTACAAAATGGGTTAAAAATAGTATTTACTCCATAGTGTTACTGTGAGGATAAAACAACCACATACACATAAAGCTCCAGTTGCAAACCATCACTATCATCTATATACATTTTAGATCACTTCATTACAGGGCCAATTCGCTATTTTAAAGGCTATACTGCTCCCACAGAATACTATTTACCTATTCAGTCCTTTATTCATGCATTCATTCAATTGTTCATGTTCTCAGAATGAGTTTGGAGAAGAACACACCACTCAAAGAATGGCAAACAATAAAAAGAATACATTAAGGCTCACTCTTGAAGATAAGCATACATTTTGGTGGGCTGGAATAATTATTTAAATTAGATAAGATAATCCTTTCACTAGTTCTAATTCATTCACATTACACCATGGGCACAAAATAAATAAGAGATTTAATCACTTATACTCGACCCAAGCAAAAGTTTATGACACATTTTACTTGACCTCAAGGAAAAAAAAAAAAGATATTAACAAGAATGTACATTCCTGCAAGATGTTGATCTTCCATCTATGGTAATCACCATTTGGAGTATTTACCCGCTTATATTTCCTCCATTTTTAGAAACAGAGCAGAGTTTTGACCTATAGAGGGAAGGAGGGCTGAGCTCTGACCATGTTTGGCTCACCAATCTGCAATCTGCTGAGCCTTGAGATAACATCACTATAGACGTCCAGTTTGGACACCAGACGTCAAGATGCAGGGTGTTTTGCAATGAAGCCTCCTGTCGCATTTTGCTTTCCCATCAGCCAATGAATAGCAATAAGACCTTGAAAGCAGCCCTCCATATGTATCCACGGCAGAAACTTAATGTAAGTGGCATCTAAGTGATATTTATGGATAAAATGTTGCTTACTGACTCTAGGCTGAAGCACTCAGTGCACTAACCTTGACCTGCCCATCTTTGGATGGGCAAAAAGCCAATTTATTATCCAATTAAAGACTGTGTTTCACTGGAGAATTATGCCTGCCTACCTTATGGTACTACTGAAAAACTAACACACACACACACACACACACACACACACACCATCCTAGTGATGTGTGCTTAAAAGATTTTTGACAAAGAGGTCCAAATTCAAAGGTCACACCTGGTAATTATTTTTGTCAATTCTATGTATTCGATCAAAAGGCAGGGATGTGTTGTAGCCTTGTGTTTTGCTATTAGGCGAGGGAAAAGGAGATGGGGTGGGGGGAGATCTCAAGCCCCATCGGATGATCAGGGTGTCTGATGATAAAACCACACTGCTTCCAAGAAAGGATTCCCTCAGGTTATTTCTCATCTTGAGTCAACATCTGAAGTTCTCAAGCCCATCCCACACGGTGATCTGGAGGAAGCAGAATGTCCCATAATTAACTAAACCATCTGAGGGCAGGTCATCAACCACAGGAGACAAAATTCCTCTCCACCAAGTCATCCTGGCGTGGTGGCTGAGAAGGACAGATGGATGGTCTCTTGGGATTAACTGCGGCAGTAGATGCCGCCCTTTCCCCTACTGACTTTTCTGATGAAGTGATTAGTGCTCCTCCCACAATATTCCCAAATCCAGTTAGCCACGGGACAGGTTCATTCAGCCTTCTAAATGTTTCTCAAGCCCATCTTTCTGAAACCCCTCTCATGGGGACCCTCTCTGTTTGACACTGAATTATCTGCAGTAATATACTCTCTAGACTCCATGCATGTCCCTCCCTCAATTCTCCCATCATAAACCCATCTACACCTGTGATTTGCCTTAAGGCACCAAAGCCTTAACTGATATCTACTCTCTACAGAACACAGGGCACTTGGTGGGAATTCAAGCAACACCCTCTTATCTACTTCCCCATCCTTATCTCCAAATTCTGTCTTTCACACGATTTGACTCTGGCCAGGGTGATACATATTGTACCTTGCAAACATCGCCTAAGTTATTATACCGGCATGTGACTTTGCTGACAGCAATGACTCCTTCGAGGAATGCCCCTCCTTCTGACCTCTTCAGTTCTAAGAACTAACATTTCTTTCAGAACAGTAGAGAGTTCACTTCTGAAGGACTACTTAAAATGCCCTGGTCATCTTTAATCAGTTCAGCTACAGTCTGTTATATTTATATGGGACCTCTTCTTCTGGGCTCTTATGCATTGTTAATTTTCTTTTAGGTGTTCCTTGATCTTTCACAGCTAATTCATCAGCCCTTTAAGGGCACAGCCTTTACACTTGAAATTCCCTGTTCATATCAAAGTGACCTGTATATCCTGGAAGATTTGTTCATTGTGATATTAAAAGAAATAAGTGCTTCTCCCTTTTATTAAATAGCTCCAATGGGAAATATATATAACATTATTTATGTAATTAATATAAATTATATATATTTTCACCTAAGATGGTACACAGAATGATTTCATTAGTAGGCTAAGCTTTTTTATCAATGTTTTTTTTCTTGTAAACTCAATATGTAAGGCCAGAATTTTCACGAGAAAGTAATTTAGATGCATAAGAATCACTCTGGTTATAGGTTTCTTTATTCAAAACACTCTACATTGATTTGAGCCTTCTGAAGTCTCACAATAAATAAATTACTAGTGTCTTTGAAAGAAAATCTGTATTTCTAGATGAGATCGGCACTTTTTAAAGACATGGGAATGAAGAGAGATGGAGATGAAGTCTTGTGAACTAATCAAAAGGCTTCCTATAGAGGCTGTCATCTGTTTACCAATATCCTCCTTTTTAAAAATGTTTTTAATTGATTTTAGAGAGAGGGGGAAGAAGAGGGAGAGAAAGAAACATTGATCAGTGGCCTCCTGTATGTTCCCTACTGGGGGTCAAGCCTCCCACACATGTGCCCTTGATCTGACTGGGAATCAAATTGGTGACCTTTAGGTGCATGGAATGACACTCAACTGAGCCACACCATCTAGGGGCAATATTCTTCTTCTTTTTTTTTTTTTTTTGGTCAAGTTTTAGATATTTATTTCTTTAGTTATAGCTTAATCAACTTACATCTAAACTTAACAGTCAGAATCAATGATTACTACCTTTTAAAAATGGGGAATAGGAAAGGTCTTATTGGCAGCTTTATACAGATTAGCATTCCCCAGCCAGGTGAGGTTACTCTCTAGCTAAATTCTAGCAGCCTCTGATCAATACACCCACATGTGGAGACCAGAAAGTGCTTCTGTAAAATACGCTCTGTCCCGTTCTCCTAACGAAGCAGGCAGAGTTCCAGCAACAAGCTTGCCAGGCTACTGGATGACTAAGGAAATTGAAGAGTTCCTTTGACAATATTGGTGGGTTTGGGAGTGGATGAAAGACAAATTAAAAAGAGCCAGAGGCTTGCGAATGCGGACAGAGATAACTAGACCATGAAGCACTAAAAATATGCCCCTGTCCCATTCAAGGAATGGCCTGAGTAGGAGGCATGACCCTCTGAATGATGTTCAAGTTCACAGGAACTAAGGATGAGCTACACACTGTGGATGCGCTATTGTTGTGTACAGGCTGTGATGAGCATACATGGCTTGTGTGCACATGTATAGCAGAATGCACAGAAACACAAGTGAATATATAACAAAGATGGGTCTGCATAGAGAGTAAACATGCATGAGGCTCAAGGGAATGTAGCCACATAGCTCAAATGTACTGTTCTAGCAGGATCATCCTTTATGACTCAAACTCCAATAGCCAAGTCTATATCCTCACACCAACATTATTTGGGAAAGATCTGAAACACTCTCCTTTTCCCCAAAATATACTAGACCTGTGGTCAGCAAACTGTGGCTTGCGAGGCACATGCAGCTCTTTGGCCCCTTGAGTGTGGCTCTTCCACAAAATACCACGGCCTGGGTGAGTCTATTTTGAAGAAGTGTTAGAAGAAGTTTAAGTTTAAAAAAATTGGCTCTCCAAAGAAATTTCAATCGTTGTACTGTTGATAATTGGCTCTGTTGACTAATGAGTTTGCTGACCACTGTCCTAGACCAATATCATCTCCACTTAGACCCTAAGAGGCACAGGAACCCCATGAATGGCCACCAAATTCTAGCCTTGGTCTCTTTTTCCCCATGCATCCCAGGCAGGAGGGTGTGAAGTGGTAAGACTCTGAAAATACATTCCCAGACCATGAACAGAAACTCGCCTTTGCGCATTTCCAGCAATCCTGGGCGTTTCTGTCCCAGTGTTCACTGATCATCACAGAGATAAAACGTCATTCAGATACTGAACAGTGTCTAATAATAGGAGACGGTTTAGAACTGAAATCATTCCAGATGTCTGCGAAACCTGTCAAAATTTCCCAGAGGTAAGAAGCAATGACCTACAGTCGACTATGGTCATGACCTCGGGGTTCAAGTGCTCGCTCTAAAAAAATTGCCGGGAGGTATCTGATGGCAGCTGATCAAGACATCATTCCCATGGCCTTTCTGGACCAGATCCTGCACGCTGGAATGAATATTCAGCACACCTACCCTCCACACCACACGGGGATTCACAGACACACCAGGAAAAAATTACATTCTCTCCCAGTTGAGGATCTCCTTAAATAGACATACGGCCCAACTCTCACCATTACGCCACTGCTCTCAAACTAACATCTCCATTCCTGAAATTCTCCCTCGGCTCCCAGCTTCCAGTTTTAATGGCTGTGACTTATCTTGATTTGGACACCCTGATGTTACCTGAAACCTAGCACACCTGAGCGAAACTTATGATGATTCCATGCTCAAGACTTAAAGGGGTAGACTCCTCAGATAAGAAAAGACTCAATAAGTATGTGCTCAGAGAATTGTTATTTCTTCTCACACCAGTTTCCACTCCCATATTCTCCATTCTTCTCCAATGCTGTTCTCTGAACTGGGTCCTACTTTGCTTCTCCGAAATGATTGAGTCTTGTAAAGTTGTTCCTCTCCCCATTTCTCTCTACCTCTGGCTTCCTGTGAATACATCTCTGATTTACCTCCATTCTCTTCCCACCCCCCACCCCCCTTTTTTTTTTGTGAATCAGGTATCTGGTTCCTACTTTCAGGCCAAGTCGGCTGGAAAATACATCCCATTTCTGCTTAGTTCTGTTTCAACTCTGCTCCATCTAGTGGAATGCTTTAATGTATAGCATGGTGCCAACTTAAAAAAAAAAGTAATGCTCTAGTTTGATGAAAAGCTTAAGAAATAAACATAGGAAACAGTATCTATATGAAGGTATGAAAACTTTCACTTTGGTTATTAGATAAAATAAGTCCCATTTCCCAAATACCTCAGGCAGAAACCTGGAATTCTGACAGCATGCTTAATTGAAGAAAGTAGAAATGTACTTATTCCAATAAAAGCACAAGCATTATGTTTATAAGGGCTATTTTGTCCAGAAATGAGACAGCCAAATGATTATTTTCTCTGTTATGGAAGTTTTGTTAGCAAGGTACTATTAAGTATAAATGATAATTTTTAAATAAGCTCTAGATATTATTAAGAAATTTTGTGGGTGATAATGTTTAACATATTAGAAAAATAAAAAAAAATCTCCTATGTTCTGTTATTTGTAAGTATCTTTATTGATTTTTTTTCTAGAGAGAAAGGAAGAGAGAGAAACATCGATGTGAGAGCAGAACAATGGTAGGCTGCCCCCTGGACACTTCCTATTGGGGACTGAGCCCATAACCTAGGCATGTACCCTGACCAAGAATAGAACCAGCGGCCTTTCAGTGCACAGAACGATGCCCAACCAACTGAGCCACACCAGCCAGGACTGCTCTGTTTCCTATAGAATATAAGTTCTGCTTGGAGCTACATGTAAATTAATTTAATCACAAAGGCATGGGTATGGTTCTTTGGAAAACACTCTCCTGGTCCTCTCTGAGGACAGTTATTTTACAATGTTCATGGAAAATGAATTGCACAACAAACCTAGAGCCTGACGTGTGCTTTCTTCATCTGTGCTCTGATTGATCTGCACGTGACATCCTCATGATTAGGGCCATGGGTTTTAGAGCTGGAAAGGATCTTTGAGTCTAGAGCCACGATGTTCACTTCACACCCTTTCCATATTCTCCACAGACATTCTGTTTGTGAGTACAAATAATTATGTGGAGCCTGACAAGATCAAATCTGAAAGGTTGGAGCTAAATACCAACTGGGAGCAGGCTCCCTGAGGTCTTACTTCTGGAGACCAGGAGGCCATGACTGAGCCCGGCCTGAGTATGACCAACCTATGGAGGAAAATTCCTTCTTTTGAAGGTGATGGGGGAGAGAAAGATCACAGAAATAGCCGGAAAGAAAATAAATAAAATTCTTCCTAGAAAAAAACAGCTAGTTGTTAGCTCCTTCATTCACTCTCCAGGCTATAGCCTCAGCATTCTTCCTAAAACATAAATCTAATCCTATCCAAAGCAAGAATGAACCAAACCTTCAAAACCCCTTCTGAACCTGACGCAAAACCTAAAATCCTTAACTGGATGTCAAGATCCTTGGTTATCAAGTCCCTGACTCCATCTTCATCACCTTGAACCTGACTCTTTGCACCTCCCATGGTCCTTTAGCCACACCAACCTCTCACTTCTTCCAAGGAACAAAACTCTCCAGGCCTCTGAGCTGAGGCATCAACTGAGCTCTCTCTAGTTGGCCCTCTGCTCTCTCCCCCTACCCCCTCTTCCCTAGGTGCTCATTGTTCTGGTGTCACTTCCTACATCACTTTCTTCAAAAATCCAAGACTGGAACAGATGTGCCACCAATCACCTCTGCCCATCACAACTAGGCAACCAACTGATGACTTCAACTACTACTCATTGTCCACTTTCATCACCTACAACCCTGCTCAGAACGAAGATGACTTCAACTACTACTCATTGTCCACCTTCATCACCTAGAACCCTGCTCAGAACAAAGATGACTTCAACTACTACTCATGGTGCACCTTCATCACCTAGAACCCTGCTCAGAACAAAGGGGGAGGTAACACCCCTTTATTGAGGGACTCCATGAATAAACAAAGGAATGGCATGAGGATTCCAGCAGGTCATCAGCACAAAAACCACGGGGCCAGTGGGCATTTCAGGGGTTGCTTTTATTAAGCATAAAGATAGGGCTGAAACCGGTTTGGTTCAGTGGATAGAGCATCAGCCTGAGGACTAAAGGGTCCCGGGTTAGATCCCAGTCAAGGGCATGTACCTTGGTTGTGGGCAGTCCCCAGTAGGAGGTGTGCAAGAGGCAGCTTGATCAATGTTTCTCTATCATCCTCATAACACACACACACACACACACACACACACACACACACATATATATATGTGTGTGTGTGTGTATATTTATATATATATATATATATATATATATATATATATATATATATATATAAAAGACAGGAAGGGAAGATATTTCTCCCCAACAGTTTAGGTGCCAAATGATGTTGCTCATTGGGTGTAGATGGAGAACAGACAGCAGAGTGAGAAGGGAATGTAAGACACAGTTAGCTGGTTAAGTCAGAATGGAATAAAGCGGGCAGGTAAGTAACATTTCCCTATTGGATGCATTAGCTCTAATATCTAAGTCACTCCCTGGGGAGGGTTTGGCTCTTATGGGAGAATGCTAACTTTTCTTCTCTGGAGCCGAGTCTAATCAAGTGTGCAAATGCCACAATACAGCAAATGGCAGGAGAGAATCAATGTTCCCCTTGTGGTTCCTGACGTCTCGCCACCTGGGAGGAACTGGGGCCCGGAACGGAACAGGGACCGTGAGAAACAGTTATGCAAAACGTACGCTCTAGGCGAAGGTCAGCATGTGCTGATCTTTCTCTTGGTTCCCCTTGGAGGGGAGACTGAGGGAAAAGACCAAATCTTGCCCATAGGCACAGCGCTCAAAGCCAGGAAAAAAAAAAAATTAGCCCGTTTGGAATTCCTGTGGTTGTCTCCTGTTGGCTTCTACCACCACTTGGATAATGTTATCTTTGTTCATCTAGTGAGCTAATTCTTCTCTTGTAAAAAACAAAACAAAACACAAAAAACCAACAAGCTATCCGAATGCAAAGCCTGACACCATTATGATAAGCAGAGTCCTGGGAGCACTGGACAAACATGGCATTTGTACTTCTAAGTCAGGATGAAGAGGGGTGTTAGGAAAAACCACTTTGGCCCCTGATTTCCAGGCTTCTGAATGTTGGTGTGTAAATCATCAAATGCTTTCATCCTCTGTGACCCAAAGCCTCTGACACCCTATAAGTCATGATCCTCACGACCAGCTGGAATTCGGTTTCCCCTCCCAACACAGAATCGCCCACTGGTTTCCAGTAAGACTTTGGAAGCCCCGTGTACCTGCTCATTTTGGCGATTTTTGGAAAACCGTTAGCAACACCAACATGCACGCACACGCAATTCAATCCTGGAGGAAAAGACTTCTGCCTCTGCTAAGTTTCAGCCTGGAACACATCTTTTAAAAATATATATATTTTATTGACTTTACAGAGAGGAAGAGAGAGGGATAGATAGTTAGAAACATCAATGAGAGAGAATCATCGATCAGCTGCCTCCTGCACACCCCCTACTGGGGATATGCCTGCAACCAAGGTACATGCCCTTGACCGGAATCGAACCCAGGACCTTTCAGTCCGCAGGCCGACACTCTGTCCATTGAGCCACACCGGCTTCGGCCGGGAACACATCTTTATGGGCAGCTAGCAAACCCTCTGGAAACGGGGGGTGATAATGGAAGCCCTCCGGAGTCTTTAACCACAGTGCGCGCTGCCATAGAAAGAATTAATGCAGTCAATTTGTCCTCCTGTTCTCCGAACAAAAAGCCCCGTTCCCACCCCAGTCCATTCAACGGCTGATTGGCAACCCTGTCCATTTCCCCTCGACAGTGTTGTCAGAACTCCTCAACATGATAATGAGCCTGTCACCGTATTCAAATAGCCCCGTGACAGCGAGTTTTGTGCGTGTGACGTCCACGGCAAAGGGTCTGTCACAAAGCAGCTTTCAGGCAATGAAAGGGGAGCGCGTCCCCGGCGATAAAGCTAATTTCTGCGCAGATAAAAGAGGGAGATTTGTCATCAGATGTTGTCACCGTTGTGTTGCATTTATCTCCTCAAAGGCCCCTGTTTTCTTTTGCCTTCATATTACATACATTTGGATTTGGCAGTGATGGGGATAAATGACGATGAAACATACCTTTTCTGTGTAAGGAAGCTGAGTTGCACAGAGGAAAGGGGGGAAAGGGAGAGAGAGGGGGAAAATCTGATGGTCTTTTGTTGTTGTTGTTGTTGTTGTTTTTTGGCCACATAGAAAAACAAGCAAGAGAGGGGAGCTCACCTTTTACCAGTTGTGTAATAAACTTCCATGCATGGGACTCCAGTTCTGTGTATTTCACTCATTGAAGCTGACTCTTCCCCCAAGCCCCCAGAGGAAGTGGCTGTGTGAAGGTCCCCCCACCCCATCACTTCCCCGGGGTCTGTGATGTGTTCCCAGTGGACAGCAAGTTCAAGGGTGGAGGGGTCTACAACCTTGGGAAATTGTGCAGGTTGGCTGAATACTGGAAAAACATGTTTTCTTTTCTTTTCCTTTTTTATTTCTTTTTTACAGAGAGAGAGAGGGATAGAGAGTTAGAAACATCAACAAGAGAGAAACATCGCCCAGCTGCCTCCTGCATACCCCCTACTTGGGATGTGCCAGCAACCAAGGTACATGCCCTTGACTGGACTTGAATCTGAGACCCTTCAGTCTGCAGGCCAAGGCTCTATCCACTGAGCCGAACTGGTAAGGGCGGAAAAAACATGTTTTCATCCCATGTCAATGCATTAAGGACTGTGGTGTGTAACTGAGATGTTAAAAAGTACTACTGTTAAGGGGAAAATAATTCATTTTTCTTTGGTTATAAAGAACTATTTTATAAAAAGCCCAGTTTTCTAGAGCAGTGATGTCCAACCTTTTTCATCTCATGGCACACATGAACTAATTATTAAAATTCTGTGGCTCACCAAAAACTGTATTATGTCTTTTTTTTTCTGATCTGACCAAAAGCATAGGTATAATTTTGATTGGTTTTAAAAATAATGATAATAGTAATTACCTTCCCTTTTTACTTCAAAGTGACTTTTAAAAAAATCAGGTGCCTATACTCACATATAGGATTTCTGATAATAGGACTTAACCAATCAGATGCAACCTTATTATGTGATGTCACCAATAAGATGCAACTCAATTATCCTAGCTAATAAAAGAGTAATATGCAAATTAACCATCACTCTGTGATAAAAATGGTGGGCCTCATAGCCACAAGATGGTGGTTCCCAGTCACTTCAGCCCCAGTGCTGGAGTGTGGGTCTGTCCGCCTTAGGGGACAGATCCAGCCTTCCTGCTCCACTGGTGCTGCAGCCTCTGGGCCCCTCAGCCCCACAAGGACCATGCGGTGGGAAGACAGAGCCCAGACAGGCTTGAGGTAACCAAGCAGCGAGGCTGGATCCAAGGCTGGATCCACTGCAAAAGGGGGCGGACCCAACCTTCCCACTTCACTGGTGCTGCAGTGTCTGGGCCCGTCAATCCTGTGGGGGTTGGCACGGACCAAGTGGCAAAGCTGGATCTGTCCCCGGACACGGCAGACAGAGCCTGGACAGCAGGGCTTGGGGCTTCCTTGGTAAGGTGGCTGCAAAAACACCCCCAGGCCCTGAGACAGAGCCCAGACAGCAGGGCCTGGGGCTTTCTTAGCTCAGAGGCCGTGGGAACACCCCCAGGCCCAGCAGATAGAGCCCGGACAGCAGGATATAGGGGCTTCCTTAGTGTGTCAGTGTCATCAAGGGCCCCAGGCCTGGCAGATAGAGCACACTGCAGGTCATTGGGGCTTCCTCCCATAGCGGCCACAGGCAGAGCGCAGACAGCAGGGCATGGGGGCTTCATCTCCATGGCTGCAGCGAAACCCCCAAGCCCCGCAGAGAGCAGAGAGCCACGGGAGTGGGCCTGAGCCATCAGTAGGACATCCCCTGAGAGCTCCTGGATTGTAGAGGGTGCAGGTTGAGCTGAGGAGCCCCCCTGCATGAATTTCGTGCACCGGGCCTCTAGTATGATCTATATATTTATGATTCAAGATAGGCATTTACACCAGACAGCTATTTTGGTGTTGGCTGCTGTCATTTTTTTATTTGACAATCTAAGGAAAGAGAGGCCAGTGTCCCTGACTAAATAGTCAGGTATTGCGTTCCTGTGGCACTCTGGTTAAAAGTCACTGCTCTGGGCATTAACTCTGCTCTCCTCTCAGCCACTGGAGACAAAAATGTAAGTGTGCCAAGTTAATAAAAAACCTAATTTAGGTATTTTTTTCAGGAGTACTTTACAAGTATGTATATGTGTGTATAACATATATATATATATATGCATTATACATGCATTTAAAACCCACATATACACATGCACAGGTATATTGCGTATGAAATTCATGTGCACACATGTACTAAATACATATGTGTTTACACGTGTACATGTAAAATACATTTGTGCACATGCATATACACACAGTGGAAAAAACTCCTGAGCATCCTTTTCTTGAAAGTTAGTGGATCAGCCCAGCCAGAGTGGCTCAGTGAGTGAGTGTAGACCTATGAACAGCTGGATTCCCAGTCAGGGCACATGCCCGGGTTGTGGGCTCATCCCCAGTTGGGGCATGCAAAAGGCAGCCGACCAATGATTCTTTCTCATTATTGATGTTTCTATCTCTCTGTTCCTCTTCCTTCCTCTCTGAAATCAATTAAAATATATTTTAAAAAAAGGAAAGTTAATGGATGCGATTTTAATGAAGCTCACACGGGTGTGTACACCAGGAACACTGGGACGTGCTCTGGCTTTGTACACACGGGGACAGGAAGCGGACAGAGAACTGTCGCTCAACCCTGAGGTGCCCCGGATACCATCTTCACACACAAAAGCCCATATGGGTAGTCCCGAAGACTTCGAAGAAGGAAGACCTGTGTAGGAATTTAGATCCAATGCCTCCTTTACATCAGGCTCTGTGACAAAAAATAACCTTACCTCCCAGAATCCATATGGGCTATTATATAACTGAATTCATTCACAGGCCCATATTAAGCTATATTCACACATCTAAGAAAGACACTGCATTATAACACACACAACGCTGTGGTAGACCCTGAGTTTAGCTGCTGCTCCTCTGAGGCAAGTTCACTGTTCCAGCTACATCTCCTCTCGTCCTGATCCCCTGGCAGCCAATGTCTCTACTAGTATGTGAGATGGCAGCTTCGGAGAAGCCCTTTCACTGCTCAGAAACAGGGATTTTTTTTACATTCTCCACATTTCAAAAAATTACGGTCCTACTCACGTCTCATTTGGGTTGAGGTCTGGATAGGCCAAAAGAGACAAATAATTAAAGATAATGATAATTCCATGGTTTTGTATGTACTATACAGAGAGAGCTGGAATGACTAGAGTTTTCTTAATCAGAAAGCAATACTTTTTTAGGGGGAGCGGGGGCAGGGGGGATCTCAGTCAATCTTAACAATAGAGGGTATTCTTAATACACCAGCAAGGATGAAAATGAAAAATGCAAAAGAGAGGGATTTAAAGCATGATTCACCTTTACCTGTCAACAATTACTAAAGCTGAAATTATCGAAGAGTTTCTAGTTTGTTTGTTTTTATTTCTTTGGTGTGTGTGTGTGTGTGTGTGTGTGTGTGCATGTGTTTAGTTCCAGAGAAAGAAAAGGAGGCAAAGAGGAAAAGCAGGTGTGAGGAGGATGGGGTCTCCCCAGTATGGATAAATCCAATCCCGGGAAGAAGATAAAAGTAACTAATTAAGGATCAGCAATAAATGTGACTGGTTTTTAAATTCGTCGGTTGGAGGGAACTCTTATGAAGCCAATAAATAGAGAGGCAGACAGCTGGCTTTGTGTAATACCCGGCTCCTTCGCCTCCTAGTAAATGCTGAAACCACCGATTTACCTGGGATTAAAAATAATAATAATAAATGCAATCTCCCACGAAGCCAACGCCAACACACAAAGCCAATGCCAGCATCTTGAAGACATTCCCTGACTCGGAAAGTCCTCGTCCCCGCCCCTAATCCCCTCATTAAGGCCACCGAGATGCTGGGACGGCATGGAAATGAATGCACACCGTCCGCAGCCATCCTCGCTCACGCCACCTCAAATGAAGGCAGGCACCTTGCACAATCCAGGCGGCGAGCATGCTTGACAGGTGGATGATTTATGCTCATAGTCAGGAGAATCGGGGGTCCTGCCGAGGAGACAGCATGAGCGAGGCGTTGGCGAGACAGATGCTCTCAGTGGGCTTGCGGGGGCTGGCAGGCTCCAGCTAGTTCAGGTGCAACCTGGACACTTTCAGGGCTGCGCTCCAACCGCCTGGATTCCAACACTCCCGTGTGCTGCTCGCAATCTCCTAAGCAACTGCCAGGGCCCCGCACCCGAGTAGGTGCAGACCCAGGTCTGCTCAGGGAGCGTGGGGATGCAGAGGAGGCACACGCTGTTCGAGAATCTTCGGTCCGGGAGATATTTAGCCCGGGGAGCGTGGGTGGAGAGTGACAAGATTCCCTAACAATCGGATCGATGTGAAAGATTGCACCTCGGGATTAGGAGAAACACGCCTCAGCAGAAAACCGACATTCCTGTCAATTATATTAATTATTTTGCAGATACGTGACACGCGTCCGTGGCATTTCCTTCTGCAGAGGCATTGGGGTATGTGAGAGGGACGTGAATGAGGGGTGGTGGGGTGGATGGCTCACAGGGAGGGGCCCCCTAAAGGGTTGAATGGCGTTGAAATCAATGGGTGAAATAGTGTGTTGTGTATTTTTGGGGGAATTTCTCTCCGTGGCCCCCAACAATAACAATCTGGCGATGAGAATGGTATTGGGTAAAAGGGTAGATAAACCTAATTACAGCTATTGATGGCTAATGACTGCTGCTCCGATCTCCAACGGCGGCATTAGCCAGCACTTGGCTGGTCAGCAGTAAGCCACCGAAGGCGAGAGACTCGCTCCCTGGCCCTCACTCTGTCTCCCTGTTCAGCCCAGGGTCCGCCCAGACCAGCTCCGGGTTGTCGTGGATGAAAGTGACTTTCCTTCCAACCCCTCTCTCCTCCCCATCCCAATCCTGTAGGGTCAGAGGTAACACTGCCAAGGAGAGTTAAAGACACAGGCATCCTTTAATTAGATCCCAACATCCAAAGCCTTGCCAATTCCCAAGAAGCCACTTTGCAAAGCAAGAGTTACAGGGTTCTTTCTTCTTTTATTTTTTTAATTTTTGTACTTTTTTAGGGGGTGGGAGGAAGGAGGGAGACCAGCCCTCCTTTTTTTCAGCTCCGCACCAGCAAAAGAGCCATGTTTGCAAGAACAAAACGGAATACGCGGCCAGGAATTCAAACTGCCTCCAGACTTTCGGGTCCTCCCCGGAGAAAACACTCAAACAATCTGAAGTCTTCACAAAACTGCATGCAAATCCCTTTTCTAACTTCATTAAGCTCCAGTGCTTAAAGATCGTTCGGAGCAAGTGCTTTAATTAGAGATGAGCCGGTGAGGAGACCAGCAAGGCAGGGCGTCCCCTCCAGAAACCAGATTGCCCTGCGGGGGGGACCCTCCCTCTCAGCCATGCCACTCAGTGCAGGGACAGACCAGGGGGGCTGACCCGGCCCCTCCTTCCCCCCAAAAAGGACTGAGGCTGTGGGTGAGGGTCCTACAGAGAGAGCTTCAAACAGCGCACTGGCCTCATCAGCATTCTGCCTGGTTCCCACTGTCCGCACAGAGAGGGAAGAGAGAGTGTGTTGAAGAAAGCAAGTTACGTAAGAGAAGCAGAGAACGAGTCATCTGCACTAGGTAAGCCTGTTTCTTGCCACCTTTTTATAAAAATATATGTTTTCATTGATTTCAGACAAGGGAAGGGAGAAGAGAGAGAGAGAGAAGCATTAATGATGAGAGAGCATCATGGGTCAGCTGTCTCCTGCACACCCACCCTGGGGATCGAGCCCGCTATCCGGGCATGTGTCCTGACTGGGAATCGAACCTTGACCTCCTGGTTCATAGGCTGATGTTCAACCACTGAGCCACACTGGCCTGGCTCCCCTCCCACCTTTTTAATCTTTGCTTTCTCTTTCCCTCTAAGACCATGGCAAACTGAGGCTCACTAGCCACACGAAGCTTTTTGGCCCCTTGAGTGTGGCTCTTCCACAAAACACCACGGCCTGGGTGAGTCTATTTTGAAGAAGTGGCATTAGAAGAAGTTTAAGTTTAAAAAAATGTGGCTCTTCAAAGAAATGTCAATCCTTGTACTGTTGATATTTGGCTCTGTTGACTAATGAGTTTGCCGACTACTGGTCTAGGACAAGCCTTCCAACCCCAGCACTAGAGGCTATAACCACTGCCCTAAGCACTGCAGTGCCAGGCACAAAACCAGCATTACAGCGTGCAGGTGCCACACAGAGCCCTGCGATGCTGCCAGATACACGGTGCTCTCATCCACCCAGGGATGGAACTACTAGGAGGAGAGCAAGTCCCCCGAGGGAGGAATCCCTGCTCGCCACTTCCTGTCTGGAGCAATCGCTTCCAGGCAGCACCTGAGAGGACATGGGAAGAACCACAGGTTCCCACGACCTGCAGCAACTGTGAACCCAAGTTGGTTACTGACCTAGACACTCAGGAACCCAAAACTGAAACACACAGTTCCTAAGGGTTAACAGACTTGCTGAAGTTCTAGGTGGAGCCCCGGGCAGGTAGTTCAGTGGGTTAGAGCATCATCCCCATGCGCCAAAGTTGCGGGTTCGATCTCCCAGCAGGATACATAGAAGAAGCAACCACTGAATACATTTAATAAGTGGAACAGCAGCCTAGCCTGTGTGACCCAATGGATAAGCATCGACGTAGGAACCAGGAGGTCACAGCTTGATTCCTGGTTAGGGCACATGCCCAGTTTGCAGGCTCGATCCCCAGCGTGGGGTGTGCAGGAGGCAGCAGATCAATGATTCTCTATCATTGATGTTTCTATCTCTCTCTCCCTTCCTCTCTGAAATCAATAAAAATATATTTAAAATAAATAAATAAGTAGAACAAATGGATCTCTCTCTCTCTCTTTCTCTCTCTGTCTCTCTCTCTCTCTCTCTCTCTCTCTCTCTCTCTCTCTCTCTCTCTCTCTTTCTCTCTCTTTCTCCCTTCCCCCTTCTCTTTCTCTGCCTCCCTTCCTCTCTCTCTAAAAGCAATCCATAAAAGAATAAATAATAAAAAATAAAAGTCTAGGGGAATTCGAGCCCCTTTCTTCACTCACGACTTGCATCTTGTTTATCCTGAAAAGCTGAGCTGCACGAGCACATCAGCGTCCACAAAGGAGCTGCACTTGGGGAGAAGTGAGCGATGCTCCGGATGGAAGTGATCCTCAGGAGAGAGTCAAGGTCATTTGTTTCTGGCCCGTGACAGACATCCTCACTGTCCCCCCACAGCCCACAGAGGGGTCCCTGTAATTCTGGCAGGTTCTGCTGACCCTGCCTGTCACCTGCAGCTCCCAGGAGCGCGGGCCAGGGTCTGGGGCTGGAGTCACACTGAGCTTGAGCGGGGACCTCTGACCCCGGCGAGTCATTGAGAGCAGCGGCGTGAGGACAACCCAGGCCTGCTGTGAACATAGCACTCGGTCATCTTGGGGAGGGAAGGAAGGGGGGCAGATTCCAGAAAGATGGCATTTGAGACCAAGCACTACCAATCTGGTTTTGATTTCCCAAGGCAGTGTCCGAACACCTGGACAACAGAATAATGACGACGATGCTGATAAGAAGAGCTTACATTTACCGAGGACAGACATTTGTCAGACTTTGTGCTACGTATTTTAAATACACCATCTTCTTTAATCCTCTCAGCAAACTCTGAAGAATATACATCATTATGATCATCCCTATTTATAAAGAAAAGGTGGCTAGAAACATTAAGAAACCTGCTAGTGATTGTCAAAAGAAAACACAACTCAGATCTGCCTATTAGGAAATTCCATGACCTTAATAATATGCTATGTAGGATAGTGAGTTTATAATACACTCCAAACATATTATACTTTGCAAATAGCCACATTAAGCCCATGCCTTTGTAAGATATTACACTACCTAATAGACTTTTGTAATGTGAGAGGAAACTAATGATTCGTAATTGAACCCATCTCCACTTACCACAGGCCTGAATTTCTTTAAAATATCCAGCCATGAAGGAAAATGAAAGTAAATTTTTAAAAAATAATAATAAGAAGAAGCCCAGCCAGCATGGCTCAGTGGTGGAGCATCGATCTATAAATCATGGTTTGATTCCTGGTCAGGGCGCATGCCTGGGTTGCAGGTTTGATTCCCAGTGTGGGGCGTGCAGGAGGCAGCTCATCAATGATTCTCCTTCATCATTGATGTTTCTATCTCTCTCCCCCTCTCTCTTCCTCTCTGAAATCAATTTAAAAATGTAGTTAAAATAATAATAGTAATAATGATAATAATAATAATAATGTGCAGGTGCCTTAGCACTTCGTGTTACAAGATTTTTTGACAATGATCTCTCTCTTTAGGATGGCGAAGACCCCAGGACCAAGCTCAGCATCCCGGGCCCATTAGCTGTTTTCCGATATGCAAATGCCTGGTCTCCCCGGACTGCTTAGGAGGGCAGCTGACTCCAGCACTGTCTCCTCTGAGCTTCCATTTAAATCAATGCCTTCCCGAGGCTGCTGTTAGATCCTGCAGCTACACGTTAAGGAAGAAAAGGTGAGGAAGAGAAGACGCCCAGCTTTCTGAGCTTGGGAACTCA
Source organism: Nyctalus aviator (assembly GCA_036971965.1). Lineage (NCBI taxonomy): Eukaryota > Metazoa > Chordata > Mammalia > Chiroptera > Vespertilionidae > Nyctalus > Nyctalus aviator. Next base: position 7,486,251 of record CM072940.1, on the reverse strand, counting down.
AGAAGCCAGCTCCCGAGGGACCTCCAAATAGAAGCAGAGTTACTACCTGGAAAAGCTGGGGGATTCTGTTCTTTCTACCTGAACAAAATTCCTGATGGGTTTTCCCTCCTGCACACATAACCAAATGGTTAGAGATTTGTGAGATAACGGAGGGGTGGGGGAAGGGAATCGCTAACATTTCTTAGGCATGCGCCGCTTGAACGGAATTCCTGTTCTTTTTCCTTTGTCACCATTAGCGAAGCTTAGTTTATTGACACTCTCCCCTCCAGATCCTAATGAATGACTTCTGGGGAGACCTCCAGACTCAAGCAGAATCCTGCAGAAAATGCATTGCTTCGCAGGCCGAGGATCTGGACCTGTTGCTTGTGGAGCATGAAAGGGATGGAGCAAATAGAAAATGAAATCATCAGACAAGGACCGCATGCCTCTTGAGGCACATGCTCCAGTCTCTCCTGCTGCACAGTCGCCTCTGATGCCCCCATAGGGTGGGGGAGGGGAGCGTTGCTTAGAAATCTGAGCAGCACCCACATCGCCCAAGCCCTTTCTGAGACAAGATAGAAACACCCTACGCAGAAACTTTATGAAATAATATGGAGAGCAATGTTTGCAAAAATCAAAACACATCCCTCCTCTGGCCTCGCCCGTTGGCGTTAGGGTTTCTGCAATCAGGAAGGATGCTGGAATCCTAACGCTTGGATCCCAAAGGCAGCCCTTGACATAAAGGTCTGTTTGCTCACAAGTAGACACCAGTGGCTTCCACTGGTAATGTAATGGGAATCACAGTTCACCTCTCCACACTCTGGAAAGATTAACTCGCAAAGAGGAAAATCAAAAGACTTCATTAGGAATGTATGAGTGTAGTTAGTAGATAGCTCAGAGTCGGGAAAATTTGGACCGAACTTTGGCTTTATAGTGTTTTGTTTTGTTTTTAATCCTCACTGGAGGATTTTTCCCCCCATTACTTTTCAGAGAGAGAGAGGAGGGGGGGAAGGAGGGAAAAGAGAAGGAGGAGTGAGAGAGGAAGAGGTAGAGAGAGAAAGAAACACTGACCGGAGAGGAGAGTAAATTGGAAGCCCAGGTATGTTCCCTTGACCAAGAATCGAACCTGAGACCCTTTTGGTGCTCGGGCTGATGCTCTAACCACTGAGAAACACTGGCTACAGCAGGGTTTACCATTTACTTGTCTGGTCTTAGCAAGTTATTGGTATGTTATTTAAAATAGGCCTTAATTTTCTCATTTCTATTAATCAACTTATCAAATATCGAAGGAGAAGGAAGATATAAAACAATGCCAACATAAATTCGATACCACATGACTGCTGAAATCAAATTCTGTCATGGTCACACACATATATAGAGAAGAAAAAATTTACATATAATGATTGCCTCTGACTTGTTTTTAACATCATTATTTGCGACAAAATTATTCCTAACCTGTAATTTTCATAATGGAATCAAAAGCTAAAAAAAAAGAGAAAAAGAATCATGCAATATTTTATTGAGCACCTACTATGTATGTGATGATTATGCTAAGTGCCATGGAGGACTGAAGTAGAAACAGCCACAGTCCCTGTTCTCACGTTGTCTATGCTCTCCTCTGCGAGGTACTCTGACTAACCGAATCCTAAAAACTTAAAACTAACACAGCGTTTTCTGAGTGGTGGTTGTTTGCCGGGCACTAGGCCAAGACTATGGCATCCATTACTTCCTTTAAACCTCAAGACAACCCTCTGGCTATATCTTTAGGACCCCTACTTCACAAAGAAGGCTTCCAAGGTGCAAAGTCACTAGCTAAGGATAACATAGCAACAAATCAAATCTGGGATGAACCCTCCTTTTCTGAACTGTCCAACTATCACCAGCCATGTGGGACTATTTACTGAAATTAAAACTCAATCCTTCTGTTGTAGTAGCTGCATTTCAAGGGTCCCATCAACAATCTCAACACCATCTGATCTGAGATACCAAGATTTTATCAGTGTAGTCTACTTTCCTCTTAGAATACAGGAAGTTAAGCTGCTCTATTGTCTGAAACAACAGAAAAGATGGTGACATCCAGAAAGGGGAGAGATCTGTGTGGTTGTAAGAGTGAGGCTTACGATAAACTCCATGAGGGTAGAAAGCTGTCATGTTCTCTCTCACTTTCTGACAGTTAAAGTCAACTGTATAGAGCCATGCCTCAAAAAATACGCACTGAATGGATGGATAAAGGGTGGATGAGTCAGTGTTTAGAGATGGGCCTGAGGAACCTGTATAATTTTGACCCATGAGTAGCTAGCTACAGAGCAACTCCAGAAGGAAAAACCTGACCCCAACTAGAGATGTTATAAAGAACAGGGAGGTCCCGGCCAGTCTGGTTCAGTGGATAGAGCATTAACCTTCAGATTGACTGGTCGTGGGTTTGATTCCCAGTCAAGGGCATGTACCTCAGCTGCGGAATTGCTAATGCTGGTAGAGGCACTGTAGGGGCATGTGCAAAAGGCAACCAATCCATTTGCCTATCTCAGGTAGATGTGTTTTCTCTCTCTTTCCCTCTCCTCCCTCCCTCCCACTCTCTAGAAATCAATGGGGGGGAGGGGGAGAACATAGAAATATTTACACAGGCTAGAGCCCGAGGCAAGAATAGACTTTCCTTCCCAATATTTCCAAATTATGCAGGAATTGATAATAGCCCAAGACTGGCTAAGGTCAGAGTAATTGCCATTTAATTGGCTTCACATATTCTAATGATGACGATAATGTGGACACTGAAGAGAATTACAGTCCTGGAGATGGATGTCTGGGAGAGCAGAGAGGTGAGTGCCTAGGATGGGGGGGTAATTATGGAGGTCTAGAGCTTGGGAATCGCCAAATGGCCACTCAGGTACAGCTGGGAAGAAACTTTGCTTTTAGAAGAAATTTTAAAACAAAAACGTTTTTTTTTTTAAGAGGGGAAAAGGGGAATGGGAGGAGGAGGAAAGTGTGTGCCCCCATAAAGGTGATGTGTGAGGGAGACGTTTTGTTGGGGGGTATGAATTGGAGAGGCCAGGGTGAAGCACTAACGGAAGCTCAGGTGCCTCTGAGGAAGACACGGGAGCTGAGAGCTGAGAGGCTGGCCAGGGAAAATGGACTCAACTTCCCAAGAGTTGAACCTGACCTGGGAATTAGTTCAGGTCTAGGCACACACACATACTGAGTTCACTAGGAGGTGAGCATGACCTCATTGTTGTATATACTCCGTAAATTCCCCACATGCCATATAGACCTAAACACTCGAGTAAAATAATCCAGGCATCTTCACATTATTATGATTATGCAGCCTCTGTGGAAAAGACGTAATAGTTGAAAAGAATAGTTGAGGAAAACAGGGAAGGAATTCTGATGCTGGATTTGCTTAATCCTTGGACAGACAGGTTAACCAAGGGGCCACTGCTAAAAAACCCTGGCAGAAGTCGGGTTTTTCCCTGGGTCCCCCCCCATTTGGGTTTTCCCCTGGGTCCCCTTTGCTCACCACCTATACAATATTTTATCAGTCACCTATAAAATAAGAGCTTGTTACAATGGGGGCTTTACAATAGCACAAATCCCAACCATCCCCCTGGCAAAGCTCTCTAATGCTCTGGCTTCCCCAAGCCATGTCCAAGCTGTGCTCTTTCGATGGAATGGCTCAATGGTGTCGGGTAAAAATAAATGTGTGGTGGGGAGAATGGGCTGACAGTCACGCACGTGAACTCCCCTCCATCCCTCCCGTTGTACCTGGGCTGTGTCGTCCACCTGGGTACCATGGCTGAGTGGGCGTGGCGGGTCCCTGAGATTTGCTCCAGTGGCTACAGAGCCACGCTGGCTCCCACACAGCACAATCTGCCACTCACTGAAGGCAGGCCCGCCAGGAAGCCCAGGGATGGACTCCCCACCAGAGCCAGGAGGCCCGGGGAATTTGGCGAGCACCGGGCATGCCGACTTCTGCCAGCTAATTGGCTTTGGGGAAGCCGCTGACCTACTCTCCACCGAGTGGATCTTGTGGACCTGGAACCCGGCCTGCCTCCCATCATTGATCAACCTTGGCCGAGCCAGCTGGCTTGTTCCTGTGCAGACAGCTTGCCTCGGGGAAGCGGGTTGGTGGCTCCATAACCTACTAAGCGAGAGAGACACAAAAGTACAGAACGGCCTCTTCGACAATGACCAGCGCGTGATTTCAGCTTTCATTTGAGGGTGACTTAGGAAGGAGCAAAACCATCTGAGACACCTGACGTAACGTGGAGGGAGCCATCTTAACAAAAGGGTGACCAACAATTAGGAATAGTGCCCACATGAAATACAATCATGAAGCACTGCATTCAAAGAGCCTTACATGTCTATCAGGATTCCCTTCCATTAAGTGGAAGCACAATATCCTCCTCATCAACACCACATTGACATATGTGTGCATGGGTGAAAAGGAGCGAAAATCTGTTATCTGGAGCCGGGAGAGATTCCACATCAGAGTCCTCTGTGGCTGGGGGAGTCCCTCCCCCATCACTCACCGGGGTGTCCCAGGGCGCTCAGTGCATGAGCAAATATGGAAGCAGGTTTTCCCCATCCTGAGGGCGAAATCCACTGGGGACTTTATAATCGAAAAGGAATAAAAACGTGTAGCGTACTGGAATAACTGCCGGCTCCCTATTTCAAGTTCACAAATGGGAATGACACATGGGGACAATGACATAAATGATTAACTTTTAATAGTGCTCCGAGGAGAGCCGGGGGAAGGGGCTAAAGGAGCAGCTTCTCGTAATTGCCACCTTGCTGTCCTCTCACCCAAATGCAGTGAGGGGAGATGGATTCAGCTCCAACAATCCTGGTGCTCTCTCTGGTAAGTTTACATGAGACAATCCACTTCATTTCCAATGGAAGCACTGTCTTTGGAGAATACCTGCCTGCACAATTGCTTCAGAGAACCAGAGGCACAGACGGAGCATGTGATGGCCTAAGACACACATGGATCAGATGCCGATGCAGTGGCATCTTTAAAATATCAGTGCTTTCATTTTCCCCATTCATAAAACCGATAGACTGGAATACCCCACTGGTACCTGATGGCCTAGCCTCAAAATAACTGAGGCACAGGGTCAAAGGCAAAACGCATGGTTCTGAAGGCCCTTTATTCAAAGTTTTTATTGATTTTAGAGGAAGAGAAATAGAAAGATAGAGCATCAATGATGAGAGAGAAACATCCATTGGCTACCAGTAGCAATCCCTTGCTTCCATTCCATCTGTGCAGTGGGGAAATGCCCACTTCAGGGGTCATTGGAAGGCTTAACAAAAATAGAAAAACCCAATTAAAGTGCATATGAATATATGAAGCTCTCAAAAATAGGTTATTACTTTTATCTGCAAAATCTTTGCTACTCATTTTGAGACCTTTCCTATCAACAAAGCATGAACAGCTTGGCTGGCCCAGCTCAGCAGTTGAGTCTTTAAGGTCACGGTTAGATTCCCGGTCAGGGCACATGCCTGGATGCGGGCTCGATCCCCAGTGTAGGGGGTGCAGGAGGCAGCTGATCAGTGATTCTCATCATCGATGTTTCCATCCCTCTCTTTCTTTCCCTTCCTCTCTGAAATCCATAAAAAGCTATTTTTAAAAAGCAAAGCGTGAACGACAACAACAACAAAAATCACTGCCTGGTATCTACTTGAAATAACTTTTTTGGTGGCACCTTAGACATATTCCCCGGTGGCTCAGTGTCAGGACTGAGCTCACAAAAAGGCGCTCTTTGCCGCTGCTGATCTGATAACTTGGGAGTTTTGTCTAACACTCTGCATTAATGAGGGAGCTTCTTAGGATAATATTACAACAGAGAGTGCAAGAAACACCAGGGAGGTCAACGCGATTCTATTACCTGTCATCTAACACAGAAATATTTTCCTTGAATACCATTAAAGCTTCCTCCTTCTCTTTGTTCTGCTTTTTTTTGAAGGCGTTGAGAACCCGAATTTCCCTACCGATAATTTCTGTTTTCGACTTGGCAACATAATGATATTAGACTTCAGGGGGAGAGAAAAAAAAATTCACCTTGGCAATGTCTTCTTTGGGAGTTTGTACAAAAGAGATTTTGTTCTCTTCGGATGCATTTGCTAAGCAGGTTCTTGAAGTAAGCAAAAACAGCTGCCTGCTACTAAATGACCAGATTTGCTTCATTTTTTTTTTTTTTAAGAGAACCTACCTGGCAAATGCTACACCCTTTAAATAACACTTTATTAAAACAGAAGCTATAAACAGAAGGACAATTAGACCGGGGTGTTGCTCTTTGCTGGCCTGCTGATCAGGCTGAACCCAGAGGACAGGGAGTCCCCGCTGCCATCTATAAATCAAGACACAAGCTGTGAAGGCAGCAGAAACAGTTCGGGGATAATTTTTTCTTTACGTCCTGGGGGGGTTCGAGACAACTGATTGGGGAGATGTCATGGCAGTGACATGAATCAAGCCGTGCTATCTCGTGCACTAAGGATGCTCCTCCACGTAAGATGTGGCTGCCTCCGGATGAACCCAGGTGAAGTTAAAAGTAAGAATCTAACCCACTGAACATCGGAGCCTGGCCTAGCTCACCTGACACGTGCTCTGAACACTTCCCTTAGCCTTTGCCTGGCAGAGTCACCTCACACACTGGCTACACTGACAGTGTCCTGGTTGACCCTCCTGATCGCAGGGCCACCCGGGAGTTAAGCTCAAGGCCGGTGTCCAGCATCATGAGAAAGCGCCCTACTGCCCATTGCTCGCCTAGGAGAAGGTCAACATTCAAAACCTAAAGCACGTTTCCTACGCGGTGCATGTCCTTTTGGTACCATCATAAAGTCCAGAAATATTGTGCCAGGACTTGAGTCTAAAACTTGACCCTGACTGTGTCCAGCAACAACAGTGGATGCTGATCTGATCCTTACTCTGAGCTGCACTTTACCTAAAGTGTCTTACTAGGCACAACACTTTATTTGCGAACACTATCATTGCTACCATGATTTTACTGATGATGACACTGCAGATTAGAAAGGTTAAGCCCTAGCTGGATTGGCTCAGTGAATAGAGCATCGGCCCAAGGACTGAAGGGTCCGGATTTGATTTCGGTCAAGGGCAGGTACCTTAGTTGCAGGCTCGATCCCCAGGGCCCATGCGGGAGGCAACCAATTGATGTTTCTCCCTCTCACATTGATTTTCCTTTCTGTCTCTCGCCCTCCTATCCACTCTCTCTAAAAGTAATCAGTGGAAAAATATACTAGGGTGAGGATTACCAAAAAACAAAATAAATAACTTTAACAAAGAAAGGTTAAGAATCCCAATCCCCCCTTTTAATTTTTTAAAAAATTTATTGATTTTCCACAGAGAGGAAGGGAGAGGGATAGAGAACTAGAAATGTTGATGAGAGAGAAACATCGACCAGCTTCCTCCTGCACACCCCCTACTGGGGATGCGCTCGAAACCAAGGTACATGCCCTTGATCAGAATCGAACCTGGGACCCTTCAGTCCACAGACCGACCCTCTATCCACTGAGCCAAACTGGTTTCGGCTCCCTCCTACCCCCTTTCTTTAAGGCAAAGTATAAATGCTCATCCCCCCCCCATGATACAGCTAAATTGGTCCTCCATACTGTGCACAAAGGGGTGTTTTGCTCTCATTTGCAAGAATCCCAAAATAAAAATTAATAATTGAGTTGCCAAGGTGAAACCCATCACAGCAATAAACAGCAAAACAGCCTTCATCCTTTGATCAGTGAATTCTCTACCTAAGTAAAATAATTACTGCTTTCATACACTGTCTCTGTTTGCCACCGACAGGGAGAAAACTGAACGCGCAGGCCCTGCAGTCATCTTTAAGTAACTAAGGACAAGGATCAACATGAAAATAAATCTTGGCCGGATTTATGGGTGCGCATTGAGGAGGTCTTGTTTTCCCCCTTCAAATACACGATAACTGCAAAAAATGAAAGGCGACTGTGGAGGCCTGATATCTCATAACAGATGGCTTTCTCTGACATACAGTATGGGGTGATGCTGCAAACATCATGCCGGCCCATCACTCCTGAGGCTTACCAGCCAAGGAGAATTCTTCAGGATGCGGAATGGGGGAACCACTCAGATTTGAAGAAACTGTCATTTTTTAAGTGTCCTTCTTGGGATGTTGTTATATTGCGGTCTTCTGTTGTTTCTCCACACATCTGTTTCATGGCTTCAACTATTACTTCCCCCCCTCCCCCCCCCCAAAAAAAATTTCTAACCATAAAATCAAATGTCATCCATTCAGATACTATTCTGGTGCTGGCTCATGAGAAGGCATGCTAGGATCTGGTAAGAATTTAATTTATGCCATATAATGTAACTGGAATTGGTCACCCATGGAGCCATCACTTCCCTTTCGCAACCCAGGTCTTTAGCAGAAATGGTGATCAAGCCCTAACCGTTTAGCTCAGTGGATAGAGCTTCAGCATGGGGACTGAAGGGTCCCAGGTTCAATTCCGGTCAAGGGCAAGTTACCTCAGTTGCAGGCTACTCCCCAGCCTGGGCCCTGGCCCGGGGTTCCTGCAGGAGGCAACCAATCTACATGTTTCTCTTACATCAACATTCCTATCTTTCCCTCTCTCTAAAAATCAATGGGGAAATATCATCCGGTGAGGATTAACAATAACAACAACAACAAAAAAAGGAAATGGCAATCAATAAAGGGTTATTATTTTTAAAGAAGGTCTCATTTTTCTATAAATCTCCCTTCGGGGGGGGGGGGAATTCATTTCCCTCTGGCAGGCGTTATCTAAGATGCATTTGGCTAGTTGACTCAAGAAAATACCTGCTCAAGGAAAGAAAGTCCCCATCAAAGCTGCTGAAACCTGATTTCATTTCAGATTTGAGAACTAATGTTGTTGTTTTTTTTTGTTTAAATAGATTGTGTCTGTCAATTTCCAGACCCGCTGAGCCACCAGCCTGCGTGGACCGCCGTGGTCAACACGGGGGTTGTAGCAGCAAATTTTATTAGGGGCTGGTAATTGAATTGAACAGGTTTACATTTGAATAGATTTACTACATCCTGATCCCTGACACACTGCCTGAGACTCAACTCCCACTCCATCCATAAAGACACACTTAAGACGGGCTCATTCTCTCCAGGCGGAGCGGGTCAGTCTGGAGCCGAGGCGATGGCCACGCGGAATTGTGCATTTATATGCTGGAGGGAAGGCCGTTTGTCGCTGCATATTTTTTTCAAGTGCAAAAATAAAAGCATGTTCCATATTTGCTCATCACCATTCCACCCTTTCTCTTTGGGGGAAGGGACTAAGAGAACTGGTATTTGCCCATCAAAGGAGGCATAAGGGGGTAGAGGAAAAATGAATTATTACATGAGTCTATCAGCCACAGCAGCAATTTCCTTGAAAACAGACCCTCTTATAGGCTGGATCAGTGCAGGGGAAGAGGTGTGGACATTAGGTAAGCACCACACCCATTGCCTTTCACCAACAACTTTTAATTAGACACTGCTCACAACTCTTGAGTCACTCTCAACACCTTTCAAGATGGCTCCTGCTTAGAAAACACAAGAGGGTGAAAGTACTCAGGGGAAAACATTGTTTCCTACTTCCTCTTAAACCTGGAAGGACACGCGGACATGTAAACTACAGCAGTAAGATCAAACTGATCAGAACATTCTATCCAGCTGGAAATAGAGGCATATCCCAGCATTCTCCAGGTTTTGAAAATGAAACCAGTAGCTAGGACACATCAACGCAAAAGTTGTTGACTCATGTATTACTTTCATAACACGTTTAAAAATTGACTTGCTCTTTGAAAATAATGACTTCTCAGCTCCCGACTCTTCATGAAGCCTTTTTGTTTGTTCCTATCAAGGAAGGAGTTTGTTCTCAGTGGACAAGCCACAGGGAAGCAGGGCGTGATTTCCACACCCCCATCAATGATCTGATCCACTCATTCTCTTATCACAATGCCACCCCACCTATGATCTGATCCACTCATTGTCTTATCACAATGGTGCCCCCACATATGATCTGATCCACTCATTGTCTTATCACAATGACACCCCACCTATGATCTGATCCACTCATCGTCCTATCACACCCCTCACGGTAAAAATTTTGGGCTAAGAACAAACCAGTAAAAGGGAAGCTGAGTGACGCTCTAGTTACTTCTTGGGGAACACGCTTGGATCTTTAAATGTGGAGGATAAAAAGCCAGTGGTCACCATTAAAGACACAACACACTCACAGAGCCAACCCTAAGGAGGCAGAGTCTATGTCTTCGCAGAAGCTGTATTTAAATATTTACTTCACCTCATTTTCTCTCAAATGTCAATGGCCATGCTTTCTTTTTGTTCCTTTATAAAGTTATTGTATTTAGTTTAAATCCTGGCAAATTTTCTGAAGAAAAGGAGATAGTATAACTCAAAGGCAACATGTAACATGCACATTTATAAAGGCACCCATATGCACAAAGATGCATTAAACACACACACACACACACACACAAAAAGAGAGCTAAATCTAGGGTTTTCAAATAAAATAAAATAAAATAAAACACAAATTTTCTCTGAGCTAGAATGTTAGTTTCACAGACATGCTGAGATACACAAATATTTCAGGACCTCTGATATGGGCGGGAGCTGAGAGAATTCTAGAATCTGACCATTTACTTCCAGTTCCTGGCTGTGTGAGCTTAGTCAGTGCGTTCAGCACAGAGTACACACGCATGATTATCATCTTGTGTATGTTGCTATTATCCCCAACTGAGAGCCGCAATGTTAATGTCATGGCTGCAAGTTCTTCATAATGGAAAATCAATCCAAAAGATAAGACTGGAAGACAATAAACCGTGCTTTAAATCTAAGATTAATTAAGCAACAAGAACATGGGAGCTACATGAAGTGATAGATATGTTAATTAGCGACATGGTAGCAATTATTTTACAAAATACATGTATATCAAAACAGCAACTTAGGCACATTAAATATACACTCTGTCAATCCTAGCTCGATAACGATGGGGAAAATCTCTCTGTGAACTTGATAAAGAGAAGAAATGCAGAAAGACAGAGTCGCCTCCCGGTTGCTCTCCATTTTCCACCTTCTGGAAATTATAAGGATGAAGAAAACCAGAATTGCCCAGACCTACCTGGTGGGTTGAGCCAAACAACAGGTACACTCTACTTTGCCCCTTCCTGTGGATGTCAGCAGCTAGCCACGAGGTATCAGAGAGGTCACATAAAGAAGAGGCATTCCGACCTCAGATTCCCAGATCCGGGGCACTTACTGTGACCTCATCTTCCCCTGGATTCTCTCGCATTGTGACAATTTCTTGTGTGCCCTCCCCACCTCCCTTTCCCAGCCTGAAGCGCAGGGCTGCCACCCAGGGCCTTACCTTCCTTCAGCATGCCCACTTTCAAACACTTCATGAAGCGGCAAGCTTGGCAGGACTTACGCCGGCGCTTCGTGATCTCGCATTCGTTTGTAGCAGGACAGCTGTATTCTATGTTACCTGAAACACAGGGTCAGTGGGAAATAAGCCATCAGATGGGAAAAGATCCAGGAAATGTGAGCATCTCAAAGGCAGAGGATGACTCCTGTCCCCTTCCCGCAGAATTATTAAATGACAGGCACAAGGCTGTGACAGTGTCATGAGGCTGGATGCTCTGGGACAATGGCTGAAGACACATTGAACACCAAGAAGGTATCTGGTGTGGCTCTTCACGGACTCCTGTTCAGAATGAGCCTTTCACTTGGTGCTTAGCTCATCTGGGCCAAGACCCGACCTGGTCTTCCGGGATCTCAAGATCCAAAGACATTTTGAAGCAGATTATTTCTATAAGACCTCAAGCATCACAACTATCTTCTGGATTTCTCTTATTTTATTTAAAAAATTTTAATGCTTCCAAATAAAACTGATGAACAAAAACAGATCCAGAGACAGAGAAGCATCAATCAAACCGTCAAACTTCAGAGGGAAGGCAGGGGAGATTGGAGGTAAGGGGGAGAGATCAAACAAAGAACTTGTATGCACGCACAGAAGCCTAACCAATGGACACAGACACCAGGGGGTGAGGGTATGAGTGTGTGTGTGTATGTGTGTGTGGGGGGTAATGGGGGATAAGAACACATAGGTAATACCTTAATCAATAAAGAAAAAAATTTAATGCTGACACCATTGCAGTTGTTGCCTTTTCCCCACCCTTTGCCCACCTCCATCCACCCATCCTTTTCTCCACCTTCCTAGGCCTTCACCAAACTATGAGTGTCCGTGGGGCATGCATCCATGATCTTTAGCTGAGCCTTGGTTTCTTTGGGTGACTACTGTTGGACTGCATCAGGCATATTGTCTTTTTTTAAAATACATTTTTCTTAATTTTTAGACAGAGTGGAAGGGAGAGGGAGAGAGAAACATCAATGAGAAGCATCATTGATTGGTTGCCCCCTGCACACTCCCTACTGGGGATGGAGCCACAACTCAGGTATGTGTCCTGAGCACAAATGGAATTGTCAACCTCTTACTTCCTGGGCTGACACGCAACCACTGAGCCACATCGGCCAGGCAGACATATTGCCTTTTTGACATAAACTTCATTGAGGACAATAATCAGCCAACTCATTTGGGTCTTTGCAGGAAGCTCCTACAGGGCAACCATGCCTGAGGTTCCCTGATTCTTGCTAAACCTGAACCACAGTCTCACAAAACAACTCAATGCTTGGTAAATGCTTCGCTATTGGTAAGCAATGATCCTCATCTTCACCATCACCATCCTCATCACCCTTGTTACACCACTTGCAGAAGGAGATACAAACCCCCCAGCCCCATGAAAGTGCGATGGGCAAGAATAAACTGAGCTGAAATTGTGTTTTTATCTGGGTTTACAATTAGTGGTAGCACTGACACATATGAAACGGTATGTTGCCAGAAGAAGATCCGAACTTCATCTGGCATTGGCGTGTGGGAGGCGCCCTGGGCCTGCCTCCAGCTTTGCAAAGACGGTGCCCTTAGAATAAAGCATCTCTCCCCACCAGCTCTGTCCCACTGCCCTAGAAGGTCTTCCGCTCCCTCCTAACCCTTTCCCCTGGTGATTAAGTGCATTAGTATCTTAATGAAAATGCATCCTGTTTATTGCCCTCTTGGGAAGGGGGAGGTCATCACACCAAATGCATAAATTGTCATCAGAGACGGTCTGAGCATAATTGCAATTTCGCTGCTCCATGGCTGCTGTGCCCAGGGTCCGTCTGAGTCCCCTGAAAGGAGGCCCCGAGACTGGTAATTAGCATAGAGGCTGCCTGGGACCGCCGCATTGATGAAATATTTCAGAGTTAATCACACTTTGTCAACACTGATTTATATTGACTACCTTTCTCCAGACTGATGCCTCCTCAGTAAATATCACATTAGTGGATTGCAAGGTGGTGCAGACTCAAATCCTCAGCTACCGCTAATTCCATAGGAAGGAAGACCTCGCCACTTAGAACTACCGGAAACTGGCTCAGTACACGTGACTTAAAAAAAGGGGATAAGCTTGAGATAAGCCCATCCAAATAGTTTGGCTAAATTAGGGTTCCAATCTGGGATATTTATAATAATAAACGCAATTACTTTTTAACAGAAGAGGTTGAATAATAAGAGTAATACTCATTGTGTCCATAGAAGCACACCCATCACCTTCTTTGAAGTCATAGAAAACCAAGTCAAAGCAACCAGACCGTCTGGGTCATGTCTGAGAATAAAGGGACTGAGAATATGAACTGCAGATAAACCATTTTTCAGTGCAGAGTTTCTTTAACCATCACCGAAAATTTATTTGACATCAAGAGAGTGTTGGTGGTCATTTCCGAGGAGTTACTACCAGAACCTTCCATCTACATGGCCCTCCCTATCCTTATTTGAAAGGAAACCCAGAGCCAGTGTGGCTCAGTTGGTTGAGCGTCGACTCATGCACCAGGAGGTTGCTGGTTCGATTCCTGGTCAGGGCAAATGCCCAGGCTATGGGCTCAATCCCCAGGGAGGGGCGGGCAGAAGGCAGACAGCAGCCAATCAATGGTTCTCTCTCATCACTGATGCTTCCTATCGCTCTCCTTCTCCCTTCCTCTCTGAAATTAAAAAAAAAAATAAAAAAAAACATTTAAAAAATAAAATAATTAAAAAGAAACCCAGGTCCCTGCTTCCTTAGGAAGACAATGACTAGTGAGAGAGAAAATTAAAAAAAAAAAAAAGTTTTCCAACCAGCATTTCTTCCATTTCCTATGCCTAAGTCAAACTTGGCTCATAGGCCAGTATGAAGGTGTGAGCACCAGGCCCACTCTCAACCCAGTGCTGGCAACTTCTCCTGGGATGATCCACCATCAGCTCCCCACCCCCACTCTCCAAAGAATCACCTTTCCTTTCAAACCAGTTCCTCTTCCACTTGGAAAAGTACACCCTCATCCTTCACAATAGCAGACTTCCGGCCGGAACCTAAATCGGGCCTGCGTGAGCTCACACCTGGACTATGGCAGCTATCTGCGAGCTGGGCACCATGCCTCCATCCAGTCCCCAGCTAATCCAGGCCACATGCCTCCATCCCATGCCTCTTCCGATGACTGCTTTGATCAGTCACCACCCTACTTTCTTTTTCAAAGTCCACAGATTCCTAGGGTCTCTGAGATTAAATATACGACCTTAGACTGGTTATGGAAGCCCCCGCCGATAGGATGCTCTTGGGCTTTCCCGGGAATATGACCACGATCACCTCACATGAACTTGGTGATGCAGCCACTGAGATTGATTCTTCTTGGCTGTGTCCTTCAGGCTTCCCTCTGAGAATGATTTATCTGTGCCCCTCTTTTCTTAAAATGACTTCCAAGTCTCAATGTTCAACTCCAATCCCGGCCAAATCGTTCATGATAATGGCTCAGACCAGCATAGCAGAAAATGATTTCTTGGTTCTCATATCTCTTTAGGTACCTGTGTCACAGCAAGACATGCCATATTCTGTTACACCTTTTTCCATGTATTTTACCCACTCGAGGGTAAGGTCCTGGAGGCAAGGACCCTCTCTTGGGCAGCATAGAAATTCTATATAATAAAAGTGTAGTATGCAAATTGTCCCCTTGACCAGTAGATCCTTTGGGAGTTCAACCAGGGAGCAGGGCCAGCCCGGGGAAGGGAATGAGGCCCAGGCCGGCAACCTGCAGCTGGTAGGGACCCTACCAGTGCACCAATTTCCTGCACTGGGCCTCCAGTCTTCCATGAAAAGCTAGTACATAAACAAACTAATACTCTTAGAACAACTTAATATTTTCATGAAATCTCAAGGTCATTTTGATGAACAGCAATTACTGTGTTGTAATACAGTCAAGTCCACAAGGTCAAGTGAGTGGGCTATCCAATTAGGAAGCAATTTTAAGGACACTAGGAAAAACCATCCTCTAAATCAGAAAAAAGTAGAGGAAAACTGAGTTAATTATCAAAACCTTAAAAAAGTAGCTTTGGCAAAGATAGAAATGCAGAGCAAAACAGGGAGGAAATATTGTCAAGAAATGAAAAACAACAGAATATAAAAACTTCTGGGAGAGGAAAAGTTAAAAAGGGAAAATGTAAAAGGCTTTAAATTAAATAAAAATGCATCTTGCTATGAATACAAATAAGATGAAAATATAGAATATAGAGAGAATCCGTTATTTACTTTCTAATTATAATATTTTAAGGTACTGTCAGAATTGTAGCCACATTGAAGAATATAGTTAGGAGTGATTCAACAATAGTAGCTTAATCTTTGCATAACTGAGTAAAGAATTTAAAATGTCTTCAAACAACAGAATAGCCACAAGAGTGTTTGGTGGTTGAGCTTCAACCTAAGAACCTGGATGGAGGTCACGGTTTGATTTCCGGTCACATATCTTGGGTCACATATCTAGATTCTGAGTGTGGGGCACATAGGAGGCAGAAGACCAATGATTCTCTCATCATTGATGTTTTTTATCTCTCTGTCCTTCTCCCTTCCTCTCTGAAATCAATACAAATATATTCAAAAGAAAACAGAATTTTACTGTGAATAGATGAAAAAATACAGTGGGGCCCTGAGCGTTGTCCAAAACATATAGTTTCAGCTTAAACGCAGAGATATTGTCTACGATGAGACCAGGTATCCTTCAGCCAAGTGTCCTATTTCAATAAATGTCTTCACATTCATGGACAATGACCTTGATTTCACTAAGTAACACCTTGGTTTGCATCTGGAGAAAAACAAAGCAGCTTCATGCTAAGGAACTTACTTGCTGGAGGAAAACCTTTCTCATGTCAGAGCCCTCCCAGTGAGTTGCTCGGTTCCTTGTTGCTGGCTATGATCACCACCCAACCAAGTCTTTGATGCATCTGAGAGTCAACAGAGCTGCTGCCCTTGAAAACCCTTCCCTGGTGCTTTTACCACTCAATAAAGAAAGCATTTATCCAAAAAATAATAAAATGAAAGTGCTGCCCCATGCCCCTGGATAAGCACGTCCCATCTACAGTATTTTGGTAATGGCTCAAAGTCACAGCTCCCGGAAGACCACGATCTCCACAGGGTCCTTGTTTTCTTCGGTTCATGGGAAGGAAAACAAGACAGTAATATTTTCAAGGACAACTGTGGGCGCCTGCGACGCTAACCCTAGAAGGACACTCAGGATGAGGGAGAGGTCACTCTCTACTGCCCAGGCTTCTCATTTCACACACGGAGATGTCCTGCATTATTGCCTGCTCTGATGTGGGAAGCATTTGTCCAATGGCACCAGGGACCCAGCTGGGCAGCTCCTGACGACAGGAGGGGGATTTTCCCAGTTTGTCAGGAGCTGGGGAGTGAGCTGTGCTGAGAGGGAACCATTCAACCTGGAAGGTGTAGGGGTTTTTTCTTTGTTTGATTTAATCCTCACTGTAGGATATTTTCCCACTGATTTTAGAAAGAGTAGAAGAGAGAGGGAAAGACACAGAGAAACATCAATGTGAGAGAAACACATAGATTGGTTACCTCCTGCATGTATCCTGACTAGGGTCTGAGCCAGAAAAAAGCATGCAACCAATGTACCTGCCCTTGACCACCATCGAACCCAGGACTCTTCAAATCACAGGCCAACGCTCTATCCACTGAGCCAGACTGGCTAGGCCTGGAAGCTGTGGGCTTTTAAGCCAGCTGATAAGAATGATGGAACCAGGTATAACATATCTCCTGGCGACGTCTCAGAAAGTCCTGGGCCCTGGTTCCTTATTTCAGACTCTTTTGTACAATTAGTGTGCTGCAGCATAATTTTCTCACTGCCTAATAGAATCTCGCAGCTAGCTGGCTGGGGGAATAACAGGGTGGATGCAAAGCTCCAGCCCAGAGTGCCTGTGAGTAATTTGTGACTTCCTTTCAGTCACTTAATGGACTTTTACAGTTTGGCAGTGAACGGGCAGAGGGATGTAAATTAGCCTGGCTTCTCAAAATAAAAGTATATGTCAAGTCTCGTCTCCCGACTCCCAGGGCTCACCCATAAGGCCCCCTGTGGTTCCTGGGAGGGAACTCCTGGTTCCCAGGTGCAGACATGTTTGAAAGCAGCCTTGTATCTCCCCCAATTATTTTAATTTTATTAACAGAACCAAAGGGGTGGCAATGGCCCGCAGGGTGTTCCAAGTGGGGATTATCCAATTGTTTTCCAACAGTAAGTGATTTAAAAATAATGGGATTTGCCCGAGTACACAATTACCGAGCATTGCAATAATCTGTCGTATTTTTGTTTTAAACGCCCAAATAAAATAAAAAACAAAAAGGACCAAAGCCCTCTGTCTATGGTAGTGAAGGTTTTTCCACACAAAGGTCTCTTCCCCTTCTCTCCTTCTCTTACTTGCTTTCAATGCTTTGTCTCTAGTTACTTTAATACCACTGGAAACTAAAAACAAACAAAACAAAACACACACATGGGGAGGGTGGGAATAACTGCTGAGAGATCAATGAGGGAAAAAGAAGACATATGTAATAGACTAAACAATAAAAATTTTAAATTAAAAAATAATAATAAATTAAAAACACACACATATAAAACAATACTTTCTATAGTTGAGATTGCAATGTGCATGTAAATTAAGTGATTTTTATTTGGGGGGGGGGTAAATCCTCACCCAAGGATATTTTCCCATTGATTTTTAGAGAAAGTGGAAAAAATGGGGAGAGACGGAGAAAGAGAGACACATTGATGTGAGAGAAACAAGTTGATTGGTTGCCCCCCACGTGTGTCCCGAACAGGCCTAGGGATAGAACCTGCAATCAAGGCACATGCTGTTGCCTGGAATCCAACCCAGGACCCTTCAGTCCACAGGCTGACACTCTACCCACTGAGCCAAACCAGCCAGGGCTACACTACATTATTAACTTTAAAAATTAAGCATAGTCAATTACACATAATAAAACTCAAAACAATCCACCAATGGTGGTTTTGGCAAAAAGCCACACCTATTTATAAGATATTAAGCTTCAAAGAGATCCTACATTCCAGTTGGTTCTGCCCCTTGGTTTTTTGCAGACCACATAGACACATGGATGAATATGTACTCACTTACACCTGACCATCTTTACAAAGATATGGGCTAATTAATTGCAGGAAAGACTAAAACTCAAATACCCTGACATCCAGTCTAATACTCCTTAAATGCCCCCATTAAAACTTACTTGTCAATACCTAGAATAAGCATTAAGGTGCCAGGCATTCCTCTAGGTACTTCACATAGCTGAACCCCCATTCTGCAGATGAGAGAATTAAGGCACTGAGACAAGAGGTAAAGTCACCCAGCATTGCACGGTTAGCAAGTGCCTGAGCAGGATTTTAACCCAGTCACACTGGATGCCAAGTCTGTGCTCTTGACTGATACTTGCCACAGGGGAGGGGCCAATAGGATTTGATATCAAAAGTGAAGGGATTGGCAGTACAAAGCAATCATGGGTATTGGTAAAGAACAGCCTAGAGAAGATTGTCAATAATACTGTCATAACTACATATGGTGTCAAGTGGGAACTAGAAATACCAGGGGGGACACTTTGCAGAGTATATGATTGTCGCCCTAGCTGATTTGGCTCAGTGGATAGAGCATCAGCCTGCAGACTGAAGGGTCCTTGGTCCGATTCAGGTCAGGTACACATGCCCAGGTTGCGTGCTCCTTCCCCAGTAGGAGGCGTGCGGGAGACAGCCAATCATTGGTTATCTCTCATCATTGATGCTTCTAACTCTCCTCCTCCCTTCCTCTCTGAAATCAATAAAAAATATATATTTTAAAGTATATGATTGTCTAACCACTGTGCTGTATACCTAAAACTAACATAAAATAATATGGAATGTCCTCTGTCATTGAAAAAATTTAAAAATAAATACAATCCATGCTCTGAACTATGATGCAATGCTGCCCAGCTGTAAGCTTTTGAAAGTCATTGAGTGCTGCCTGGCACAGAGACAGAAAATGGGATTCTTCTCCTCTGAGAGGCAGCTTTGTGTTGCTATTGCTTATGGTTGGAAAGGAAGTTGTGATGTTGGCGAGGCAGGGTGAGGATGGGTAATGGCATTGTCTTTGGCTGTTGTCAGACTTACGGAGCACGGGCAGCTGTGGGAGAGGATAGGGTTGCTTTTAAGAGAATGGTATCTCTCAACACCTCAGAAAGAAATCCCTCAACTTATCTCGGCACCACCGTGGTCTGTGGCAGGGTAGCTGCACAGAAACCAAACAAATCTGTCACCAGAGCAACAGGTGTCGGGTTGTAAACAATATAACTTAAAGATCCCAAAATAATGCTATTGTTCATGATAGAAGAAAATAATAATCTGCCACCAGAAAGGCAAGCTCTGGAATGCATTTCAAAGAGAATCGTGAGTATAATAAAAACACACTCGCTGCTGAAAATGATGGAGAAATAAAGGTCTCTCAAGTTCCACAGGAATGCAATGTGTTCAGTTTTGGCAGAATGCTATCTTCTTGCAAAAGACACTGTGGTCCTGCAATGTGGGATTTTCCCTTCGTGATGTGTACAGTCTCTTCATCTTCATTTTTAAAAAAAAAAATGTTTTATTTATTTTTAGAGAGAAACGAAGGGAGAGGGAGAGAGAGATGGAAACATCAATGAGGGAGAAACATAGACTGGCTGACCACCACTGGGGATGTGCCTGACCAGGAATCGAATCGGAGACCTCTTGGTTCATGGGTTGAAGCTCAACCACTGAGCCACACCAGCAGGGGCTTCTTTATTTTTGAATTCCTATAGTGTAGGGATCCTGTCACAGGAGTCTTAATAAAAGACCTCAAAGATGATCTGTCACAAGAAAGGCATTATACCTGAGCTAACCTTACCCCACGCCCCCAAATAAAAAAGTGTTGTGCTCGGTATTCACCATCAACTTTTCAATATTGCTTTCCTGCTTACAAATTTTTAACAATCTGATATGAGTTTGCTTATATTTCTTTTAAAACATATGACTATAAAAAAAAATGGGGTTGGGAGATTGTTAAAAAATACACTTGATGAAAGAAAGAAATGGTAAGTAAGTATCATGCAGCCACTACCTTTGGATAGAAAACGTTTCTATGTGTACATTTATTCCTTTTATTCCAAGGGCCTTTTGGATATTTATAACATCATTCAAGGGCCATACAAAATGATCGGCTTACAACATTAGCCTGCTATATTTGGGCAAACATTTAATTAACTAATGCCTTGGCAGGGCCAAGGGCCTTATATGAGCCAGACGTTACCCATCCCTGAGACTAACATCTAAAAATCCAGTGGCAAAATGAGGGTTAATGGAAAACATCCAGGGAACTGAGACAGAAAACTGGTTTACTAAAGAGTTGAACTCTCAAACTTCATATGTAGGAGATTTCTGAAAATGGTTTATAAAAACACAAAATAGTGTTAAGACTTAACTTCTGTCCACCTTCTCTTTATAGACCTTTACTATCATTGAACCACAACTTTGGGAACATTCTTGTAATTCACTATGTTGAAAAAGTGAATAAAAAAAACTGCCCATGGACTAAAAACCTCACTAGAAAAATTAATTCTAAAATTACCGGATACTTCAAAAGCTTTTAAAGTAGACGAGGCCAGGTCAGAGCACAGGTCTCGTAACATCACTACATTATTTGTAGATGTGAAACTTCAGGCGCAGAGAAGTAACCGCCCAACATGTGTGGCACATTCTAAAAAGCAACAGAGACAGTAAAGCAACAAACAGACTATCAAATTACAGCAAGGAGGTGAGGGAGGGGTGGGGGAGATAAGAGATCAACCGAAGGACGTGTATGCATGCATATAAGCATAACCAATGGACGTAAACTCTGGGGAGGGAGGGCATGTATGGGAGTTGGCAGGGTGGGGGGGGGGACTGGTAAGATATGTACACATATAATACCTTAATAAAAAATGAAATAAAAACAATAAAAACTAACAGATCAATTACTGTGATGATAAATGAACACACTCTTCATCTATTATAGGTACAACAAAGGCGATTATATTAAACTCAAGAGGAGAACAAGGAAGAGGGAAAGGAGGGGGGGAAATAGGCATGGTAAATACTAGAGAGGGTGTAGAGAAGTTGGACCCTTGTTGGAAAACGGTGTAGCCATTGTAAAAGGCAGTAAGGTGGTTTTTTAAAAGCACTCATTGATTCCAAGAAGCGGGTCTGCTAAGTTAAAACTAAAAACTAAAACTGCAAATGATGCTATTTCCTGAGACATCCGTTCACATATTGTACATTCTCTGCCAACAAAGAAAGTCTGCAATACTCAATTTTACTGTTGAAGTAAACACTGAAGATAGCTGTTAAAATAGCAGGAGTAGAAGAATAGTTCTCATTCATAATTTAGCAACATTAATGCATTTCAAAAAAAACCCAGACATAACTGGCATCCGATGCCAGAAAAAAAACACAAAAACATGAAAACGTCAGACTTCCATCTAAAGCAAGCTCTGAGTTAAAGCAAATGAATTCTAGACAATATTTCTTTTGAAAATGTTACCTCAATATTTAATTGGGTATTGCATCTGCCCTTATAAATCACTGAGATTCTTCAAGTCAACTGAGGCATTACCATTGTATTTTGGATCTTAAATTTTAGAACATGTTAGAGATTTAAAGCTTCCATGTACAAACCAGGCTAATTACTTTCTCTGAAAACTAAGTTAAATAGAAGTTAATTTATTATGTTTCCTTGGGAAATTCATATGCTATAACAGACAATGTGTAAGTACCTAGGTCCTTCTGTGCTGTGAATATTCTATTCTAAGACCAAATCAGCTCTTATGGCAAAGAAAAAGTAACGTCTAGGAATGAGACTCCAGGGATATGCCCTGTTCAAGAGAAAGTCAGCAATTCAGGTGAAAAGAAGTCAGGGGCGCCGAAACCGGTTTGGCTCAGTGGTAGAGCATCAGTCTGCGGACTGAAAGGTCCCGGGTTCGATTCCGGTCAAGGGCATGTACCTTGGTTGCGGCACATCCCTGGTAGGGGGTATGCAGGAGGCGGCTGGTCGATGCTTCTCTCTCATTGATGTTTCTGGCTCTCTATCTCTCTCCCTTCCTCTCTGTAAAAAAATCAATAAAATATTAATAAATAAAAAAAAGTCAGGGGCATCAATCCCACAGGCCATGCCCATAGCCTTTAACATATAACTTGCAAGCAAATGCCTAATCTTTTAAAAATATATTCTTATTGATTTCAGAGAAGAAGGGAGAGAGAGAGGGAGAGAGAAACATCAATGATGTGCCCTGACAGGGAATTGAACCGTGAACTCCTGGTTCATAGGTCCATGTTCAACCACTGAGCAATGCTTGCCAGGCACTTTCCATAATCTTATAGAGAAATAAAAACTTCAAGGAGGTTAAGGTTTTGTGTATTAAATAATGAAATGTGTGTTGATTTTTTTATATAAAGGTATTTTTCTTCTTGTGCCTCAGTAACAAGGTTCCCAAAGATTAAAAACAAACAAACAAACAAACAAAAAAACCTTCCATTCATTTATGAGTTTAAGTCAAAACTACAAAACTAGAATTAGAAAAAAAAAATCAGAATAATTTAATAACTCTAGGAAAATAACGTTGAAATCGTTGCCTCTATTGTAACCCTGTTGGATGATAGGTTAGAACTGTCAAAGTCTTCTAAAAAACGTTTGGTTAACAGAAAAAACAAAGAAACAAACAAACAAAAAAAAAACATGCACCTTGATTTTTTTACCTAGCTACGTGCTGACCTAATTCAATCGTTGTCCAATGATAACTTGAAAACAGCCAATAAATAAAATGTGCCTTTCTGGTTGACTTTCCCTGAAATCTATAATGAATTGCCTTTCACAGCCAGAATATCACATTCAGCTTTGAAAAGAACAATTCCCATTACTTTTCTCAAGAAGCGCTCTGGATAAACGTTCTTTGGGCTCTCAATCTAAGAAGTATTTCCCCCAGCTTTTAAAATGTATAGCATTAAATATCATATAACCGACCTCAGAAATAAATTGCTGCGACAAGAGAGAAGGATCCTAAGGAGGAACCAGGCCCTGTGATAAGGCCCTTGGTCAAGTCAATGAGAGTAGAAACCCGCTTACATAATCCCATGGTCACAAGGGCTGCGAGAGTGTGGGAAGACTTGGTCTTAGAGGCATGTTGCATAAGCCTGTCTCCTTCTCTGGAGCTTTTTAAAGGAGGGGAGAGAGAGGCTATGAGACGTCAAAGATGGTTTGGCTGCAATCCTGCCTGAAGGCTTGACAATGGATTCTATGGCCGTTTCAGAATCTGGATAAGAATCCATGATAAGCCCTAGGCAGTTTGGCTCAGTGAATAGAATGTAGGGCTGTGGGCCAGAGGGTGCCGGGTTTGATTCTGGTCAAGGGCATGTTCCTGGGTTGCAGGCTCCTCCCTGGAGGAGCCCTGGTTGTGGCTCATGCAGGGGGCAACCAATCGATACGTTTCTCTCGCATCCATGTTTCTGTCTGTCTTCTCTTCTCTCTTCCACTCTCTCTAAAAATCGATGGAATATACCCTTGAGTGAGAATTTAAAAAAAAAAAATAATAATCCATGATGATAGGAGAGATTCGGGCACCTTCAACATCTTAGGAATTCAAATGCCATCGCTGTTTGGCCGCAGAAAGGAGTGGCAGTTCCAATCTTCCTTATCATTATTGCCCTGATTATTATATTATACTTTCACAATTTAATCCCTTCATGTGCCTCACTGCCTCTCTGGGGCTAAGTAAGGACCGTGGCCAGTCACCTGCCGAGGGAGCTAGCCGCGTGGCCTCACCCAGTGCGCCCAGCTGCCAACTCAAGCACAGCCAGGTGGGCAAGCCCAGAGCGCTAATCTGGACAGTGACATCTCTGTCTCCCACTCAGAACCCTTGCAAGTTGCTCGCTCCAATATGGAGCGGAGCTGAGCATATACATCAATGCCAAGATCAGCCCGGGCCCTGCTCAGCGAGGCTCCTGGTCGCGTTTCAGCATCCGAGGGAAGAACCGGGCCCAGAATTCCCGCTGCTTTAGCCCAGGGATTGCTCAGTAGCTGCTGCAGAGCTAATAATAGCAAAGCTAGTTGATTTGTTTAAACAACTCTCAGGAAATTGGTTCAAATACTTGTTCTATCTTTAGGAAACATACTGAGGACCAAAGAGTTTAAACCCCCACCCCCCAAAATGCCCGGCTTTCTCTCAAGTCATTTGTATGAAGAATTTAACCCCAACCCACCAACCTCTGGAAAAAACATTGTAATAAAATTACCGTATTTTCCGGTGTATAAGACGACACTGTGTTCTAGTAAAAAGCCTGCTCAGATTGGCCAGAGTCAAAGAGGTGGACTATTAAAAAAAGAACTGGTGTTGCCTCAGAAGTGGGGAGTAGTCTTATACAGCGAAGATAGGCCTAAACCTATGTTTTAACTGTAAAATTGGGGGTCGTCTTATACGCCAGAAAATACGGTAGATAAAAGTCCAGCCAGCAGGTGGCCTGGCACACAGTAGGTTCTCAGAAAATATAGGATGTCCCAAAATAATGTATACACACACTTTTAATAATTATGGAGGGAGGGTTTATTAAAATACATTTCATTTTCAAAATTGAGCTATCAGATATTAAAGTGTGTATACATTTTGGGGGAACACCCCGTATTTGTTGAGAAAGTGGGAATGTTTTTCATACTGAGAACTTCCTTCATACATCAGAATACACAGTATTTGTTCATTTATTCCAAAATATTTGCTTATCTTTATGTAGCTGGATCCAGAGCTGTGTATTCTAAGTTAACAAAATCAAATCACCAACATTTAAATTTTAGCTACTGTGTCCTCAGTATTCTTTTTTTATTTAAATATACTTTATTGATTTTTTTAAGAGAGGAAGGGAAAGGGACAGAGATTTAGAAACATGTATGAGAGAAACATTGATCAGCTGCTTCCTGCATACCTCCTACTGGGGATTTGCCACAACCAAGGAACATGCCCTTGACCAGAGTCGAACCTAGGACCCTTCAGTCCGCAGGCTGATGCTCTATCCAATGAGCCAAACTGGCTTTGGCCTCAGTATTCTAACATGGTGGACAATGACTGGTAAGGACCCAAAGACCGGAAGTATGCTTCCTTACCGACTTTTGCAGTTTTATAAATAGGCTAAAGTGATGTTTCCAGCCCAGCTCGTGTTGCTCAGTGGCTGAGCACTGACCTATGACCCAGGAGAACATGGTTTGAATCCTTGTTGGGGCACATGCCCAGAGTTGTGGGCTGGATACCCAATAAGGGGTGTACAGGAGGCAGATCAATGATTCTCTCTCATCATTGATGTTTTTCTCTCTCACTCTCCCTCTTTGAAATCAATAAAAACATATTTTTTTTAAAAAAAGATAGAACTAAGACAATGAAACTTGATGAATGAGGATAAGAACTAGGGAAGCCAACCGAACAACCATCACAGGAGGTTGGAAGAGGGTAAGAGATCCCCAGATGCCACACTAACCTTGGATCGTCCTCTTAAAGAATGCCTTGCAGGCTTCACAGGACGCGACCCCGTAGTGGTACCCAGAGGCGATGTCCCCGCACACCAAACACAGTCTCTTGGGCATGGAGTTGAGCATGTATTCACACTTGGTCTGGGGGTCTTCCACAATGGTGCTGGAGCAGTCGTCATACAGTTTCCTGACAGGCCCACTGCCTCCGAGGATGGGGGCAGAAGGGTAGAGAGGCGGCGAGTCAAGTCCGTTCTGGTGGCCATTCATGGTTGAACTGTAGCTCCCGCTGGCGTCTGAGGAGCCACCTGGGCTGTGGTGGTTGACGCTGTCCGTCAGGGAGGCCGGGCTGGAGGGTTCCGTCTTGATGAAGGACGAACAGCTGGAATCAATGTGTCGATCTTTGTTGGACATTCTGCAGAGAAGCCTGGGATTCAGGGAGAGAGAGAGGGGGGGAGAAAGAGAAGGAAAGAGAGAGAGAGAGAGAGTCAAACACAGCCACCAAAAGAGGCAGAAGCAAAGAGAAGATAAAAAAAGGAAATAGAGAAAGTGAAAGGGAAGAATAAAAGGAGGAAAAACAGAGGATTCAAATGTTAAAGACATTGCCCCTTGTAAGACCTAGAGATTTCCCATCATTCATTCTCTAGTCAATACCTCTTGTTCTACAGGAAGGGAATCAGCATAAGGCCATGACAGGGCTACATATAAATGCCTAGGCAGCCCATGAACAAAATGTCTAATGGGTCCAATTCCTTTAACTGTACCTTTCTCTTGGCGAACAACAGACAAGATCTAAATCAACTCTCTAGACTAAATGTACCATGGAAGAGGAGTGATCTGCAGAGTCCGAGTCATGTCGAAAACCGCATCTATTTTCACTCTACTTTTCCCTCCCACTGTCCGATCCTGCAACCATTTTCTTATGAGCAGAACCAAACTTTCATTGTCAAGACTGAACTGATGAGTCTGTGGCTCTGTAATTGGTATTTGTCAGCCCTCTTCCATGAGCATAGCTGGGGTTTTTTTCTTTTATTGATCTAAGACACGTAGGAAACATATCCTTAGTCACTTTGCTTCTTTATCCCAATGGTTCTATTTCACAGACACGAACCACTGTAGAAAGACATCAAGTATAAAATTTAAGCCGATGTTTAAGGGTTGCTTCCTGGAGCCCACAAATGTTAGTGAAATGATGACCAGCACTGATGAATAAATATGTTTGTGTGTTTTTGTGATGTGCCACTGTTGGAGAGATGCATCAGTAAATGCCATTGGAGCCTATTATATACCTGTGCCCACATCCATAAATCTGATACTGTATATTCAGCAAAATAAGAAGGTATCAACTTTTGTGATGGGGAAAAAAAAAAAGATTTGTGATGGTCCCCTTTTGTCCCCATTTTTTTTGTCTTTTAACATGAAACCTCCCGAAAACAAATGTGGACATCTATGGCTACAAACTCTCTTATCTAAAAGGAACACCCTGCCCATCTTCCTTAGCTGGGCCCATAAGCGATCCAGTTTCTGAAAAGGTAATTAGATGAAAAGATATAATGGGTCCTATTTTCTCCTGGCTCAGTCATAGTGCAAAACCCCTTTTAGCAAAGTCCCTGCGAACCTTCGGAGAGCCCACTATAGGAAGGAGAGGTGACAGTTGAGAAAGGGACTTAGATAATTGCTTCCCAGTGGAAAGTTGATTTATGGGAAGCCCACAGAGTAATGGTCACTCGCCAGAATTTGGGGGAGCAGCCAAATGAATGCAATTATCTCCTTCACTATAAATCCAGTCATGTTTGATCACTGCACAGATTTCATGCTCTCCTCTATGCCCCTCCCCCACTGTTCTGTTACTCTAAAGTGAATAAAAATATGCCCTAGACGGGATAGCTCAGTGGAGAGAACATTGGCCTGCAGACTGACCTGTTTGGTTCCCAGTCAAGGGCACATATCTCTGTTGCAGACCATCCCAGTAGGGGAATGCACGGGAGGCAACCAACCGATGTGTCTCGCTCACATCGATGTTTCTCTCTCTCTCTATCTCCCTCTTTCCCTTCCACTCTCTCTAAAAATCAATGGAAAAATATCCTCGGGTGGGGATTAACAACGACAAAAATAATAATAAAGTGAACAGAAATATGGAATTTCCTATCAGGAAATGTTTACTATCCCAAGAAGACCATCTCAAGAGCAAGCATCTGCCTCTTCATGTATATATATATCGCACCTTGGACATTGCATTCTGCATGATCAGGACGTAAGAATAGCACATAGGAGAGAGAAGTCCCCCTTCCCCCACCACCAAAGACCTTGCTTGCTGCCCACCCACTTATGTTGTCCTTTCACAAGAACCAGAAGGAAGAACGCCCCCCTCACCAGCCTGCACGGTGCCCGCTCCTCCTGCATCTGCGGCCTGTGCCGTCACTGCTAACGAGCGCTGTAATTAATAGCATCGCTCTCCTGGCTCCCCGCAAGCACTGGGGGGAAGCACTTTTCCTCGAGTCAACGTTTGAAAGAAAGCGGGTCGGCGCTGACTTACAACAGCCCTGCAAATCCCTTTTAATTTAGAGCACTTACCCCACCACACTCCACTCATTACCTTATAATTACTGGACTCTTCGCACATACATTACGATCCGAGACCAGAGTTGGAAGTTATTAGGGTATTAAAACATGGCTGTTCCCTCTCCTCTCTCCGGCTCTGAATTTCTCACAGCTATGACAATTAACTCTTTCGAAACTGCCCGCCAACACCAAGTCTTTTTTTTTTTTTTTTTATAAACTATATTTTTATTGATTTCAGAGAGGAAGGGAGAGGGAGAGAGAGACAGAAACATCAATGCAGAGAGAGAATCATTGACTGGCTGCTTCCTCCACACAACCCAGGCATGTGCCCTGAATGGGAATCAAAATGTGACCCTCTGGTTCATGGGTGGATGCTCAACCCCTGAGTCAAACCAGCTGGGCTTAATGTATTACTTTAACTTTAATTATTTTAAGTGGTCCATGGTTCTTTTCAGACATGAACAACCTCCTTCCTGCATGTACATCTTTTGCCCAATTAAAATCATAATAGCCACGTTGCCATGTATCAAGTGCTTGTAAGGTGCCAGGCACTAGCTGAGCACTTCACAAGACAGAACCAGATTTAACCCCCAACCTCAGGTCTGACTCCAAAGCCCAGGGCAGCCATGTCTGATGCCAACAGACATTTTAACGGTGTGGACTGATTTCTTAAAAATGGAAAGCTATTCCATCCTCAGCTCAACCATGAGCAACAAGGGGCTGTAGGAGACAGCACACTGGCTTGGGGGGTGGGGGGGAGGGTAGTCCCTGTTGGGCCCCCTCTCCAGGGTGGTAGCGAGGCCTAAACAAAATCTCTCCAAGAGAGCACAGCTGACTCCTAATGACTCCTTAGCTCATTACACTGAACACTTCCTCGGCACCATTACATTATCCGGGAGAACCACGGCAGGTCTTAATTCTCTCCCTCTCTGTCTCGGAGATTCTATAGCTCTATTATTCAAGCCTGAAATATTCACAACTATCTATAAATTCAATTGTCAGCCGGTGGGTTTTATTCTAGACTTCACTTCAATCTAAAATTAGAGGCACTAAAATTCGCATTAACTCTAAGAGGAATGTAGTGAATAAGACTTTATTTCAAAAGAACACCTTTTTGTCAGAAAGAGCCATTTTCAAGATGATGGCTTTATCTGCAGCCAAAGAGAATAAGCCCAATTCCACATTGTGCTGTTAACGCAGAAATTCCAGGTCACATTGGATTAATAAAAACCTGAATTTAGTTAAGAATTATGCATAGAAATTGCGTGCTGAAAGCGGTGGGAAATATTTATTTTAAAGCCTTAGTATAGTTGCTTTTATTTGAAGAGAAACGATGAGCCCTGGTCGGGTAGTTTAGTTCATTAGAGCATCATCCCAAGATACCAAGGTTGTGGGTTCGATCCCTGGTCAGGGCACGTACGAGAATCAACCAATAAATATATAAATAAGTGGCACAACAGATGGATGTTTCTTTCTCTCTCAGATCAATTTTTAAAAATAAAATGATGACTAGCACAAGGGAATAAGACCGATTTTCTAAAAACCTTCTCTGAGCAAATACCCTGAAATCAAACCAGGGGGGGAAATAATGTTAAAAAAAAAGCAACAGCAAATGTTTAGTTTCTGTATAAGAAACTATGTTTGAGGGGGTTTAAAAGCCTTCCCGAGACCAGGGAAATGTCAGTGCTTTGAAAAGCATTTTCAACAATTTGAGCTAAGTCACAAATAATTCTGATTTCCATGTTTCATCCTAGAAACTCATTGCCTAGCCCTGCTTAAGAGTCCAAAAAGGTAAATTTTATATTTGGTGTTAGACACTAAAAATTAGGCAAATGAAACTTCTTGGTGCTGGACCACATGAACGAGTAATTTTTGAAAATGAATGGTGTATCTATGTGTGCCTGTATAGAGAGAAGGAAAGAATAAGAATCAAAGATAAGCTGTAAGTGAATATTCAATTTATATTATAATCATTAAGCAAGCTTAATTGTTTTCAGAGCCTAGTTAGATCCAGGTAAATGTGTGATTTTGAGTGAATTACAGTGAATTTTCTCAGACATGTCTTGGGGGGTCCCATTATTTCCCACATGGGACTTAAGCATAGCCAATATTTTAATTGTCAAATGCTGGGATATTCCACTGGTTTATATATTATCCCAGTCATCAAAATATAAATCCTTCACAAACAGCTATATTTCACATAAAATTCAAATTTATTTGCTACTTTTGTTCCCAATGTAAAAAATGGTGCATAAAATTCTCTTAAGACACGTATATACAGGTCTTCTTTGGTCCTCCTGATTGTAACAGGAGGCAAAGATTTTTGAAACTTTTACTAAATCAGGGACAGACACCTGAATAGGCTCAATGAATGACAACTAAACAAAGTCACTTTTTTTTCCTCTTTCTTGTCACCCTTAAGGGCTAAAAAAGGTACCTATCCTTATAAATTCCAAACACAGTGTCAGTTTATATTCAAAAATTGTATGCAAGTTTACAAATACAAAAAGAGAAAGGGGAGAGAGAGAGGGAGAAAGGGAGGGAGGAAGGGAGGGAAAGAGAGAGAGTGAGAGAGAGGAGTGGGGGGAGGGAGAGAGAGAAATAGGGTCCTTAGCACCCTCACTGAATTACAGAATACCAGAAGGGTACCAGATTCCACACCTAATCACTAGGCTTACCTATTCACAGTAGGAATGAATCCAGGAGCACTGGATTCAGAATCTTCCACCTTCTGAAATCGCCATATTAATGATTAAATAATTGTGTTTTAAGTAACAATAAATCTTTAATTAATTAATTTGTTTTCATTTTTTTTTGGGGGGGGGATGAGGGGCAGGTAATTCCCCAAGACTAAGGAGTGTGGCCCAGGCTACAGAGCCCAGGACTGGCAGCCTGAGTTACAACTTCCAGCAGCTACTTTGCAAGAGCTTTCAACTAATGGCCCTCCAAAGTGGCAAAGCGTGACTCGCTCTGGAACAAAATGGGCAGCGGCTGCTATTGTCAGAGCGGCGATGGCGAAGAAAGGGGACGCAGGCGCGTGAAGTGCCATGTCAGGCAGCCAGTGTGCAGCGTGTGATTTGAGCAAACATGACTACTTTGCGGAGACAGGGTGTCATTATGGCATCACAGTAATACGCTGCTTTGACAACTGTCGGCTCCAACATATCATCATTGCATTAAGGTACACTGGCTTAGTTGGGGAAGGGAGAGAAAGGATTTTTTCTTTTAATAAGAAATTTCTGAACGTCTGCCTGGTTAACCTAACGGAAGGAGATCATTAGTTGCAAAGAAAGAATTGTAAATCCAAACCCACACACTCAGAAAGACTGAAACACGCGTGTACATGTATGTATAAACACTTGGGTATAATTTTAGGCCTTTTTATTTTTTTTGTTAATCCTCACCAGAGTATATTTTTCTATTGATTTTTAGAGAGAGTGGAAGGGAGAGGAGACACACACACAGAGAAACATTGATGTGAGAGCGACACATCCATGTGCTGTCTCCCATACAAGCTCCAACTGGGTTCAGGGATGGAGTCTGCAAATGAAGAATGTGCCTTTGACCGGAATTGAACTCAGGACCCATCAGCCTGCAGGCCGATACTCTATCCACTGAGCCAAACCAGTGAGGACAATTTTATGCCTTTTAAAATAAATGTTGAGGTCCATCTATTGAAACAGATTTCTACAGAACAGGATGCATCTGATTCTTTGAACAAGTAACTTGTGCCTTTAGTCTTAAAGGCTCTTTCCCACAACTCTATCACAAAGAAGAGGAAGCTGATGCTTGAGTTGCTGACAAGAGAGGTAGCTAAGCCATCTGGGGACAAGGGACCAGCTCCCTAAAATGACAACTCAGAGCTGTGTACGACACCAAAAAGGGACATTTTTGATAAATACACAACAGACAGACTGGCAACTCATTTCTGGCCAGTCATTGAAAGGAAAGCACACCCACCATAAATGCAGGGTTTGCAGTTGTCAGTGTGCACAATACAGAGTTTCTTCTTGCATTACTATTTAATAACTAGAGGCCCGGTGCACGAAATTCATGCAAGGGGCTCGGCCCTCACAGCTGCAGCAGCTTGCCTAAGCCTTTGCAGCCCAGGGTTCGTCCAGAAGGAGATGTGGACTAATTAGCATATTACATTTCTATCATTAGAGATTACTGTGTTATTTTCCATGTTAACCTACTTTTGCCTCACCCTCCATAATTTCATCCTTAAGGACAGCAGAGAATGATCCCTCCTAGATCCCCCAACTGCTTTTCGGGTTCTGGAGTTGAGTGATCTTTTCTCTCTTAATTTTGTTATGACCTTAAGTTGATCAACTGTCCTGGTTTAGTCACTAACAACCCGTGTCCTGAGAACCGGTCAGTTTCAGGCAAACCAGGATGGGTTGGCTATTTCATCCAACACATAGAGAGATCTATGGAGGCATCTGACCCCACCCTTAGAATTATATCTGAAACAAAGGAGGGAAATGGAGAATATTCATTTTCAGCAAGGAAAGCCCAGAATGAGAGCGTGAGAAACACACCAATAAGAGCCTGCACCCTAACAAGACTGGGGGCGTGATAAGCATGTAGGTCTTAGAAAGTCCCCGTGGAGACATTTTACTATATCCCATGCTCCAAGGCCACTGCTGATCGCCTTGTGAAGCTACCCAGACTAATTTATCTGTTAAAAATATGTTTTTATTGATTTCTAGAGAGAGAGGAAGGGAGGGGGAGAGAGAGAAACATCAATGTTGAGAATCACCGACCAGCTGCCCCCTGTACAATCCCTACTGGGGATCAAGCCTGCAGCCTGACTAGGCCTGTGGCCCGACCAGGAATCAAACCTTGACGTCCTGGTTCCTGGATTGATGCTCAACCACTGAGCCACACCAGCCAGGCCTCCCAGACTCTTTCAGCTATAGAAAACTGTGGTTGCTGCCATTTGTGTGGCCAGGTGAATCCTGATGCTTCCTGGATGATAAACATTAATAACGAGGGCGGGGGAAATGGTCCTGGGATATCACACTGTGTCTTTGTACATGATGAGGCTTGACAGTTTCTGTCTTCAAGGATTTGATCTGAGGCACAGGTGCTTCGTGGTGTCGTTTATCCCCCGCTTGTTTTCCTGGACCCATTTCAATCTGAGGGGGAGCATCTCTTGTTTATCTCTTAAATACAGTAAGTGAGCCGCCGCTGGATCAATGAAACTATTAAATGCATAATAATGCCGGGTAATCGCATACATGATGTTTTCCGTAATTAACTGCCTGGGCATTCCTTTACTGTAATGAGCACTCGGGTAGTATAGAGCAGCTATACCTCTATAAAATATACACAGTTTATAGGCACCGTGATTCTGCTCAAAACCCCTGCTAATCATCCACATCGCATCGGCTCTGAAGGGAGCACTCTCCTCCATGGCCAAGTTCAAATCAATCCTTATGACATTACTTTATAACTAACATGATATTTAACTGATGGCGGCCATTAGCTATTACACAGATTGCACTCAAGGACTGTAACGGTAGGGGGAAAATACCATTTGGATTAAACAAACTTCTGCCATGTAATCAATATTATTGAGGTGAATTAAGTGTTCTAACAAGTGTGTGTATTTGCCCTAATGCAACTTAATTAACTATATCCTCACAAGTGCCCAGCCCCGTGACGCCAGTGGATGTTAGAGGAAAATGTCAAGAAGTGCCTAGTCAGGCCAGCCGGTGTGGCTCAGTGATTGAACACATCTACCCATGAACCAGAAGGTCATGGTTTGATTCCAGAGCAGGGCGCATGCCCAGGGTGGAGCGTGCAGCCGACCAATGGTTCTCTCTTATCATTGATGTTTCTCTCTCTCTCCCCCTCTCCCTCCCTCTCTGAGATCAATACATTTTTTTTTTTTAAGTATCTAGTCAGCTGAAACCAGTTTGGCTCAGTGGATAGAGCGTCGGCCTGCAGACTAAAAGGGTCCCGGGTTCGATTCCGGTCAAGGGCATGTACCTTGGTTGTGAGCACATCCCCAGTGGGGGAGGGGGGGGGGTGCAGGAGGCAGCTGATCGATGTTTCTCTCTCATCGATGTTTCTAACTATCTAACCTTCTCCCTTCCTCTCTGTAAAACATTAATAAAAATATATTATATAAAAAAATGTCTAGTCAGAAACTCAGAAGAACAGATGGAAAACATGCATTTTAGCTCTGAGACCTAAGAGCAGTCCTATCCTTACACAAGCTACTCTCTTGGGACCACAGAAGGCCTTTGGAATAGCGGGCCCTACAGCAAATGACTTGGGTAGTGCCTCAGTGTGGACCGGGCCACTACCCCCAGGGCGGGGTGACATGGCCCTGGGCCCGAGGTGGGGATCCCTGCTGGAAAGGAGGGTGAGTGTGGGGTAGAAACTACAGGGGATAAATCATCAAAACGAAGCTCCCAGTCTATGCCGAGTGTAACCTTTATTTCATCATGGAGATTTACTATGCCCTGCGCAGCCCTCCTCGGCAGTCAGCTTTCTGCAGGAAAGCACTAGTCTCCTACTTCCACAAATCTCTGGTCTTTCAAACAGAAATATGGATCAATAAAGTTTGCTTGTGTTCAGACAATTCGGTGTTCAAGCAGTCAAGGAGCACCCGGAAGGGAGAAAGCCAGCAGGCCAGGAGGGGACTGACAGCTCAATGAAGGCCTACCCGTCATCTCGTGCGGAGAGACGTAAACAGACAGCCAACTCAGAGGCAGTCTGTGCCCTGATCTTTCGGAATCACGATGGAGCACAGATGCGTTATACACACTCTCCGTGATGGAGTTCACAAATCAAATCCAGGTCAATGCGAGCCCGGGCTGCCTGCACCCCCTTCCCCCTTCTGTTTGCTACAGGGGAGCAGGAAATAAGAGAGCGCTATCAGATCTTGATGTGAAGATATGGAGATTGGAGTAGCGATGTCACTGTCTATTCATTAAGAAAATGTTTTGCCAAAGTAATTACAATGACCAGGAAGCCAGCTGCCTCGATCGAGATGGGCCAGGACACTTGGAGTGGAACTTGAAAATGTGCCCTGGAACTGAGGGAGACGCAGTGGTGAGAAAATCTCAGTGCTGAGAAGTTCTTCTTGAAATGGAGGTTGCTCCAAGCACACAGGGATGTCTCTCTTGTGGGGAGAGTCACAGTGCACACACAGATTAGAATCCACACCTCGGCCTGTCGGACAGCGTTTGCACTGTATTTATACTTTGGACTTAAGAGCTAAGTCTGCACTAGTTCACATCTGGATGTAAGCACAGCTGGTCTGGGCCCATGAGCAGAGGTTATGATTATATTATCTGGCTATCTGGGGCCTTTCAGACAAGTAGAAGTTGAAGTTGGGGAGGCATTAATCCTAAGACTTGATCTCTTTTTCTAAAGTTGCAATGAGCTACATGAGCCACCATTTGCAGGTCAGGGAAGCAATCTCTCTCTCTCTCTCTCACATACACACACACACATACACACACACACACACACACACACACACACACATTAATTCAAGCCATGGGAATGACGAAGGCTCTGCTCTGTGGCTGATGGGGTTTTGTAAGGATTATTCAGCAGTGACACGCACCCAGTGAAACCAATGGAAGCCACGAACAATTTCGGATCAGAAACAGTTGCAGGCCGTTCATCATTCAAAGGTCCCCAAACAAACATGCAGGGAAATCCGATCTTCTCTGCAGTTTTGAGAAAGTGATGAAAGAGGAAGTAAGCACTGCGCCAGAGTTCCCACAGCTCACGTGCCTTTTCTTCTCCCTTCCCCGGGAAGCGGGGTTGTGAGCAGCACGGGATGGAGTAGCAGACGTGGGCCAGCTCCGGACCCCACACTGTGGTCCGGAGACCAGTCATGGAGCCACTCTGACCCTCGGTGTCCTCATCTGGACAGTGAGAGGGTTCCCTTACATGGTTTTTAAAGTTACTTCCTGCCGTTTTTAAAAAGCTGTATTTTACTCAAATGAAGACCCCACCTGCCTGTGGTTTAGATTAGACCAGAGACCAGGGGCTGTGGCATTAAGTCCCACTCCCCAAGCTACCATTTCCTTAGGGGTAACTGCACTCAGCAGCCATTTGGGACCATGGCTGTGCGGTAGTGTGTGCCTGCGTGTCTATGCATGTCTGTGTGCATGTGTGTATGCCTGTGTGCATGTGCCTGCATATGAGTGTGTGCATGAGTGTCTGTGTGCATGTGTGTGTGCATGCATGCACGTGTGCCTACATGAATGTGTGTCTGTATGCATGTGTGCATGTGCCAGTGCGTATGCATGCCTGTATGGCTATATGCATGTGTGTGTCTGTATGTATGTGTGTGCATACATGTCGGTGTGCATACATGTGGTGGTATGTACCTGTGTATGTGTGAACTACATGAACATGAATAATTCCAGAAACAAGTTGCTACATGATAGTGAGACTGCGGGCTGAGGAATTCTCCCCAGTGGGCTGCAGGCGGACAAACGGAGCAGGGATCACGCGTAGGGAGTGAGGGAGCAGGCCTACTGGCTTTTCCTAGAAATGGCTCTCCTTTCGCTCATTACGTGGCTTTGGTGGGAGGCGTTGGCGGGGAGGGCAATTCCCTGCAATCAGTGTTTAAGTGAATGTTTGTCCCCGCGCGTGACACCACGCTGTCAGCAAGCAGTGGGGAGCCCGCGAGTTGTTACATTTGATTTGAGTGCCAGTAGGAGGCCTCATTTCTACCAACTGTTCATGGCTTGCTCAAAGAATCCTCTCTTCGTTGCTGGAGTGATTTCCCCCTCTCTTCTACTTCCTTTTCCTTGAGATGTCGGGAGCCCAAACGCCACGTGGGCTGGTAAAGAGGAAGCCTGGGTTCTGGTCTCTGAGCTTCTGACAGGAGGGCCTGGAGATAACGGGCCAGGCAGCTCGTTCTCCTCTCTCCCTCGGAGTCTCCACATCTGAACTCTGGTTTCCTAAATCATCCCAAGGTCAAGGCAGACACACATGGGCCCTGCCACGCTGTGCTCGCATCTTTCTCCTGGGCGGGACTTATTTTAGCTGATAGAGCAGATATTTCTACAGCCTTTATTATATATAAATAAAAAGTGTGCCCCTCTTTTTCTTTTTCTTTTTTTATACAATTCCTGCTATTTGGGGGGACTGCTTCTGACACCTTTAAAAATTCACTCTGATGGGTCATTTTATAGCAGCCCACGCAAGTCCTCCTTAAAGATAATGATGTGGGCAGTCAGGATTCGCAGAGTGCCTCTGACAACATCTTTAGAAAAGTGCAGGGGGAAAAAGGAGGAAAAACCCCTGAGAGATATGACAAAGATTCAGGCTGAATGGAAAAGTAATTAAAACCAAAGAGCTAATGCTGTCATTAAGCACAAATTTCATCGGGGCGCTGGAGGGGAGAGGAAGGTTGTAGGTGACTCCGCTTTTCCAAATATGACATGCGCTGCGTGACAATGAAATGGAAGCAGGTCTCGGGAAGTGGGGCAGGGAAGCCGTGTCTTTAACCAGATCAAATTCTCGAAATTGGCTGTCAGGACGGCGCGGCGGTGATTTATACCCGTCTATCAAGTGCTCGAACGGGAGAGACGGAGGGCGCGAGGCAGGCTGCTGTCGCTTCCATTCGCAAAGAATCTTTAATTTCCCCCCCGCGCCATCTGCTACCAAATCTAATTCACATTCCCCCTTAATCTGGTTTAGTTCCGTAATACTAATTCTCCCCCAACCCCGGGAACCCAAACCACCCAAGCAAATAAATAAAATAAGCAAACCAGCAACGACCCAAAACAAAACCCACGCAGGCTGTGATCCTCGGTCCGTGAGGAATTGCCTAT
The DNA here is from genome assembly GCA_036971965.1 of Nyctalus aviator. Taxonomy (NCBI): domain Eukaryota; kingdom Metazoa; phylum Chordata; class Mammalia; order Chiroptera; family Vespertilionidae; genus Nyctalus; species Nyctalus aviator. Next base: position 7,447,936 of record CM072940.1, on the reverse strand, counting down.
CACGGAGTGAAGGTGGTAAGATGCTGGTGACCCGAGTGACGCCGGGCCTTCTTTATTAAAATGTATTCCTGGTAAAGGGATTTATTTTCCGCTAACTCGGAGATATGACATTATTCGCATTTGGGGTAAAAAAAAAAAAAAAAAAAAAATGCTGATAGAAAAGTAGGCCAGGGACATAAAAGCGGAGGTTGTCATAAAATCCAATTGTTGTCAAGTTTAGTCACTTTTCAGAACTGGCTGTAAAATCACTTTGTCATGGTTTTCACATAGAGAAAGCCTGCGATTGTAATTTTGTTCAGGAAATTCAAGAGGGAGATGTATATATTCAGAGCGGGGGGGTGGGGTTGGAGGTACGGGGGGGAGAAGGAATGTAGGAGAAATGGGAATGGGGGAAAAATGTAATTTAAAATAAAGATATGTGCCCTAGCTGATATGGCTCAGTGGATAGAGCATAGGCCTGCTGACTGAAGGGTCCTGGATTTGATTGTGGTCAAGGGTATGTACCTCGGTTGCAGGCCTAACCCTAACCCTAACCCCAGCCTGAGCCCCATGAGCTGGCTAGCTTTGTACTCATGAGTTCAAGATTCATGAGTTCTTATTTCTGCAGTCTCTCCTGACACCCCACTTCTCCTTCATGTTCCCATAATTCCATGAGCCTGTTTCTACACTGGCACTTAACACGCTGCTTTTATTTTTTACTTTTAATTTAATTTTATAGCTGAGGAAACAGAACTGGGATAGAGCCAGAATGTGCACTTGAACTTTCTGTCTAAAATCTGTACTCTTAACTTAATAATAACAATACTTTATAACGGCCAACCAAATATGTCAACTGTAACCACTAACACTTCGCTCTTCTCAAGGTTTTGATTTTTATAAACAACTGCATACTCAGTAAGTGCCATGATGTATCTGTGATGACGAATTAAACCCATGACGACAAAACTGGGACCAAAATAAAACAAAAGGGGAAAGAAAAGTAGCTTAGACCCTAGTAGTGACCAAGAACAAAGAATAATTGTGCTGAAGTCAAAATCATGGCGTAAGTTCGAAAATACCAGATGGTTTATATTAGAAAAAGAAGACTAAATGGTGGTTCTTGTTTGGTTGGTAGAGGGTTATAGCATATGGAAGGGGAAACTGACTTATTTCACGGTATCTGAGATGAAGAAGTTATGCCAACTGTTTGTATCAGAACATGAAATGCATGAATCCATCTATGGTGAGTAGTTACTATGTGCAAAGAGCAATGCTGGCTCTGAAGAATAACAAAGTCTTTGTCCCAAGGGGAAGGTGGTGAGTTTTACAGAAGGTCAGCATATCCATGCTAAGGATTAAGGTTCTGTGAAAGTTATGTAACACACTAATGAGGTTAGAGTCCTCCATCAGATTCCCTGGGGATAATAATTAATGTATCACAGATTTATGGGGAGGGGGCGAATAGGAGGAAAGGGAATGTAGCTAGAGATAACTTCCCAGATTGCCTACCTACATTCAACCATCTCAGTCACTGACCAAGAAGACGACAAGGAGTGTGAATAAACCTAGCTAGCATCACTTCTGGGGGGATGGTGACCCCTATGGAGAGAGCCCTCATCTTCATGCAAGAACCATGGGAAACTCTATGGAGTCCCTTCAACAAGGCAAGTATTGGTTCCCACAGTTCCCAGCCTCAGAAGCTTCTGGGCACACACTGAGGCCCCAAGTCCCTGCCTCCTCCCTTTGCCATGATGGCGAGGCTCGTCCAGGAAGTTCACCTGTCCATTTTCCAGAAGGCCAACTGGGCAGGGCTGCTTGTTGCTGTAACCCAAAGTACAGCTGGGAACACTGAGGGGGAAATGACCACAGCCCCTCTCTTGAGTCACTTGGCCAATGTCATCAGTAGCTAACTGCTTAGATACATGAGATTCTGAGCCTCCTCTCGGAGCATACAGGTTGTCATGCAAACTCCACGCCCACCACTGAGCCTGGGTGTTTACTGGACAACCACAAATGTCACAGTAAGTGATGGTCAGTACGTAGGCATGAACTTTACGGATAAGGAAATTAAGGTTTAAAGAGAGAAATAAATGGGGGAGAGGGTAGGTCAGAGAAAGAAATGGGCAATGGGGGAGGAAGTTTGGTTTGATTACTCCAGAAAATTCTACACATGAGCTGGAATAATGCCTCTCTCCCAGGCCTAAGGAACCAAAGATTCAGTGACTCAAGGAATTGAGGCTTAGAACAAAAAGGTCCCTTGAGTAACGGTCACTCTTCTCCTAGCCTTCCCAACATGTACCTATTTCTCCCCACTCTCCAAAATTCAGCTGACAGATTAGAAGCCCAGATAATAAAACTGATGGATGCTGGGAACTTCATTCATTCATCCATCATTCTACCCATGGAAGCGCATGAAGCCTAGGGCTGCATCCTGAGGCCACAGCCAGCACACAGATAAGGTCATCTGCTCACGTACATGCAGCGATGTATCAAACACACAGTCAGATTGACACGGGGCGATCTACCAAAATTTCTGTCGCAAGAAAACAATGAATGACACTCCAGTAACGGTGTGTGATTGGCTGACTATACTGAGTATTGGGGGATGGTTACCCATATAGTTTTATTAAATATGAAAGCCAAAGATTTATGTGATGGGCGATAAGGGCACGAATGCTCCAAAAGTGAGGAAATATGGCAACAGTGCGCTGTACATCACCAACGGGATAATTATTTATCTAAAAAGTTGGCATTCTCCGACTTCCAACACACAGTGTATGAAATTCATATATTCAAAGGAGACATCGTAATAACCTGCCGGCGCCGGTGATGGATATGTTTTTAATCCAAATGACCACAATCTTCAGTCTGCCTGTCATGGAGGACGGGGGAAAAATGGGGTTTTCCTTCCATAACTCTCCATGCTGAGAGAGGAAAAACCTGGAAGTGTGATAAGTGGCTCATTCCGATGGACAAATGGACATGGGGCTGGGAGCACACGCATGAATAAACGTCACTGTTCCTTAACGAATGCCATTGTCACTCGTTACCCCTAAAAAAAAATGGAGCAAGGGATGATTTCTGCCCCCTTCAGGTCTGTCAACCCAAGTTCCAACTGTCACAAAAGCTGGGAATTCTTCTCTATTACATGAGTCCATTTACAAATGACCCCTGCTGGGAAAGGTCAGGGGAAGGCTGCCATGGTATTTGTCTATGAGCTCAGACTTACTGTACACACACAGCAGGCACAGTGGATGCTATAGCCTCTTTATTGACCAGAAGGACTCATCTATGGATTTCCTCCTCCGAGGTTTAAAGGAATTCCTATTTCTCATTTACAGTCTATCAGAAAAGGTATATGACCTGTATTTTTTAATTTATATAAATCCAGCCAGTCAATCAGCCTGGGCTGAAATTTAATGGATGTATCTGTCATCTCTGGTCCGGGGAGAGAGACAAGGTGCCAACACCTACAGGTTCATTTCTGTTTCTTATATTCCACACCCCTCCCACCTTATTTTTCCTTAACTCATCAGCTCAGGTGCCTCTCAGCTTTGGAAGCCGTTGTTCTGAAAGGGAGAAATCCGAGTAAAAATAAGCGAAGGAAATACAGGGAGACCCTCTGTCTATTTGGGTAGTGAAAGGATCTTCCCTTGCCCATCTAGGGCATGGCAATTTTCTTACATATTCAGTGAATTTACAGTAACAAGATGCTCCCCTGACAAATTAATCACTTTCCAAGCATTTTATCATATAAATAAAGTATCACCACAGGAGAGTAACAGCACTTCCACCGGCTGATTTAACCTTCTTCAGGAAAACTGGCCTGAAACAGACAGCGGAATCTCTTCAAATATCTTTTTTTTTTTTTAATCCTCATCCTAGGATATGTTTTTATTAATTTTAGAGAGAGGATGACAGAGAGAGAGAGAGAGAGAGAGAGAGAGAGAGAGAGAGAGAGAGAAACATTGATGTGAGCAACAGTGATTGGTTGCCTCATGTACCCATCCCAACCAGGGATCGAACCTGCAACCTAGGTACTTGGCCTGACCAGGAATCAAACCCAGTTTTGGTGTATGGGAGGAAAAACTTAAAGATACCTTTGTGAACCATCTGTCCAGGGCCTCTTCAAGTATCTTCAACCTCACAGTCATGTGCTAGAATCTGCACTTCCTCCTCCACAGTTTTATTTCTACATTTCCTCTAATATTAAGTAAACATTCTATATGGCTATAATCTGGCCTCTCCCTAACTCTCTAGGCGGGAGGGAAAGGGGCAAGGGGTGAAGTTTCTGTCTTTCCTCGGCTTTTCCCTCAGCTAATTTCAGAGAGTGCATCCGGCAGTTATTAGTAGGAGGCTGATAGGGAGTCACACACGCAGGAGACGTAGGTGCAATCCAAGCTTCCATGACTAATCCTTATTATGACTCAGTGCGGCTTCAGAACTTGTCGGTTGAGGTAAGAAGCCAATTTGGCTTTGAGAAGTGAAGTCTCAGTTTTGTACTTTCCTTCCAGAGCTACTGACAACCCCGTTATTAAGAGCAAAGAAGAAAGGCGCAGAGAATAGTCACTGAGTGCCCACCCCCACCAAGCATATTTGCATGCTATTTTATTAGTACATTAAACTTAACATACTCAAAAGCAACCGCATGCATTTCTCTGGCTTTCAAACCCATAATCTATATCATTATAAATGATATCCCAGAATAAAGTACAGTATTTTTTAAAAATATTTTTATTAGAGAGAAAGAGAGAGGGAGAGAGAGAGAAACATCAATGATGATTGAGACTCACTCATCAGCTGCCTCCTGCACGCCTCTTACTGGGGATCAAGCCCACAACTTGGGTATGTGCCCTGACAGGGAATCAACCCATACCTCTTGGATTACAGGTCGACATTCAACCACTGACCCACACCAGTTGGGCAAAACCAACGTTTTAAAAACAAGCACAGGGAGATGTGGTAGGTAAAGGCAATCTTCGGCAGTATGGAAGAAGCCTGCTTATTCTCACAAAGGTATATTTAAGTTTTTCCTAAAACATCTCATGACTTTGTACATTTATAAAGTCTCTAGACATCCCTGTGTATTCCCTGATGTTGCCCATTGAATCTTGAGTCAACTCCTATTATGATGGATAATCATGACCACCACCAAGTACCATGTGACTTCTGATGACTTTACACAGTTGTTACCTGGTTCCTTCTTTGACTGTCAGGAGTAGCCATTTAATCAGCAGCAAAGGGCATCCAAGGGGCTGGAGGAGGTAGAGACCATTTCCCAAGAAAGGGTCATGGAAGAAGAGAAAGCAAAAATGCCTGACTGGTTTGGCTCAGTGGGTAGAGCGTTGGCCTGTGGACTCAGGGGTCCCAGGTTCGATTGCAGTCAGGGGCATGTGCCTTGGTTGTGGGTACACCCCAGTGTGGGGTGTGCAGGAGGCAGCTGATTGATGTTTCTCTCTCACTTTCCCTTCCTCTCTGTAAAAAATCAATTAAAATATATTTTTTAAAAAAATCCCCGACACTAATTCTGGGGAAATGCAACCTTTTGGCGGTGGGGGTGGCCGATGTGGGGCTGGGGATTAGGACATGGAAGGTCACAGGAGGAAACAAGGAAGGGAAGCCAGCCAGGGTGAGCGGTGGACTTGGCCTTGCCTAACTCTCCTGAACTTGATGCCCTTAAATGTTACGGAGTGCCTCAGCTTAAGGCAAATAGCTCATTCTATTTGGTGTTGGAAAATGGTGTCAAATGCAGATACAAAGGAATCATGCCCAATGCTTGTTTGGAGAGAGACTGGTGATAAATACGTTTTCTTGACCTAAAAGGCAATTTATTGGAGCAAACAGGAACTGGGTCACCGATTATAATTTGAATTAGGAATGATTCGTTCTCATGCCTGTTTGGCTCCAGATAGAGTTGCCCATTTCGGTGAAGGCTGGAGCTTTGCTAGCTCGAGAAAGCAGACCCATTAAATTTACTCTGCAACCCAGTTGAATCGAGCAGGGTGGCATAAACACACACCGAAGAATCCGGCCTACTCCAGAACTCAAATAGTCACAAACACCTGGGCTTGCCAGTGAAAACATAAACAGGTCATTTATCACGCCCAACATTACCCACTCACCTGTGTTAATCTGTTAAGTAAAAACAAGAGGAATGTATAAGGAATTATTTCATTTATACGAAGCCAATATTCCCACCCCAACACTGTATCATCCTCTCAGTGAATCCTGGGAAAGAGAACGGGTCTGGAGACTACCAATTCCATCTGTAATTCCAGGTCTGCATTTACAATTCAGAATCGTTTTTGCAGAAACTTAAGAGTTCAAGGGCAATGACAAGCTTGGAAACCTAGCTTCTTAGCTACAAAATGATACCAATAAGACTATTAAAACCATTTTGTGTAAGCTCTCCATATTTCAATCAAGTGACTATTTCAGTATGAGTGACTTGATTAGTTCACCATTTCTTCCAATATTTTGTTTTTCCATGAACCAGGTAATTCCTAGGGCATTTGTACCTGTCCACGTGGTTTTTGTCTCTAGACCAAAAACACACGATATCACATGCAGATTGCTCTGATGGAAGGTTTTCATTTCATATTTAGTATATATGATGCATATGCTGAATTCAGTAAGTTTTGCACACAGTAGCTATCTAAAATCTTTATTGCCTAGAGACATATACAAATACATTTCTGAATGTTTTCTATCTAATAATAATAATAAAAAAGACCCCCAAGGATAAATCACAATTCACTAAAAAATCAAATGTGTTGTCTCCACCCCCCCCCGCCCCAAATAAATAAATAAATAAATAAATAAAATACAAATCAACTATTTCAGAAAGAACACGCAGTGGTTTGACTCCTGCTAAATCAATGCCTAAATAGATGACATTTCATCAGTTTCACTTATGCCGAAAGTCCCCAAGGCTCCCTTCCCTGACGCTGGCCATATTTTAAGCGCAGAACAGGCTGAGCGCTATCTACATCGAGATAAAACTCATTGGTGTGTAATCTGCACTATGATCTATAAGTCTGCATCTATATGCAAATGAGGTGCCAGGGCGCGTCCTAGTCTTCTGGAGTACCCAAGGGCTAGCTAAGGGGGCAGGAAGGTCCTCCAGACCCTCCTCCTGCTCCTGGGCCCCAGCCCCCCTCTCTTGTTTATTTATCCTGGCCACCTAGATCATTCACGCCGCCTGCTTCCCAGCCCGCATGGCCCTCACAGGAGCCTACAATGAGCTACTGTCGTCACCAGATGGACCTAAGCATGCAGCAGGTGGGGCAGATGGCAAGGCGCCCTGTCTGAGGCTGCTGGCTCCGGCAGGGGCTGCCTTTTACACCAGGTACCTGATCATCATCCCGCACTGAGCACCATGCAGTTTGGGGGTGGGGATGGGAGTGGGGGGAGGAAGTGGGGCCCTGGCAGATCCTTTACAGGCACAACAAGGGGACTCATAAATTACCAGCCCCCCCCCACTCCCACCCCTAGAATCCACGATGCTTTAGACTGTTGTTAGTGGGATGTGTGTGTGTATGTGTGTGTGTTTGTGTGTGTGTGTGAATATGTGTGTGTGTATGTGTGTGTGTGTGTGTGTGTGTGTGCGCGCGCAAGATTAAGGTGAAGGTTTCCCAGAGCATTCTGGCAAAAGGATGGATCCATTCCATTTTAACAACGCAACTCAGCTCAATAAAAAGAGAAGAAAGGAGGATCCAAGGGGCACGATACCAGAACAGTCAGAAAGACCAGGGGAGGAAAGTGTGTTTGCACAAGTAGTCTGAAAACGTGGGTGCGATGACTCAGCTGTTGACTGACTGCAATGCTCTTACATAAAGGTACGCTGCCCTCTGCCTCTGAGGGGGGGGGAGGAGAGAAACACTATATTCTTCTAGCTTTCTGGGGTGGCAGGGAGCAGGAGCTGTACTCAAGCTGAGGCAGCTCTTTGCCTCGAATCTGTCGTTTCCAAAATGGGTGGCAGGCATTCCCTCAGCAAAGTTTGTGATTCTGTAGCGTATAATAACCACAGCCACCACACAGTATTGCATTGTCACTTGACATTGCAATTTTGCAACCGTTTGGTGCCAACCTATCGGGAGACAATCACCCTGTAACATATGTAGCATCGATTTTAATCGAGCATAAACACTGGGCAGAAATTCTCCTGAGGGATCGCTGGCATATATTCCGACTGGCAAGGGTACCAGGATTCTAAACCTGCTATAAACGTAAACGGGGGCTGAGAATAAATCCTGTTACCTAATCATTAAATTATGAAGTTCTAAAAATGCAAAAGGCACTCGTTTTCATGGCCTGAAGCAAAAACAGGGAGTGCCGTCCAAATAAGTAAATAAATAAATGAAACGCTTTAATAAGAAAAAAGAAACCCGGGAGAGATGCTCTATACAGAGAGGGAGAGGCAGAGGGCTGATTTGGATGCTGTTTGGAGAAATGCTAGAGAGACAGAACCACTTTGAATTCTGTCTTCCGGTTTCCCGGGCAAACTGAACCCCAGGCTTTTGGGAACCCTAGCAGGCAGTTATTGCAGGAATGCCGGACAAAGGCAGTAGCTGGAGATTATCTCAAGATCAAGAGCAAGGTTTCCTTCTAAGAACTACCTTCCAATAGTCATTTACATGGATGAGAATGAACTGACTAGGTCAGACCTTCCCTCACAGTCAAGCCGCAGACACCTAAGAGTTCAAACAAATCCTCTTTGCTTTCTCTACAATCTGGGATTTTTTTTCTTACATGATGCTTTAAAGCATTTCCCCTTTCATTTCCAAGTAATTTAGAGCGTTTTAAGGTATAAAGGCAACTTTGGTGATGAAATCTTCCAAGAGGTCCCCAGGAAGCTGTGGGGCCAGCTCCTTAGCAGGGGGAGCTCATGCCAGACAAGACTTGACCCCCAACTCCTGTGGCAACAGTCAGACCCCGATATATGATTCCTACTTATGCTCATGATGCTAACTCCATATCGGCTCTGAAAAGCCAAAACCAGAAAATCAGGGTGGCAACTTCAGTTTGCTCAACTTTCATGTCAAACCCACGCTGCCTAAATTCCTGAGATTTTCTGCTGAATTGGAGCCCAGTTTAAATCAGGGGCTCAGATACAAATGTCCCATTTTAAGTGTGTTGGGTTTTTTGTTGTTTTTTAATATTGCACTCAAGATCATTTTATCATTTATTGCAAGATCTTAGTGCCCAGGCAGATGCCTTCATGGATGAATAACCGTGAATGAATAACCAAGAAAATGCACTAAATTAATGAATGATTTAAAAATATTGCAAAGGAATGCATGTAATCTTTCTGATGCAATGGAAGTGACTAGAAGCAACCAATTGGACACCCGAGAGTTGGTTATAAAAAGTGCGCTCCAAAACTCCATTTAAATGAATATCTTCTAAATATCTTCTAAAAAAATATCTTTGATTTTATTAGCTATCATTACTCTGCTTGTCCACAACATAATTAATGTACATAACTGGAGGCATTTAATAATACTAAACAGAAGGATCTGGGCATTTCTTAGGGAGAAATACATTATTAGGCAAATGATAATAAATTAACATTTAAAGATTACATAACTGGATTTAATATATAATTTTTAAGAATTCATATATTTCATAATGACTTGGATATTCCTGGTGTATTTAGTGTATGTTAAGACTGCCACAATTAAACTGGGGGACAATAGTCTAAAATGAAAGTATTAGCAAATCTACTAAAAGAAAAATCTATTAAAATCAAATCAGTAAGTATAAGCAAAGTGTGAAGGAATGAATCAGTAATTTCAAGTTAAGCCCCAGATAATAGATAATTAAGGGAATATTTGTTATAGGATGTTGAGAGTAGGTGACAAAATCTTGGTTTTTGACATTTCAAAATTCTTTTAGTAAAGTCTCCAAGAGATTCAATGATTCCATCTTATGTAAATGTCTACATTTGCACCTGTTTCTGGAGTTTCAGAAATCACTGTGATGGCATTATATAAAAATGCAAAATAAATATTCACTTTGTATGTGTTTCAAAAAGAGTCAGGTGTGTGTATAGGTGTATATATATATGTATGTGCGTGTTTGTGTATGTATACAAAATACAATTTCTTTAACATATTGCCTTATTATTTCCTCTTTTCATACCCCTTTTTGGATGTGTACAAATCTTAAAGTTTCAAAATATGTTAACTAAACCTAATAAAGAAGGCACAGTTACCTAAAATGTACTCTAATATAAAATATATACTAGATTAGTATAATATAAAGAGAATCATATTTTAAAGTCACCTTTTTCTTTCCTAAACAAAATACTGATAAAATGACTCCAATGCCATAAATTCAATGCATTGCCTAATTTGTTGTCCCCTATAATAACTATGATTTTTTTCTGGCTTTCTGGTAGCACTGATAGATAAATTAATGAGGAGGGGGGAGTTTGTTATCACCTCTAAGAAATTACTTGTTTTACTTATGTGTATATACTTCCCTGGATGAAATATAAATTAAGTCACATAATTAAGCCCCCCGCCCCCAAAAAAAGTCTTAGAATAAACCAACCAATAATATTTTTTATAGATGGAAAAAACAGCACACTGAATGACTATCAGTTTACAGTTTGTAAGCATCTTTGCAATATTAACTGGCAATGCTGGTTGGAGATATAGGATAAACTCAGGCCACTTTTGTTCTATTTCCCCCTCTGAAAACCTGCAAAGAATTTTCTGCACAAGTTTTGAGTTTATGGGAGAGAGGAGAAAGAGAGAGAGAGAGAGAGAGAGAGAGAGAGAGAGAGGGCCCCCTCACATGCCTCACAGGCCCCTAGACAGAGCCGTGTGCACAGCCCATTGAACTCCGTTTAGTAAACACGAGTGCTCAGGACCAGGGCGGCTCTGTCCTCCTGTCCTGCTGTCCCTTTCAAAGCGGGGCTAGGGCTCTGTTTCCAGTACACACTCTGCTCCGGTGTTAATCCTGTTTGGTGTTGTTCACACCTGCTGCTGCCTAGCCGCCTGCTGGTGGCGGGGCCCCGCTGCTGAGAGAGAGCCCCCTGAACCAGGAGCCAGACAACGGCCCTGGCGCTGACCTGGCCACAAAGGAAACCCCAGAGCTTCCTCCTGCGTGCCCAGGAGGCTCTGAGCCCCCCCGCCCCCCCCGCTTCTGCCACCCAAGGAGAAATGAACCAATGGTGTTTTTTTTGGAAAGAAAGACTGCACCCCATTGGCTTATTTATACTCCTCAGCCTGAGGATATGTGTAAAATTAATGCCAATGCAATAAACACACACACACACACACACACACATACAACACGTAAGTGCACACACATACACACAACATATATGCACACACACACACACACACACAAAGTCATTCTAACCAGATGTATGTCTTTATGTCTTTAGCCAAAGCATCTGTACCTAAAACAAACCTAATCACTAATTTTAAATACCCTATCGCTCAGCTCCCTGCTCCTGCAATTTTCCATCCAAAATGAACAGATACAAAATATATGTTCTGCCATCAGTGGCCACTGTGTGTCCAGGACAGTGACTTGGACGCTCAAACCACTCTCCCCATCACCACCCCTCACTCCTCCCTCTGCCCTCCCCCCTGCCCCCACCCCTCCGCACTGCACGTGCCTAATAGCAGGCATCAAAAGGAATGACTCTTTTTTTGATCTGAGTACCGGCGATCAATCAAATTCAGTGTCACAGACAGGGAGGAGGGGACCGCTGGGGGGAACTCCAAGACGGACTGACATGGGACCAGTCAGAGGCTTTGGCGAAATCCAGTCCCAGGAAAGGCTGCTCAGACTCCTCTCTCTGAATAAGGTATAAGCTGCCATGCGCTTCCCCGGAACAAGAGACACTGACCCAGTGGCGGCACTGGTCCCCTCCCTACAACCTAAGGACAGAGCCAACATCCTTCCTATCTGTGGGCTGGATTTTGCCCAAAGGTAGGCACAGGGGCTCCTGTTGGCCAACTCAGCACACAGCTCCCTCCCCCAGGGCCACACCTCTGGCGGGTGGGGGTGAGGGTCAAGTGGATGACCCAGGATCATGTTATTGCAGCTCCTTGCCTACCCGCAATGGCCAATAGGCATCATGGGTGCCCGCCAGCTCAGGGTGTTCCACACCTGCCTAACCCCCAATGGCGCCCAGATTGAATGGGGCACAGACCACGGGTTTGTGGGGGGAAGCAGGAAATGCACTAGCTAGCATATTAAGGTCCTGTTAACAAGTGAAAGTGAGTATGAAATATTGGAGGTTTTTCCAAATTTGCTTCCTCACTATTCACCCTCAGCCAAGTGCACTATGGGGAGGGTCTGTACTTGAGTCCACTCCGGGTAGGACCACTCTGGTCCTAAAAAGAGAACAAATGAACCTGGATGCCCAGAAGCAGCTTAGCCACCCAGGTGAGAAGCCAAATGCAAGCCTTTCCAGCGTGAGTAATACTGGATGTTCGGGAGCTAATGGTGTGAGGGGGAAGGAATCATTGTTAAAAATGATACTGTAATATACTTGGCATAACTGTAGATAGAATTCATCTGGCTCCCGAAAACTCACACAGCCCATCGTAAAATGAAATAAGAACAACAGTTGTCGCTTTCAATTTGCTTATGGAATATGGACAGTTTAGCGGTAAATTTGATTATTATGTTGAAGCACATAAACTTGCTGATTTTTGACCATTTTTTTGACCTGCAAAAATGGCATTTTCATGTAGTTCAACCTAATCTAATTAACTCCTATCACTCACTTTCATGAGAAAAAAAAAAGAAGAAAAAAAAGGCCTGCTTTTGTTAGGCGATCATGATTCCCAACTTCCTCTCCCTACCAATGCTGTGTTTTATTCTTTTTCATTACTATCAGAATGAGAGAATGTGCCAGGTATATGCCAAGGCTTGAACAGGTTAAGATTTGGGGTACCAGGCCCCCATCATCGAAATGCCATTAAATCCCAGCCATTTTGGTTCAGTGGCTGAGCATCCACCTAGGAACCAGGAGGTCATAGTTTGGCACCCAATCAGGGCACATGCCCGGGGTACGGGCTCCATCCCTAGTACGAGGTGTGCAAGAGGCAGCTGTGCAAGGATTCTCTCTCATCGCTGATGTTTCTGTCTGTCTGTCTGTCTCTCCTTCTCCCTTCCTCCCTGAAATCAATAAAAATATATTAAAAAATTTTCTCTGGAGATCCAGTTGGGCCTCTGACAACTTTCACACATTGGGTGGAGGGGTTACTGTGACGCACACCTTTCTGAGAAGCAGCTTGGCGACACCATGTTCATGGAAGAGCAAGTGACCCCTCCCAGTGCCAAGGCTGCCCCAGGCTGGAACCTAGTGGCGACCCTTATCCCTGAGCTCCTTCCAGAGGGACCCGCCTGAAACAGAGATACTTTGCCCTGGTGACTTTGTAAGTTTGCTCGGGACACAGAGACTCCGGTCCATCAGCAGCGCTAGCGGCTTTCAGATCAAAGGATGCTTAGCGTTTTGCATGTAGTATTGGCGGCATGATGAATAACCCTCAGAGAAGAAGGAGAAAAAAAAAAGCAGCCCTTCTCCTCTGGGCCAAGGTGTCTTACCTGCTGCTGCTGCCCAGCCCCCCCAACTCCCCCCGGGCCCTCCCAAGCACAGCCACTCCTGGAGAAAGTTGACTTCTATTGCTTTCCCCAGGCGGGAATTTTTATTTCCGTTAGAACCTTAAACCATCACATTCCCAGTGATGCATTTTTATGTTTACAACTGACATCTTCGCGAGAGCTGGCGCCACGGCTCAAGGCATGAAGGTGGCCTGCAGTGAGAACTGAAATGATTTTTACACCTAAACAGAGCCCGGTTGTTTTTAGTTAAAATTTAATGAACCTTACACCGGTGACCTTTCTCCCGCAGAAAGGGCCAGAGTTGCAAAAAAGCGAACTTTCCAGTGAAATATATTTTAAGGAGCGCCTTCCGAACAAAGGGCTATTTAAAGCTGAGCGCTTTGTCAATTTATCAGCTGCTGAACATTTTGTCCCCGAAGTCCCCGTGCTGCTGCTGCTGGACGCCCCGAACGGCTGGGCCTTGCTTAATCGAATGCTATTGATCCGAGGGTGTCACGGTGATCTCGTGGAGAGTAATCAATAGTAATCCAAAATCAATCCATCTGCTCTTGCACTATCATTCATCAAATCTGAATACGCCAAATTATTTGGAGGCGTCGCATTGCAAAGGGGAGAGAATGGGAGAGAAAGTTCGTGGTTTATACTGATGCGCAAAACCAACGTCTCTCTCACCCCCTTTTTTTTTATTTTAAGGGGGAAGTGCTTTAAAAATGGACTCGCTTAGACAAACCCATTTATCTTCTCATCAAAGTATTCCTAAATTTGTAACAAACCTCATTCCATTCCTGAGCAAAATAGATATGATTTCTTGTACAGGAGTTTGCTGGGTAAGCAGATGATACAAACTCACAGATACCCCTAACTTCCTCAACTGCACACCAGCTTTTACGAGCCTGTTTCCCACCTGCTGCCATGGAGATAGGCCCTAACTACATCTCCTAACATCAGGAACGATGTCTAACCAGGACCGGAGTGGGCACAGGAATGCTTCATTTCTCCAGAGGACGCACAGCCGAGACACACCAGCTTATCAAAGGAGCTGCTGTTGACACGAAAGGTTCTTTTTATCAACGCGTTCACCTGTAATTTCGCCCAGGTAATAAATCCTCCTGCTCATTACAGCTCCCTCCGAAAGCGCTGCTGTGACTTAACAGGGATGGAGTGGGGGGAAAGGCTCCGAGAGTATGAAACATTTACTTTTGCTAATGTGAAAGTTCTGGCATTTTCCTTCACTCCCGATAAGCTGGTGCCAGGACAAGTAATTACGCTTTTCTTATTCAGAGCCTATCAGCATGGGGAAAATCTCGCTCAATCTTATCAGGTGTAGGAACAGCACAGTGGCTGAAAGAACTGTATGCCTGCTGTTCGTGGTTCTCTCTCTCTCTCTCTCTCTCTCTCTCTCTCTCTCTCTCTCTCTTTTCCCCTCTCCCCAGCTATCTGATCGACCCTCCGCTAACGAACTGTATTTACACACAATCCAATGTCAGTTGAATCTTCCACACAGGACAGCCAGATTCTGCCTTGCCATAAGATTTCCTGCTTGGCCATCAACTCGAGTACCCCAAACTGACAACAATCAAGAAAACACTATAAAAGCACTCAACTAGAATGCACAACAAACAGAAATAAAGGGAAAGCAAATATGAAAGGTGGAAGGCAGTCTCTCTGGAATTGGGGGGGAAGGGGACGGACTGTGTGTGTAAATGGGGCTGAAGATCAAGCACTTACCTTTTCCCAGAGTAAATGATCCTTTAACAAAATAGGTGAGTACAACATTTTTTTAAATGCTACTGAGATGAAGGGGGCCAGAAAAGTATTTTGTATTTTTTTTTTTTTTTTAGAACCGAGCACACACACCTCCATTTCAGGATATTTCAAAGCCGAGTCACAGAGGTTCTATAACCTAAGCAAAGATTACTCCCAAGGTACCACATAAACGGAAGACAAGATAGAAATCAAGGCTGTCACAAAGCATGACCACATTCTCATGACAGATTTCCCAATCATGAAAGCCTCCAAGATGCTCTAGACAGTAAAGTTCTCTTCACTCTATGAAAAATTTAAAAAAAATAATAACAAATACAATTTGAGTGTGGATCCCATTATGCTTTTCATTCTGCAGACTTGACCAAACAGTTCCATGTCAAAGTAGGAAACAGAACCCATATCCCAGACTAGCATGCACGGCCGATCTGCTCTCCATTTCTATTA
Source organism: Nyctalus aviator (assembly GCA_036971965.1). Taxonomy (NCBI): domain Eukaryota; kingdom Metazoa; phylum Chordata; class Mammalia; order Chiroptera; family Vespertilionidae; genus Nyctalus; species Nyctalus aviator. The sequence goes on along the minus strand of CM072940.1, from coordinate 7,432,150 downwards.
AAAAAATGCTTAGACCAGGTCATTGTTCCCACTAATTGAGAGACACACCTCATCATAAGCGGGTAGTTCTTTGGAACATGAATGACAACAGTAATGTTTCTAGAAGGAAGAGGAACCTGAGATTTACCCAAATGACTTAAATAACAAATCCCTGGAAAGGAACCTCTGTTGGGCTTGTGTGCATACACTGTCTGCCTGTCCCTCACCTTCCTTTGCCGAGAGGCTAGGAGAGAACAGGAAGAGGCAGCCACATGCACCCACAAGAGCCCAACTCCTGATTCTGTCTAGACTCCAAGAACCTTTCTTGAGAGGTGTAGGACGAGAAGATGAGTTCGGCCCTAGCTGATTTGGCTCAGTGGATAGAACGTTGACCTGCGAACTGAAAGGTCCCAGGTTAGATCCCCGGTCAAGGGCCCATGCCGGGTTGTGGGTCTTGCAGGGGGGACCGATCAATGAGTCTCTCTCATCATTGATGTTTCTATCTCTCTCTCCCTCTCCCTCCCTCTCTGAAGTCAATTTTTAAAAAATGGCAAAATAAAATAAAGATGAATTAGCCCAAGTGTGCAGTTCAAGGCTACTCAGCTGATGGTGGCTTTTCCATCCTTGACTGACTCTATGAGCCCAGGACCTATGAGGCAGGTCTCATTGACACCTGAAAGGGATCCATTGGCCATTGATGGAAGCCAGCACCAACTGTATACAGTCGCTTTCTCATAAGAGGAAGACAAGATTCTTAACGGGCACAAAGGGCGGGCAAAAGTAAGTTTACTGTTGTGATTACATGAAACAATCTATTCTTGCATTATTTTATTTATTCATTAATGATGGTATTATTTATTTGCATTATTTGTCTTCTTATTATTAATGTTACCTTATTGTTTCCTACCCTTAGTTATGATTTATCATTTAGGTCATGATGGCTGGTAATCTAATCTACCCTTGCCCCTGCCTGCCTGTATGTATCTTTCCCTTTCCTCGGTCATGAAGAGTCAGTTACAAGTATGATAATCCTTCTATTTGAACAGATTCATGGGTGGGAAGAAGGCTTTGTCTTCACCTGTGAAAATGAATATGATTGAACATGGCCTTCTTACATGTTTGGGAATTTCAAGCACTGTGATAATTTGGAATTGCGGAGGGCAAAGGGCAATCAATTCAATAAACCTCACATTTGATTTTTTTCTCTGAAATGAGTACCCACGTCTATATAATTTTTCATATGACCCATCATTTTGCTAACTCTAATTGTAACTGCGGGCCTTCTTTCCAAAGCAAAATGTTTTACAGAAATAAAATGCAACAACATATTAACTGAGAAGTACACCTTTGAAAACATTCTAATTTATATTGTAAGTATTAAAAGGAAGTGCATATATTTACTTAGCGAGTCCTTTTGTTTAATACTCAAAAGACATTACAGGTGAGTGACATCTTCCTAGAACAGAAGAAAAGGAAACTGTCATGGGCAAGGAGACCCCTCTGACGGTGATGGAGAAAGAAAGAACTTAGTGGCCTTCTGCCTATTTTCTGTGCGAAAGGTCTTATTTTACTTCTTAAATTTATTTATTTATTTGCATATTGAATAAGCCATACAAAAAAGAAAAAAGAAAAAAAAAAGAAAGCAACCCACTCATAAGGTTTCTGTCCTTCTCAGAAAATATGTTTCAAGTACACCAGGAAGAGATGCCCTGTTCAAGATGGGTTGCCATAGCTCCCTCTCACCTGCCTTCTTCCATCTGCATTTACCTCTCAGGCAAGGACAGCTGAGAGCGGCCACGTCCAGCTTTTTAAAAACTAACTTCCTTGTGTCATGATTGCTCCTAACACAGTAGGAAGATTTGCACAAGCTCAAGTTATACTCTTCATTGAGAACGCATTAAGATCTCTGCTGCCTTCATCCCCACAGTTAAGAGTTGGAAAGAGAAGCAAGCATCAGCCTGGTTTCTATCACGCTCCTGGTCGCCATCAGTCCCTGATACAGCATGAGGGTGCAGGGCTCAGCTTCCCCTTTATTTAGTGCCATCTTAACCAACTGTTTGCCGAGAAGGTGTATGATGAAGCGAAGTTAAATTGACACATCTGTGATATGCCCGACAGCCCTCAGGATGCCCGATATTAATTTGTTTTCTTTGGCTACGTAAGTGCTGCCAAAGCATATTACCCATTATATGCACTTCCAATCAAAATGATGGAAAGTATAGATGCGATTTTGTTACACTCAAAGCCATACCAGAAAGCACAGGGGAACGCATATGACAAAGGCTGCCTTCTATAATTAAAATATAAATTTCCTTTTAATGTTTATTTATTTTTACAGTGTAATCTAATCTTAGATAGGCTCTCCACGAGTTTAACACTTTAAATAAGTATTTAATAGGTGTCAAATGCCAAAAGCAAATGCTATCATTTATCATATTGTGTGAAAGAATTCCATAGGTTATATTTTGATAGCCAATGCTGCGTGTTATGTATCTATATTCAAATGCACATATACATCTTCGCCAGGGTATTAAAATGGATTTGAATTGATCAGTGAGAAGCCAATTTATTTAAAACTGTACCTTTTCTTTTATTGCTTTGCCTTAATGAGTTCTCTTCCAAATATGCATGCACTGTCATAAATTAAAAAGGCATAACATTTAAACAAATCAAAACATAAAAAGCAAGTTTCCTCCAAACATTTAAATATGTTTTCTTAATTAAAAGGGGGAATGGATGAACCTACCCAAACACGACACACACGAAATCTAAATCTTCTCAATTTGATGATTTTGCATAATTGATTAGAAAATACATTTGGAAAAATACTGAGAAATATTGTCCCATCAGAGGCAAAGAAACACCTGGCACAGCTGTAAAGAAAAAGCAGAGATGGAAGAGGTGTTTGCTAAAATTCTAAATAAAAATTATTTTTCTTAGCAGAGGTTCCCTAGACCTTAGACGGTCTACATCTAAAATAGACTTAACACAAGAAAAAGAAGCCAGGTAAATCCTTCAAAAGGCAAAAGACTGTCACTTATCAGCCTTCCGTAATGAAGGAGCTAATTTTGATCTGATGGATTGACAGAAGGAAACAGCAGGATTAAAACAAAAACAAAAAAAAAACCACAGAAACATTAAATTTGTTAAAGTGCTACACAAAGAAATAAAAATGAGAAATAAATCTAGGAATTTAAATAGAAAAGAATCAGGATAGAAAGAGCATTTGGTAAGTGTTTCCTTCCAGCCCTCATTCAGATTCACTAAGCAAAATCACGTATTTCTAAAATTACCTCTTGGGGAAAGAATTCCAAAATTCCAAAATCTATGATGTACTTTATATAAGCAAAATAATTATTCATTTTATAGATTTTCTTATAGCAAAAAGAATAAGCTACTGACATATTTACATAGTGCAGAAAAAGAAATTCATCTTTTGCATTTATTTGAAAGCCTTCATGTTTACATTAAAATATATTTGTCAGATCCAATTGTAGAAAAAAATCATGTAGCCATGATCTTATCCAAAATCGTTTCTCCCAAATCATTAAAGTATGCATTTAATATAAGTAGCTGTTTTCCTATTTTACAAATTATTTATAATGCCTAAACATTAAATGAAGGAATGGTACAAATGAAAAATTTATAAAAATCAGAAACAAGTTTACTTGTTAGGTTAGCTGGTCACCTGTCTTTGATATAGCAGTTAAAGCAATTGAGTTTAAAATCAGATCTGATAAATACCTGAAATATGAATACCAGGTTAAAATCATGCCTGGCAAATTTAACTGGCAACTAACTGATCAGAAAAAAAATACTTGGGACCCACTTTGTTACATACATGTACATGGACACTCTTAGCAACATCCCTATAGTCTGTACATACACCTTTTCCCTCTGTATGCATATTTCACATGCATGTTACACACACACACACACACCAACACACACATATGTGCCTTCTATCTGCTGAATTGCATTTTAAAGTACCTTGTGAGTATTTACTTATTTGCAACAGCACAAACCACATATGTCCATGTACACGTGGTGATGAAAATAACAATCAATGGCAAAACATACAAAACGCAGTGAGAAGCATGTCGCCAGCTGAGCTGCTGGGTGTCATCCCTGCGCGATCCAATACACACACAAGTCTGATTGGAGAGAGAGCGCCTAAATATTTCACTGTCAGGGAGTGGGGAGGGCTGCGATTCATTTCCATCTCCTGTGCTTTAGGACAATGACAATTTAATACAAGGCCAGTGGATGTAAAAGAGATAAAAACTGAGCAAACTGGCCCGGGGTAATCAAAGATTTTCTCCGGAGAGCTGGCTCGGGCCGGAGCTCAGATGCACTTATGACAGATCAACACTGTATTGTTTCTCTCTCCCGTGGATTTGCTACGAAGCAAAAATCAGGGCAACTCTTATCTGCTCCAGGGCTTGAAAGTTCCACTGAGGCACCTCGGATGCTCTCCTCTCTTTTCTAAAAGCCTGACAGCTGATTCTGGAAACAAGTTTATTTCCTATTAAATCCTTGGCTCCTTAACACCATGGCTATTCACTGCCACGGGGGTGACACAGTCACAACCAAAGCCCAGATCCTCATTGATTTTATGCAATAATAATAATGCAAGCAGAACCTTCCAGGCTGCGCAGCTCGGGAGGAGTCACGGGAAGGAATATTTTGTTTGAGTCACGAGGCCAAGAAAATGTGGAGGGATTTTTCCCCAGTGACACGGGCTTGAGGTTGGGCATCCTGCCTACCTTTCAAAGGATCGGGTCTTCTTTGTCTGGAGTCTGGCACGGGTGAGTTCTTGGGGAAAGTATCGTTAAACAGACTCCGGGAGAAGTTACCTGCCCTGTGTGATGAATAGCACCATGAACCTAAAATTAATTGCAAAAGTATGACCCGGCTAATGAGATGGCCCTTATCTGTTTTCAGCCCAGGAGGCAACGGGATTCTTCTGCTGGCTCAATATTTGACAAAAAAAAAAAGAAAAAAAAGAAAAGAAAAGCCTAAAGTATAATCAACCAAGTAAAAATCTGATCAAAAGAACTCAGAGATACAAAATAATCATCAATTTTAAGATCTGGGAAATTTGGAATGAAAACTGATTTCCTGCCTTCTTTTCTTTTTAAACCTTAATTCCTTGTTTGCTTGTTTTTATGGTGGTGCTTTTTTTGTTTTGTTTTTGTTTTTTTGTTTGTTTGTTTATTTTATTTATTTATTTTTTTTACTTTGAGGCAAACAAAATATATATTTTCTCCGGCCTCTATTAACATTTTTTTTTAAAGCTGAATTGCAATAGGATTCTTTATAAGATGGTCAATATATTTTCCGGGTCAGATTAAATCAAAGAAATCTATCAAAGGCTGTCCATTTAGAAAAGAAAAAAAAATTAAAAACAGAACAATGACACCTTATTGGGGAGAAAACACTAGAAAAATGATCATCCATGCAAGAGAATTAATGGCGATCCACCAGGGCTTTGCTAATAACATGGGTTAATTACCGCTGCAACATGCTAAGCTCAGTAAATAAAACAGCGGTGCCATCAACACATTAAGACGAGAACCATCCCTCTAAAAACCCACCGGCACCGTACCCCTGCCTCTGCCCTGGCAGAGGGAAGCTGTTTCCCAGCCCTCCTACAAAAGGTAGGCTTCTAAACTTACCACCAAACGTGCAGGGGCACACGTCAATACAGTGACACAAAGGGCCGGTAGAACACAGGGTCCCATCCCCGACTCACCACTGCCATTCAACCCTCTTTCATGAACTCAGAATCACTTTTTCTTTTTTTTTTTTTTTTTGCTTACTCCAAGGAGAAATCATATATTACATAATACCCCACTGTCTGGCGCTCTGGACTATATATAGCTCAGGGTAGATATACAAATAGCAGTGGCTATTTAATTTTGAGGAAAAAAATAGAATGGATCTGTTCGCTTCAGTGACGTGAGGGACACGGTTACTAGACTACAGCTCAAGAACACTCCCCCCCCAGTGTAGCTGGCTGTCACTTCCGCAGCAATTTACAAAGAAATCATCTTGAAAACCCCACCCACACCGCCCACCGCTAAGGCTGCAGGTATTTTTAACGGATTCATAGAGAAGAGACAGGAAGAAAAGTAACATGGGCTCCAAGTCTGGAGTTTAAGTGTTCTTTCTTAGAAAAATAAACTTCAAGTGTCTGTTTGTCATTCTCAAATAACATCACATCTCAATTTGCTTAGGCGACCTCCTGCCTTTAAAAAAAAAATGCATCCCTCTGATTTAGGCTTGTTGTTACTCTTTATATATACATTTTCTTTCCTGCCTATGCTTATCTCATATATGCTGACATGATAGTATTACTTTGGGATAGTTGTGTTTCAATTTATTTTAGCTTTGACTAAGTAGAGATGAGGCAGAGAGGAAGGGGAAAAAAATCAAAATCCTGAAACAGGCAGGGTGGACCACATGAAATAGAACTTGCAAAGCTCCCAACAGCAATCTCCAAACCCCAATTTGTCTCATTGTCCACGTCTGGGTGTCCATTGATCAGGCTGAAATGCGCCGGACGGTTCCCTCCTCCCCTCGCCTGTTTCAGAGTGTTTCAATTGCCTTTCCCTTTCCCAACAGCTGTGACAACTGTTAAAACAGTCAGTAAAATTAAGTCCGCTCCATAATCCTGCAGTCAATGTTACATTTTAATCAGAGGTTGAAAGGGACTCGTGTGATGAGCACACTCATTTAGCACGATTACACTGACACATATGTCAAAGGGAACGGCGATATTATTTTCATCTGTTTACCCTATCAGTTATTCCTGCTCTGAAATGCGAAACAAGCTTTCAAGTATTATGTTCCTTAATGTGCTGGCACACTTCCTGAAATAATAATAAAAAAATACATGGTTATAGTTTAACAGCTCAAGCTCTCCTTATAGTCAATGGATTGTACGAACCTTTTTCCAGTCTCCCAAGCAGAAACGGTCCGGTATTTCCCTTGGATATGGCATTCCTAGTTTCATGTCTATGTATTTACACACACACACACACAGACACACACACAGACACACACACACGTGATGGGGTTTAACCCAGCACAATTACTATGAATATTAATAGCGTGTATAAATTCTGCAGTTTATTAATTGAGACAGAGAGGCAGATGCGTTGTTCAGCATCCGGTCTTTCTGTCTGTCCGGTGAACCACGCAACCATCAAAACTGCATCGGACAATAAACGTGGATTTTTTTTTTTTTTTAAAGATGACTTTTAACGGAGCCAAAAAGAAAGCTCGTTTGAATCTTGCGCCAAAGCCAGAGGGACAGGTGCCCCGATTTCATTTACATGCATCTGCTTTAAGAGGCTTATCCTGACTAATGATTCAGATGAGCCCCGAGAAGTTAAATGCAAGGAGACCACTTTGAAAGAGAAGCCTCTAGGGGATTTTTTTTTTTAAGTTTATTTATTTCAGAGAGAAAGTTCAGACTCTGGGTGAGCTCCGATAAGGTTCCTTTCTCGACATTCAAACTGCCCAAATCTCCAGCCTCGGGTCCACTAACCTTCAAACTCCACTGGAGGGGGTTGGGGGCTTATACCTTTGTTTATTTCTCATTGGCATTTTCACACAATTTAAGGTTGTTTCTGCCTTTCAGGGTTTCAAACTGATGTACCCACAGCCTTCGTGTCTTTTGGTTCCTCCTAAGTCCATCTTTTGGCTATCATCCCCTGCCCTGGCCGACCGAGTGTGTATGTGAGTGAGTGTGGGTGCATGAGAGTGCACACACACACACACACACAGTCACACACACACTCACATACAGACCGGCGGCCAGGGAGACTGCAAGTCACTTTCATTTCTTAGTTAATTACCGAGCAGCGCAAGATGCAGGCTCTAAGGACAGCTAGTGGACATGCTCTATAGTGCACTGGCTCGCTCATCTTCTGGACTTCTACATTTTCTTCCCAACCTACAGAGAGGATGCTGGCCAAAAGCACACTTTGCAGAATTATACCAGTTGGTATTAGGGTAACGTGAAAGCCAGGTAATAGACGGACGAGCCAGTCACAGCTCCCGTGACATGCTAATGCTTTTATCTTAACAGTGGAGTGAAATTAAGTTTATGATCTGCTTGTTTACACAAGAATGCTTAAATGTACTTCTCCTACCGCTCCCAGGCGCTTCTCCCCCATTCTCAGCCACCCAAATACACAGACCCATGTGCATAAAGATATTCCTAAATGCGAATTGAACTAAAGTACTTTTCTGCCTTTCCTGGACAAGATGCATGAGACAAATCCACAATCTCAACGCTGTCTGATTCCAAGGGAACATTTTAAAAGTCACGACTGCTTCTTCTGGTGTTTTGTTTTTTTTTTTTCCTTTCTTCTTTTCCTCTCTCCCCTTAAATATTTATAATGTGTGAAAATCTCATGTTACTTAAATGGACTGATTTGTCCGTGTAAGTGCTGACTTGAACGCTAACCATGCAAATAACATTATTCCGGGCTAGTTTCGAAATTGTTCTCCGAAGGAGCATTAGGAAACGTGCAATGTCGCCTCTAACTCTGCCTGCCGGGGCGCGGACTGACAAGGAGCCCCGAATATCTGTCAGGCTGCAGACCCATAAGCAGCGCTCAGGGGGTACACATCCTTGTGAATGTTGGATTTTAAAACATCTTTCCTGGGAGGGGGGGGGGGGGGGAAACGGGTCCCAGTCAAAGATGCGTTTGAACAGTTCACTAAGCATGCGTGCCAAGTGCCTATTCTTAGCACCTGAATAAGAAGTGACTGCCACACAGCTGTTTCACTCACTGACAGTCCCTGCGCTTCCCTCAGAGGTAACATCGTAGTCAGAGAACAATCCTCCACTTAGGGAGAAGAGGATCAGGGGATCGCCCCGCACACACACACACAAAAGGCACGAGAGAGACGGGAACACACGAACAGGCGCTCCACTCCTGCCCGCCAGACCCCCGGGGCGCTGCTACCTGAACCGGGGTGCAAGGATACGTTCTGTCCACCCGCACCCCCCTCCCCACCGTCCACGCACCCCCCCCCCACCCCGCCGCGCCGCACCGCACCGCACGCCGAGTTTGCAAAGGAAAAAAAAAAAAGAAGGGTACCTACTCTTCCTCGTAGTGCAGGGGAAAAGATTCAGGGAGGCAAAGTTCTACCGGATCCATGTGCGGCCGGCGACCATTCTGCGCGCACCCCCCCTGGCAATAAATCAAAGTTTCCCAGGCGGCGGCGGCGGCGGCGGCGGTGCAATTAACACGCAGCTTCTCCCGGCGACCAGCCCTGTAGGCGCGGCCAGTTGGGACCCGAGCTCTTTCTCTCGCTCTCCTCCTAATCAAGGACTTAAAGCCCCGATCGGAGCTTATTAATATGAAGTAGGGCTTTGCATATGCAGTGCCACCCCCCCCCCACCCCCCCCCACCCCCTTGCCCAGCCTCGCAGCCGATTGGGGGGCCGCCGCCCAATCAGGGCCGAGGCGAAGGGAGGCTGCGGAGGGAGCGCGCCGCCGGGCAGGTGGGAAGGGTGCAGACCAGCCGCGCGGGGGTGCACGCAGAGCTGGGACCGCAGATCCGCACGCTCCCCCGTGGACACGCTGCTTTTCCTGGCTGGCTTGCTGGCTGGCTTGCTTGCCTTTTTTTTTTTTTTTTTTTTTCCTCCCACCCCAGCCTGCGAAGCTGCCCAACAAAACCCAACTAACTTAACTCGCGGGAGAGAGAGAGAGAGGGGAGGCACTGGTGTCTAACCTCGGGTCTGGTTTTGCTTGCAGAGAAGAGCTCAGCTCGCTGCCACGCAGGCTCTCGGTTAAGCTGGGGAAGGATGGTGCGGAAGGTAGAGAATGAAGTTTGTCCTGCCCCTCTCCGATGTCTGTGTTTTATCCATCCACCCGGCCCCCCGGGGGCTGCTCTGTAGTCTCTCGTGCTTTCGTCACTGTGGTTTCTCTCTCTTGTTTTTGTCCTGATCATTGATAGATTTATGTGCATCTACTGGGCGTTTTTTTTGTTGTTGTTGTTTTTTTTTTTTTGAGGAGTCTAAGGCATTCTTCTCAGTTGTTGGGGCATGTGAGTGGTGATCTCATCTTTGAGGAGGAATTCGGTTTTTTCCCAACTACAGAAGAGGAAGTAGTGCCTCCTGACGGATGACAGGACGGCGGGTATTATCAGCTTAAACATTTCTTTACCTGCTCCTGTCTGCCTGCCTAGAGAAATAAATAGGACGCGTGGCTTTTCCAAACTGCACGACACATGGCCCTCTCCCATGAGGGGGGAAGGGGGGAGTGGAGGGGGGACAACCTGGGGCTGTTATAATTTTAATTATCATAATATATATAATAATTAAGTAGTATATTAAATGTATCTCAGTCATTACAAAGTAACGGCTGCATGTTTGGGACAGACAGCCTGCACTCGAAATATTCTGGGTCATATACTTATTTCAATACAAACTTCCAAACTGGGGGACATACACAAACATAGATGATTTTACCCCACACATCAGCATTCCAATAAAATGCAAGGTATCTGCACATAATGTTCCTGAACATAACACATCCTGGATGTTTTTCAAAATCAGCTCAGAACATTCTGTGGTCATCACACAGTCTGGTCATGATAAGAACTCCTGCCAAACAGATAATAATGTACAAAACTAAGCATTCTCCATCAAAAGTTCTGGGATGTGTGGTGTTTTTTTTTTTTAAAGGATACAGGAAGTGACGATGTTTTGCCTCTATCTAATAGCGTGTTTCCTTATAATAAATGTTTTCCTTAAGTCCTATTTAAAAAAAAAAACAGATTTTTTTTTTAAATATAAGCAAATGCACTTGGAATAGATACCAGTTATTTATAGCAAGGAAATAGCTGCTACCTTATGGAGAATGGAAGAGCCACAATTTTGATATAATTCCTCTCTACTGCTTACCAACCTTTTGTATCACAAGTCTACATGATATAAATAATATAACAATCTTTGAAATCAAAATAAATTAATTCAGATACTCAGTGAGTATTAAAATTTACTAAATCAGAAGTTGACTCTTTTTTCGAACCCTCTCAAATTTTCTACGTCTATAGAAAAGGAAACACTGAAATAGAAAACGCCATTTAAATTCAGAGTATAAAAGTGACAGACATGATTTGTCCTCCTCCATTCCCCCCACCCCACAGAAGAAAGCAATTTTCCTACCCTGTAATTTAGCCATATCTAAGATTTGGGCTGATTCCTTTTATTTGTGGTCGAAATGCATACAAGTTGGGAACTCCCATAGCAAAAACTGTGCCTGAGAAATCTGTATCAAAGCAGGTAGTAAAAGCTTAATTACCAGTAGCATTATGCTGTCTATATTGTTAAATGTGAACTCTGCAATTAAGATGTAAATTCGGTTGTGAGCAGTGAATTAAAAGAGCTTTGAGAGGTGGAAGAAAACCCAAGCATTCTGCAAACACCCGGAAAAAAAAAAAAAAGAAAAAGAAAAAGAAAAAGAAAAAGAAAAAGAATTGTCTCTTCAGTCTAAAATGAGACATGTAATCATTTCATAATTAAAAAATAAAAAGACAATTGTAAAGGAAACATGTTTTTTTTTTAAATACAATATAAGGACAATAGGAGCTAATAGTGCATTAGAAATACAGTGTTAAAAATATCTCAGATTCAATGACTCTCTTGATTTCTGAATAAACTACGATCCTCAGGGTCATGCGTAGATCCAATGGTACATATTTTTAAAAGAGATGCAAAAAAGGTTTCCTTATTTTGACCAGAGACCTTAAAAAAAACCCACAATAATAAAAATAATTTCATGCACTCAGCGCATTCAGAGTTTGCACCTGTGCAGACTTCTGTCCTGTGGTCCGTGGCTCTGCATTGCCTGCTGTGACAGGCCTTTTAAGGACAAGACCTGTAGTCAATTATTTACCGATGGGCCTTAAGTCACCGTGGTGCACAGGAGTTATCTTTCCTTTCCCTTCGGATACTTATGTGACCGCTGATGGCATGAGTGTATGTCTTTAAACATATGTAGACTCAGATCCATGTGGAAACCCTTTTCTCTGTTATCACGGAGATCTGTGTACAGCAAGCACGGTGGAGTCCCCCCACCGAGCTCTCACTGAACATATGTCATCCGTGCGAGGTGCCGTGCACACCGCGATGGCTGCTTTCTCAATGGCCAGAGGTACGCATGTCTGGGGATCCGCCTGCTTCCCCCTCAGGATCACTGTGTCGCCTCTGAAAGTCAAGGGCCTGAGATTACGCCTACTGTCTTGACTCCAGCTCAATCCATTTACATTTTAAAATAATATCCGGGGCGCTCCACTTGCCAGCCAGCTTCCAGGGTATTTTATAAACACACAGCTTAGTCATCTCCAGAATCTCCCCTCCTCACTGTGTTCTCCCCTTTGAAGGAGGAAGTGTGGATCAACACGGCACATAAGCACACCGCCAGCAATATTGGTGTAAATCTTTAAGAATCTCAACGTAAAGGATTTGTGGGTGACAGGGAGGGGACCAGCACTAATACATAAACAGCTGAGAAGAAACACCTATGGCTACTCAGTCTATACACTTCACAATCTTACCACCAGGAGTCTACCCAAAGCAGGATAAAAGGGACCAGACAAAAGGACCTCTTAGGACTGTCTCACAAAGAATATTCATAAATTTTCGTTCGGATCAGTCTAGGATGCATCACGCCCAGGTCCAAGCCCTTCCTCACACAATGTAGTCACAAACACCCAAAAGACTTCATTCTCAGCCCCGCGCTAACCCACAGACACCACGCAGCAAGCACACTTCATTTCCATTTGAAAAAAACAACAACAAGAACACAAAAACAGAATGGCAACCAACAGAACTGAAGGGGAAGCAGAAGGTAGGTCCCCATTGCCTATACCAGAACTTTTACTGTGTTTTAATCAGAAATATTGCCTGACACATCCTAGCAGCATGTTCTTACCCTGCTAACAGGGGATGAGAAAAGGCTTGGCCTTGCCAGTTATTGCAGAACGGCTATTTCAGGTTCCCACCTCACCTCCCTCCTCTGAAAATTAACAGGACGCGTCTGTTTTTAAAATGTTTATAGGTGCCACATTCTTTGGGGAGCCACTTTTGATTCTGGATGGCACGTATACCATCGGTTAAATATTTAAAATCCACAGAGGCACTACACAGGTTGAGATTTGCAAATTGCCTTGCAGTCTGGCCACCTCTGCCGGCCTCAAGATCAGACACCTTAGCAAAGCTGTTTCACTTTCGCCACCACCTCCCCTGCTGTCTTGGATGCATCGTGTGCAAAGCAATCTACCACACTACAGAGAGCAAACCGGGATATTCCAAATGGCCATCTTCAGCTCTGAAAGAAAGCCTAGGGTCCCTGGACAAAGGACTGTGAAGGGCTGGCAGGAGAGCTACACCTCCCATCCCTCCTGACCCCACGTGGGCTGAGTGGCCTTGAGCAGGTCAGGTCACCTCCCGGATCTGTCCCCTGTTTCTCGTGGGCACCTGGGATTTCTTTGATGCTGGAAGCTGGCTTAGGAGCACACCTTTTCCTCCTGAGAACAGGCAGACTTCTTCCGAAGTCAGTCTGACTACTTTCCTATCACCACCGAACCCCTACCCATTCATCATAGCTCATTTTCGGTTGCCTTTCATTTCGAGGGCACAGGCTTTGATATTGAAATTATCGTGCCGATTGGCAAGAAGCAATCACCTTTTCTGCAGGCGATCGCCTCCACGGAAGCACAAATAAAATCCTTTCCTTCCGACACACCTCTTGTCCTGTAAAGCCATCCCATTCCCAAATTACTGAGTCTGTGTAACAAACAAACAAAACCCACCTATTCTATGGAGAGTTATTATATCACCTCCATAACTAAACAGACTCTTTTCCTGGTGTGTTTGTGAAAGGGGGAAAGGAAAGAGGAAACAAAATCAAAGGAAGACAGAGAAACTAATAGAGGTTTCTGTTTAATTAACTCAGGATGATTTCACTTTCTTTTTGTCAGGCTAATAACATGACAGGGTGAGATGCCAGTAAAGAATGAAATTATAAACTACAGCTCCCATGGGCAAACCTGGCTTCAGTGCTGTTATCTTTCCAACCAACAGACTCACCGTGGCAGACACCAAATGCAGGTGAGAGAATCCTACAAGCTTCCTACCATCTGCATGGCATGTATTTACAGAGCAATCGTTAACATTTGGAGATTACACATTAATACGCGAGTTGCAGTTATACTCTTTCTTGAATGTTAAGCACCGCGAGCTAAATTGCAGAAAACATTCAAGGTCAATGTCCCGTTTTAGACCTTTTCAGGCAGCTGTAATATTATGATAATCAAGCTTAAAATATTCCTATAGAAAGAGTAAATTAGCCTTTTCACTTGAAAGATGATTATGATAAACAATAAACCTACGAGAGGACAAAATCCCTATTTTTAAAAGCCATAAATTGTTGACTCAATCATGTGTGTGATCGTCTGGCCCAAAAATAAAGGGCGGCTGAACTCGGAGAGGAAGGGGGAGGGGAGTGGAGGCAGAGAAGAAGGAAGGGGGGAGGGAACACCAATGACAGATTTCAGAATAAGCAACACTTGCTCTGATACCAGAAAAATGATCAAATTATCCACATTAACCACCCATTTAACATATAACATTTTTGAAACTAATATAATATACATCAGGAGTAAAAATACTTTGTGCTTTCATTATTATATATGTAATAAATATATTAATATATTATTCCTGATGTATATAAATTTTCAACACTATTTGAAAGTCCTCTCTTCCTTTAACCCTTTTGCTCAAAATTTCAAAGGACCAGTAAAAAAAAAAAAAAAAGTGAAATATTTAGCATCTGTTATCCACATAAACAGGCTTAAAGAGGTTATTACATGTTTAAAATATATATATATATATATATATTGATATATATTGATTGATTTCAGGGAGAAGGAAAGAGAGACAGAAACATCAATGATGAGAATCACTGACTGGCTGCCTTTTGCCCACCCCCACTGAGATTGGGCCTGCAACTCAGGCATGTGCCCTGACTTGGAATTGAACTGTGACCTCCTGGTTCATAGGTCAAAGCTCAACCACTGGGCCACACGAGCTGGGCGACGTGTGTTTTTGTGTTTGTTTTTAATGTTAGAACTTTGTGACACACTTCTAAGGTTCTATTTTTATAAATGCATCCATTTGATAAAAACCTGCTTGCCCGAACTGGGAATGAATTAGAGGTGGGCATGTTAGTCATGCCCAGCGGAAGTGAGGAGACCAGAAGGCCCGGCAGTAAGAGGGTGGTGATGTGCCTTGGGCTGAAAGGAGGCTTTGGATGAGAGTCAACTTCCGGCATCGGTGCCTCAGTTTCCTCCTCTATTTAATGGGGATAACAACCATAACAATCTTGTAGAACTGTTATGGGGAGTCATTGAGTAAGCCAATTTAGCACAGTATCTGGTCCTAGTTGGGAGAACCACGTGACCCTGTGGGCCACGGGCATTCTGACGTATGCCAGTTGTCCTAACCCTGAGAATGTACAGTATTTCCTCCTTATCCTCTCCAACTATTTGAGTCTAGATAAAAAATGCCAAGGTCATCCTACACATAATGAGCTTTCTGTAAATATTAGCCATATTATTTATAAATCTCTATTTTTTAAAATATATTTTTTTATTAACTTTAGAGAGGAAGAGAGAGGGAGAAAGAATAGAAACATGTAGCCTGCAGCCCAGGCATGTGCCTCTGATATGGAATCAAACTATGATCTCCTAGTTCATAGGTCCATGTTCAACCACTGAGCCATGCTGTCTAGCGGGGTAAGGAGGAGATGACTTTAAAAAAGAGATGAGAGGACCAGGCCTGCTAGGTGCTCTAGCACTTACCTCCCACTGATTCTCTTACTCACTTATTCCACTGAACACGGAATGCTTTTAGAAAAAGGGTGGATTTCTCCTCTTACAGGAGAAGAAGAGGGACTTAATGAATCAGCAGAAAAAGACAAAGGTCTTGCATGGAGGCCACTCTCTACCTCTGCTCACTGCCTGTCATGCTTTCACCAAGTCCTGCATGTTCAAGTCAGTGGTTTCATTCCAAGAGCCAGACTCTGATGAGAACACATCGCATCAGGGAGAGAGCCGGAAATTTTCTGGGGGGAAAAAAAATCACTTTGGAAGCAAAAAAAAAAAAGAGTGAGACAGAGAATTCCTTTCCCGCTGCCCTAGGAGATTAAAATAACAGGAACGGTGAGTGACGGGGGAAGGAACAGGAGCCTGGGGACACTCCCAGGCACTGACTGACTCCCGGAGGCTCCTTATCTCACCTGGAGTCTGTCACTAAGTGCTCAGCTATTTGTAATCCCAGCTTCCTCCAATCCGACCCGCTGCTGCCGAAAAGCAAATAACATCATCCAAGACCCCGTGTTTTTCCAGGGCTCCGTGATCACCTCCAATTAGAAAACTGAGTCAATGAAAGGATATTTCCATCAGTGAGAAAGGAAGCAGGCTAACTCATCTTTCGATAAAGGAGAACTCGTGCCTGGCTGGGATGGCTCAGTGGTTGAGCTTTGAATTACGAACCAGGAGGTCACAGTTTGATTCCCACTCAGGGCACATGCGTGGATTTTGGGCTGGGTCCCCAATGGGGGTGTACAGGAGGCAGCCGATCAATGATCCGTCATATGGATGTTTCAATCTCTCTCTTCCTCTCCTTTCCTGTCAGAAATCAATAAAAATACATTTTAAAAAAGTAAATGAGAACTCTAAACAAAGAGGTAAAATTTAACAAAAGGGCAAGATTTTACAAACTTTAGATTTTTTAAATCAGCTATTTAGAAAATAAGTAGAATATCTAATATTTTTTGCAACCCTTCAATTTTAACAAAGTAGTTTCACACGTGTATCTTTTGTTCCTCTCTACAACACTGTGGGGCAGGTCAAAAGTATATTATTATTATCCCCATTGTACAGATGACAAAACTGAGGTCCAAAGAGTTTATTGGAAGGGCCAAAGTCATTAGGCCCATGTGCAAAGTCAGGACCTAAATGCATTGTTTTTTAAATTCTACATCGTTTGCACTCCCAATCTCAAGCTGTTCCCCATAAGCCTTTTTGTATCCTCTTTCAAAGACACCCGAGGAGCACAGAAGAGCACTTCCTGGTGTGCATTTTTGCACACCCAAAATTGTTCTGTGTTAGGAAAGTGGAATAAAACCGAATCTAATCATTCCACGCCCATTTCGTCCTTGAATCTAAAGAAATGTTCACCTTTAAGATGTCTGGTGCAGTCAGTTTCCTGGGAAAAGCACATACACATGAGAACTTGAAATATACAACAGGAACAGGAGGTCTCAGTGTCCCTTTTCTGTGGGAAGGAAGGCTTGGTGTGGCGCCCATAGTGTCTTTTCCCTCAGTTTCACAGCAAAGTCACCACCATCTAATCCTCTGTGGTATCAAAGCCAAGGAACAAAGAGCCCTGAGGAGGCCCCAAACCATTCTTCATCAGGACAGAGGCGATGATAATTTTTAAAAATTTAAATTAAATTTTAAAATCACTCCATTGGCCTGGAATTTTTCCAAGACTTCTTCATTAATGATAATACTAAAAAAGAACGATGATAGACTCAGCTAATGGAACAGCTTTATAATCCCCGTGTTCCCCTTCAGAATTATTCAATTCCATCTTTCTAATCTTTCCAGAGGGCTGTGGGAGGGGATTGCATTGCTCAGTGCCAGTGCTCTTGGGCCTGGGTATGTTATGACAGAGAAGATCTTGGAAGGAAACACGGCCACAATTTCTTTTCTCTATTAGCAAAGATGATTAAATGAGACACTATGAGCTTTAATGGCTCTTTCTGTGGTTAGACTTCCTCAGTTTGGCCCCACCAATGCCCTCCTGTCCATCGATTGAGCAGTTAGTCCTATTCAATTATTCAATCCCTGTCAATGTGTTGAGAGGGTAAAGGTAAACATCTTGTTTATTTTTACTGACTTAATTCATGGTCTTTTATGAGTATATATATATATATATATATATATTTTAGTGTTGCAAAGAAAGGGCTCCTTTTCTTGAATCCTGGCTATATTGTTTAGCGACACAATCCATACAACCCCCTTCCAGTATTCGTTTCTTTTAAAATATATATATATTTTTTTATTGATTTCAGAAAGGAAAGGAGAGGGAGAGGGAGATAGAAACATCAGTATGAGAGAGAAAAACATTGCCTGGCTGCCTCCTGCACGCCCCCAACTGGGGACCACGCCTGCAACTCGGGCATGCGCCCTGAATGGGAATCAAACCATGACCTCGTGGTTCAAAGCTCAACCACTGAGCCACGTCACCTGGGCAATCTCTTCCAGAATTTCCAGGTCATTGAAATGTCTGCTACATGAGCCTCTTCCAGGGTTCCCTCCCTAAGGGGGGCGGTGTTAAGAAGGACTTGCTCCTGTGTCCCATAATGCTTTGCACTAACTGGTCTGCCTGGATTGCAGAAGGAACCTTGGACTCTGTCTCTTCACTCTCCCTTTAGTTAGCACCTAGATGGCCTTTAATCATCACATTGTGCCCAGTCCTGTAATTTGGACATTTCAGGATCTTGATAAATATGGGCCAAGAAATTGATAATTTGGAAACCCCCCCCCCCAATTTTGTAAAAAAATTGTTACATCCACGCTGCCTGCTTATTTTGCAAATGAGTTTCAATATTTTTCTGAAGAAACCCTGTCAGTATCTCCATGAAGCTATTACAAGCACCTTTTCAAACTCAACTCTTACGGAAACTGTCTTTTGACTTGAGAGGGAAGAAGTGTTTGTCATGGTCAGACCCCATGTGGACAAGAAGGAAATGTTGACTACACTTTTCAGTCTTCCTTTGGTTGCAGTGATGGCGAAACCCTGCCCTCTCCCCACCCTTCGGCCTGGGAGAGCCTCCAGAACAATTGTTTACTAGTTTACATAAAATCATATTTGCAAATGAATCTCACCGGAGATTTCCAACTACAGCACAAGTTGAGGACAAGAGGAAAGGGGTAAAATTAAGCTTTGGGGGTGGGAAATGGAGAAGCATCTGGGGAACTCCACTTTGCCCTGTGATGAAATGCTCAGAAGCCACATTGTCACGGACCCATCAGGGTATGACATTTAACTAAAGGGTGTGCAGTACTGCCAAGCACCCAGGTGATAGTGACCCACGAGGTGCTGATCACAGAGGTGCTGGGTATCATTGAATGTGAGCTTTAGCCCTCGCTGGTATGGCTCGGTTGGTTGAGCATCATCCCATGTACGGAGAGGTTGCCAGTTGGATTCCTGATCAGGGTACATGCACATGCCCTGATTTTGTGAGCTCAGTCCCTGGTAGGGAATGTGCAGGAAGCGGCTGATCAATATTTCTCTCTCTCATCAATGTTTCTCTCTCTCCCTCTCCCTTCCTCACTCTCTAAAAAGAAAAAAAAAATCAATGGAAACATATTTTTAAAAACTAAAAGCATGCTTTAACCCTGTGCTTCAGAATAAGAACAGATGTGGGATATTTTGACAAAATATTAATGTGGTACCCTAAACAACAGAATTGAGGTGCTTTCCCTTTTCTTCCTTATATTCCTAGGCATTGTTTGAATGGTGTTATAATGAATGAGGCTAATCTTTCTAATAGATAATAATAATCAAATAGTATCAGAGGTGGGGGGGAGTAGAAAGATTGGGGGTGTGGGGGAGGGCAAAGTACTAATGGAGATACTAGATACTAGACCTGAGAAGTAAAATAAATAAATAAATAAATAAATAAACAAACAAACAAATAAATACATAAAATGGCTGGCTAATACATTAAAAATTCTAGAACTTTCTAACTCTGGGCAGATTCCTGAACACACACACACACACACACACACACACAATTCACAGTATTCTGCCTTTCCCTGTTTCTCCCACTTAGCAAAATCCTACTTATCCTGAATATTTAGTCCACCCCAGGGGATCATAAGAAGCGTCTTATAGGACGAAGCCAGCATCTCTCCATCCTCACCGTTAACCAAATGCTATTGACGTTTTCCTCTATTCGTTTGACTCCCCCATGACTATAAGCTTCTTGAGAATAAAACTGCATCCCGCTCATCTCTCTAACTAATCCCAGCTCTTAGGACAAGTGCACAAAAGATGATCTCTAAAGACTCATTAATCGGAACTAAAAAGCCGTCTGTCTCCGCGAAGGCAGGAATAAGATGTCATACAACCGGAGCTTTATTCGTTTAAATCACACTTAGCAGAGAGGATCCCTGTATCTGACTGTCCTAGGTGATCTCCCGGACTTTCTACCTGAGCTTAAGGGACACAGCTGCCCAGGGCTCTGGCCCAGTGGACTTCGCTGGCCAGTTCTTTGAAATGCTAATGCGTGCTTCTCTAAGGACACCGGAGTCTCTACCAGAGTTTCCCAGAGAGAAGCATGGTGTTACCTGGAAGTTGCTCAGTGGACATTCTCTGTCCCACCTGGAGAAACCCTGAGGGTCCTATGTGTTAGCAAATCATCCATGCCCAAACCGGTTTGGTTCAGTGAACAGAGAATCAGTCTGGGGACTGAAAGGTCCCAGGTTCGATTCCGGTCAAGGAATGTACATTTGTTGTGGGCACATCCCGGGTAGGGGGTGTGCAGGAGGCAGCTGGTCGATGTTTCTCTCTCATCGACGTTTCTAGCTCTCTATCCCTCTCCTTTCTTCTCTATGGAAAAATCAAATATATATATATATATATATATATATATATATATATATATCATCCAGGTAATTCTAATGTACGCTCAGGTTTGAGATACTGTCCAAACAGAAGGAAAGGAGGAGGAGGAGGAGGAGGAGGAGGAGGAGGAGGTGGAGGAGGAGGAGGAGGAGGAGGAGGAGGAGGAGGAGGAGGAGGAGGAGGAGGAGGAGGAGGAGGAGGAGAAGGAGTAGGAGGAGGAGGAGGAGGAGGAGGAGGAGGAGGAAGGTTAGGGTTAGGGTTAGGATGCACATGACAAGCCTGGCCTTTCCTGGTGTCTGTCCAGCCAGATGCTTCAGACTTCCCCATTTTTCCCTGGAGATGGCCTTGGAGATGCGGCCAAGGCCACGTCCCAAGTCTGGAGTCTGACTCCTGACCTGGGAAATGCAAGCCCCTCCCCTGCTGAGGGCAGGCCCGTGAGTCAGGGCCGCGCTGTTATTCCGCGTTTAATAGGCCTGACCTGTGCAATATTTTCTCATCTGGCTCCGGTCCTATCTCTGAGTTCTCTGTTTTGAATGAATACCGATTTTTGTGACCCGGAGGCGGCTCAGTAATGAAATGCAAACAATGAGCAGGCTAAATCAGTTTACCAAAAAATCTATTTGTCCAGCCGCGTGGAGATGTTCCCAATTTAGTCCGAGCAGCCCGGCCGGCCCTTGATAAGGGAGTTAAGCACGGAGCTGCTCACCGAAGGAAAATAAAGGCCTGGGCACCGCCGATATATTGTCCTTTCAAGAGCCTTTGTTGTAACTTGTAGCTAATTAAATGCCCTTACACAAGAGATGTACACAGGCAGCAAAACCGGAGCGATTTTGTTTTTTGTTTTTTTTTTCCAAGGGAGCTTGGACAAGGGGGGGAGAGAGAGACACACATAAGCTTCCCACATACAGGTCTTTACATTACATTTACATTTCTATACAGCTTCATCAGGCCTGACCAAGAAAAGGCACATACGGGGAGGTCTTTTTTGTTCCATTTTGGACTAGAGAGATTTCTAAACCCTGCAAAGGAACGTGCTTACCATTAAAAAAAAATATAAGAAGAGGAGGAAAAAGCTATAGTCATCCCGTCCCCGTGCTTGTAGAAAAATAATGTGCACACCTTGCTAAATAATCAAAAGAGTAACGGTTGTTAAAAATTACCAAGTCCTTAGAGTCCACTTGCAGGAAGAGGGTTTCTGTATTAAAGCTGGCATCTATTGAAGTGGCTATGAATTCACCATGGCACACTTATCAATATGGGATTTCATACTGATGGACATTCTTTAGTCTATCCCACCCCCCCCCCCCCATTCTGGACTTAACTGTTGCATGGGACAGAATTTAAAGTGTTAATTTTCAGTGGATGCTTTTTTAAATCGTCTCCGAAACTGATTCTTAGTCCCTAATCTGTGTTTTCTCTCTTCATTCACAAACCCGTCCCCATATGAGAAGGCCGTCCAACCTAACGGAGTGGCTCTGGATATAAAAACCGAACATGGTCCAAACGGAAGTGCTATTATTAAAGTTCAAAGCTCTTTGGGGTTCATGCAATTGATGTTATACTTATTGTTTTATACCTGGTCACAATCCTATGGCACTATACATGTGGACCCCTCCAGCTAAAATACCATCTCAACCCCCCCCAATCTCTTGTCCACCTGGAAACTCAGAAAAATGACCTCTTCCCTGTGGGTACCTTCATCATATCATCATTTTATGTTCTCAAATCAGTCTGTAGATAATTTTATTTCTCCCATTAAACTGTGAGCCCCTTGAAGGCAGAAATTCCATCTTATTCATCGTGAATGCTTCGAAGACACTCTGGGCCTGACACAGAGTAGAGTTTGATAGTGGTTGATTGAATAAATGAAATAATTAAAGAATAACCTTTAATTGCCTTCTGAGCTTTGACTTCTTACAGTTATGAGAAAGATTAATTTATAGTCATCAAAATAATCCACCACATTTTTGCATATAAGTGACCCCCCCCCAATGGATTATAAGTTTCTAAGACCTATCGGTTCTATTAAGTCATCTCTTTATTCTCAAAGTTCAGTTTCAACTGCTTGCCTGAATCTCCCAAGTAGCAGCTTAACTGGTCTCCCTCCTTCCATTTTTCTGCTTCTTTCTAATCCATGTCATACACCATCCAAACACTTTAACCTGTATTTTTCAATTTTCCAGGACAAAAATCAAGATTCTCATCACCTAAAACTCAAGTCTGTCCACAATCTGATCTCCTTCTTTCTTTTCTGGCAAATTTCTCATGATTCCACTACAAGGAACCCAAGTATAATCGTCTCCATATTGAAATGCACTCCCATTGCTAAGATTTTTGTTCTAACTCTTCCCACCATTGGATACTGAAAGTCTACCCAATTGCAATGCTTTTCATAGATGCAGTACATTTTTACAAAGAAGGTTAGAACCTTAAAATGGGACATGGCCAATTCTACTTGGGATACGGTAGAAAGGAGGGGGAGGAATGGTTTGGAATAAACCAAAGAGGCTTCAATGACAAAAAGAGAAGCATAGGATTATGTTTTTCAATGGACTGTAAGTTCCTTGAGGAGAGCAACTTTCTAGATTATTAAAATAGTATCAACAGAGTATCATATGAGAAAGTGCTTGCTTAATGATTATCTCTTCAATGAGCCTTTATGCATTCCAGTACTTACTCCTTCCAAATCTTTAATGTAGTATCTTGCATATAGTAGGTACTCAATAAATACCAGCAAAATAAAAATAATTTCTTAACCTTTCAATTCTTTGAAAAATGCAAAAAAGTAGGAAAAGGGTCAGAGTGAAAAAAATTTTTTCTGGTTCCTAAGGGGGAAAAATATTAAGAAGAAAAATGAATGGTTATGAACACAAAATAGGCTCATCTTGTTTACACAGCAAAAATACACTGTAAATCAACACTAGTCAAAATGTTGTATTCACATCGCCCTCTGGTGTCGGACTCTCTTAGTCAACAAAACACAAACTTTACAGCGGAGGGGGATTTTCACCTCCAGAAAAGAGGCCTGACCCTTTCCTGATAAAAGCAAACTGAGCAGAGCACTGAATGCCAAGTTCAGCCCGTTCCCACTCTGCTTCTGTGTTTAAAGATGGAATGCTGAACTGCAACCAGTCTATTTGCTTAATGGAAAGGATCTCTCCTTTCGTGAAAGTCACACGGCCATGCCCTGACAGGCATTGGAGACCCACGGATTGAGGCTGAACTACAGGTCTTTGTACAAAGGGTGTGCATTCAAACCCAAGGAGAGATGAGTCTGACCAGCAGCAGACAATGAAAGGCTATCGCTGGCCAAATTTGCTGAGGAAAGACCTGAGGAAAATTGTTGAATAGAAAACAAAAGTTAGCATGCAGGTGCAGTCTGTTCGCTGGCTATTAGCGGTAGGAAGGAGGGTGCCAAGTTGGCTGAAATAGAACAATAGACCATCCTCCGAGTGACCCTTGGTCTGAAGGAGAGGACACTGGAATAAATATCTCAGTAATAGCATCCTTTTTCTAGCGATGGCATATAATTCAGCAAATCTTCCATACTAAAAATACAAAGTCTCCAGGGTAATCTAATTCAGAGAGTGGGTTGGTGTTTTCTAAAAACTGAAAGCACGTTTGAAGGAAGTTTGAGTCGCAGGAACATAAACTAGGAACAGATCTTGGCATGGGTCCTTCGAAGAGTTTGCCTAGCAAGCTATTAGCCACTACGTGCTCTCCCCAGTGTCATCGTTACCCGTCACCATTACCGCCATTACCGTCACCATCATGGCATCGGCATTGTCACCATGGTCAATGTTGTCCAATACCTCGAGTTTACAATATGCTAGAACAGGGCTCAGCATTTTCCATAACAAAGAAAGTGATGAAGATTTCCAAAATTTTCATAACTGAGCCTCACAATCAGCTTCGAAATAGCTCCATTTTACTGATTAGAAGACTGAGGCTTCATAACCGGCAACCACCAGCACGAACTGCTATATTCTAATCTCACTCATGGAACACGCCCTGTGTGCAGCACCTTTTCTTTTACTTTTAATATATTTTTATTGATTCCAGAGAGGAAGGGAGGAGGAGAGAGAGAAACAGCAATGATGAGAGAGAATCATGGATAGGCTGCCTCCAGCACGCCCCCTATTGGGGATGGAGCCCATAACCAGGACATGTGCCCTTGACCAAAATCAAACCTGGGACCCTTCGGTCCACAGGCCAGCACTTGCTCTATCCACTGAGCCAAACCAGCTAGGGCACCGGCACCACATCTCCCTTTGCTCTGAATATGGTGCTGCCTATATGTGGTTCTGCTCATGCATGGGCTGCATCTCTCTTTCTATCGAAGGCTCTGAGGCTGAAAGGGTTAAGTGCTGTAAGAGAACAAAGCTAGAGATCCATCTGGGGTGGGCCAGGGACCACTCAGGAGTGAGGAATGCATTGTCCTCCGGAGTCTCTTTTACACCGGGGACAAATGGCTGCAAAGAATGCCAACCTTCAGGGCATCGAGTCCGAGTATTTATTTCTACCGTATCTGGCAAGCATTTATCCCATGGCTATTAGCACTGCAGTAGGCGCTACACAAAACATTTACACGCAAGAGCAGCACAAGTCCATATCCATTCCCTAGACCGGAAACAACCACTGACTGTACCCTAATCAGAGAGTAACTCACGGGATGCTTTCAGCAAATCTGAGTCCTACTCACGTGGGTACACACACACACGCACACACACACATGCACACACACACACACACACACACACTAACACACTTCTGAAAGCAAAGGTTCAACGACGTCAGAAACCCACTGATTTTAGTTGAAGACTTTAAAAATATAAAAAAACAGCAACACTTGAGTTTGAGAATTGTACACATCTAGGATTTATAGAGGTTCTTTCCACATCTCCCCATCTTTACTCCTGGCCACGCATGCTATTTACCTATGAGTCGTCCTTTTTAGGCTAAAATGTGTCCCATGGTCCATCTGTTGTTCCAGCAACAACACTGCTGGCCCGCCGCTACCCGGGGCCCACCGGCTCATGATGTCCCTGCCTAGATTGTCTCTACTCAGCTCAGGAATCTTACTCTCTTGGACTGAAGGCTAGGGTTTCCTCCCAACTTTTTCTCTGTCTACGTTAGCCACGTGTCCTCTACTATGTTAGCCATGTGCGCTGGGATGCTTACTGGTTAGGAAGTTGCTAAGTTTCCAAGTTAGCTCTGTCCCTTCCTTGGGAAAGTGACTTCACCTCTCCCTACTTATTTCTCTATCTGAGAAGGACACATTCAGTAAAGAGTGGTTATTATTATGTTTTAAATACATTTTTTATTGATTTCAGAGAGAAAGGGAGAGGGAGAGAGAGATAGAAACATCAATGATGATAGAGCATCACTGATCAGCTGCCTCCTGCACGTCCCCTACTAGGGATTGAGCCCACAATCTGGGAATGTGCCCTGACTGGGAATCAAACCCTGAACTAAGCAACACCAGCTGGACTCAATTCATATTCTCTCTCTCTCTCTCTCTCTCTCTCTCTCTCTCTCTCTCTCTCTCAAAAGTGCTAATATTTTTACTTGTATTATGATGACATATTTATGTTCCCTCCTTCCTGGTAGGACGATTCCCTGGATATTGAACACATTCTGTCGATTATAAAGCAGTGTACAAATACAAGCCGGTATGCTTACTTAGTGTGAGGTTTAAAATGGGTTTTCATGAAGAGTGTGAGTCAAAGAGAAACGGAAAGTGTTTGCTGAGCACCTACTACGGCTCAAGCCACCTGTTATGCACACAGTTTTTATTCTAGGTCACAAAAGTCTAACACCGACACCTTTGTTTACTGTGCAATTGTCTAATTTACAGTAAATACTGTATGGAAGTAGGGGTAAGGATTCCTTGTAGGAAGAGAGGAAAGGAAGAAAACGAAGCTTCCATATTAAAGGCGCCAAGAGAACCCGGCGGATAAGTGACAGAACCGGAATATGACCTCAGGAATTCCTGTCACCAGAGGCTGCGATGACTCGCTTTTCCTGATGACAGGAATGCGAGATAGGCTCTGGGGAGGCTGGGGCAAAGGAAAATTACCCCAAACGTATACAACACGCACACGGATTGCCACACGCTGCGATGGGCCGGACATCAGTTGCACGCGGACAGCGTCCTGCATCCCAGGCTGGTTTCCACTTAGTGACAAGATGCAGGCGTTTCAGAGCCGACTTGGGAAAAATTCTTTGCTCCCAGCTCTTAAGGTTCACATCGGGTGGATCTTCCTGGTCCTAGGACAGGAACTGTGGCAGATGTGAACATGCAGGCGGATTTGTGAATGTTTAACAATATCACATGGAACATGATCACCTGTATTTACATTCTGTAGCTGACAGCTTGCCCGAGGTACACGGACAAGAAAGAAGGAAAATACACACCGACTGTCCAGCCGGTGTGGCTCAGTGGTTGAGCATCAACCTATGAACCAGGAGGTTCAATTCCAGGTCAGGGCACATGCCCGGGTTTCAGGCTCGATCCTCAGTGGAAATCATGCAGGAAGCAGCAATCAATGATTCTCTCTCATCATTGCATTTCTATCTCTCCCTCTCCCTTCCTCTCTGAAATCAATAAAAATATATTTTTTAAAAATAACATACTGACTCTCCACCCCTCCCTGGTGATCTTAGAGAGGTGTCAGAGGCTAAATACACAAAAATGAGGTCTTAATTCTAAAAACTCTCTCCTTACGCCCTGGCTGTGTAGCTCAGTTGGTAAGAGCAGTGGTCAGCAAACTCATTAATCAACAGAGCAGCAAACAGAGGCTCTCCAGCCTCATGTGGCTCCCGAACTGCAGTTTGCCGACCACTGGGTTAGAGCATCATTCTGCTGAGCCAAGCAAGACTGGGGGTTCAATCCCCAGTCAGGGCACAAAGGGCAACCAATCTCTCTCTCAAATCAATACATTTTTTAAAAATGTTAAAACTGCCTACTTATCAGAAAAATAAACTGTGTGTGCATTTGCATCCACACAATGCAGGCCAACACACACACACACACACACACACACACACACTCTGCTTGCTTTTGTGCCATACTTAATTCTATAAAATTCAGAACTTTCTCCTTAAAACCACCTAATTTCACTTAAATTTCTTCTTATTCAACATATTCCAAAGTCCTTGGATTATTCCCAGGAATGACCGACATAACTCAGCCAAGAACCTGGTCTCAGAACCCTCACACGGGCTTCAGGGAACGGACCCACGTTAGAGGAGGCGTGTCCTCTTCAACTCACTTCCAGCACAGACGCAGGACTTTGCTTCCCAGTCCTAGTTCACACATACTCCCATCTAGCCCTTTCCCCTGTTTGAGAGACAAACCATATCAGCTTTCCGACTTTACAGATTCCAAAACAGAGATTCGGAGAGGTCCTTCCAGTTGCCAGGGCATGTATCAACCCGTCAGTGACAGAGATAAACTCGCAAGCAGGTCAGCAGTCCGGCCAGGCTTCCCCTCTGTAGAGGCATCCTCTCCCCTCTCCCCACTCCCTGAGTGGCCACAGCACGTGACGGAAACCAGGGCTCTGGGCCTCTACCTGTGTCCCAGGCGGGGTCCTCACAGATCACTCAGCCTCGAATCACACAGCCCAGCTCCTTCTGTCACCTCCACACAGTTCAACAGGGCCCAGTCCCTTCCTGCCCCCCTCCTGCAGTCTCTCTCCCTTTCTCCAGATGCCCCCAGTCCAGGAATGCAGCCTAACTGGATGTCTGGAGCGATGACTGTATTTCCTTCTGTGCTAGATATTTTGATTCTGTCCAGCAATTTGTAAACACGGCCTCAGAGTAGTCTCTCTTCCATTCTGGCTCCGCCGTGAACAATGGGTTGGATGTTGGGCAAATCATTCAATGATCTCGTTAGGCCTCAGTTTACTGATTTTCCAGTGAGAGAAATGGGCCAGTTTATACCAAGTCTATTCGACCCCCCCTCCCGCCAATATCATTAATCTCTAAAAATGGCATTTGATACGATTCAAGAAACCCGGGAGATCACAAAGCATGATTAATGAGCGGAGTGCGATAAATTTCCACCCTGATTTTGTGTCTAATGTTGCCTAATCCATCAACCCTGGTTTGCTTGTTTCCTGCGACTGAGCGAAACACGAGGATTGTGTAAAATTAATTCTACCATGTTGATCACTATGCATTTCAAAAAGAGAGTACTTCTGAAATAGAGTCATTACTCTTAAAATAAAAATCTCCACGGTGCATGTTCTGCCGAGGCTGTTCGGGGTTATAATTATTGATCTGCACATTTAGTTTACAAGCGCTGGGATCTTACAGAGTGGGAACTCGTGATTCACCTGGAAGTGTACCACCCTTGATCAAGAACAGATCACCTGTTCAGCACAGGTTCCGAGCACCGGAGTTCTTAACTCGCCTCTCCCCGACGAGAGGGAAAGGGACATTCTGTGATACCAGGATGCCCAACTACCCCAACTGGACTGCAACCTCACTTTTTTTTTTATCCAGAATTAGCAGAATAAGGAAAACATGCACAATAGTCAAATATTTCCCCAGCTGCAGACGCAAACACTTTCCCCGTTAATTCAAATAACTGAACATGTGGCCCTCTATGTCTCTCTCTGTTTCACTATCAGCACCAAACCAAGAGTGTGAGCGTGAATAGAGCTAGTCACGTGGCTGGCTTCCTCAGCTTCCTTCTGCGAGTGGCTCTCTCTGAGCACGCAGGACCCTCTCCGTTCTTGTCTGGTGCTCGCTCAGAGTCAATTCACAACCTCTATTCCTCAAGGGCAGAGGTCAGCAAACTCATTAGTCACCAGAGCCAAACATCAACAGTGCGACGACTGAAATTTCTTTGGAGAGCCACACTTTTTAAACTTAAACTTAGACTTCTTCTGACGCCACTTCTTCAAAATAGACCCACCCAGGCCGTGTGCAGGAGCCACACCCAAGGGGCCAAAGAGCCGCATGTGGCTCGGGAGCTGAGGTTTGCTGATCACTGCTCAAGGGGAATACTAGTCACCCCTGTATTTATAAAGGAGCAGGATTTGGCCCTAGCCAGTTTGGCTCAGTGGATAGAGCATTGGCCTACGGCCTGAAGAGGCCCAGATGTTTCTCTCTCTCTCTTCTTCTCCCTCACTGAAATCAATATATATATATATATATATATATATATATATATAGATATATATATAGATATATATATTGATATATATCAATATATATATTGATATATATATATATGGCAGGATTTGAAGGGTATGGTAGGGTCAGCCAACTGTCCAAGCTCATGTTAATCAAGGGTCAGTATGAAGGCAGGTGATTCAGAGCAAATCCACAGGTGAAGGAAATGGGCCTCGCTCACAAAAAAGGATCACGAGGCCCCGTATGAGTGTGGTCTCCTGGTCTGAGCCAGTGCCCTGGCCGACAAGCTCAGAATGCGAGCCTGACTCTTTTCCAGCATGCCTTTGCTTTCATGGCGGCAGCCTGAAGTGGCCTCTTTTCAAAATCACAGAATCTCTCATCCCACCTTTGTCATTCTGAGCTGGTACCTGGGCACCCTTATTCCAGTCCATTCTGTTCCTGCCTCTGTAGCCATGATACGCCCAGCAGAAGCTTATTTGCAGCCCCCCCCCACCCAAGGTGCCTGAATATGTTTTGCATTGTTCCATCATCACTGAAGGATCCATCTACCAGTCTACCAGCCCCCTTGGCTCACAGCTGCTGGGCGGCTGGTGCCACCCTGTGCCCTCAGATGGAGAGATGCTGCCGATTGGCGGTCCCCGTGTTTACTGTGTCTCTCAGGCCCCCTAACACCTTTCCTGGTGGCAACTGTTAAAGCTGCTGCTGCTAAGCCGTGCTGCGTGTGTCCGCCTGGATCCGGACTTCCGGGACCCCTGACTGCACACAGAGTGGTTAGAAAGGCCCGTGTTTGGCGACAAGAGCCACTGGCGCCCCCTGTCTGTGTGTCTGGGACACGAGGTGTTTGTTCTGCGTGGCTCTGAGCAGGGGTGCCCGGCTGGGTCCCCCAGCTGTGAGTGTCAAAATGGGCTTCACCAGCTCTTAACAGCAGCTGTTTCATGTGATTCCAAATGGTCCCCTTGAATGGAAGTATCACTCCTGCAGGGACCTTTCATTCAGTAAAACACATCGCTGAGCATTGTTCACGAGAATGTCCTTTCCGTCTAAAAACTGTTTCCGTGGCTGTATTTCCCATGCCAACAGCATGCAAAAATCATGGCTGAGAAAGAGAGACTGTGCAAAGGAGAGCTAGACACCGACATCAGTATTCTCCTATCAAAGTTCAATGCTGATGGGTAAACAGAGGTAGGCAAAGAAGCACAATGAAGCTAACAGAACTCTGAGGCAGTCTCCATCATGTCTGCATTTGAATCGCAGCTTTCCTCCAAGGAGCACTCCTTACATTAATGCACTCAAGCAGGAGAAGAACTATTTAATTCATTGGATGTTTTCCACATTTGGGCAAAGGGGCTCAAATCAACAAAGGTGAGAACCAATTCCTCCCTCGCATCCCTTCTCCACTCTCCATCCCCCCCCCCCCACCCCGTCCCTCCTGTCTTTGTCTTTCCTTCTCCCCTCTGCTGAGGACCATCAGCCACACTTCACAGTCTGCTTCCCAGGCTGTCTCAGGATGTCTGCAGTTCCCTTGCGAACAACAGAGGGCACCGGAGCTTCTGAGCTGGCAGCTGCATCGCTCTGAGCCAGAGCAGCCATCCCTCCTCTCCTGAGCCTGGCGCCCAGCCCCCACACAGGGGCCCACGTCCCCTCAGCGAGGGCATTCTCTCTCTCCTAAGAAAGCTGCTTTGATTCTTTCTCTGCGAGTCCATATTCACCTTCCAGTGGTCACCGCGCTGCTAACAAAGCCGCCATTCAGTCATAGTGGGCGATCTCCTTGTACCATCTCCTGGCTTTCAGATTATGAATGGCTATTCCCTGGGCTTTTCTTCTTCTCTGACCGCTTGTCATGCTAACCTCATTTACATGTCATTCAATCAGAAATGGTGCTACCTGGAGCATCTTGGCTCAAGGAAATGAAAGCTCCATAGGTTCTGGTCCTTTAAATAGGACCCAACAGCCTGCTGACCCTGATACAGGAGCTACCAAATGACACAAAGTGACCACGTGACAGACACCAGGCTTCCACCTGGGTAAGAACATTCCATAGATATAGTTATTTTTGTTGTCGTTAATCCCCACCCAAGGATATCATTCCATTGATTTTAGAGATGGGGAGGGAGTGGGGGAGACACACAGAGAGACACATTGACTGGCTGCCTCCAGCACATGCCCCAGCTGGGGTCAGGAATGGAACCTGCAACAGAGGTACATGTCCTTGACAGGAATCAAACCTTGGACCCTTCAGTCCGCAGGCTGAAGCTCTAACCATTGAGCTAAAGGCTAGGTCAGGGGTCGGCAAACTCATTAGCCCACAGAGCCAAATATCAACAGTACGACGATTGAAATTTCTTTGGAGAGCCACATTTTTTAAACTTGAACTTCTTCTAATGCCACTTCTTCAAAGTAGACTCGCCCAGGCCGTGGTATTTTGTGGAAGAGCCACACTCAAGGGGCCAAAGAGCTGCATGTGGCTCATTGGGATTGCTAACCATTGGGCTAGGGCTTTAGATTTAAAAAAAAAAAAAAAGGAATTTACTTGTTTTTTCTTCTTTTAAACTCAAAGCCATAACAATTTAAACTGTTTCTCTGAACCAAACGAGATGCAGCATCCGGGAAAGCAGAAAAGCATTCATAAAAAGTACCTGGAGAGAGAGGTCTATTTTAACCATTTTCTCGCCGTACGAGGTCTATTTTAACCATTTTCTCGCAGGTCACCTCATCAGGTGGGACTCCCTCATTTTACACAGAACAGAGCCTAAGAACATGCAATCCCATTTAGTACCCCGGCCTGCTGTCATCATCCACCCTTTTAAAACGCTTACCCATCATCCCCTTGGCTATGGAGACCCACATGGACTTGTCAGCCAGGAATCTTGCTTGGCTCACCAACCTGAAAGCTTACCCGACACCCTGGGGTGTTCTGGTTATTCTTAGTCTCCTGACTCGCCTGAGAGGAAACGGGGCTGTGGTGTCTCTGTATCAAGGGGAATTCTTTGGAAACTCTGACTTCAGCCGCAGCTGGGCCGGCAAGGCCATTGTCATGTTAGAAGAGGAGCTGAGGTCATGGACCATGGGAATTTGAGCTCCAGTCAAAGAGAGGAGGGCAAAATCCCAGTGATGTTGGGGTTATCCTCATAGTGCGTGTCTGATGGTTTTAAAGTTTTGGTTATGGACATTAGAGAAATTGTGCCAATGTCTTTCTTTAAAAAAAAAAAAAAAATATATATATATATATATATATATATATATATATATATATATTATTGAATTCAGAAAGAAAGGGAGAGAAAGACAGAAACATCAATGATGGGAGAGAACCACAGATGGGCTGCCTCTTGCACACCCCCTACTGGGGACTGAGTCTGAGACCCCGGAATGTGCCCTGACCAGGAACCCAATCCTGACCTCCTGGTTTGTAGGTTGATGCTCAACCACTGAGCCACACTGGCCGAGCACGCCAGTGTCTTTTGATGATTTCTAGTGGGAAAGGTAGCCACTGATATGGGGTTGGGATATTTTGCCCCAGCCCAGCTGTGCAAAACTCTTGTATTGTTTTTCTCTTCTTCCTTTCATCTACCCTTTATCCTCTTCCATTTCTTCCCTCCCTACCTAGGCCTCAGAGCCTGGGAGACAGGACCCTAAGTTGCAAAAGTGGCTATAATAGTTGCTGCCTCTTCCTGGAGAAAGTTAAGAGGAAAGGTCTCCCTGGATAACCTACCCCGCATCTCCTTTTATAAAATAACAATGGGGCCTGGCAGTGTTGCTCAGTGGTTGCATGTTTACCTATGAACCAGGAGGTCATGCAGCTCCATCCCCAGTGTGGGGTGTGCAAGGGTGGGCTGATCAATGATTCTCTCTCATCATTGAAGTTTCTTTCTCTCTCTCTCTCTTCCTCTCACTGAAATCACTAAAAACCTATTTTTAAAAAAAATAATAATTATTAAAAATTAGGATTGTCTTTGTTAATCTTGTGTTTCAGACCTCTGTTATGGTAGGTGGCTGGCTATGAGGTTGATGATCTTTTTCTCTTCCTTCTGGAGGAAGCTGGGCTCACGCTGGGCAGAGCTCTCCGGCAGCCAACGGTGCCTGTGATTAGCCGGCGACTCCATAAATTACAAACCACCAGAGTCCCGGTCATTATGCTGAATGGGCTCCACCATCTGGCCGTCCACTCTCAACATGATAAAGGCCATCACGCCTGCTCTGTGGCTTGGTGACTTCAAGCAGCCCTCCGCCACAGTGAAAGAAAACAGATGTGCCCTGACCTGGAATCAAACCTGCAGTCAATCTCACTCGGTCTCTTAACCCTAGAATATCCAGGCACTGGGAAAGGCTATTCTTCCCATTTAACAGATGGGGAAACTGAGGAAGCAAAGAGTGAAGTGTTTGTTTATAAAGAGCTTTTTAAAAACCAAGGGAAAAAAAGGAAAGCAAGATGGACTAGTTGTTTCAATAACGAGAAAACAAAATCCACTTCCTTCCCCTCCCTCCCCCCCCTCCCACCTGCTCTCTGTACAGAAAAGTTCACATGTATTTCATTTCCTTTTTCTGAGGGGTTCTATGCAGGCAAGTTACAGGTGCACGAGACAAGAAAGAACAGATTTCTTATTGAACAGTAGGCACTTTGCAGCCATTCATCCCCACTGCCTCTGGGGAAAATACCATAAAAGATTTTTAGTGAGGTTGATGAAATGCCAGACAGGAACTAATTCTTTACTTTTATGTGTGTTTCTTTCCCCAAGCAAACAGCAGAAACACACCTCTCTTTACTTCTGGCAAGTGGTCTGGCATACGCTGCCAGAGGCCCTGTTCTCTTCGGAAACGCTGCTGGGCATTGAAAGGAAAACTGGCCAAATCCAAGAACTGGTTAGCCCAGCAGGCCTGGGAATGATGGGAATTACTCAGCACCCTAGACTTTCACAGTATTAGTGTGTGTGTGTGTGTGTGTGTGTGTGTGTGTGTGTATTTAATTTTTTTTTAGGGGGGTGTTACTCATCAAAGATTTTTTATTATGTTTTTTTTCAGAGAGAGTGGAAAGGAGGAGGAGAGAGAAAACATTGATGTGAGAGAGACCCACCAAGTGACTGCCTCATGCATGCTTCCCAACAATGGCCAGAGATCCAGCTGCAACCGAGGTTCGTGCCCTTGACTGGAATTGAACCTGGAAATCTTCAATCCATGAGTCAATGCTCAATGTTCTAACCACTGAGAAACCCGCCAGGGCTGTCACAGTATTTTAGAAGCATAAAGCACAGTGATCAAGAGAATGAATTCTGGAAACCACACCTCGGCCCCAGCTCCGCCTCTGATTAGCTATCTGGCTTTGGGAAATTATTTCAGATGGGTGGGCTTCAGTTTCTGCTATCAAATGCGTGCATCACAGGACCTGTTTCACTGGAGTATTGGGTGACTGAAAGAGTCAGCATGTTACAGTGCGTAGAACAAAACTGTTCCAATGAGGATCCTGTGCTGCCTTCTCGCAAAATTCTATTTTCTCTATAGAGCAAATTAATACTACTAACTGCCTATAGATTTTCTTTTTTTAATCCTCACCAAAGGATATATTTTTAATTGATTTTTTAAAAAGAGAGAGAAATAAATATCAATGTGAGAGAGAATCATTGATCAGTTGCCTCCCATACATGCCCTGACCAAGGATTGAATCCTAAACCTAGGTAAGTGCCATGACCTGGAATCAAACTTGCAACCCGTTGGTGTACAGAGATGCTCCAACCACTGAGCAATCCGGCCAGGGCACAGATTTCCCTAAGTTCCATTTTTACAAAAATTAATTCCAGGGTGGGGACTCCTTCCTTCCAAATATTCTGAGACACAGGCCAATTTCAGCTTTCTGCCTGTTTTATAGTAGTTGTGCAAATACATGGAAGTGTAGCTATTCTTAAACTCACATTGTAGTCCTTTAACAACGTCTATGGGCATAATAATCTAAATAAACGTAAAGCACACGTAATTTCCTCCCTGAAAAAGCAAAGG
Source organism: Nyctalus aviator (assembly GCA_036971965.1). Lineage (NCBI taxonomy): Eukaryota > Metazoa > Chordata > Mammalia > Chiroptera > Vespertilionidae > Nyctalus > Nyctalus aviator. Next base: position 7,396,309 of record CM072940.1, on the reverse strand, counting down.
CTCTTTGGAGACAGTAAAGATTATGCATCGCGACTTCATATCGGAACATAAGAAACCCCCCTTTCCAGGATCACGGGAAGGTGGGGACAGGAGCGCTAAGAAAGAAGCCGTGAGTCTGTCCACATGCCCTCTGGAATAGTTCTCCCCGGGGAACTGGCACACAACGTAAAGCTGGGTCTCCCAGGCCCAGGCCACTCAGCTGTGACTCCCTTCGTGCTCCCGGCTCCGAGTGGCATCCGCTCAGCCTGCCATTGTCGCTTGCAGGACTTTGGTCAGAGACCGTGCCCGCTTTACTGCCGCTTCTTTTCCCTCAAAGCGTGAGAGCCTTCCCAAGTAACGTAATGGAAAACAGCAAGCCGTTTTTCAAAGAGAAAGGGGAGGGGCTCCTTCCTTCCAAATATTCTGAGACACAGGCCAAGAATGAAGAACGTGACCTTGGCACAACCTGTGCTTTTTACTCAAGGGGTCTAGACTCTAAGGAACCTCTAGCCTCCCCCCACCCCTAAGCTGGTGCTCACACATGAATGAAAACACACATGTTCACACATGTGCACTCACGTGTTCACTTTTACAAAAGGACACAGCTCATATGGTTATTGGAGTCCAGAATCAGAAAACACTGCCTAGAACATTTAAGTTGAGTTTGTCCCTTGAGAAGGTGACAGTCGACTTTCTATTTCTAATATGTTTTTATTGATTTCAGAGAGGAAGGGAGAGGGAAAACGATAGAAATCATCAATGGTAAAGGAGAATCATGGATCAGCTCCCTCTTGCATGCCCCACACTGGGGATTGAGCCCAGAACCTGGGCATTGCCCTGACCAGGAATTAAACCGTGACCTCCTGGTTCATAGGTCGATGCCACTGAGCCATGCCAGCTGGGCAAGTTTCATTGTTCAACCACCTTAGTGGGCATTTTTGAAAAAATATATATTTTTATTGATTTTTTACAGAGAGGAAGGGAGAGAGATAGAGAGCTAGAAACGTCGATGAAACACCGACCAGCTGCCTCTTACACACCCCCTACCAGGGATGTGCCCGCAACCAATGTACATGCCCCTGACTGGAATCGAACCTGGGACTTTCAGTCCGCAGACTGACGCTCTACCACTGAGCCAAACTGGTTTCGGCCTTTGTGGGGATTTTTTCCCTGCTCCCTTAGGTCAAGTTACCAATGACTACTTAAAAAAAAAAACCTCCTCTAAACTCTATGGGGACAGTGAATTAGGCCTAACCTGTTGCTGTGATTATCTGGAAATTTGTTCAAACACTAACTCGGAGTTCGATTCTTTTTTCTCTGAGTGGGTAGAGCCAAGAAAGAAGAAGAAGTTGAGTGCGGCCATGTTTGCCACATTTCAATCAAGCTGGGCACAAGGTTTGGTGGGAAACTTGGGGCGTAGTGGCTCCCCTGGACTTTCTCCATGATTTGTGGATTTCACTCTCCAATGTTCATTTCCTATTTCAACCCCATTATAATGGATAATGGAGAACTGACTACACAGATGGGGAATGCACCCATCCATTCATTCAACAAATATTTCAAGACGATGACAAGGATATCAAATGGGCTAACATGTAACCAGATGATGACGGAATGTGAGAGAAGAACTGTAAATCTTTTTCGTTTATATATTTCAGGGATTCCATGCATACATTTACAAAGAACCATAAAGAGGAGGGGGGAGGCCAGCATAAAAGGAACTTCATGGGCTTCCAAGCAATTCCTGACCTTATGGCTTCTACTATTTTTAATGAGATAATATATTCTTAATACAATTTGACTTCACTTTTATTTCTCAAAGAAGTAAATCAGAAAATGTTTGCTGCCTTGTTAACTTCCTAAATTACTGTTCTTCTAATGAAATCTCACTCGGAGCGACAGCAAATGACAGGGCTTGTCTTCAAAGCAGAAAACGTGGGAATTTCAAGTCATGGTTTGTCTTTATTCCATCCAGACAGAACCCTAAACCTTAGAGCCCCCAAAACCCAGGGAATGCCTATCATTCTATGAAAGGCGAGCGTGTGAGTACATACATGACTAAATGAATCATCCACGTTACTGCATCTTTCATACATAATTTCTTACCCTGAATTATTGATAATACATCTATAATACATCTATAGGTATCTATGGAGAGATCTTTATTATATAGAACAGCATATTATACTGCTGGTGGTGAAAGGGAAAATTGATTTCCAGCCATATTTAGTTACATTTACCTCTCTAGTCTCCACATATCAGGGAAGAATTATCTTTAAGTCAGCCCACACTGTCAATCCCCCCCAACAGCCAATCTCCAATTCTGTGGATTCTCAGACTGCACACTGAGTAGATATTTATTAAGGTGACCAGACGTCCCGCTTTTGGCGGGACAGTCCCGATTTTTAACAATTTGTCCCGCCAAAAGCGGGATGTCTGGTCACCTTAATATTTATGGAACTGAATCCCCTCTCTCTGGTGTAAAGGACCAACAGCCCAGACAGCAAGAAGCCTTATCCGATTTTATGCTAAGGATTTACTTGGCAACATATGATATTTAAAAAGCCTTTCAACTTCCGGTGGGCCAGGGACTAATTTGCAGGGACTAATGTCTAGAATTCTAATTAAGGGGCATTTTCCCCCTGGAGAGTGAGCCCTATAAGGAGCAATTCCATTCAGAGATGCTCACTGACTCTGACCCACACTGTGGGTCTCTAGGAATCTAAGACTATCTTGCCCCAGAACTGGAAGAGGCTCTGATACCTGAGGAGAGGATGCATTGCCAACACTGAGACACCCCAGATAGGTCTAGCTTCTGCTGCCAGATCTTAACAGAACTTTCCTAGGCATTTATCTGCACATCACCACAACCTGGACAGGCAGGCGCTTGAACAAGGGGAATCTGTACCTTTTGGAATCAAGAAAATCAGGTTCTTCCTCTGACAGAAACAGCTCTCAGAATGGGTTCTGATCAGCCCCACCCCCAAGGACTTGAGAGAGGGAGAGAGATCCTTTCCTAGACTTTAAAGGGGATGAGACAAGAGAAGGGAACACGGGTGAGATTTCCAAAACCAGGGGACTAGCACAGGTTTTCTTAAGATCTGGCAGCGTGTTTATTTGAAGAAACGAAAGAGTGAGCGCAGCCAGCGTGGTTCAGTGGCTGTGAACCTGGAGGTCAGGGTTTGATTCCCGGTCAGGGCGCATGCCCAGGTTGTGAGCTCAATCCCCAGCTTGGGGCATGCAAGAGGCAGCCGATCCATGATTCTCTCTCATTATTGATGTTTCTATCTCTCCCTCTCTCCCTTCCTTTCTAAAACCAATAAAAGTACATTAAAAAAAAATTAAAGAATGAGATGAAGGCAAATGAACAAACAAAGCTTAAAAGAACACTCACTACACTACATGGCTCTTTAAATATGTGTAACAATTTCCCAAGGAGCCCTCCCCCTGCCCCTAAGGTAAGGTGACCAGACATCCCACTTTTGGCGGGACAGTCCTGATTTTTAACAATTTGTCCCGCGGCCCGTGGCGTTTAAAAATCGGGACCTTTTTAAAAAAAAAACAAACAAAAAACCGCCACAGGACAAATTGTTAAAAATCGGGACTGTCCAGCCAAAAGCGGGATGTCTGGTCACCTTACCCTAACGGCACAGCCTCAGCTTCAGGAACTGCCACCTAAAGGTTGTCATTGCAAACTGCTCCAAACAATTCACTACTAATTCAAAATGGAAATCTTTATCCTGAAGATTTCCTTCCGCTAAGCAGTAATTCTCTCTGCTCTGGTGGAAAGAGAAATGATCTGGGTTTTTTTTTTTTTTTTTCTTCCGTTCCTGGTTATTTATAAGATATCTACTCTAGATTAGTCCTGCTTGAATGGCACCCTAAAAGGCTCATTCTCAGCAGTACTCTGCTGCTGATGGCAGGCTGACAACCCCTACTTAGGATGTCTTTCAGAGCCAGGACGGAGTGCAAAACTGTTGCCCAAAGCCCATGTTTCAAAACAAACCATCTCTGTAATAAGCACTTAAAACCCTTTTCATTAATATATTTCTTTGTGTGTAAAACAAAAGCTCAAGGCTGCGGCATGGCCTTTGACAATTTTTCTCCTAATGAAACGCTATTTCATTTTTTAAGCTGGGCCGGCAGGAGGGAGACGCAAGCCAGCCTTCCTTGAGATGTTACCCACGTGCCCTCTCTCTCTGCCAGTGTGCTCTGGGTGGTTTTCAACCCGAACGTTGAAAGTTCCACAGAAATCCAGAGGCCGAGCCGGAATGAGTAAACACAGGATCTGCCGAGCTTCCTCTCCCAGGTATTAGCAAGCACCTTTGGTCTGGAGAGATAGCCCTGGCTAATCCTTATCTGAATTCGCAATTAAGACTTCAGAGCCGAGCATATCGGTACAGTTCTGCTCGCGTGATTTTAAATGACTGCACCTAAATCAAATCAGCCTTCAAATGCAATGAAAAGTAAATGTCTAATGTCTAATTGAACTAACAGATAGCACCCTCTTTAATGCAGCTGACGCTGAGGGGTGGGAGAAATGAGTAACTGACAGCATCAGAGGGAGGGAGGGAGGGGAGGAGGAGAGGGAAGGAAGAAAGGGAGGGAGTGGAGGGGGGGCGAGGATAGGAGGAAGGGAAGGAAGGAAGGAAGGAAGGAAGGAAGAAAGGAAGGAAGGAAGGAAAGAAGGAAGGAAGGAAGAAAGGAAGGAAGGAAGGAAGGAAGGAAGGAAGGAAGGAAGGAAGGAAGGAAGATGGAGGGAGGGAGGGAAGGAAAGAAAGAAGAGAGGAAGGAAGAAAGGGTAAAGGAGGGAGAGACTAGAAAGAAAGTGAGAAGAAAGGGAAAACGGGGAGAAGGAGGGAGGGAGAGAGGAGGGAGGGGAAAAGGAAGGAAGGAAGGAAGGAAGGAAGGAAGGAAGGAAGGAAGGAAGGAAGGAAGGAAGGAAGGAAGGAAGGAAGAAAGGAAGGAAGGAAGGAAGAAAGGAAGGAAGGAAGGAAGATGGAGGGAGGGAGGGAAGGAAAGAAAGAAGAGAGGAAGGAAGAAAGGGTAAAGGAGGGAGAGACTAGAAAGAAAGTGAGAAGAAAGGGAAAACGGGGAGAAGGAGGGAGGGAGAGAGGAGGGAGGGGAAAAGGAAGGAAGGAAGGAAGGAAGGAAGGAAGGAAGGAAGGAAGGAAGGAAGGAAGGAAGGAAGATGGAGGGAGGGAGGGAAGGAAAGAAAGAAGAGAGGAAGGAAGAAAGGGTAAAGGAGGGAGAGACTAGAAAGAAAGTGAGAAGAAAGGGAAAACGGGGAGAAGGAGGGAGGGAGAGAGGAGGGAGGGGAAAAGGAAGGAAGGAAGGAAGGAAGGAAGGCAGGCAGGCAGACACTCCCCTTGGAAAACCTGTCATAAAATTATGATGCCTCAATTCCTTAATATACATAAAAAACATAAGCAAACTTACATTGCTTCTCCGCTGCCCATCCCCTTCCAACCCAAAGGTGCTTGAATTGGAGTCCCCTCCCCTCCCACCACCTGTCCCCTCCAATAGAACATCCCCCATGCCTCGGAATGAAGCACTTAGGAGTTTTCTTTTTCAATCTCCTGCGGGCTTCTCTCGGTTTAGCAATCCCGTTGCAAGGGGCTCCCTGTTTAATGTCATTAGCGATTGTTTCATAAAACAAACAGCCGCTCCGGCATGGCTGGCGGTTAATCTTAAATCTAAATGTGGCCGCACTGGCTCACTGGCTCCTGGGCCCAGCCTGTTCGCACCCAGGCAGGCCCTTAATCTACCGCGAGCCCAGGAGCTTATCTCTCCGCTGGTTCAGGGATTTCTTTGTCCAAATGCTAGACCAAACCCAGTTCACACTGTGGGCCCACGTTCTTTTATCTTTTTTTTTTTTTTTTTAATTCCCTGGACATTTTTTTTTTTTTTTTTTTTTTACAGCGACTCAAAGTCTACAGTCTATTTATTTATGGACTGTTCTATTTTACAAATATTTCCCCAATACCGACAAAGTCAAATTCTTGTACAGGTCGGCGCCTACAAGCCTGCCTAATCACTGGGTTTTGGAATCCTACTAAAAGGTTCACGTGAGAATAAGGACATATTAACATCCCAGGGGATGATGGGTACTTGGAAATTCAAAGGTTTCAAAGGGTTATTTGCCCCAGAAGGGTCTGATTATCCCCATTCATTAGACCCAATATGATTGTCATCTTAAATAACAATATTATTTAGTAGATAACTTGTCACAGGCATGATCCTAAAACTCACTGGATATTAATCCACTTTCTTTCTTTCTTTTTTTTTTTATAATATATTTTATTGATTTTTTTTACAGAGAGGAAGAGAGAGGGATAGAGAATCAGAAACATCGATGAGAGAGAAACATCGATCAGCTGCCTCCTGCACACCCCCTAATGGCACATGCTCTTGACCAGAATCGAACCCGGAACCTTTCAGTCCGCAGGCCGACACTCCATCCACTAAGCCAAACTGGTTTCGGCAATCCTTTTTCTTTCATTCAGCCAGACAACCCCTCAGAGGCCATCTCCCCATTTTCAGATAAAGTAACGGAGGCTTCAAGAGGTAGAGACATTTGCGGAAGGCCACCTGAGGGTGCCAGGCAGAACCATCATTTATAAAACAAGCTCTAACTGGCTTTCAGCATGCGTTCCTGGCCACAAGGCCCTAGGACGACTGCTCCTCAGGCCGATTTGAAAATTCCTGTATATGGTGGTCTTCTATTCCTGAGGGTCTGACTTCTGCCAGATAACGTGTCCTGTATTTTATATATATATATATATATGTGTGTGTGTGTGTGTGTGTGTGTGTGTGTGTGTGTATTATTGTTTACAGGGAGGAAGGGAGAGACATAGAGAGCTAGAAACATCCATGAGAGAGAAACATCCATCAGCTGCCTCCTGCACACCCCCCACTAGGGATGTGCCCACAACCAAGGCACGCGCCCTTGACCGGAATCGAACCTAGGACCTTTCAGTCCGCAGGTCGACGCTCTGTCCACTGAGCCAAGCCGGTTTCGGCTAGCGTGTCTTGGATTTTTAGTGGAAAATACCACCATGGTCCTGGGCTACAGGTCACATGAGGTTACCACACCAAACCATCCCCTCCCCTCCCCAGAGCCTCACTGAGGGGCCCAGCCATGTCCACGCAGCCTCCCAGGTGGGTCCTTCCAGGATGCCTGCATGTCCCGCCAAAGGCTCAGCGCCTCCGCCAGACACCACTTGGACGGCCACCACTCACGCATCACGGAATCCCTGGCTGCCCTTTTGTTGACTTCTTGTTCTATTCTTACAACCCTTTCATTGTGCTAACTCTTTCCCCAGTCCCATAATAATAAAACAAAAAGACACTAAAAGGCAGAAATCTCCAGGCTGGTGTGGCTCAGTGGTTGAGCACTGACCTAAAAACCAGGAGGCGGTCATGGTTCGATTCCCATTCAGGGCACATGCCCCTGGTTGTGGGCTTGAGCCCCAGTGTGGGGCGTGCAGGAGGCAGCCGTTCCATGATTCTCTCTCATCACTGATATTTCTATCTCCCTCTTCCTCTCCCTTCCTCTCTGAAATCAATTAAAACATATTTAAATAAGTAAGTAAATGGCAGAAATCATTTACCAATCCTTTCTATGTTTGAACTGGAATGCCAACCGGCACTTGACTTGAGGTGCACCCAAGATGGTGGAGTGGCCAGATCCATTGGCGTCTGGAGAGAGAGGGAAAGGCTGCAACCTCGGCCCTGGGAGTGGCTATTGTTCATGCTCATTGAAGGGGGTAGCAGCCTCATGATGCTTTGGAACAAGCTACTCGTGCCACCCGGCGCTGAGCTGGTTCCTGAGCTCAGCAGAGCTCCATGTGCTGTCAGGGAAGACAGAGTGGAGAAGTAGGGGTCCCTGGCTGTTTCTAGCCTTTCTTTTCTTGCTCTTGATATAACTTTTTTTAAAATATTTTTTTTATTGATTTCAGAGAGGGAAGTGAGAGGGAGAGAGATGGAAACATCCATGATGAGAGAATCATTTGATCAGCTGCCTCCCGTACGCCCCCTATTGGGGATCGAGCCTGCAGCACGGGCATGGGCCCTGACTAAGAATTGCACTATTACCTCCTGGTTCATAGGTCGATGTTCAACCACTGAGCCACTTTTTAAAGCTGTAGCAACAGGAACCCAAACTGAAAAATGTCTCAAGGCAGCGGAGGTAAAAATAGAATGCCACACTCGAGCAAGGCAATCCTCGTCGCCGATCCTGTAAAGTGAGCCTGTTGGGTTTGATCTCTTCTCTAGGCATGCTTGTCCTCGCAGAGGGCACACACATGGAAAACTGTCACAAAAGAACCTAAACCCCATTACCCTGATGGTAGGATGTCTCTCTCTCTCTCTCTCTGTCTCTCTCTCTCTCTCTCTCACCCAATCAATTCACAGCCCATCACCCACAAGGATGAAGATAACACCTCCCTTCAGATGGCTGGGTTCACAGCTGCTCCTTTGGGGGCTCTCGGGAGGTATAAGAAGATGTACGTGTGGAGAGTTCCATGGGGAGCAGCGTGGAGGAAAATGCTAGGAGACAGGAGATGAAGAGAAACCCTGACTTTTCTTTCTTGGCTCCTTGACGTTTTCTGATGCTCTCCTTCCTTCCATCGCTTCTTGTTATTCTCACAACCCCGGTTCAAACTTGGAGATACGACGACTAAAAACAAAAGTCATGAGGAAACTGCTCATTCATTTGCTGGAACTTTCTTTCCTGTTCCCCGTTCCATGCGTCTCTGGGTAACACATTTGCTCACCTTGACAACCCATACCTGACGTAGTAGGGAAAGGAGGGTGGTGCTTTACGACAGGTGATGAGTACTTCATTACACAGCAGGAAGGAACACATAATGTATTCCAGAAGCGACACCATAGAGACCGGCCTATTTTCAGCCTTTGTATAAAGAGAGAATCAGAGTTCCCTTAGAAGCTTCTGATTAATCCACTCCAATCTCTCCGGGGTCAGACATGACTCAGACCAGATGCCTCTGGCGGTAGCTGCAGCTTTCTCTCTCCATTACGCAGTGAGTGTGGCGCTCTGAATTTGACTGTGGTTATTACATAATCTCCTTTCTGATCTAAACCAAGTTCTCCTTCCCTCCAAATAAACCCCGACGAAGCTCAAACCACTTACAGTCACTCAATTTAAGAGCCAGAGGGGATCTTCAAATCATATCATCCAACCCCTTGTTCTAACAGATAGCTCGGGCCCAGCCAAGGGGAAGACACTTGTTCAAGGTCATAAGAAGTAGCGAGCCTGACTCAAATTGTTTGATTCGGCTCATCATGCTGACTCAGCAAACTATCCCAAGTTAACAAGGTTTGCTTTTCTTTCCTCGTTCCTTATATTTTTAAAGTCACAGGGACTTCTAAAAGGAGAAAAGAAATCGCACACAAAAGAGTGGGTACTGGTCAACACTGCCAAGATAGTATTTTTGAAAACATAAGGGCATTAAAAAAGAAGGGGGTGGGGGTATTTGTGAGGCTAATACTTTAAAAAGGCCACCCAGATAAGTTAATCATAACCCAGTCACATGCAATGTTTATTGTGGGTTATGGGTAACAATGACTTGAAAGCTATTTGAATAACATGATACTGGGATTTTTGTCAGCTATAGCTCCAAGATGTCTGCAACTTTCAGTCTATCTGATGGTGAAAAAATATAAGCAATCTCTGAGCCTTTGATTTGCTGCTAGTACAGTTTACTTAAATAGATACATAATTTATACAATGCTGAGCAGATAGCTGAGTAACTAGAAAGCGGTCACATGCCCATGGCGGTGTGAATATCCAAATGGCATGGAAGTCTTTTGCATGGTTTTCTTCTTCAGATGAGTTTTCTCATTGTGATCGCTTATATTGATTCTGGGCTTCAAAAATTAAGTATGCATTTTGATCCTGGAGTGAGATAGGCAGGGAGAATGTTGTCTGTTAAAAAAAGAACCTATTAAAATGTCAGTTGAGCCTAAACTGGTTTGGCTCAATGGAGAGAGCATCAGTCTGTGGACTGAAAGGTCCCAGGTTTGAACTAAGGTACATGCCCTTGACTGGGAATCAAACCTACAACCTTTGGTGTGCAGACCAATGCTCTAACCACTGAGTTTGCTGGCCACAGCATAATCCACTTTTATTTAGTGACTGATGATTCTCTCCTATTATGTAAGTTAGTTCAGCTCAGTGTCAGTAACGGTACTGTCTTGTCTAGATCACACTCTACAAAGAATAGAAGCCAAGATCACCATCCCACCATGTCTGGTTTAGAGCCTAGGCTGGAACAACTGTATTTTAAGCCTCAAAATTCAGCCTCAAAACAGAACTAACTTATTTTCAACCATGTTTTTACCAGAAAGTCCTTGAACAGATGCCTAATACATGCTGTTGATATCAGCAACATGAGTAGATGCTTTCGGAAATGAAGAGAAAGACACATGACTAAAACTTTGCCTCCTGATCTCAGGGCACTGGAACATCAGCGGGAGAATTTAAAAAGTGTTAAGCCATTGTGACAGAAAGTGTTCAATTAGTGTCCAAATAAGAGTGAAGAGAGTGCAATTGCATTTCAGATGCAAGACCACTTCCAATGGAAGTGATCAGTAGCTTCCTGAGAGTGTCCTGTGAAGTGGCCCTTGAGTCATGGATCTGGACTACTCATTCCAGGACCAGAGAATGACATTAAGTCACAGTGGGTAACAGGGAGAGAGGGATTGGGCCAGATCAGTTAAAGTCTGTTGTCCAAGTAGGAAAATAGCATTGGATAACATTGGAAAAGTCATCTGTGGCCATCCAAAGTCTAAACTTCCATAAAAAATATGATCAGAGTTGCAGGGTAGAGGGAACTACAGAAATCATACTACAGAAATAAAACAATCAGGGTATACACAAAGCAGCCATATGTACGCTAGCCTAGAGTGTCTAAATATTAGTTAGGCCCTAACTGGTTTGGCCCAGTGGATAAAGCGTTGGCCTCTGGACTCAAGGGTCTCAGGTTCAATTCCGGTCAAGGGCATGTACCTTGGTTGCAGGCACATCCCCAGGAGAGGGTGTGCAGGAGGCTGCAAGCAGATCAACGTTTCTCGCGCATAGATGTTTCTAACTCTCTATCCCTCTCCCTTCCTCTCTGTAAAAAATCAATAAAATATATTTTAAAAAATCAGTTAGGAGGCTACAGCAAGTAGAGTAAGTGTTAATGCCGGTAATAGTCCTGTGTAGGTACACCGGCTTGCAGTGGAGTTGGAAAGAAATGACAGTATCAGGAAGCAAGGCCAAGGATGAATTGCCAGAAACTTCCAAATGACTAATAATATAGGTATAGATTTGGACACTGTGACTTTGAGATACCGAAGGGACACCTGCACTGATAGACATTTGCAGATATGGAAATTGAGTGAAGATATAAATTGACTTGGAATTATGATTTTATTCTACATAAAACTGGTGGAGAGACAAGCCATGAAGAAAGAGAACAGAGAAATAAAAGAGAAATAAAAGAAAAAAAAGATATAACATCTACAAAATACAATTTGAATAACAAATACCTGATTTGTTTTTGGATTACATTTTCTACGTAACTGTGCAATAATTCCTGCCCTTTCTTAGAAAGCTGATAGTGGATTAAGGATCTGCTATAAAGATCTATTCATTCACCCGTTCATCCATCCACCCATCCACATATTCTTTCATTCATTTATTCTTTCATTTATTCACCAAATATGCCTACTCTATGCCTGGTAGTGAATAAGAAAAACAAAAACAAAACAAAAAACTCAGTCCTGATTTATTACTCACTCTGTGGCAAATTATATATATTTTTTGGCTTGTTCACATAAGCCAAACCCCGTATTTCAATGAATGGGAATTTTAAAAGTCCAGATCAATAAGAAGACCAAAAAGGTACTTGCCATTTACACGAATTTTACTCATCTAATAAAGATGCTCAATGGTTCTTTAGCATAAAAACACATATGCTTATAGCGGTCTGAAAAAAATTCAATTGGAAAATTTAAATTAGGCACATTTCTAATTTAATGCCTTATTATCTTCACCATAGCATGTGCACGCAGTTATCTAATAAGCACAATGTGTAGAACAAGGAAGAAGAGCCCTGCCCTCAGGGAATTGATAATATATTCTAATGTATTCTAATGGTGTGTGAAATATACATCTAAAGTCAGAATTTGTCAAAATTTCTTAACTGGGAGATGCTGATAACTATGTCCAAGTATGCATCTAAAACATTCCTGCCATAGGGGGAAAATATGTCTTTATTCATTGATTCTCATATATTGTGGTTAAAAGCTTCCTTATGTATTGCTAGAAAAAAATAATTAATAGGCCTCTACCTAGAAATAATTAATAGGCCTCTCCCTAGAAATATGATAAAAGAATGGGGCACAGCCCTGTGGAGCTTATTTTCTGTATTGTGTTTTGTTTTCTCTGTTTTTCCCGGGGATATCATTAAATAAGAAGGGTGGTAAATTTATCTATAATATTTGTTTTTAAAGCTGGACATTTCTTTATTTAAAAAGAAAAGATATAGCTGCCCTGGTTGGTTAGGCTCAGTGGATGAAGCATCAGCTTGTGGACTGGGGGACCCGGGTTTGACTCCGAGTCAAGGCACATGCCCAGGTTGTGGGTTCAATCCCCAGTGGGGAGTGTGCGGGTGGCAGCCGATCCATGATTCTCTCTCATCACTAGTGTTTCTCTCTCTTTCTCTCTCTCCCTCTCCCTTCCTCTCTGAAATCAATAAAAATATATTTTAAAAATAATAAAAATAAAAGGGAGGGCCTATGGTATTGGAACGACCCCCAAAATTCTGCTCCCCCTACCCCCGACAAGAATTCTGCCCTCACTCTCTAGACTCTAAAATCCCAGAGGAATTCAGCAGCTTGAACCGAAGCTGCACATGACCAATGCCCAAAGATTCAACTGCACAGCATTTCAAACAAGCACAGATCTCTCCAGTCCTGCTTTTCTCCAGTAGCTAGAACTCCACTTAAGACAAAGAAGAATTCTGACAGTAAGATACACACACGGAAGTAGTTACATTTTCTCTCTCCCACATAATTTCTGTAACTGTCAAAACATATTGTCATCCCTCCACAGTGAGAGGCAAAAAGGTTTAGCTTGACTAATATGTGCTATTTGCCAATGATGGCAGAGAAAGTTGGTTTAACAAAACAATGACATACTGTGTTCTTTTTCGCTCACCAATCAACATCTTCTTGCTTTGGAGCTAGATTCCCAAATAGCTCAGCGGATCTGACCTGGGGTCAGGTTACCCAAAGACAGGCTGGGACATGTGCTGGGGCAGGCACAAAGCAGGGGCGCTAATACATTTCTTAAAAAATAAGCTGGTATTTGATGTTTCCAAAGGAGGAGGGGAAAAGCACTCTTTGATTTAAAAAAAAAAAAAATCAACTTTGCTATTTTCTTACACTACCTGGTAGTTTGCTATTGTTGTTATTTTTACTCACCTATAGGTACAAGATGAAGAGGTGGGGGTCCATTTTAGTCCTTGACATGGTTTCTAAGGGTCATCACCTATTTATTTTAATGTATTTTTTATTGATTTCAGAGAGGAATGGAGAGGGGGAGAGAGAGAGAAACTTCAATGATGAGAGAGAATCATGGATTGGCTGCCTCTTGCACGCCCCATACTGGGAATGAAGCCTGCAACCCAGGTGGTACCCTTAACCGGAATCAAACCTGGAACCCTTCAGTCCCAAGGCTGAGACTCTATCCACTGAGCCAAACAGGCTAGGGCCATTGCCTGCTTTTGATGTGAATATTTGAACGGACAAAGAAGTCAAATAAGCAAACCAAGATGTGGAGGGTAGGGGGGAAATCTCAATCAAGAAAACTATGATTTTAAGCAAAGAACATTTGAACTTGCATATGCTTTTCTGTAATATTCCTAGTAGTAAAAGAGGGTAAACTGGTTTTGTTTCCAGAAGACAGAAATTAGAAACTTGGATAGTTTACCAAACAAATAAAAAGTTCACTATGGAATCCATACTTTTTCCACGCATATTCAACTGGGTTTTGGTTTACAACTCCCACCAGGAATACAAGGATCTAATTTAAGTAGCAGAGAGCTTTATACACTCCGTGGACTGCTGCGATGTAGGTACAGAATCTTACTTAGGGGATTTATTTTTGCATTCCTGGTCCCACTGGAGATACCTAACAAACACCTTAGGGAAGTCCCCAAATTTGATAAAATAGATAACTGTGGTTAAGCCTAAACATGTTTTTGTATCAGTGGTGTTTGACAGCCTACCTAGAAGTAAAAACAAAAAAATGAAGATATCAGGGCTTCAGTAAATATCCAGAAGATAGAAAAAAATTCAAAAGTCTCCAACAGGCACCCCTAAGCTCTTGTCTAAAGTAACAGGTTAGACTCACATAAGAGAAATAGCCAGACTTGGATCATTTTGAGAAAATGGCTTGTTATATCAGATTATTTTGAGGCGTAAGAAATAACACAAACGATGGTGGTGGTGGGAGGCGGGGAGTGGTAAAGGGTAGAAATGGCTCATGCACTTTTAAGAATGAGAATGCCTTTATAATTCATGCAGGGCAAGGCTCCATATGTTCCTCAACACACATATTGTTCCAGATGCTGATCCAGTCACAATATGTCAAAGAACAAAAGGGGTTTTGTACATAGAACCTAAGGATTAGAGATTATAATAATAAAAATAATGAAACAGCATGGCCAGGCATGGATCAATGGTTGAGCATCAATCTATGAACCCAGAGGTCACAGTTCAATTCCTGGCCAGGCCACATGCCCTGGTTTCTGGCTCCATCCTCAATAGGGAGTGTGCAGGAGGCAGCCGATCAATGATTCTCTCCGATGTTTCTCACTCTCTCCCTCTCCCTTCCTCTCTGAAGTCAATAATATATATATATATATATATATATATATATATATATATATATATTTTAAATAATGAAACAGGAACTAATATCAAAATATGAGGTCATTCTCTACATTATTTCCTTTCGTCTTCATAACAATTCTATAAAAGCGATAGTTTAGCCAAAACCTAGAGGTGCATGCATTCACAGCTGTAAGGACCACATAGCTTATGAATGGTCAAGCCAAGAACTGAACCCAAACATACACATTCTGACCTCAGGTCCAGCGCACTTGAACTCCTATGCTTCTCTGGAAAAGCTGGGTCAGCATCTGCTCTCCAGGCAACAGAATCCTTGTTAGGTAGCTCCCCCTGGCTTCCTTCTCTCTGTGCTTTGGAAGGAGACTGGGTAGGCAGGCACAGGTTTGGGTTCCCTTTAAGAGGACGAGCCCTGCCCATGTCACGGATGTGTGAGCACATGATGTTCCCTTCCAGCGTGAGGTCGGAGGGTGGCGACGGCAACAGCAGCGCGAAATCCTACACTGTCTCTCCTCCACACATCAGTCATGCTGGGCCCTTCTCAGGTTACTCTCTCACTTTATGAATGAAAATCCTTGTTGCTGCACCCTCCAAAGCATCTCTTTTTCTCCTCCTCCTTCAAGGTGAGGCCTGTACACGCTCTTAAAGGCACTGCTGGGTCTCAAGAGCCATTGTTCCTAAGTGAGGATTGAATGGTGTGAAAAGAGCAGGTAGGATATCAATGAAAATCCAGGGCTAGAGCAAAATGCTGTCATGACACGCTGATGGAAGTCTCTGAAAACTGGCATGAGGATGAGCCAGCTCTTAAAAAACGTGCAGCCCTAGCCGGTGTTGCTCAGTGGAGTGTCAGCCTGTGGACCAAAGGGTCCCAGGTTCGATTCTTGTCATGGACACGTAGTTTGATTGCAGGCTTCTCCCCGGCCCAGGCCGAGGTCGGGGCTCTTGCAGGAGGCAACCAATTGATCTGTTTCTCTCACATCGATGTTTCTCTCTCTTTTCTTCTCTCTTCCACTCTCCCTAAAAACCAATGGAAAAATATCCTCGGGTGAGGATTAACAAAAACAAATAAACAGAACATGCAGACAATCAAGGGTGGGATGGCGAATGACTTCTTTCCTTTTCATAGTTTGCAATTGTTGTTGCAGATGCGAGGGGCACTGCAGTAAATATGTGAACATGGAAAAATACAGCCTGATGTTCAGGTTGCCTTCCGCATCTGTTATCCTTCTATTTATTGTGAATAGCGGGATGGGTGTCTGGGTTGCAAGATCAGCTGCCTCTTTCCCATTCCTCTGGTGTAAATTCATCCATCCCATCCCTTTAATGTACTGTAGTAATGGTCTTTATTGCTAGCTCTTGAGCTCTGCAACCATATGACCCTGGCCCAAACGGACACATGACTTGACTGTCCCATAGGAATCTCAATGTCCAATGTTGTCACCCTTCCCCATACTTGGCCCTCACCCTGGTGAACTCTCCACCCAACTGTGCAAACCTGAGAGCATGAAGCCCTTCCTACAGAAGTAAAATGATGGTCTTTTTTGAAGTATCACACCCATGTCCTTGTCCACTGCCACTGTCACAGCTGAGGCTACTCTCCCATCACCAACACCATTGTGAAAGGCCTGGTCATTCCCTGTAGGGAAGCCAGAGTCATCATCTTCGAACCACAAACTCTTCCTGCCACTCTCCCATGTAAATCCCTCCAACAGCTCCCTGTTACCTTCAGGATTAAGGTCAAACTGGTTCAGGTGTCTGTAAGGCCCAGTGACCTGACCCAAGCTTACATTTAGACTCCTGTCTCGCTGCATCGCCTCTCCCTTCCCTCGCCACCTGGTCAGCATCTACGGCAAATCATGGCTCACAGTCCTGCAGTGATACTCTGGCCTTTGCACAATACGGCAAACTCTGCCCACTCCACCCCCAGCACACACCTCCCCTGCTTCATCCAGTGTCAGTCCTCTAGGACTTTGCTCAGGTGACCCAAGGACCCTGGGACTACCTGCATTCTAGCACTTTCCATGCTCTATTATAATTGTCTGCTCCTGGGTCCGCACTCCTTCTCTAGACCTTAGACTGCTCAATGGCTGGAGCTGGGTCTTACTCATTGTGTGTTCCCTAGCACAGACCCGCTTACAGTTGGTTATAACATCAATAAATGCCGAGTGGTAATTTCTAAAGATCAAGTCCTAAAGATCAATATCCAATATGTTAGCGTAGACAATATTTAGATAGATTTGCAGATTTATACTCTACAATTTTATAAATGTATATCTATAATTTATATTCTATAATGTTATATGTAAAATTATACTTTATAATTTTATATATAACAGCCCCCTCCCTGTTGGGGGTATAGATTTTATAAAGTTCAGAAGGGAAAGTGATATTCCATGAGTGCCAGATAGACTCTACAAAATGGAGGCAAATTCATCACATCCTGATAAAGGAGGAAGCAGTGATGTTCGTGGCCATCAATGAAGGATGGATGAAGGATGAGAGGCCCTCCTAGCAGCTTGGCAGGGCTGGGGGTGGGAGGTGGGGAGGGCGCTGGGGAATCCCAAATGTTCATGCCAGTTGGGCAGAGCATGTTCTGAAGGCAGAGCTGAGAAGTTTGAAGATTAAAGAGGCCATCTTCCGGCATTTCTTTCTTTTTTAAAAAATATATTTTTACTGATTTCAGAGAGGAAGGGACAGGGAGATAGAGATAGAAACATCAAGATGAGAAAGAAACATTGATTGGCTGCCTCCTGCATGACCCCTACTGGGGATTGAACTTACAGCCCAGGCATATGCCCTTGACTGGAATCTGGAATCGAACCTGGGATCCTTCAGTCCACAGGCCAACACTCTATCCACTAAGTCAAACCAGCTAGGACCTGGCATTTCTAACTCTGTAGCTTTGTCTCCACACCCAGCATCTCTAAACCTCCTGAAGTACATCCATCATTGTTCTGGATTTATCCTCCTCTCTTCCCCGCCAGGAAGGACTGGCATGATCTATGACAAGGGGCATAATTCACCCCGTGTGGCTTGCCCACACAGGTCGTAATCGGCAGTGACGTATTTTGTGACAGTTCTGTATAAAAGATGAAGAACGTAAATAAAACGCATTGTATATTATGGGGTAATAGAATATAAGGCACACAGATTCTCCTTGGCAGACAAGATGCTGCTAGGGTTTAAGTCTGGAAGAGATGGCATTCCGAGGGAAAGCTGAAATCCTGCCCGGAAGCTCATCCCCTTCCGATGTCACCCAACCTCTAGTCAACGTCGGCTCACCACAAAGACCTTCCCAGCAAGAGCTACTGAGGGGTGTCCTCCAGGACTTTGCTGGTATTTCCCACCTTGAATCAAACATCCACAGCGTGACAGTTTGGATAAAGAATCCCCCACCAGGTCCCAGCAGACTGTAGACACACAGGAGAGGCTTACCTTTGGCGGAAACGTGTAGGACACCCATCGCACAGTCTTACTACTTGCATTAAAATTGAGGAATCTTCCTCTGCTTTCAGGGTCACTTAGTTGGGATCAGACCCGTAAAGAAGAAAATGCTAAGTTCATATTACAAGGGTAATGCATTTTTCTCTGATTGACCTTCAAAAGACTTCCACTACCTTTCCAAAATACTATTAGTTTCGGTCTTACTTTTTAAACCAGAATTGATTTAAAATGCTCTCCACACATCTTTCTAACAGTCTAGTCACAAAGGTACAGATAATTAGAAGTGCTTTTGAGGTCAGTAAAAGGGAGGTAAAACTCATCTAGGCAGATTTTAGAAGAACGTAATAACAGGTTATGATTCAGTACTTTGGAAATGGCCTTGGCCAGTTGGCTAGAGATATCTTTTGCTGAGACCCAGTATTTTCACCTGTACAATGGGCACAAAGGGCACCAGTAGGTGATATTAAAGAACAGTTGAGCCGCCATATGTAAAGTGACCAGCATCCAACATATTACATGTACCTCACATAGAACAATGTTGGTTTCTTTGCTCTGTTGTCTTCTCCATTAACCCACGGAAGAATTTCCTAAGAACGCACCTTACAATTTAAAAAAGGCATATATGGCTAGAGGGGGTGAATACGTGGTGATAAAGGAGCACTTGACTTGGGTTGGCGAACACACAATACAATATGCAGATGATGTGATGATGCACCATAGAATTGTACACTTGAAACCTATACTATTTTCTTAACCAATGTCACCCCAATAAGATAAAATTAAATTTTAAAAAGGCACATGATGTTCCTATAGCTCAGATTTATAACAACAACAAAAAAAGGTACACATGAGGTGGCCTAGTGCAAAGAAACTATGACTCATGAGCCACAGCCAGCGATTAAACCTTAATACAACCTGACAGCTTTAATTTTTATATAAATACCACCAGGGCCTATCACTCATATTATGGATTTCAGGCTTAACAAATGCAATTTAAAAACAACAAAGCTGCTTCTCAAGGTGTACAGCAAAGCACTGACATTTTCAAAATGGAAAGAGCTCCGTGTGTGAGATTTGAAATGGAAAACTTAGCAATTCTTCTCTTTACCTGACAGAAGTTATCAGGATGGACCTTGGCAATGCCTGGACATTTTTTTAAGTTGAATTATTGATAGGTTAGGACTTCTCATGAAATGGTATATATGTTTAGATACAGAACAAGAGCTAGTAATTGCTGGAATTTGCTGTCACCACCATAATCTTCATTTTTACCAATGAGAAAACTAGTGCAAAGAGAGGGTTAGAGGCCTGGGAGTGGGATTTTCTGAAGAGAGAGCAGGTCTAGAGAGGAGAAGGGATTTGCAAGGTCCTCATGGAGTTAGTGATGAGGTGATGCCTGAACCTCAGTGCTCAGACCCATGTTTTTTTTCTCCTGAATCTTATGTGCTTTCTGGATTCTGGCTCCAGCTCAAGGGACTAGAACTTATTCAGAGAAACAAAGCTTTATGTGCTCATGACACAGAACTAAGTAGAGCAATGACTGGGACTCGTTGGTTTATCAACCACATACCCCCCTACCTTTCTACTTCAGCACTAAATTCAACTCGTGAATTTCAAAATAAATAACTTTGTGATACAGTCTAAATCTGTTAACCAAATTAGAAATAATAAGCAATATTATTGTCTTATCTGAAGTAAATAAGAAATATAGCTGTTTTGTGGCAATAAGTCTATACAAGAGGAAAGATAATTACTATTGTAACTTCCCTACTATTTGCATTACAGTCATTCTTTCATTCAGCAAATATTTATTGAGCATCTACTATGTGGCAGGCACTGCACAGCAATCAAGATACATCCCTGAACAGCAACAACCACAAAATCTCTTGCCTCAATCCTCACTGGAGAGTAAGACTATGAAGAAAATAAGGTCAACCTTTCTAGTGGCTGATGCTGTTTTGAAAGAGCAGTGATAAAACCAGTAGATACTAAATACTGTATTGGCAAGCTTCTTTACATAGCGTTCAAACTCCCCCTCTTTCTCACCGACCAGCCATGGGTTTAATCATGTTATCCTATGGTGAAGCGACCCACCAGCAAATCAGCTTATATTTGTTTAATGTCTTCTGCAATGCAAATGCTAAACCATACAATGGTACAGTTCAAAAGGGCTTATATTTTAACGGATTAATCAAAGCAAGCAGAAGGAAGTCAGCCTGCACACCTACCAGCCCTGGGCCACCAAGGCAGGCCAGACACCTTGTCAAGTGTCAGTATGCCCTCTTCACTCTTGCTCCATGCGACCGGGTAAGAGAGAAATCCTAAGAGAGTGGCAAACAACTCTCTTGCTTGTTTCCAGACTCTTCCAGGAAATCATGAATGTGCGAAGGCAGAGCCAGATCGGCCAGGTTCATATTTATGTCCCGCACAGCGACATTCAGATCTACCGGTGCCAATGCCGACCCTTCAAGGTGACAGGCCTCTGATGGAAAAGTCTGAAGGTCAGTAAGTCTTTTTTGGGGTCACCTGGCTTGGCAGTCGCCTTGGCTGACAAAGAGAACATTTTTAGAAAAAAACAAAACCTTAGTAAGCTTTAAACAGCAAGGCTTCCATTTCCAAAGGAATAAAGACACACAGTTTCTTCCAGCTAAAAAAAAAAAAAAAAGAAAAGAAAAAGAAAAAGAAAAAAAAAAAGAAAGAAAGCAATGGATTTCACATTTCTCTGTTATTTGTAAGTGTTGTGTGAGTAACTAGTTACAGGCGGATTATAAAGGCCTCTGTTTTCAAGCCAACACAAGAGCACTTAAAAATAATGGAGCTGCGAGATGCCTTTTAAATCCCTTTTCTCTTTGGTTGAGAGACAGATTTGCACTTGTTAAGAGATAACCATGTCACTCATGCATTGCCACTTGTGAGGAATGACAACATTCCTTCCTTCTGAGGCCGTGTTCCCTCTGCCTCTGTCCTCCCCTGTATGTATGAGTGTCTCATTTCCATGGCAGTGTTCAGGATGCAGGCTAACATTTTCTTCTCTTGCATGGGAAAGAGAGAAGATGTCTTGGGAACTCTACAGAGATTCGAGCCCCATCATGTTCTAACTTACAGATGGATGTGAATCTAAATGCATTTTTTAGAAGTTTTTTTTTTTTAATTGATTTCAGAGAGGAAGGGAGAGAGAGATAGAAACATCAGACAGAGAATCATGGAATGACTGCTTCCTGCACTCCCCCTACTGGGGATGCAGCCTGCAACCCAGGCATGTGCCCTGACTGGGAATCGAACCATGACCTCCTGGTTCATAGGTCAGTGCTCAACCTGAATCACACAGGCAGGGCTGAAAATGCACTTTTGAAAACTATCTTTAGCTTTAAACTGGCCCTTAACAGCACAATATTATTTTCATTAGAAAGAGCTTCTAGTTAATGTTTTGTCAACAGCCCAGAGCAGGGCTTATGGTCGTCATTAAAGAAAACCCAGATCTCCATCTTATTCCTTTCATCAAACTCTGAGATCCTAGACAAGAATAGCTGTATAGGAATCATTTCCTGTCTTACAGATGAGCAAAGCAAGCATGCCTGGGAAAGTGATGGAAATTGGTGGTTGACAATAAAAAAAAATAGCGCAGGGGCTCTGTCTTTTGAACTGATGAAAAATTGGGGAAAATATTTCCTCCTTCTTTGTTTCTCCTTTAGAAAAAATTATACTCAGCTGTCCCCCACTCATTATAAGTAATCTCATATATCGATATGAAAAAGTGGAATAAGGAAGAAATGAACTGGTCACAATCCCACATTTTTCCTAAAATAGTCAGGGACTTATTAGAATCTTTTAGGGTGCGGGTGATGAGGTCTCAGGAAATTGAGGGATGGGCTTGTACAGTTTGAAAATGGTTGTTCTGTAATTCCGATTAATCTTTTGGTTCAGAACTGGGAATTTATCTGCTTGGTTTGCTTGATCATGTGTCTTCATAACATTACAAATAGCTGCATTCTCGACTTTCTTAGAACAATACATGTGCTAGGAGAGACCCTGGGCACAGCGATTATGGCTCAGGGATGGGGCTGATTATAATCACCCTTTTTATATGTGTGTGTGTGTATGTGTATCTATTGGTGTCCACAAAAAATGTATACACACACTTTAAATAATTATAAAGGCAATGTTTATTAAACTAATGTTTATTTCATATATTAAACTAATATAATTTTCAAAATTGAGCTATCAGCTGTTAAAGAATGTATACATTTTGGGGAGACACCCTGTATGTAATCCACATATACACCCACCCATGGGGATGTTTGTAAATGCTATGCTAGTTTATTAGCTTCACAATTTAATAATATCAATGTACTTAACAATAGTCCAATCTTCCTTATAACATCTAACTCCTTCATAAATTGTCTTTTACAAACCCGTTTCCCCATAATTTTTAATTAAAATAAAATATAATTGGGATCATTTTACCTCCAAGGAAATCATGTTTCCTGATCCTACCTTTCGTTTCTATTGTATATCCACTAACAGGTCTCCTCATGCTCTAAGACTAGTGGCTCAGATGTTTATAGCTTCCTGCCTCAGTTACTCTACTCTCTCATTATTTTCCTAATAGTATTCAAATTCTTCTATGTGCCTTTCCAGTGTCTGCACAATGCCATGGTGATAGCTAGGGTGACAAAACCGTATTCTAAGGGACCCTCCCAGGACTATGTTCCCAAAGGAATCCACCTGAGCTCTGCTCGGACTCTCCTAATCCAAGACATTTCCTACTATTGGTTCATAAAATCTCTGCACCCTCCTCAAAGAATGTGAATAAAAATGAGTTCATTTCATTTGATAATTCAATATATTTTCCCTGAAATCTTCATATATATATATATATATATATATATATATATATATCACAGTAGATTCAAATTCTGAGATTCAACAAAGAAGGGAGTTCATATAACATTATGATCTAAAAGCAAAGATGTTTTAGTGAACTCTGTCGTTTTATTTCCTTATCTTCATTGTAGTTAAAAAATCATAAAAGAGTCCAGCTGGTGTGGCTCAATGGTTGAGCATTGACCTGTCAGGGCACATGCCTGGTTTGCAGGCTCAATACCTCAGTGTGGGGCATGCAGGAGGCCGTCGACCAATGATTATCTCTCATCATTGATGATTCTATCTCTCTCTTTCCCTGTCCTTTCCTGCATGAAATCAAAACAAAAACATATTTTTTAAAAAGTATAAAAGAGGTGATTCTCCCATGTTTCACTGCAATTAGTCCATTTCTAAAAGATGATTACTTGATCCCAAGTTTCCTTTCTGCTTCCCTCCTCTCTGTCGCCCCAAACCCCCAACAAAAAGCTTACCAGTTGGTTAGTCAGTGTGTTATTAGTTCATGGAAATGCTAGTATTATTTAACAATAAAAATAAAAATCGCACTCAGGCGAGTCCTGAATTATTCATGCCCTCTGATTTTACATAATTTGGCCATGCCTCCTTTTATTGCTATTTCCGCTTCTATCACTAAACAATTCTCCACTAGGTCCACCTTGGATTCCTGTGAACAAGGAGATAACACTTGCAAAAGGTTCCTTTGGAGACTATGTTCTGAGCTGATGTCCAAACATTCACAGCCCGAGCCCAGACCAGGAGAATGGCAAGGAGACCCCTCCGTGCCCTGAATGAAAAGTAGAGTATTAGGACTTTTTTTTAAAAAAAAAAAAAAATCAAATTTCTTTAGAATTTGAAAATCTGCCGTGACACAAAAGCTTGCAAAATTGAACCATCATAGGAGCAGACTTTGAAGACTTCCACTGTCACTCTATGTTTTCATTCTAAGGACACAAACCCAAGACATCATTTGAAACACAATCAAGCCACTTAATGTGGCTCTGACATAAGTGTTACTAACGGGCAGCGTCAGGCTCTCTGTTCTGTGAGCAGCAGAAAGAAATGTTAGGAAGTGTCTGAACAGGTAAGCATCTGGCAGGTAGGGGACAGGCAGGGGTGTGCTCTCAGCAAAATGACAGGAGCCGCCTGCTGAGTCTTTCTTTAATAATATATTTCTATATCTATACCAATACCTATATCTATATTTGTATCTGTATCTATATATCTCTCTCTATATATATATTATATCTACATATATCTATGTATCGATATATCTATGTATCTATATACCTATATATTGATTTCAGAGAGGAAGGGAGAGGGAGATAGAAACATCAGTGATGAGAGAGAATCACTCACTGATCAGCTGCCTCCTGTATCACTCCACTAGGGATTGAGCCTGCAACCCAGGCATGTACCCTTGACTGGAACTGAACCCGGGACCCTTCAGTCCGCAGGCCGACATTCTGTCCATTGAGCCAAACCTGCCAGGGCTGTGATGAGCCTTGCAATGGCAGGTACTTCACACATCATGGTGCTGGGGCACGGCTCGCACTGGCCTGTGTCTTATGCCGCAGGCCCTCTGAACTGCATAGAGATGTTGCTCACAGATGCAGGGAAAAGCTAGTTCTCATGGCAAGATCAAGACAGAGCCCACGAAAGCAAGAGAAAGCCACGAAGAACGCAGGGCAGAGGAAACCAAACATGTAACCTTGGTTTTGAGAAATGCCTTCTTGAGCAAAGAGAAGGATGGGGGACGGAGGAGGGTCTCTTTGTTAAAATCACTGTTTATGGTTGTGCTCATTTCCAAGTTTGTAGCAAGTCCTTAGAGTAGGGGCCTGAAGTGTAAAGGAAACCTTGGCCATGACAGTCCTCCAATGTTCGGTGTTAAGTGTGGGAAAGGAGGAGAGAAAAAAAAAAAACACCCACGGAAAATGCTATAATGAACTGACATATTCTATTTAAAAACTGTTTGTCAGCCGTAGTTAAGTTGACACTGTCAGCATGGCAACAAATCATAACATTTTGTGTGTCTGTGGCGTGCTGAGAGCCGTCAGGGCACATGGCACGACCAGTGCATCCTGGTGGGAGCCGGGATGATGCAATCTATGGAACGGAGCAGAACAGGCCTGATCTGCTGGGCCCTAAAGGTCAGCCATTGGGGAAATGCCTCCTTCGGGTCTACAAAGAAGAACTGCTGCTCAGAGCTTTTCCATGGGATCTGAGAGGACCTGAGCACTAAGGGGATCCCCTCCTTTAGGTGGGTTAAGCTGCAATTCATAAAAGTGACTCAGGGGCTGCAGAGATGATGTTCCCAACCCGACCGGCCTCCTTGCTGACTTTACAACTAGGGAGAAAAGGGCAACAATTAAGAACACAAACCGGAACCAGACTTGAGGGTGTATAGATCTGTATTCCTGGGCTGGGGCAGACTAAGCTATGTGTCCATCCAATGCCCTTCCTCGGTTCCCGGATGCAAGGCAAGATGGCTTCCCATGGTGTTGGCTGACATGTGCATATGTTTGATCATGCCTCTTCATTGCCGATCTTGGAAGCTGAGCCAGAACTAGCCAATGAAGCTGCCCCCGGCTTCCTGAATCTCAGAAACCACATGATGTAACAATAAAAACTGTTTTTAAGCCATCGTGTTTTCAGGTAATTTGTTATGTAGCCTAATACATACCAACAGGTGCTGTCAGGCTTTGGTTTGTGTTTTGCTTTCTTTTTTTTCTAATCTTTCAGTGACTCAAGGATAGAAGCCACATCGTATTCATTTTTACGCTTAGCCAAGTGCCTAAGGACATAGCCAATCTAATAACCATTTTCTGAATGAATGATCATCTCCTTCCTGTGTTTATCATTAAAATAAATTCAATGACAATTACACTTACAGACTTCTGGCTTAACTAAGGATTTTTTAAACCCATAGCATTTAGAAAAGGAGGGGGGAAAAAAATCTGAAATGAGATCACCGTTCAAAAGCTCCAATTTTTATAATGCTCCCACCATTAAGAGTTCAATATAAATTTACAATGAGGCTCTGTGAGCAATTTACAGAGCCTTGGCCTCCTGCCTTTTAAGCATTCATGATTACAAATTAAAACTTGGCCTCACCAGCTAAGACATGACAGCATGATGGGAAAGACTAAAGGCTGACGTAAGTGCAAAAGGAATAAACTCCTCCTGTCTTGGGTTTTTGGGGACAGTCGAGTTATACTCAATAAGACCGAGGAAAACATCCCTAAAGGTAAGTATTCCTTGGTCACTGGGCAACTTGGGGAGAATCCAGGACCATGCACCTTCTCATCTTCTGCAGGTGGGAACTCTATTCTTTAAGACTTTATTATCTTGTTTTCTTTAATATATCTTTATTACTGATTTCAGAGAAGAAGGGAGAGGGGGAGAGAGATAGAAACATCAATGATGAGAGAGAATCATGGATTGGCTGCTTCCTGCACGCCCCACACTGGGGATTGAGCCTGAAACCCAGGCATGTGCCCAGAAAATCAAACTGTGACCTTCTGGTTCATAGGCTGATGCTCAATCACTGAGCCATGTGGATCAGGCTATAGGAGTTTATTTTGATAGAGAATCAATGGTATATCCATCGGTCCACATCCATCAACCCCCCACCCCCACCCCACCCCATTAGCACCACCGCATTTCAATGCATTCCTATTGAGAAAACCTCATTTACAGAAAAGGGTAAATGATCCCATGGCATGTCAAGAAATGAAGATGCAACCATTAGGGGACCTCTTGGGAGGTGGGCTTGTTTGAACTGATATTAACAGGGCAACAGTTACTTTTATTCCCACTGACTAAGCTCCTCTCCTAGACAGTGAAGTCCCTGGGAGAGAGTTACTGCTCCAGAGCAAAATGAGAATAGTCCAATGAGTAGCAAGAAGAAAAGCAAAGATTCTGCTCAGCACAGTTGACGTCTGACCAAAGGAAAGTTTGAGTTCTGGGAGTGAGGAGGACAGCATTTCACAGGGAAGTCATTTCCATGCATGGCAGAGCCTGGGACCCTGGGTAACGGCCAGCCTTCTCCTCCTCTTGGGAAGGAAAGGAAGGAGGAAAAGCTGTCTTCCTTCCTCCAGCCTCAATGTGCTGACAAGTGACTACAGCTTAAGAAGCCAAGAGCCAGAATAATTTTTTTCTGTCATTAAAAAACAAAATCACTAAAATATTAAAACAGGGAAAAAATCAAATGGCATGATACATGGAAGGGCATCCTGTCCAGTTAATTCCCATGCCAGAAAACAAGCTTTGGTTCCTGCATCACTTGACAATGACTGATTCCTCTCAAAAATGTGAGGACAGCACCCAAGGCATAGAGTAGTTGGCTCCAAGTGCCTTTAAGCCAACAGACTCAGGGGAAGAAGTCCACAGCTCTGTTCCTTAATTACATCTGCTTTTCCATGAAAATAAACAAATCAACGAACTACATCACATATGAAACTTGAACATCCATTGTAAAAACACAAACACAAACTTTAACACCCATTGTAAAAACACAAACACAGAGGTGATAATAACTGTTGGATCCTGGAATTTTGATTTTAATAAGTTGAAGGCTTTTCTATCTTCTTTATCTCAGAAACTGAGTACAATAGTAGGAAGGAGAATCAGAAACACATTCATATCTTCGATAAACACAGGAGACATGCTTTTCCCTGAACCCAGGTACATGACATTGAAAGCTGAGTGCAGAGTAGCAAGCACTCAGCAAATCTGCAGGAAGTGATCAGTAAAGGTAGGCAAAGTTTTTAAGGAGAGAATCCCCTTAAGAGGGCTTTAACTATCCACCAACACCCCTGATGGATAGATGGCGGCCACTGTTATCACTGAATCAGCCAGGATCCAAAGGCATTCACCGTGAACCTGACAGCCCTAAGGTTCATTGGCAGTATGAAGAAGATGGGTCCTGACTTCCTGAAACTAACCACTGACATAGGGGGGGCAAGGGTAAGCCATATACTGGGAGACTGATTGCAAGACTGTAGAAACTTGAGTGATTGCTCCATTAAGACTGTAGATAGACAGGAAAGAATTCAAAGGAGAGATAATGAAGGATGTGTAATGACAAGAAGAGCCAAGAGCACTGGGAAATGTTATCATAATAATGTTTCTTTAAAATATGTTTTCATTGATTTCAGAGAGGGATATAGAAACATCACTGATGAGAGAGAATCATTGATAGGCTGCCTCCTGCACACCCCCTACTGGGGTCGGGCCTGCAACCTGGGCCTGTACCCTGACCAGGAATCGAATCGTGACCTCCTGGTTCACAGCTTGATGCTCAACCACTGAGCCATGTGAGCTGGGCTGTAATAGAGTTTTACATCAACACAAGGGTTGTAAAATCCCAACCCAGCTTCCCTCTTCAATACAAAACACAGCCTAGAAGATGCAAACCAGAATCTGCCAGACCATTCTACCCACCTGGGAGAATTTACCTAGAAAGATACCTGCAGATTTTACATTTGTCAGCAATGGGGCATTTTCACTCTCAGGGCTCTAAAACCACATAATTGTCTTGAGGAAGGGGTGCTCACCCTAGCCCACACTCATTTGTAGGTAAAAATACCCTCCCTCATGAAGGAGAAACAAGGAGGAATCTCAGTTATCTTTCAAATAAAATTACAGGAAGCCAAGAAAGGAAGCACAATTTGTTAAGTGTGAAAAAAATGGACACAAAAAATCAGTTGTAGATGAGCTAACATTGCAGGTAAATTGGAACTCGTAAAACAGACGATTTTACTGAAAACTTAACACTTCTGCACACAGCTGTCGGCCCAGTCAGGGAAGCATTAACATCCTGTCACCAATGCCCCCAACAGATCAATGATAGGAAGTCTGAAAACAACCCAAACAGCAGAAGGAATGCACCACTAAGTGGCCAGGGGCACCGGGCTTTCTCCACTGCCCTTTGCCGGTGAGTCTGGACACACTGAGGGATGGGGAAAGCGTCAGGAGAGAAAAGCAGGCCATTGGATGCAGATAATTTTGAGAAGCAAGCACACTTGTTCCCACCCACCTTTCCCAAACTACCGGTGATAAGCTAGGGCTAGAGAGGTGGGGTTGTTCAAAGTCAAGAAAGCATCCCTTTAATAAGGGTAAGTCATTATACACTGTCTTCTATTTTAATAAGAGAGAAACATCATTTTCTCAAATTGAAAGACGAAAGCAGGGGTCTTTAATTACTTTTGGGCCAGAGACTCCTCGGAGGCTCTGATGAAAGCCAGGGACTTTCTCCTTAGAAAATTGCATATGCTCACAAAATTCACCCTCGATTGCAACAGAACTCACAGACTTCCATTGCTGCCCACCATCAAACCCATCCCTGTCTGGGTTCCCCATTGTCTTGGGGGGCCCATGTGTTAAAAAATTATAAACACAGGTGCTAAACAAGTATGCGTAAGATCTCGGAACAAGAGTCATTATATATATTATCAAATCGGATAGGAATGACAGTAAGTATTCCACTTTACTTCCTGCCTTGTGTTCAGTGATAGCCATTTAACTCTGCAGCAATTCTTGATATTTAGAAGCTCATCTCTACCTCGGAGGCATCCCTGTGGGTTTATTTATCTGTTTGGTCCCTTTTGCATGCAACTGAGGCACTCCATTGCCCCACAATAATTTGCAGAAGGAAAGCAGAGAGAATTTTTTTTTTAATGGTGAGGCGAAAATAAGTCAGATGTGCTTTGGGGAGCTCTGGTAATTGGTTTGGAAGCTCATTCGGTCAACAAACTTTGAATGTGGGCTCTGCATTGTATGGTGGGAGGGAGCAGGTTGGAAAAGAGAGTCCCTGACGGATCTTCCTGTCCAGGGCAGTGCTGCGAGAGGTGGTTAGAACAGGTGTGTGTGAGGACATTGGGACACCACTGAGGGCAGAGTCTTTCCACTCGGGGAAGTGGACAAACTGAGCACCGTGGCGACTAGCACCTGGGCGACATTCACCCAGGAAGGCAGGCAAGGCCCTGGGCACAGAAGGAAGAGCGTGAGCACTTTCTCTAGGAAACGGGCCTTGGGGTGAGGCAAGGGGCAAGGGAAGTATGGCTGAAGCATGCTGGCCATAGCGGCAAGAAATTTTAAAAAGGGAGAATAATTATTTACTTTGACTCTGACAATGTCAAAAACTAGTTTAAAATATCCAATCAAAAGTCATTGGAGTGTAGAAATCGTGGGAAAAAATAAAATAATAATAATAATAATAATAATAATAATAATACAAGATTCAAGACCAACTACATAATTAATGTAGTTGGGCCCAAATGCAAAGAGAAAATGCAGGTTCCATTGTTTAAAAATTATGAAGAATTTCAAGATGGTGACAGACAGGCGTTACACCAAGCTCAGGCCCTTCTGAGCATCAGGCCTTGTGTGGACTATACAGGTCCCACATCCATGAGCCTTGTCCTGATTACATTAGAAGGAAATTTCAAATGCCACATCTATTCTTTATTATCACAGATCAATAACCCACATTTCTCCAAATGGCGCCCATGAAGCACGGAACATGTGCCATGCACCTGCCTGCAGGCTTTAAGTAGATTCTACTACCCCCACTATAAAGTAGATTCTACTACCCCCACTTCTAGATTATAAAACTAACTTTAAGAGAGATAAAACAATCTACACAAAAGGGAAATGTGATTTTCTGTATATTGAAGATATTCCAAAGGCTACCTAACCACCAGGCTGTGCTATCAGCGAACGCTCAGTAGTGACTTGCAAATGGCTGTTTCCATTTCTCTGCTATAGGTTCTTGTCGCCCGAGCCAGGGAGCAATTCTGGGAAGTCAGCTAGAGGGTTCGTGCTCACAGCAGTGAGTGAGAGACGAGAATGTGCAGGCCACCACTCACCAGTCCTACTACCCCAGGGAGTCCACCAGCAATGCTCAAACTGTCCCTTTTCAATACAGACATGGCAATGAGGGGAAAATTACATAATTTCCATGAGGAATTATGCATTACAAAGGCACATGCCATGAGTACCCAATCTATTTTAGAAGAAGAAGTGCAATTTTCAGAACCTATAGTCATTTTTGTGTCTCCCAGCAAACCTCCAATGAATAGTTTCTGGAAACAAAGGCTCGCTAGAGCATTCAGATTCATCAGTGTGCTCTCTCCCCCCCCCCCCACCCGATCTCCCCCCACCCCCACCCTGGTCAATGCTGCTCCATATCTGTATAATCTATTGCAATAAGTGAAATTCACTTTTCCACCAAAGAATAGGGATAAAAACTGCATGATCATAACAGCACATGAATTCAACGGTAAAAACCAAAGAGTTGAAGTATTTACTAAAACTCCCTAGATTTGCCCTCGTCTGTTTGGCTCAGTGGATGGAACATCACAGGTTTGATTCCAGACAAGGGCATGTACCTTGGTTTCAGGCTATCCCCAGCCCTGGATGGGTGAGAAGGCAACCGACTGATCTCTCTATCTTGGTCTGTCTGTCTCTCTGTTTCTCCCCCTCCCTTCTACTCTCTCTAAAAAAATCAATTGAAAATGTTCCTTGAATGAGTGAGGATTAACAACAAAAAATCCCCTAGATTTTTATATACCATTTTTAGCCTGTTTGAACAGATCATTCCTCTTACATTGGGGGGGGGGGCGGTTTGGGGGTGTATCAGGGCTCACAGTCCCTCTGTCTTAGCTGCACCCGGACCACGCCCGAGCGCTCTGTGTGATTAATACCTGTGTCAGTGGCCCATTTAAAAATGATTCCTATTTGGATTAAAGGGGGCCATGTGCTAACCTGACAAGCTCAGGGGAGGCCTGCATGGCGGACTTACAAACTCAGAGACCAGAAGTCACCACAGAGGATGGTCTGAAATGAAAACGTTCTAACGAGCCGAAACCGGTTTGGCTCAGTGGTAGAGCGTCGGTCGAGGACTGAAAGGTCCCAGGTTCGATTCCGGTCAAGGGCATGTACATTGGTTGCGGGCACATCCCCGGTAGGGGGTGTGCAAGAGGCAGCTGGTCGATGTTTCTCTCTCATCGACATTTCTAGCTCTCTATCCCTCTCTCCTCCTTTCTAAAAAAATCAATAAAATATATTTTTAAAAAAAGAGAAAAAAAGAAAACGTTCTAACGAAAAAGAATCATGGAGGGTAAGTCACATCCTAGTCCTGTGTCTTCCCTGACAAAGGTCACTCTTTACTGTAACT